>CM057379.1:0-675000 GCA_030015415.1 Cynopterus sphinx | reverse complement strand
TGACACGACCATCGGGGTGGGGCCGCGGGTCCCTGACGCCTTCGAGACGTGCCCCGGGGAGCCCTGGAGGAGGCCGACGGGGCGGGCGTGGAGGCCGCTCGCGCGCAGGACTCTGTTCCGCTGGGGCTTGCGGTCCCCCTCGTTCTCCCGAAGGGAAATGACACGGGAAGAAGGGATCCCTGGGACCCGCCAGTGACGGGCTTAGACACGGCGGCTGCGCGGGACACGGGGTCCTCCGCGTCGCAGCGGGGGCACCGGGCGCTCATAAAGGCGGCGAGAGGCACGGGCAGGCCCGACGGGGGGGGGCGTCTGCGCTGGCGTCTTCTGGGCGTTTCCCTCCCGCACGCCGGACCCCGCCCCAGCACCACGTTCCGTTTCGCGTCTTGGTCCGAACACACAAGGCCCAGCGAGCGCTGACGCCGCCGAGACCGTCCGAACGTCGCCTCGTTTGCCCGGGACACTGGCTCCTCCTGCGGCCGCGTCCGTCCTCCCCCGGAGGAGCCGCCGTCCGCCCTCGAAGCGTCGCGCAGCCACCGCCGGGCCGGGCCGGGCCCGCGCCAGTGCGGGGGCCGCACCTGTTCCCGCGGCGCCAGCCGCAGCCGCGCCCCCCGCCGGGCCGGCGCCTCGCGGGCGGCCGCTCCGGCTCTTCAATCACGGCGGCCCGATGGCCCGGGCCCCGGGCGGCGCCAGGCGGTCCGCGAGATGGATGCGGCGCCGAGGCCGGTGTCAGGGCGCTCTGCTCCGTGATGGAGAGGCTGGCGTGGCTCCCGCGAAGCGCTCCGTGCCGCGCGGCCCCCGCGCCTCCGTCGCCGCGTCCGCCCGGCGCGGGTCCGCGCCGCGTCCGCCGCCCGCCAGGCCGGGCGGAGCCGCGCCGCGTTGCGGGGGCCCGGCCGGCTGCTGCCGTGGCAGAGACGGATGACATGTTCATCAGCTCGTCAGGGCTCCTGTTTGCGGACGCCTCACCCGGCTAAACAAAACAGTCCGCTCCCCGTTGGCTCGGGCGCGGCGCCCGGGGAGAGCCTCGGCACCGCGCTTGATGAGGCATAAAACGATGATTAATTAATTTCCCGCTCAGCTGATCGTCATGCGGCGCGGCGGATGCTTCTCCCAGCGGTCAGCCCTGGCTCCGCCGCCGCCGTGCCAGCCGCGCCGCCTCTGCTGTGACCCGAGCTCGGGGCGCCCACGCCGGCAGGGAGCCGGGGCGGCGGCCGAGTGTCCGGACGAGGCCCGGGAGGGGGAGGCGGCGCGGGCACAGCCCCAGAGGCCGCTGCGGGTCATCGGTCACGCGCCCTGCCCTGCGCCGGGAACCTGGCCCCGCAGCCCTGAGCCCTGCGGGCGGGCCCGCTCCCCTCCAACGCCCCGTATGGCACGCGGACGGGCTCCCCCGGACGCGTGGCGGCCCCCGCGCTGGGCGTGGCGGGCACAGGCCGTCGCCTTCGCAGACGAGGCGGGCACCCGGCGGCCCTGCTCAGGTGCTCAGGAAGACGGGCGAGGGCAGGCGGGTGGGGCCGGTCCGTTTGGGGTTTCGACCCCTCGTGTGTGCCGCGCAGTGGCCCTGCCCGCGGTCAGTCAGTGTCCTTTGACTGACCATAAAGCCGCCTTTCAGACAAGAGGCCTCGGAGCAGCCGCACCGTCTAACTGGACGTAAAGGACGGGCTGACGGGAGAAGCCGCGCGCGCAGCCGACGACCGGCCCAGAGGCCCCGCTCCCGAGGGCCACCGAGGAGGAGGCCGCCCCCGCAGGGGCCGCGCTCGTCGCGAGCCGGAGCCATCGTGAAGCGGGCGCTGCGACGTGAGGCAGCAGCACGTCACCCGACAGCCCGGGGGGACGGGGCTCCCGGCCGGGGGACTGCGGCAGCTCCGGCGGGGACAGCAGGGCGCCCCAGGGCCGCGGGGGACGCCGCGCCAGACCTTCACGTCACGCCGGGAGCCCCGCGTCTTCTCCGTCCTCACCCCGGCTCGGGAAGGGGCCGCGCGGCCCTTGGGAAAGGGGACCGCAGGCGCGTCACTGGCCCTGTCACCCCCAGGCAGGGAGCGCGCCCCCTTGCGGCCCTGCGCCCCGGGTCAGCGAAGGCCGCACGTGCCCGGAGCCTGCGCGTCGGCCCCCGGGCTGGGCCCGGCCGGGCCGTCGGGACAGCCCCTTCTCCGTCGTGTCCCCTGCGGCGTGGCCCTGAGGATGACGGGCTCAGGGCGCAGGCCCAGCCGGAGCCGGACGACCCACGCCTGCGCCGCGCTGGTCTCTGAGATGGTCTCTGAGTCCTCAGCTGCGTCCCGGGGCAGGGACGACGACCGCGAAGCAACCGGGGACGCCGTGGGCCTCTGGGGCAAACCGCCACCCTGACGGCAAGCGGCCCGCGCAGGGCGCTCTGGCCGGACGGGAAGGTCCCGGCAGAAGGGGCGGCTCGACGAGCGAAGGACAAAGGGCGTTAAAGGTTTTGTTCCTGGACGCGCGTGAAGGCCTCGCCCTAAGCCAGCCCTGGGAGGATGGAAAGGGCCACGTGCGCATCCCCTGAGCGGCTGAGAGGAGGTGCGTCCCCTGACCCGAGGCCCCGCCAGCCGCCCGCCGGCCGCTTGTCGTCTAGAGGGAAAGGTTCGCGGCGAAACGTCCTTTTCTCCCTTTTGACCTACAAGCGCCGCAGCAGATTCCCTTCTAGGGGAAAGGAGGCCCCTCCCGTTTGCACTGGCGGCGACGCGGCCTCGTCGCATGTGAACACAGCCGAGGTGTCCCCCCGGGGGCCGGGGCAGGACGGTCCGCGCACACCTACGGGGGGCGATTCACACACGAGCTTTCGGCCGACGCTCGGGCCGTGCTGGGCCACACGTCGCTCGGGCGCGCGGGCTCGTGTCACAGACACGGAAGCGCAGAGCCCGAGAGGTCCCGGCGCCGTCACCCAGATCCTGGGCCCCGAGGTGCCCCCAGTTCCAGGCGCCACGTCCTCAGAACAGGGGAGCCGCAGGGGCGCGTGGGGACGGGGATGAACGGCCACCACGGTCCCGCGAGGGGCAGGACGCAACGGCCGCGCCCGGTGGAGGACCGGAGCCCGCGGGGGCAGCACGAACCCGCTCCAGGGTCGCGTGTCGAGCTGCACGTTGGCGCGTGCCCCTGTGCCCGCCGAGGCCTCCCCGCGAGGGAGCAGGAGTGGGGACCGAAGGGCACGGGCGCGCGGGCGCCGTCTCCTCGCGCCGGTGCAGGGCCGCTGCCGCAGGGGAAAGCGGACGAGCGCGTTGCACGAGCAAAGACGGTCAGAACCGGAAACGGGCGGCCATGCTGGCCCCAGGGCCGCGCGCGGGCCCCGACCCGTGTGGACCGGCGACCGCGGCCCCAGACCCCCGCTTCGCCCGGCCTGGCTGTGAGGGGCCGTGGCCAGGTCCGGGTCGGTGCTGGGCAGAGCGGACGGCCTGAGCCGAGGCCGACGGGACGGCCACCTCTCCGGGTGGCGGGGGCTCTGGCCGGGGCTGCCCGCCTGGGGCCGACTAGGGGAGCCCGGGCTGAGCCGGGGCTCCCGTTGCGCCTCTCGGCCCCCGCTCCAGGGTCCTGCACGTGGGCTCAGCGCGGCTGAAGCGGGGTGGGCAGGAGGCCGGCGAAGAGGGCCACCCGGAGGCGCGCCCGCCCCCCCCAGGCGTCGCATCCTGTGGGTCCCGACGCCAGTGTCACCCCTGAGCCTGGCTCCGCCGACCGTGCACCCCGAAGCCGTGAAGGGGGCTTGTGCCAGGCCCCGGCCAGCGGGGTCTCGGCGGGAAGGTGGGGGACGGCGAGGGTGGGGGACGCAGGGCCCGGGTGCTCACGCGGGGCAGCCCTGGGCGAGCTCGCGCCGCCCGCTGAATGCGGACAGGGCCGGGGCGAGTCCTGCTCCTCCGGGTAGCAGCCCGCCTCCTGCCCCTGCCCGCCGGGGCCCTGCCCGCTGCCCGCCGGGGCTGCTCCCAGAGGCCCTTCACCCCACAGCCTGTCTCGTGTCCCCCAAGGATCGCCGAGGCGGCTCCTCGCCCATCCGCGCCAGCTGCCCCATCAGCCCGGGGAGGCGCCGGCTTTCCGGAAACTCCTCGTGACCGCACGGACACAGGCGCGGGGCCGCGACCCCACGGGAGCGCGCGTGCCTCGTGAGGGCTGCGTGGAGACGGGCGCCCGTCACCCTTTTTGCAGACGGAAAGGAAGCGCCCCCTGGGCCTCGGCGCGCAGCTGCTTGCCAACACCTCGGCAGATCCGAGACGCCACAGCAGCAGACCTGGGGTCGCGGAGGCCAAGCCCGTCCTCCGAGGAGACTCCCCGGCCGCGGCGAGACCGAGCCCGCGTCCGCGTTTTTATCGTTTCGCGGCGTCGGCACCTCCGCAGTCGACCCCGTGCTCACCGCGGCTGGGTGGCGGGAGGGGCCGCCCCGCGTGCGGGACTCCCCTGGGGGCTCGGCCGGCCCAGCTGGGCCCTGGGACCTCCCGGCCCCGCCCCCGCCCCGCGCCCAGCCTGTCCTGGGCGGCCGCTGCGCGCGGCCTGACCTGTGAAAGCGACGGGAGCTTCGGCAGCGGACTGACTGGCGGGGGTGGTGGACAGCACCGAGGGCCCGCGGGGCCGGCCGGTCGGGTCGCCGCGCGCGCCGGGCGGCCAGGGGCGCAGCGCGAGGGCTCGCGGGCCGATTTCCGACGTCGCGGGAGGAAAGCACATCCCTGCTCAGGGACGGATCTGCTGGATTCGCCGGAAAACGGGCGGGTGAGGGACGGGAACTCTGGGCCGCTCTGAGCCCCGCGCGCGGGGCCGCTCCTGGGACGACCGTGGGACACAGTTCCCGTTCCCCGCGCGCGAATGGCTCGTAGGGAAAGCGTTTTACCCGCGTGGAGCCTCGGGCGCCAGGCCCCGAGGGGAGCCAGCCGAGCCGTGGGGCCCGTGGTTCCGGCCGGCGCGACGCGGAACAGCCAGGAGGAGGGTGAATGCGGCGAAGCGCGCCGGGCTCGCCCGGCCATCTCGAGCCGCGGAGTCACCCACGGCCACGCTGTACGGGGAGGTCACGACGCGCGTCTCTGAGCCTGCGCGAGGGACTCGAAGCGCCAGGACTCGTGCCTCCGAGGACGGCCCCAAGCCCGCGGCGAGAGCCCGGAGCGGCCCTTCCAGGCTCTTGGCCAGCGGGGACAGCTCGGCCTCGGCCAGGAGCGTCCGCACCAAGGTCGCCGGCGGCCCCGGGGGTCAGGGCCTCCCCGGGGGGCTGGTGGGTGGGCCCCGTCCCTTCCGTCCGGAGCTTCTCACGGCCTCTGCGCCCGCGTCACGGCCTCCCCGCGTGCCGACCCCCAGCTCTCCGGGTCGAGACCAGCGGGGATGGGTCGAAGGCGCCGGCAGCTCGGGAAATTCCAGCTGAAGGAGGCCGGGGCGGACTCGGCTGCGGCATGGGTCCCCGTTAACGACTCTTAAGACGCCGCGTTCTCCTGCCACTTCCACCTGCTTTAAAGGTGGGCGAAGGGCCCGAGGGGGCTGCACGGGGCGGCGATTCCTCTGATTCCAAGACGGGGCGCGCTCCACGCCCCGCAGGGCCGGGCGGTACCCACGGGCCCGCCCACAGGCCCTGGCACCCCGGCCTGGAGCTCGCCCGCCGGGGCCCGTGTTGCACAAAAGCAGACTTTCCCCCGCGGCTGGGGGGGGGGGCGTTTATACAGAGTTGAAACCGGCGGCGGCGGCGCATATCAAAGCCGAGGCCATTAGCAGGCCCCGAAGCCGGTAATTATGAGCCCGTTCCCAGGCCCCGACGCGGGAATTCCCGGGGGGCGGGGACTGCGGGTGCGGCCAGGTGCAGGGCGGGGGAGGTGCGGCCCGGCCACAGGTGTGCGCCCGCCCGGGTCCCGCGGGGCCGGAGCCGCCGGGCGACTCTTCCCTTTCTCTTTTCGGCTCGTGTGCGTGCGCGTTTGCCGATCCCGCCCCTGGAAGGTGGCGTTGCCTCCTGACTTTCCGGGGTCGCCCCATAGGCAAGAGGAGGCGCAGCTGCCCTTCCGGTTTTCATCTTTTCTTCCGCTTTCTCTCGTCCACTTCAGCGCCTCAGCAGTAGAGCAGCTGCGCGTTGTCTCGTGGTGAAGGTGACTTCGGGCTTCAGTTCGACTCGAGAAAAAACCCTTCCAACGTGTCCTAGAAGCGGCCTCTTCCCGTCGCCCTGCACTCGGGGTGGGCGTGGGGGCCGCCCGGCGTTGGCATCGGCCGAACGGGCGCCGAGCACCAGCTGCGTCCAGACTGGACGTCCAGCACGGACGAGGCGCGTCGCCTGCCCAGGTGGGGGGGGCGTGCATTCCACGTGCGACGCGGGCCACACGTGGACCAGCGACGTCCGCCACGTCCCGCCCTCGACGGCCCCGCGGCTCCCCTCACGGACACAGTCCGACTCGCCTGCGCCCCCCCGTCCTGTGCCTCCTGGTTTCCCCACGAGGGACCCCGTCTTCGCGGACGCGCCAAGCGGGCAGCGGAGGGGCCCCCGCTTTCGTCTCTGGCGGGTCTCGGGCTTCCTTTGCTCTGGGCCCCGCTGGTTTGCCCTCTGGGGGTCCGGGGTCCCCGTGGAGCGAACAGCCAGGGGTGGCTCAAACGAATGGGCGCGGCCTCCGCTGCTCGAGAGCAAAACGCAGGGCCCCTCAGACGTCTCGCTGTGACAGGCGGGTGGGTCGGGGGCCGACGGGTCCCTGCGGGGCAGCGGGGAGGAAGGGACAATGAACCCGTGGCCTCAGGGGGGCGTTCCGGCAACGCCGGCGCCACAGAGGCCGGTTTCCCGAGGGCCCGGGACGTGCGGGGCGGGGGGCTGGCTCCGTCTCAGCCCCCCCGCTGTGGCCATCGGACACCGCAGTCCAGGCCACCGGACGCCGCAGTCCAGGCCACCGGACGCGTGTCTCCGGACGCGGACATGGCGGAACGGGCACACCCGTCTGAGGATCGCCGCCAGGGGGACCAACGCGCCCGGAACGAGGCGCGTCCTGTGACGGGCGGGGCCCCAGGTGCCCGAGCCCGAGCCCTCGGGGACCAGCGGGGGTGGGGTGAGGTCCCGGCCCGCGCCGGCCCCGCGTCGCCCGTCGGCAGCACTTGCCGCCGCCTTTCCCTGGCTTCGTGCTCTGGCGAGGGCGGCGACAAATGCGCCCTCGGGAGGGAGCGACCCCCTGGTTTCCAGTTACTGTCGTTCACGAGGGACGCGTCCTTCCGGCCGCTGAGAGGCTCGGCGGCGTCTGTGGGGACGTCCCGCACGCCCGCTCCCGGAGGCACCTGTCCCGGTCACGGGTGCCGCGCGGTGGGTCAGCGTCAGCCCCGCGCGCCCGGCGTCAGACGTCGATGTGCCGGGGCTGGGGCCGCACCTGCTGCGTGCTCCGCCCGCCTCCTCGGAACGAGCTCCACCCGCCCACCCTTCTCCAGGACGAACGAGGGGCGCGCCGGGGGCGGCGCGGGGGGCGGCGCGGGGTCCGCTCAGCGACCTCGGGTTAATCGCCTCCCGCGGCTGCCTCGCGCCGCGCACGGCGGCACCGACTTTGAGACATTCGTCTGGGGGACGCAGTCCCGGTGTGGGGAGGCGGCTGCCTGCACCGCGGGGAGGGGGAAGCCGGGACTCGGGGGTCCCGGAGGGTGTGCCGGGCCCAGCCACCGCTCACGTTTCTGAGGAAAAAGATAAAAAGGAGAGAATCTGCGCGTTCCGGGCGATTAAACCAGGAATCGCGTCGGTGAGAAACCGCAGTCGAGGACGCGTCGCGGACACGCAGGGGGGCCCCGCGTCGCTCGGTCCCCGCACCGCGGTCTGGGCGCCGCGCGCTCCGGGCACCGGCCCCTCCGACACCCCGTCCGCCAGGCGCTGGCTCGGCAGGAGGCGCCTCCGTCGCTGGTCGCCTCTTTCTGCGCAAACCTTTCGGGGTTCGCCGGCCACGGGGCTGTTTGCTTTTGTTCCTCCTGCTCGAGGGCGAGAGCCCAAAAGGCCCGACTCAGAGCAGCGTCGGGCGGCGCTTCCCGCTGCCTCCCCCGGGGAGCTCTCGGGCTCGGGTCTGACAGGCTCGCCTCACCCGTTTGGGGTTTGTTTTCGTGCGCGTAAGACCCTGGCTCGGTTCCTTTTCTTTTGCTTTTTGGGTTTTTCCCCCCATTGATCCGGCCAGTTTTCCCGGCATCCCGTGTGGAAGAGACGGCCGTGACCCCGGGGTGTGCTCTCGCCTCCGGCGTCGTCGTCGCAGATCAGACGCCCACACAGACGTGGGCTCTTTCTGGGCTCCCTGTCCCGGTCCACCCGTCCGCGTCTGCCTTGGTGCCCGCGCCGCGCCGTCCGGGCGACCCCGGCCCTGCCGCGCGGTTCGGGATCGGCGGGGTGGCGCCCCAGCCCCAACGCCGTCCTTCTGTCCTTCGGCCTCCGCTTCGCTGTGGCCACGCGGGACCTGCCGGGGCCCCACGTACTTTTAGGGTGACTTCCCTAGTCCCGAGGAGAACGGCGTGGGCGTTCTGGCAGAAACAAGGCGAAGCTGTAAACCGCGTCGGGGGATAAACCGTCGCCGTCCCAGCTGCCACCGCTGACGCCTGCGCCGGGTCCGCCCCCGTCGACCCGCGGCGTCCTCGGTTCCTTCAGTGCCCTCGGCCTGCGCCGTGCGGGCCGCAGCACCGTTCACAGCCGCCGAGGCGAGGCAGCGGCCGGGTGGGGGCCGTCGACAGACGCCGGGGCAGACGCCAGGCGGCGCCTACACAAGGCGGCAGCCGGAGGGGGGTGACATCTGCCGTCCGCGACGGTGAGGACGGACCGAGAGGGTGTCGGGCTGAGTGAGGCGCGCCACGCAGGGACAGACGGACGCCACGTGGTTGCACTTTTACGTGGAATCCGAAATCAAAATAAAACCCAGACAAACGGACTCGTAGAAGCAGGGGTCAAGGGGCGGCGACCAGAGGGGGGGGGCTGAGAAGGGGACGGGACGACGCAGCCGGCAGATCGGACGCGTTGGTGGCGACAGGCGCCCTTAGAGTCGGGGGGCAACCGCCCCGGGAGGCGCAGAAACGCCGGGCCCCGTGCCGGACGCCCGAGGCCAGCGTGACCGGGACAGGGGTGCGCGCGGCAGCCGCGCCGAACGGGACGCATCCGCGCGAGAGGAATCGTCTGCCCCCCGAGCCTGCTGCGCGGCAGACGGTTCCTCTTCCTCCCTCATTCCCGCCTTTTAAACGCCTCCTCAGCCCCGACTCACCCGCCCACGCCCCGCACGGGGGCACACCCCTGCCCGCCCACCGCGCCCGCCCACCCCTGCCCACCCACCGCGCCCGCCCGCTGCGCCCACCACGCCCACCCACCCCTGCCCACGCACCGCACCCACGCACCGCGCCCACCCACCGCGCCCGCCCGCCGTGCCCACCCACCACGCCCACCGCGCCCACCGTGCCCGCCCGCCGCACGCGCGGCGCTCCGGCCTGCCGCCTCTGCAGACCGGCCCTTTCCCGGCCTGCGTCCCGTGAGCACCTCTGGAGCCACCGGGGAGCCAGGTGTCCGTGACCAGGGCTCTGGGGCGTCCCGGGTCCCCTGCCATCCCGGGCAGGGCCTCCGGGCAGTGGGAATCGGGGAGCCAGCGACCCCGGGCCCCACCCCGGCTGCCCTCCTGGGTGCGTGGATCGAGGCCAGGGCTGCGGTGACGTCCGTCCCCCCCCCTGCATCCAGCAGGGTGACCTGCAGCCGCAGCAGACGAGGGCCGCCGGGATGGGACGGGAGCGGAGCTGGAGACGAACCCGGACAGCTCCGAGTCGCGGTCTCGGGCAGCCCGCGTCGCCCCAGCCTCAGCTCCGGAGGGCGCGCGGCCTCCGTGGGAAGCAGACGAGGCGCCACCCAGGTCGGAGGACGTTCCCCGCGGCCCGGGCCGGGACGCCTGCTCCCGCGTGTCCTCAAGCCCGAGGACCGCGCGCCCCGCGCACAGGGCGGCGCGCCAGGAGGCGTCTGCTGAGGGGGCGGGCGCGGGCACCGCACGACCGGACGGGGTCCCTGGGGGGGCCGTGCCTGAGGCGGGGCCGTCAGCTCCTCGGGAGCCTCGCGTGCCGCAGGCCGGCCGGGCCGGGGACAGCAGGGCCGCCTCCCCTGGGCACCCTGCCGCGCGCGTGTCCCCGGGAGGGCGCGCTCGCCGCCGCCGCCGCGTTTGCAGAACGACCGGCCGCCCCTCCCCAGGTGCGTGTGCTCGGAGACGGCCGCTCTGCTCAGGCAGAGGTAAGAGTGCCACCTACTGAACCGAGGACCGCACTTCTGCCGCGCCCGGGAGGCCTGCCACCCGCGGCCTGCGGGCCGGGAGGCCGCAGCTGGTGCGGGGCGCGCGGGGCGGAGCCGGCCCCCCTCTGCCCAGGCAGGGGCAGCCCCTCGGGGCGGGCGGCTGCAGCCTGCGGGTTCAGCGGGCATCGTGGCCCCGGATGTGAGAAGCTGGACGGACGCAGGGTCACCGGGTCCCCTGGGGAAGACGCGGGGTCACAGGGGGCCCCTGGGGAAGATGCGGGGTCACGGGGTCCCCTGGGGCTGATGCGGGGTCACGGGGGGCCCCTGGGGAAGACGTGGGGTCACGGGGGTCCCCTGGGGCGGATGTGGGGTCACGGGGTCCCCTGGGGCTGATGCGGGGTCACGGGGGGCCCCTGGGGAAGACGCGGGGTCACGGGGGTCCCCTGGGGCGGATGTGGGGTCACAGGGGGCCCCTGGGGAAGATGCGGGGTCACGGGGGACCCCTGGGGAAGACGCAGGTTCCTGGGATTTCCTCCCGACCTGTCGTTTCTCAGAGGGAGAGAGGGCGAGGCTCCCCGCCGCTCGCTGCCGCAGCCCCGGCCTGGAGTCCCCGTGGCACGTCCCTGCTTCGGGTGTCCCCGCCTGCCACCCGCCTGGGGCTGCCGAGCTGCTGAGGTGGTCGAGGCTGGGGGCGCTCGGTGTGGCGCGCTCTCGCCGCCGTCCCTGGATGCCGCCGTTCGCAAACGCCCTTCCGTTCCCGCTGTCGTCTCTATGGTCTCTGGACCGCGCGGCGGCGTCCCCTGCACGCCGGCTCGGGGCGGGACACGCAGGAAGCCCGAGCCGTGCCTTCAGGTCCCGCGGGACCCCTCACGCGGCCGGGCCGGCCGTGCCCACGGGCTTCCGGACCCCGAACACCTCCTGCTCTGCTCACCTCTGCGACCCGGGGCCCTCGCCGGCGTCCCTCGGCCTCCCGTCGCGCGCGGGAGCGCCGAACGCAGAGCGGGCGCACGTCCGCGGCTCTGAGGCGTCCGTCTGGTCACCTCTCCTCAGCCGGACGCGCCAGGCCCCGTGCAAAGGGACCGACGATCCCCTTATTTCGCGAGTCACGCAGCTCCGTGCGGGGGGGGGGTCGACCTCGGCCGTGCGGTCGTCGCACGTGGGGGAGGGCGGGCTGGGGGCACCGGGATGCGGGCGCTGCCGTAGGGCGCAGCAGAGCAGCAGAACCAGGAGGAGGGAGGGGACCGGGAGGCGATGGCTGGCGGAGAGACAGTCCCCGAGGAGATGGGCAGACACACTGACGGGTGCTGCATCGACGGGCGACAGGAATCAGATCCGCGGATGACGGGGGAGGGAGGGACAGGGAACGCCAGGCGGGCAGGCGGGTGCCGGAGGGATCGGCTCCGGGGATCCCGGGACTGAGAAGTCCCCGTCCCGGCCCCTGGGCCCCGGCACACGGGGACCCAGGACGGCTGGGCGTGGAGTCCCGGCCCGGCGGGCAGAGACGCCTGGGCGGGGGGCGGAGGGTCGGACCCCCCCCCCCCGGCGGGTTCGTCTATCCCCTCGAAGGGCCCAGGGGACCGGCCACCGCGGGGGTGGGGGGGCGTCTGCCTCACTCCGTCAGCGGATTCAGGGGCCAGCATCGGCCGGAAATGCCCGCAGGCCGGCCCGGGCTGACCTCTGACCCTCTGACCGCACACCCTGGCGGCCTGGGGCCTGTCAGGCCGACAGGTAACACCGACCATCGCAGCGGCCGGAGGGTGTGGCCGAGTCCCCATCTCCCCGGTGGGTGAAGGACAGGGTGACCCTCCAGGCTTCCAGAAAGGGGCAGCGGCCCTGTGCCCTCTCCCCTCCTCCGACCTCACCCGCAATCCCCCGGCTCGGGCCGGGCACCACACCGGGCTTGGGGACCCCGTGGTGCAACGGGAAGCCGGCTCCACGGCACGCCAAAGCCCCAGCCCGGGGGAGGCACGTGGCCCCAAGAGGGACCGAGAGGCTCGTTCGAGTCCCTAGAGGCTCCGGCCTGGAATGACGACCCGCGATACCGACGGTTCAGGCCCAGCCCTCGGGGAGGCTCGGTCCCATCCCGACGAGGGGACCCGGCACAGATGGGCTGAACGGGAACGGACGACGCCCGGGAGCGGCGCTCGGCCCGCTGTTTCTGCAGCCGCGAGGTCCCAGGACACCGGGCCGCGGTTCGGCCTGCGCGAGGCCCCCCGGGAGGAGCTCCGAGCGGAGCCGCACGGTCCTCCATCCCGCGAGGGCCACTCAGACACGGCCAGGGCCCGGCGGAGACGGCGTGGGCGTCCCCGATCGCCCCGAGATGGCGTTTCACGCGGGTCGGGTTTCGGAGCCTCACTCGGCGCGGCCGACAGGGAGCCCGCGTCTCCCCTCCCCCGTCGCTGGGACCGCGACCTCAGGGCGTAAGGCGAGTCGCCCGGGAATTATTTATGACCGGCCGGCCCGGTGTCCGGCCTCCGAGGCCATGGCGACCGCCCGCCCGCGGCCTCTGAACTCGGAGCCGCTGAATGGTTAACGAGGCGCCTGAGGCAGCGGAGGCCCAACGGGTTCGGGCGTCTCCCTTTCAGCGCGGCGGGGCCAGCGGGTGCAACGGGCGGAGCAGAACCTTCTGGCGACCCCGCGCTGAGGTGAGCCCCGCGCCCCACGGCGCGGACAGGAGCCCCGCGTTCCCCCCCCCCCCGGCCTGGAGACGCGCTCGTGACCCCGCGGCCGCGGCGCGGCTCTTAAGCAGGGCCTCCGGGTGACCTCCGGCGCGCCCGCCCGTTCCGGGGACCGTCACGCGTTTGCCCGGGGACGTGGCTTCACCTGGGCTGGCCCGGCGGAAGCTGCAGCAGAGGTCCTCGCTGCAGCCGCTGCGACTGGGCTCGCTGTGAAGCTGGATTTACGTGCTTCTCGCTACGACAGTCGCAGCTGCCCCCGCTGGCGGCCGAGGGCCCCGAGGGGTGCGTTTCTGAAAGCGACCGGCGCCCGCCCCGTCGCCGACGGGGAGCACCGTCCGCCGAGACGCCCGGGCGCGCAGCGCGTGTGAGCCCCGGGCGGCCCCGGGCAGGGACCACAGGGGCCGCAGGGGTCTAGGGGGCCCCCAGGCCGGGCGACGCCTCCGTTTCCCACTCAGTGAACCGTGTTTCCCGAACACAGGGATCTCGGGCACGTGTCGGACTCTCGAGAAGAGCGTGAAGCCTGGACCCCCCGCCCCCCGTCGCCTGTACCCGGGCGCAGACGCGGTTTCCGGGACGGCCAGGTGTGCGGGCGGCGGCGGCGCAGGCGGCACGGCGAGGTCACCGGCCCACCAGGGACCCGCCCGGGCGCGCCCTCGGCAGGTGTCGGCCCACGGCCCGCGCTGGTCTCCGCGGGGGGCGCGGTTCTCACGCCGGCGCGGTCTGGGCCATCGACTCACGCCCCTGCTGTCGCGTCTGAAGAGGCGTCGAGGCCTCCGCCCACGCTCCGCTCGGGACCGTCTAGGGCTCGCGTGTCCCTCTGTGCGTCCGTGGCCCGTTTCGGTGAGCTCTACGCACCGTGCGCAGCGCGTGGCGCGCGCTCCCGTCGCCTGTGGGGGTCCCGTCGGTCCAGAATCATTTCTTTAATAAAAAAAGGACCTTTCCCCGCGGCGTCGTCTTCGCTGCTTTGTCGAAGGTCAGCGGGCCGGGTTTCGGGGTCTGTCTCCGGGCTCTGCCCGCGCTGCCCGCCCGTCCGTCCCTGGGCTTCGGTCCCGCACACGGCCCCGCTGGGGCCTGCGGAGGCGTCCTCCTCCGCCGACGTCGCGCGGGCCCTTTACCTGGCCGCCCCGGCCCCGAATCGACGGGCAGCACCCGCGTCGCCTCAAGTCCACTGACCGGGTGGGAAGAGCCGACGACGGTCCCGGTTTCCCGCCCAGAGCGCGCGCCGTCGCTGTTTCCTTTCTCCGCCGTCGCTCGTCGCATCGTCTCGCTTCTCCATCCGGGTCCGACACGCGTCCTGTTGGCCTCAGGCCTGAGTGTTTCGTGGCGGGGGCGGCGGGGGGCGGCGGGGGGCGGCGGGGGGCGGCGGGGGGCGGCCCGCTGCCAGTGGCCTTGTTCTTCGGGCTCGGGGTCCCGTGCCACGGCCGGCCCGCGGGGACAGCGGCTTCCCTGCGTGGCCGTGCGCCCCGCACGCGCTCTCGGGGCGCACAGCGCAGGAGCCTGTCGATTCGTGGGCGTTTTCCACGTAGGTGACCCCGTCACCCATGAACGGAGACCGTCTCCCTTCGCTTCTCCCCCATCCGGATGCCGCCGTTTCCGTTTCTCGACCGGCCGCGTCGCCGCGGGCGCCCAGCACGGGCTGGAGGGAGGGGCGAGGGGACGTCGCTGTCCCGCGCTCCGGGGACGCGGTTCAATTAAAACGTCGCGCGGGAAGGGGTTCCCTCCAGCAGCTGATGACGGAACGAGCACAGCGACGCGCCGCGGGGTCACGTGAGTGTGGCCCTGCTCTCCCGGAGCGCCCTGCGGCCCGGGGCGCGCCCCCTCGGGGTGCGGGGACGCCCGCGGGATGGGTGCAGCGAGGGCCGGCCTGCCCCGCGCGTCTCCGTGTCTCCTCCCTCGGAGGGCGGAACAGGACGCACGGGGCGGGCTGCACGTGGGCGTCGCCCTCCTCCCCCGTGGACGCCTGGGGCCGGCCGGGCTGTGCGCCCACCCCGGGGGGACGGTGAGGCTGGCACCGGTCCCCAGCAGGCTGAGCTCCTGCCAACACGTGTGCCCCGAGGGCAAGGGTGCCCGGGGCACCTCCAGAGAGCAACTCCCCGCGCGTCCGCCGGAAGCACAGCGGGTCCTTCCCGGGTGTTCCCTGTCGGGACCGGCCACTCCTGGGGTAGACGTCGCGATCCCGAGGGCCCCACAGGACGGCCAGGCTGGTCCACGCCGAGCCTCCAGCCCTCCCTCCCTCCCACAGGGGCCGCCGCGCCCCGTCGGGGCGCCCCTGACCCCGCAGGCCGCCGGCCTCCCGCGACACCGGGGCCACGGTGCGCCCCGGTCCTCCCCGGTCCTCCCCGCCCCGCGGGTCCGAGGGAGCTGCCCGGTCCTCCCCGCCTCGCGGGCCCGAGGGAGCTGCCGCAGTCCCGTCCCTTCAGCTTGCCGCCTGTCAGGCGGGCGGGCGGCGACACCGAGCGTCTTCGTGAGGCCGCGTGAACCCACAGCCACGATCCGCCCGGCGACACGTCATCATGGCGCCGACACCGAGTGAGTGAGGGGGAGAACACGATCCCGAAACTGCAACTGTCTCCCCGGGCGGAGATCGTATCTCGAAGCGTCTCTAAGTGGCAGCAGGTGCCGGGCCCGGGGGATCTCGTTTCGTCCCGCGGGGTCAGCGCGATGGCTTCCAGCCGAGGCCCTAAGGACTCGATGGCCCGAGTCGGGGTCTGCACCGGGAAGTGCACCGGCGAGTTGCCCCATTTTTCTTAGTTTTCTCCCGTCGCAGCTTTAGGGGGGATAATAGGAACCTGTCCCTCCCGGAACGCAGGAAAGGCTCCTCCTGGCGCCAAACGCTCCCTGTGGCGGTGGAAGTGTCGGTCTAGTGACCCGTCCAGCCCGGGGGCTGGTGGCTGCCCGGGCAGTGCCCGCGTCTCGGCCGGCGCGAGGCCCGACAAGGCGCGTGAGGCCGTGGTTCTGGCCACGCACGAGCCGTGGGCGGGAAGGGAAGCTCGGGGGCGAGGCCCAGGGTCACCGGCTGCCACCTGGGGGCAGGCCACCGTGGCGCCGGCCGGCGGGGAGGCTGGGCGACCTTGGGGACCGGACCGCGCGGTGTGACCGGGCGGATTCCCCGGGGGGGGGGTGAGCCCAGGTGTGCAGGCGCCAAGTGAAGGGACTCGTGGGCGCACGAGCTCGCAGCGAGGGTCTCAGCAGGGAGCCGAGGACGACAGGGAAAAGGGGAAACCGTGGGGGGCGGCAGGGAGGGGTGCTAGACCCCGCGCAGCCTCAGGCTCCGTGGGGACCGGTTCCCGAGACCGGGACCCCGTGGAGGGGGCCGCCGCATGGGGGACCAGGGCTCGCGGGCTGCCCCGGGGGCTTTGTGGGACGCGGGGCTGTGCCCGGGGCTCGGGGCCACGGTCACGTACCCACGGGGGACGCGCGGCTTTGCGCCCACGACCGCGCGCACCTGGACGGGGCCTGCGGCCGGGATCCGGGAGGACCCACCGACACCCAGTCCCCGCGGCGTGGCCGAGGGGCGGGTGTGCAGGTGGCAGGGCGCCCGCTGACCTCCCCGTCGGCTCCGAAAACCTCCGGCCTCCTTCTGTGGGTGTCGCGGGACCTGGCGGCCCGGAGCTTGGGTCCCAGCGTGGGGACGCCCCGGCGAGGCGGCAGAGGGCGGGGAGGCAGGTGCGGGCACAGCGGAGGGAGAGGCCTGGGGACACGAGGGGCCGGGGCGGGGGCGTGGGGAGACGCCGGCCTCGTTCCCGCGCTGACAGCCTCACGACCGGGCGCCTTTCCGGCAACGAAAAGGAAAAAAGACGAAAGAAAACGCCCCCCCCCATCTTTAAGTGGCCAGCGGAGGCCTGGAGGGCGCGGCCGGGGACCCCTGAGCTGGAGAGCCGTCTCCGTCCGTGAAACCGGCTGTTCCGGGGACGGGCGGGCCCGGGGGACCCCGTGCCTGTGGGCTCCAGGGCCCTCTGTGTTCCCCGACCCCGGACAAACGGCCGTCGCACCGTCCGCACCGGCTGGCGGGCCCCGGCGCCTCCCCGAGGCCGCCGGACGACGGAGGCGGGGGGCCGTGCCTTCGCCCCGGACCCCGGGAACAGGCGCGTCGCGGCGTTTGTTTCCCTAAATCAGCCCGTTGCCTGTGGACCCCCCGCAGCCGCCATCCCAGCGGGAAACAGGTTGGAGCTCTGGGCGCCGAGCAAACGTTCGCGCAGGCGAGGGGAGGCATGCGGGGCCCGTGCGTCCCGGCCCCGCGCTGGCCGCCAGCCCACGCCCCGCTGCCGGCCGCGCGGGGCTGACAGTGATGGATGCGCCGCGGGCAGGCGCTGACGGCGGGCGGCGCGGCGCGGGGCTGCTCGGCATTTGCATTTCCATTCATCATCCCCGCGCTGCGCGTCGCCGCGAAGGGGACGCCAGAGCTAATCAGAGTCCGGGCTAACGGGGCGCGCGGGGGCCCGGTGGCCAGCGGCCCCCGGCGGGCCTGGGAACGCGTCCAGCCAGACAGACGCCAGCCCCACGCCAGGGCCGGACACGCGACTCCGCGCGGCGCCGCGGGCTCCTCCGGTCCGGCCGGGGCTCGGGCCTCGCGTCTTCCAGGGACACGGGGACCACGGCACCGCCCGACGCCCCCCGCGTCCCTGCCCCCCGCACCTCCCAACGCGCGACAGCTTTGACAATTGTCACTTTCCAAGGCCCCGTAAGCACAGAGCCCCCGGCTTCGCCCGCGAGGCTGCACGCTCCCCCCAGGCCGTCCCGAAATACGCTTCCGGGGACTTTTCTGTAATTCCGAATGAGAGGATCGGTTCGGGGCCGTTTCGTCCCTGCGCCGAGGCCGTCGCAGCGGACGGGCTCCCGGGGCAGCGGCAGCAGCGCGGACGTGCCACGGCGAGATGGGCCAGGCGGGGGCCGCGGCGCCCGGGGCCCCGGGGGTCAGGCCGTGCCCCCTGCAGAGTCCGCGACGGTGAGCGGCGTCGGGAGGGCCGGGGCCTCGCTTTCCCGCTGCGAGCGTGACCTGGGGCGGCTCTCACGCGCGTCCCCGGGATGAGGAGGCCGCGGGCGACACGAACGCAGCCGACCCCCCGGGGCCGCCGGGTGTGCCGGACCCACAGGTCGTGCCCTGTCCCCCCCGTGCCCAGGCTCGCGCTGCCTTCCCGGTTCGTTTCTCCGCCATCGGGGCGGCGGCCGGGGGCAAGGGGCGCGTCCCCAGGTCCCCTGGCCCCGACGCCATCCGTGACGCCACGACGAGTGAAGACCGTCCGCGTCGTCGCGCATCTTCCCCTCAGACCCTGCGGGGCCGTGACACCTCCCGAGCCCCCCCTGAGGGCGCGCCAGGCCTCTCCCCGACGGTCCCGATGCTGCCGCCGCCTCCACACTCTGCCTCCGCCCGACCGTTCCCCGTGACTGGTCACTGCGACCCGGTTCCCGGTTACGGACGGCGGAGGGTCCGGCGGCGAAGGAAAGTCAACGGATCTGCCCACTCCAGCGGCTTCTGGGGACCCCGGCCAGGCCACCGCGGGCCGCCATGGGGGCTCCCCTGGGCCCCGCACCTTCCCGCTCAGACAGGGGCTGCCACGGCTCTCGCCGACCGCCAAGGGAGACCGAGGGGAGACCACGAGCGCCCCACGCGAGCCCGAGACGCCGGGAGCCCACGGCGACCGCGCCAAAGAAGGCGGGCGGCGAGAGCGTGTCGGCCGTGGGGCCCCGGCCCCCGGCCCCGCCCGTGTCGGGTTCAGGGCTCGTTCCCGCGTCCTTCCTCTGCAGACCCCGCTGATCGCAGCTGCGAGGCGTCGCCGGCCACGCTGAAGGGAGGCGCGTGGACGTGCCGCGGCGCCCGCGTGCGGCCCGGGCCAGCGATCACCGATGACGGGGCGCGCGTCGGCCTCGCGGGGCCGAGTCCCGCGTCCGTGCCTGTTTGACGCTACGTCGCGAGGCGGGCGGATCCGCGGGGAAGGCCCAACCCCGGGGAAGCCTCAGGTCGGGTCTGAGGGCCCCGACACCCACGCACGCGCCGCGTCTGGTACCGGCCGGTCAGGACCGAAAGGCCACGGCCGCGTCCCCCTCACGCTCGCCGAGGCCCCGTCCCGCAGCCCACGCGGCCGGCGGCTGCGTCGAGGATGGTGCAGGGTCAGGCCGGGCAGTGGCCGAGGGGCGCCCGGCGCAGGGCCCGGCCTGACCCCTGACCCCCGCCCGTCGTCGCCTCACGCGGCGGGCAGCAGGGCGCGCCGTTCCCGCTGACGTAAGCGCCGGCTCAGCTCGGGAACCGGGACTGGCCCCGGGGGGGACGTGAACTGGACCTGCCGTGTGCGGGCTCCACGGGAAGTCCGAGCCCGGGGAGGCCGACGACGGTGCCGGGGCACGTGGAGGGTCCCCGGGGGACGGGCGAAGCCCTCGCCGCGGACCCCTGGGGCTCAGAAGGCTGCAGGGAGCGGGCGGCCTTGGCCCGGACGTGGAAGGCGGCCGTCGGGACGGGGCCGAGGGCCCTGCGGGGTCGAAGGTGCCGGACCAGGGTGCGTCGCAAGAATCTGGGTCCGAAGCGCGAGGCCGGGGCGGGGACACGGGCCGGCGGCGCGGGGCGCACGCCCCTCTGGGACGTGGCGTGGCTCCGAGCGGTGCCTCCCGGGGCTCAGCCCGCTTCGGCGACAGCCCCCCCGGCCTCGTCGCCCGCCAGGGAACCGCAAGGCGGGAAGTCTGCGGGGACGGGGCCTGCGGGACAGGGCCGCTCCCCACCCCGGGCCAGGCGCCCGTGGAGCCAGGGGCGTCCTCCGGTGGTGGCGTCGGCCCCTGGGCGGGGCGGCCGCGGCGGCCATCGCTGCAGGCGTCTCCCTCAGGCCCCGCTGTCCGGACCGACGGGCCGCGGCCTCGGAACCGGACACACACCTGCTGGCCCCCGCCCGCCGGGTCTCTGGCTGCGAGCGTCCGCGGCGCGGGCCTGGCCGGGGTCGGGGTCTGTGGCGTGGGGGGGCACGCGTCAGCCGGGGACGTCGCTGGGGGGCGCCACGTCGTCGTGCGTCTCCATTTTCAACCCCCAGCGGGCGCCGCGCACCCCCGCGCCCGCCCGCGGCCACCGTCCCCGGGGGCCAGGCCGGCCAGGTGCGGACAGGCGCGCGGCCGGGGGAGGAAGGCGAGGGAGGGGCCGCCGGCGCGCGCGGGAAGCGGGCGCCTTCCCTTCGGCTAACGTTTTCCTCTTCTCGTCCCTTTCGCCCCGATCCCACTCTCGTTTTTAAAACTTTCCCGTAAACCGTAAAGCCCTCTCCACGCCGTCCTCCTCTCTCCAGGCTGAAAGGCAAGGCCCCCCCCACCCCGTCACCCTGCTTTGTCCCGTCGGCTTCTCCCCCGCCACGGGCCGTGCCCCCCCCCGCCGGCCCCTCCCCCGCCACAGGCCGTGCCCCCCCCACCCCCGGCCCGTCCCGCTGTTCCTTTCTGCGGGGTTTTCAGAAGTTCCTGGGAACGCCTGGTGGCGGCTCCCCCGCGGGGGCGGCGACAATGGCGGGCTGAGCCGGGGACGGGGGCGGGGGCGGCCCCAGCGCCCCTCACGCTGCCCTTTCCTCCCTGGGGGTGGGGACGGCACCTCCAGAGCCCACTGCGGCCGCCCCCGTGGGGAGGCTTCCGGGGCCTCGTGCCCTGCCCGGCCCTGCCCAGCGGCCGGTGGCGTCTCCCACTGCGGCCGCCGCGTCCGCCGCCCACCCCGGCCAAAGCAGCCCGGACGCCGCGGCCCCCGGGAGGAGACAGCGAAAGGCCTCCCTCAGCCACGGCCCCCGCGGGCGTCCGCGGGAGACGGGCCACTGTCTTCATCTCGCCACCTCGTGGGGAGCAAACGAGCGCAAACGCGCAGAGCCGGGCGACTCGGCTCTGAAACCCGAACCGGACAAGCCAGGCAGAGCTCGGCACAGCCGGGCTCGGGGTTTCGCGCCGGCCCGGCCCGAGGTCAGCCGCGGGCCCCGCGTGTGGGCCGTCCGCGGGGCCGTCTGCGGGGCAGGGGTCCCGGCCGCGTGGCCACGGTCACGGGGTGGGACGCGCCCCGGCCGCAGGGGGCAGCTCCGGGCCCGGGCAGAGCAGACAGGTCCCCCGCTCGGCCTGGCGCGGTGCAGCCCGCACACGCGGCCGCCCGGCCGGCGCCAGCCGCCACGTGGGCCAGACGCGGCCACGGAGAGGGCGGATGCGCGGACGCCGCCCCGCGAGAGGCGGGAGGAGCGGCCTCCCACGCGTCGCTCCCGCGGCCGCTCCTCGTGCCGGGCGCCCCGTGCTCCCCGCTTCCCCGCGCCATATGCTGCCGCACCCGGGGCCCTCGGAGGGGTGGCTCCTGAATTATTGATCGGTGATTAGCAAATGCAATCGAAATGGTAGACGTGATGTGCTGCGGGATCCATAATTGATGAGCGGACAAACGAGGCGGCGGTGGCGGTGGCGGGAGGCGGCCCAGCCTGGATGGGCGGCCGGGACGACAGGAGGGAAGTGAGCGGGGACAGATGGCACCAGGCCGGGCGGCCCGGCTCCCGGCCGCAGCCCCGCGCCCGGGCGCCGCCGGCCGCGGAGGAAGCACGCCGCCGTCGTGTCCCCTGGATCGTCGTGCCGGCCGACGCGCCCAAAGGACGCGCGGGCTTATGATTTATGCATCCTCCCGCCGTTAAAGATTGATGGCGCCCACTAGGCACCCGGGCGGCTAGGTTTCTGCGTCCTTTGTCCCCGTGACAGCCGGCCACACGGCGCTGGCAGGTGTCCTCGGCCGTCCACAAGCGGGGGCCGCCGTGGCCCGGGGAGGCAGCGCCAGGCACCGGCCCGATCAGAAGGCCCGAGCTCGGCCCCGCCCTCGAGGCCCCGCGGCAACGTGGCGGGACCGGCCAAGCCTGGGTGCGTCTGGGGCCGAGCTGCGGGGAGCGGGGCGGGGAGGCTGCTCCACGCCCTCGGCGCAGGGACGGACCCCGCAGCAGGTCGCCGGCCCCTGAGGCCACGTGCGCCAGCCCCACTGAGAGGACGGCGAGGCCCCGCAGAGCCGGGCCCTCCCTTCCGGGCCCTCCCTTCCGGGGACACGCAGGACGCCCCCGACCGACGGCACGAGCTTGGCGCCCGGCCGCGCCGTCCTCAGACCGGGTCCCGCCGGCCGCCCCTCCCGCCCCCGAACGAGCGGCGTCTCCGAGCCGCTGGGTCACGGGCCCCTCCCCGCACGGTGCCCCCGAGAGCACGGCACGGAGGCGGCTCGGACGCGCGCAAACCCCGGCGTGCGGCGTGGGGGGGCACGTCCCGTCTCCACCCCGTTCGCCGAGGCTCCTGTCCCCTGCGCAGGGCAGACCCGCAGCCTTCGCGGGCAGCGCCGCCGAGCGGGCCTCTCCCTCCCTCTCTGTCCCCCTCTCCCTCCCCCACCGACGTCCGCCTGCCTGTCCACCCGCCTGTCCACCCGCCTGCCTGTCCGCCTGTCCATCTACCGTCCACCGTCCCCCAGCGCCTGCCCACCTCCCCACCCACCGACGACTGAAAACGGCGCGGACACTTGCCTCGATCCGACCCGGAGAATCGGCTGCGGTGCGAACGGAGACCGAGAGGACGCCCCGAACGGCCCCCCCGCCCCTAAGCTCTGCAAGGCCACGCGGGCCCCCGACCCCGCGTCCCGCGTGACGACGGGGGGGGGCCTCCCTGCCCACCGAGCCCCGGAACGTCGCTGCGGAGCTCGCGGGTCACGGGAGGCGCCGCGGGCCCGGGGCGGGCAAGGGTGCAGGCTCTGCCACCAGCTCGGGGCTCCTCGGGGCTCCCGGCCTCTGTCGTGTTAAAACTGGGGGACACGGCGGGCGGCGGCGTCCGCTGCGGGGCCCTCACGGGCGTCTGCCGTCCCGTCTGGGTTCGGGCGCAGGCGACGCGGGAGCGGTGGCCGGCGGGACGCTGAGGCGCGCCAGTTCCCGGGTATTTCCCGGCGAGGCTGAGGGAGGCACCCAACAGCCGGGGCTCCCAGTCGGCCGAGACGCGCCGCGCCCACCCCCACCGGGCGCACCGCACGTCTCGGGGGCTCCCGCCTTTGGACGCCCGGGTCCGGGGCCCGCGGTCGGGGGCAGCTGCTTCCCCGGGACACGGCGTCGGGTGCCCCGTTCTCCCTCGGCGAGGTCCAGCCCGGGACCCGGAGGAGCAACGCGCCTCGCGTGTCCGTCCCAAACCGCGACGACGGCCGGCGCCGAGCAGCGTGGAGGGGCTCGCTCCCGCACGGGAACCACTCGGTCCGGACGCCCTGAGCTTACCTCCGGGAGCTCTTACCCGGGGGTGAGCCGCGCGGTCTGCGGGGCCGGGGGCTGGGGGCCGGCAGCCAGCCGTGGCCCGTGGGCCCGGCGCCGTCGTTACACACACCGCCCCGCCGCGCCGGCAGGTTCGGGCGCCCCCGGGAGCCAGGCGGCGGCTGACGGGCGGCGGCCGCTCTGGGACGCGGCCGTGGGGCCCCGGACGCTCACGGGAAGGCCGGGCCGTGCAGGGGTCGGGCGGGGCTTTCGTGGCTTCGGCCGGCGGCGTGGTGCAGAGGGCTCGCCCGGCGACTGCCGAGGCCGCCGGGCACGAAGGCCGCCCAGCGTCGTCCGCCCAGCGTCGACCGTCCCGGTGCCCGGCCGCCCTGAGCTGCCGCCTCCGAGATCCAGGGCACCCGCGTCCCACCGGGGCCTCGGGCGGAGAGTCCTGGGCGTGGGGGGAGCCGGCCCCGTCTCCCCGACCCGCCCGCCGAGCGCGCGGCCGCCACGGGGGCCGGAGCAGCCAGGCCCGCACGTTCCCAGCCCCAGGCCCGTGGCCGTGGCGGGAGGCTCAGGCGTTGGGCCGTCGGTCCCACGGGCAGCGGGCGGGCAGCGGGCGGCCCACAGTCACGGGGGACGGGTCCGCCCCGAGGCCGCAGACCTGCCGTCTGCTTCTGAGGCCGCCCACGGCCTCGTGGCCTCCGGGTCCCAGGCGCAGCCCGCGGTCAGAAGTCGCGCTCACGCTCAGCCCCCCGCCGCCGGTGACCCGGGGGGCAGAACCCGCTTCATTCTGGACCGGGGAGGGGCCCCCCGGCTGCGGCTGCCGCCCGCGCCAGCGTCTCTCCCGTTCGAGCCCGAACGCTTCGCTCCTCGGCCCGCTCGGCGGGTCCGGCCTCCTCCAGTCGCCGCTTGTTCTGGAGGCGCCGAGCGGCGACGCTGGGTCTGTGAGCAGCGCGAGCCTGGCCGGCCCCGGCCCGGGCGGCAGGACGTCCCACGGGGCGTCTCCCGGCTCGGTGGCCTCGGACGTCGTCCGCGTGGTGGACGTTTCCTTCACGGGCGAAGCTGCTCGGATTCAGCGGTTTTTCAGCCGAACCCGCGGCTCCCCTGTCCTCCCCTCGAGGCGCATCCGCGGCCCGGCCCGTGGGACTCCGCACAGCCCCCGGGGCCTGCGGTCAGATCACCCCGGGCCCCTGCCCAGTCCTCCAGGGCGGCCTCTCTCCGGCCCCGAGCAGGCGCGGCTGCGGCAGCCACGCGCCCGGGCTTCCCCGACGGCTGCCGGGGCCCCCCCACGCCACGCCTGCCGCTGCCCCCCGGCTGCCCCCCAGGGCGCAGCCCCTCCCGGGTCCCACACTGTCCGTCGAGGAGGGGAAGGGGCCCGTCTGCGTGGCGCCGCGTCTCCTAGGTCTGCGGCCGGCGGAAGGAGCCGCGTCCCAGGACTGAAGTCCCCCGGGGGCCGGCGCTGCGTGCGTCTGACACAGAACACCACGACGAGGCTCGCGCGGCGCCCGACCCCGACGGCGCCTGCGCGCAGAGGCCTGAGGCGCCTTCGTCCCCCCGGGTTGTGGTGCGCCTCCCCCCCAGGGCGTGGTGAGGGGTAAGGGCGTGCACGTGCGTGTAGGCGAGCGTGTAGGCGAGCGTCACACGTGTGCGCACGGGCAGGCGTGTGTGTGTGTGCGCGTGTGCGTGCGTGGAACAGGGCGTGAAGGGAACGCCGCGGTACGTCTCCGGGTCCCCGCACCGCAGGCGGCTGCCGAGATCCCTGCAGCACGACCGTCCTTGCCCCCCCACTCCGGGGAGTGGAAACCGCCCGAAACGCGTCGCGGAGACGGGGGCGGGACGACAGTGACTCCGCGTGGAAACGTGAAGCCCTGGGAAGGTCCCCGGGCCGTGCGGGACGTGCTGACCCAGGCGGCCGAGAGCGGACCTCGGGGCTCGGGGGTCCCGGCGTGGGGCACGACCTCGGCCGCGGGCACCTTGAGCTCCCAGGGCGGCGAGGGGGGCCCCTCTGCACGCGGATCCGGTCCACCCCCGCGCCGGCCTCGGTTGTGGCCTCTCGACCCCACGCTCGCCCTCGGCGCGAACTCACCAGGCAGCGCGGCCCGGGCTGTGCCACTGGCCCCTCTCCCCGCCGAGGAGAGCGCTGGACCGAGCCCCGGCCCCTGCCGTGCTGCCCCGTCCACCCGGTGCTGCCCCCGTCCACCCGGTGCTGCCCCCGTCCACCCGGTGCTGCCCCCGTCCACCCGGTGCTGCCCCAACGACGGCCTCTGGCCGGGCCCGGGGACCCGCCGCCTCTCAGGCCCCACACGGTCAGGTGCCGCCGCCCCGAAGGCGCCGCGGAGGGCTACGGCACCCGCCCCCGAGTCCTGTCCCAGCCCCGCGGGCCATCCTGCACCCCCTGCCCCCCCCGGCTGCCCCCAGGGCGAGGTGACCCGCGCCATCACCTCAGGGTCCCCATACGTGCGTCAAGGCTCCAGCATCCGCTTAACCGACCCCGTCCTACGCCCTGAAACAGGGAACGTCGCTTCGGAGCCCCAGACGGGACCGCTGCGGGCCCGGCCGCTCAGGGAGGCCGCCCCGACCGCCCACGGACACCGGGGCCGCCCGCCCGCCCGGCGCTCTGCCCTCCCCACGGCCCAGGCGAGGGGCCGGCCGGCCGGAGCGCGGCCAGGCCGCACGTGTGCGAGGCCACGGACAGCAGGTGCCCTGCGAGGGCGGCGAGCGCCCCTTGGGGCCGGCGTCTGCGCGGGGACCGTGAACGAGCTGCCCCACGGCGCTCTCCCCGGTGCCGCTTTCCCACGGGCCCGCCCTCGCCCAGGGCAGCGCGGCTCCCTGGCCCCGCCACCCCGACCCCGTCCTCTGTTCCTGCCCCCGGGGCCAGGCGGGGCTCGGCCAGGCCCCCGTGGCTGGGAAGCAGGCGGGGTCTCGAGGACCAGAGGGGACGGGGCGGGCGCAGCGCGGGCAGGAGCAGCAGGACGGACCCCGGGTCCCGGGAGGACGGCCACCGAGCCGCCCCGGGAGCGGCCCCCACGTCTGCGCGGCCGGAGCTCGGCCGAGAACCACCCAACGCGGCCCAGAGGGGACCGGCTCGGGCTCCTGGGGCGCAGGCGCCTTAAACCCGCGGGAAGCGCGGCCGCAGGGCCCTCGCGCCCCCGCTGCCCACGCGCCACTGAGTGCCCGCGGGGCGCCGCGGGGCCGGGCTCGTCACAGCGCGTCTGTGACTGGAAGGTGACGCCGGGACGGTCAGGGCCCGTGAACGCACCCCCAGCCCGCCCGCCGCAGGTCCGCGTCTCCGTGAGGAGCCGGTTCTTAAAGCCCTGAAACTCCTGGCCAACGCCAGGTGGGCCCTTAACTTCACTTTTATTCGTTTTTCTTAAACTCGTGTAAGTCTTAGGGCGGGTTCGGCGCCCCATCCCCGTCAGCCGCGCGGGTAGATGCTCAGCGAAGGCGCCTCGGCCCCGACGGAATCCGAGCCCCGCGCACCCGCAGCCGGGACGCGGCCTCGCCGGGACGACGCGCGGGTCTGCGGGGGCCCGTTCAGAGCCGGACAGGCGGCCGCGGTCCGCCGCCCGCGGTGGACATCGGATGTGGCATCACAGACACGAAACCGGAGCCCGGGGCCATCGGTCGGGTCCGGGGGCCGCCTCCAAGCCACACGCCGGACGCCAGGGCGGTGGCGCCGCGTCAGCCTTTCGCGGGGTCGTAACCGGAGCCGCCGGCCTCCCCCGCCCCCGCCCGGCCCCGTCCGGGCCTCCGCGCCGGTCCCGGCCTCCACGGCCGGACGCTGCAGTCGGGCCGTTGAGAAGGCCGCCACCGGCGGCAACGGCGGCTCGTGTCTGCGCGGCAGAAGGCTCCCGACGCGGACGAGCTGAAGAAATCCCGTCCAAATGAGCGATGAGAGGACGGACGACCCCGACTGAAAACCGTGTCCGAGGAAACGTCCACCGTTCGGACGGACTCACTCCGCCCGCGGCACCTGGCGCAAGCCGGTTCCCGAGGGTCAGACGTGCCCTGCGTCTCGCTTTCTCCGTCGGGGGCCCCGAGGACCAGCCCAGACTCGGAAAGGGCTGGGCCGGGGGGAAGGTCCCCGGAAAAGCAGACACAGGGACCGGGGAATGAAGTTTAAAATTTAAACCCAGAGCCACGGCGGTGGGAGAAAGGGACGGGGACCGCGCTCCGGGGAAGACGGGCGCCGGCCGCGTGGCGCGCCAGCGCGCAGGCGCCCGCGACGGGCGACGGGCGGGCCAGGCGCAGGCGCCGCAGGCGACGGGCGGACGCGAAGTCGGCGTTTTCTTTCTCCTTTTCCTCGGTTTTGGTGACCGGAGCCCGTGGCTTCGCGGGGCCGTCCCGCTCCTGTCTCCGCCGCAGCGAGGACTTCAACGCGGACGCGGTTCGTGGTCTTGTTCGCAGCGGCGACGGGTTTGCCACCCCCTGGTCTCCGCAGGAGCAGCCCTCGGAGCGGAGGCGACTGCGATCCGCTCCTGCCGCACGCCCCGGGGCGCCGGACGTGCCCCTCGGGGCCAGCGCAGCGGGAGGCCTGCGGGACTGCGGGGGGGGCGGCGGAGGCACGCGCCCCCGACGGCTGGGGGCGGCCCCGGTGCCCACCCCGCGAGCGGGCCCGCGGCTTCCCCACTGCAGATCTCCCTGGGAAGGGCCCGGGAAGCGCCCCCCGACCCCGCACACGCCCCGAAGCTGCTGCAGGTAAAGCCGGGGCAGGACCCGCCGTGTCCTCCTGCTCGTCCCGCACCCGAGCGCTCCGCCTCGGGCCTTCCCCGTCCCCCTCGCGCGCGGTCTGGTCCGTTTCCGTCCCCTGCTCCGGAAGCTCGGGCTGTGACAGGTGACACGGAGGCCCCCCTGCTCCCCCGGGAACGGGGCGCGCAGCTGGGCCCCGCGCCGGGGCCTCAATAATGCATGGCGCGGCCATGCAACTTTAATGGCGACGCGGTCGGTAATGGCCGGGCTGCCATGTCACCTGCTCGTTCGCGGCCCAGTTGCCTGGAAACGTCCGGACGTTCCGTCGGAACCCGGCCTGCGGGGGGCGGGGGGAGCGAGGACGCGACACGTGTAAGGCCCCGCGGGTGTCCCCGGGAGGGGCGGAGGCCGGCGCTCCGGGCGCGTCCCCCCAGCACACGCGGTGGCCCCGGGCCGCCTTCGCCGCCGCCCGCGTGGGGGTCTCCGTGGAGAAGGGAGCTGGGACGCGTCCCGCGGGGTTCGGAGGTGGGAACCGGGGCTGGAAAGGGGGCAACCTGCATCCCCCCGAAACCCGGCGACGCCTCGCGCAGGACGGTGACTGCTCGGACAGAAGCGGGAGGAGTCGACGTCAGGGGCGGGAAGGGCCAGTCCCGCGGAGGGGACCCTCCCGGGCCCCACGGTGGCGTCACGTCCGGCCGCGGAGCCGCGTGTTGTCCCGAAACACCCAGCGCAGGGCGCACGAGGGGACACGCGGCACCTCAGGGTCCGCCGTCCCCAGGTCCAGCCTCCAGATGCTTCCTGCCCCGGCGAGGGCGACGGCGACGGCGAGGGCGAGGGCGGGCGAGGGCCGGAAGGGCGCGGCTCCGGGTGGCCCCGACCCGCTCTCGTTTCATCGGAAACGCTTCCGGATCGCGACCCCGTCTGCCCGGCCGCCGGTTAGACCCGTGGGTTAACGTCCAGACACGCGGTTTATTCTTTCCTGCTTCGGCGCCGCTCGCTGCCCTCACAGTCAGGGCCCAGCCGGCGACCGGGCCTTCGGATCGGTCGAACCTGGGCTCGGGGCCCAGGACGCGCCGGTGTTCGCAGTCGTCCCAGGAGCCTGAGCACTTCCCTCCGCAGGGATGAGCTCCCCGCCCCGGCCCGTTGGCCGGACACGCTCGTCCCTCCTGCCGTGCCCGCCGCGGGCGCTGCTCTGGCCTCTCTGCCCTCGACGCGCACCCCTCACCGGACGGGGCGCCCGTGGGTGCTGTCGCGGAGAACGGTCGCCCACGGGAGGTCAGGACACCCGCACCCACGCGCGCTGCTCTGAGTTCTGGGACGTCAGCGCTCACGCCCCGGCCCGTCCTCGTCTGGAGCGTTTACGTGTCGGGGGGGCTCGGTCACGCTGCGGGGACGCCTGCCTCCCAGCACCCTTAGCCGAGGGCGCTTTATTACTATTATTATTATTAATTATTAATTATTATTATGACCATTTTTAACACTGAGTGGCCTGGACTCCTTTCAAGGAATCGCTTGACCGTAGACGCGGGAGTGGACCCTGAGCTCCCCCGCCGCAGGCGCCACCGCGGGCGCCGTCCTCTGTTAGAGAGGACGAGGCCCCCCCCCCCGGGAGTGAGGACCCCGGCGCCCTCCGCGCAGCCCCCCCCCGTGCCCGCCCGGGCCCCACGGGAGCCTGCGGCCGCCTGCAGTGGGGACTCCTCCCGGGTGCCCGTCCCCCCCAAGGCACGTGGCTTCCCGGTCATCGCGCCCCTAAGCCCTGGGCCAGTCCTGATTCATCCCCGGCCTCTTAGGTCCCGAGAGTCCGATTTCCTCCGTGGGATGTTCGAGGCTGCTCGGGCCCAGGCCCCCGCAAGCCTGGACGAGAAACTCGGCGTGTTCACCGCCCACCGCGCCCTGCCCGCCGCTGGGAGCGCGCCTGACGCTCCCCGGGGGTCTGCGGCTTCTCCACGCCGGGTGGGCCTCAGGGCGGGTGGGCCTCAGGGCGGGGTGGGCAGCGCCCGGTCAGCTGGTCATTCGCGGGGGCGAGGGGGCAGCCGGGCCCGCGGGGGGCAGGCCGGCCTGGCGCTTCTGGTGACCCCTGGAGACCGTGCTGCGCGGGGCGCTCCCCAGACCCCCCAGTAGAGTCCCGAGACGCATGCTCCGTGCGGCGCCCGAGGGCGCGTCCCTCCCAGCTTCCCGGGTGAAGGGTCCCCTGCGCCCGTCTCTCCGCGGGCCGGGAAGCGTCCGGGGTGCCCTGGCGGGCGGGGACGCTGGCTTCGGGGTCCCTGAGGCCGTCTGCGTCCAGCGCCCGCGGCTGTAATGACCGTCACCGCTCGCTCCCACGCATGCGCGCGTGACTTCGCCGGCAGGGCCCGCGCGGTCGCTGCCCCTCAGACGCCGCGACTTGCCTGTGCTCGCGCCGCGCGCCGCGCCATGCGACCCCAATCTCCCTGATGAACCGAGTCACCCCCGAGTCGCGCCGGCAGAGCCGCACGCACGCGAGACGGACTCATGACCAAAGGAGCAGGCAGCCTGGAGCCGAAACCGCAGCGGCCCGGCCCGGTCCCCTCGGAGCGCGCCGCCGTGCCCGAAGGTCGCCTCGTCCGCGGCTGCTGTTGGGAGGACGCGTCTCCAGGCTGGGCGGCCGGCGGCTCCGGGTCGGCCGAGGGCGGACGACAGGCGACGCGCCCGGAAAAGGCGCGGGAGTGCGTGGGGCTCGCGCAGGCCCCCCGGACGTCTCCCCGTGGGCCGCAGCCCCGTCGCAGGCCCCGGCGTGGCCACGGCGGCTCGGCCACGCTGCCTTCCCTCGCCGCTGTCCCCTCGGGGGGGCGAGGCGCTCAGAGGAGCGAGCAGGCGCGCTCTGGACTCTGGTCACGTCCCCCCCACAACCTCGCCTCTCCCATGTGTCCCGGAGCTCGCGGCCCGGCGGGCGCGCCCGCTGCGCACCCGGGTCCGGGGAGCGGGGCGTCTGACTCCGGGTCCGCGCGCTTCGCCGACACGAGTACACGAAGTCGCCCGTGCTGACGGCCGCCCGGGGTCCCGTTTCCTCCTCCACGGCTTTGCGGGGGCAGCACCTGCGTCTCCTGGAGACAGAGCGGCGTCCCGTCGCCCGTGTTCCCGACTTCGGCCCCCGCCAGCGTGGAAACGCGCGTCCTGGGCCGCTCCTGGCGAGCGCCGGGCCTGCAGGACCGAGGCAGGACGTGAGGCCTCGGCGACTTCGGCCCCCGAGGCCCGGGAATGCCACCCGGGGCCCCGCGGTCCGGCGTTGCGGGGTCGAGGGGCGCCCAGGGCAGTGGCACGTGCGCGCGGACACGGCGCGTTCCAGCTGCGCCCGTCGTCCGGGAAGGCAGACACGCAAACCCCCCGCGGAGGACCGCGTTTACGTGTCGGAGGGTCACCTTGTGTCCGGTCCTCGGGACACCAACCAGGGACGAGGGGGCGAGAGCTGGGCAGCAAACCGCCCTGCGGGTCCCCCGGGCGGGGGCCCAGGAGGACGCCCGGGGCCACTGTGCGTGTCCTCGTGGTCACGGCAGACGGGCCGATGCCTGACGGGGCGTCCCGGGCCCGGGGGGGGGGAGACGCCGAGGCAGACGGGCCCTCCCTGGCGGCCTGCGGGACGGGGAAGCGGGAAGCAGGCCGCCGCGCGCTCCGCCCCGACCTACCGCGGTCCTTCCGAAGGGAAAAACGAAAACGAACACACGGAAGCCGTGAGGCCAGCCCTGCCGGACTCCGTGCCCGGTCGCGTCAGCCTCGTTCGGAATCGCCTGTCACGGCTGCACCTGGGTGTCCCCCGGGTGGGGCCGTGAGAAGCCGCACTCCCCGCAGCGAGGTCACCGCTCGGGGCAGGAAGGGCAACAGCGCGCGACCCGCACACGCGTCCCCAAGGGGCGGGGCCATGGACACCGGCCGACCCGAGCCCCCGCCCCTCCCGGGACCCGCACCTCACGCCTCAGCCCCGGCCGGGTGACACGGGGCACAGAGGAGGCGCCGGCGGCCGAGCCGTCCTCGCCCCCAGGAAGCCGAACGGAGGCCGGGAAGGGCCCAGGCACGCGGCGGCCACCGCAGCAGGGGGACCGGTGTCCGCGAAGGGCGGGACCCCTGCCGGGGGGGTTACAGCGGCCGGAGCGGCTGTGGGTGCGAGGGCCACCCCTGGGGCCACCTCCGGGCGCCGCGGGGCTGCACGGCCAGGCCGTGGAGGCACCACCCCCTGCCCCGGCGCGGCCCCTCGGGCGCTACAACGCAGTCGTCCTGTCTCCGCGGTCGGCTTGGCGCCAGGCGCCGCGGACAGGGCCCGGCTCAGGCCGGGTTGACGTCGTCGCTGCACGAGACCCCCCGCCCCGCTTTGGGGTGCCTTGGGGTGCCCGGGGCCCCGTCCCAGCTGATTCGGGCACGTCCCTCGGCCCCGGGGCGCCCACGCCCCCGGCGTTGGCAGAGACGCGGGTGACGGGTGCGCGGGGCGCGCGGGCGGCCTTGGCACGGGCGGCCCTTCCGGGCGGGCGCGAACATTGCGCCATTGTCGGGCCCTGAATGGGGCTTTTGTGCGGGTGCGATGGGAACCGCCGCGTCGGAGGAGCGCGCCCCTCGGAGACAACTGCGGCGCATTTAAAGCGCGTCCGTGACAGCCCGCGACTGTCGGCCGGCCCCACGCGCGCGGGAGCCCCGCGACCCGGCGTGGGAGCCCGGGAGGCCGCAGGGCACGGGACGGGCAAGCCGCCCGGCAGCTGTCCAGGACCCAGCGGGGCCGCGTTTCTGGATCGAGGTGGTTTTTTTAAAAAAGCAGCAGATGTTACGACTCGGCAGGCCCACGGCCCAGCGCAACGGGGCGAGCAGGGGTGCGCGGGGGCGAGCGGGCGAGGCCCGCGGCTGACACGGCCCCCTGGGGAGAAGACCCACCGCCCGAGCGAGTGTCCGGTCCCCGAGAGAGTCATCAGGGAGACACAGGGACCCCAAACCTCACTTGCACGTAGGGCCGCACACCCCGGGGCACGTGGAGAAAGCGGGCACGACCGGCACGAGCTGCCACTGCCCCGTGACCCGGGGGGACAGGCAGACCGTCCCGCGTCCGAGCGGCCTCCGGGCCTGCGGACAGCCCGGGGACCGGCCCCGCGGGTGCGTCCGTTAAGTCTCCGCACTTGGGGGAGGCGGCGTGCCCCCAGCCGGCCCCGCAGTCCCGCCCACGCCCTGGCCCCTGGCCCAGCCCCGCCACCGCGCCCCCCGCCGCCCGTCTGCGTGGCGGACGTTAAAACGTGCGTCTGTGCGGCCACGAGGCCCGACCGGGGTGGAACCCTTTAGGAGACGTCCGGGGACGAGTGAGACGGCTTTGCACCCGCCAGTCACGGCCCCTCGGGAAGGCGGGCGCCGGGTCCTGGGGCTCCACGCGCTGCCCCGATCGCGGGGCCTTGGCCCAGCAGCACGGATCGTGTTAGCGAGGAGCGCGCGGCGCACTCCGAGACGCGCCCCGAGCCCTGAGCAGCAAGGCAGAGGCGCTGACGAGGGCCGGGAGCCCCGGGCGGCGGGAGGTGGCGCCCGCGGCACAGGGGAGACGGCCCCACGGGCACCCGTGGGGCAGCGCCGCCGGGCCTCAGGGCGGCCTGGGCCCGTGTAGCCCCCCTCAAAGCCCCGGCCGGACGGGGGGCAGGGGGGTCCTTTTCATCCGTGAGGACAAGGGCGAGGGCTCGAGGGGCAGGGCGGCCGGGCCCAGCCTGTGCCCGGCCCCAGGGCTCGCGGCCCCGACCGGTGACCGGTGACACCCTCCGATTGTCCTGGGATCCACGCAGCCGAAATGAAAAGGTGCGTGTGTGCGCGCCCCCCGCGGGTGCCGAGACGTCCGTGCCCGTGACCTTCCCCCCGCGGGGGCCGAGACGTCCGTGCCCGTGACCTTCCGGGGCGCCGGCCCAGGCGCCGCCCTGAGAGCTAAGGGAGCACCTGCGCGGAGGGAGCCGCCGGCACCCGCGGGGGCCGGGCAGGGGCCACGCCCACGTGCCCGCAGCTCCGCGTGGGGGGAACCGGGGCCGCAGAGGGGCCGCCGGGGACGCGCGGCTGCTCTAGAGCGTTTCCCTGGTCTGTGGGGCCGGGTTTACCTTACTCCTCGTTGTGGCGGGAGCGCACGTCCCGCCGACCCCTGCGGCCCTCTCCGGTGTGCCAGGGACCGATGCCCGTGCGTTCCGAACGGGCGAGCGTCGCGCAGAGGTGACCCTCGTGGCGATCGTGCGGGGCGTCACCGCGCCCCCAGGCGGTGCGACGCGTGCTCTGGGGCGGCAGCCGGGACACGAGGGCCACCCGGCCGGAGGGGGCGGCAGCCGGGGCACGAGGGCCACCCGGCGGGGGGGGCGGCAGCCGGGGCACGAGGGCCACCCGGCGGGGAGGGGGCCGGCGGGGCGCCTGCACCCAGCGTCCCGTCTGGGCGCCCCCGGCGGTGGTGAGCGCCGAGCCTCGGGCTCCTCGCGTCGCTCGCGTCCGCTCCGGGAGGCGGCCCGTTGGGAATGTTCTCATCGTCCGTGGCAGATCCATCAACGGAGCTAATTGGCCCAAAGATGCGAATGACCGGTGGTTCCCCGTGGTCACTTCGCACATTGAGGCCTCGGGGCACGGGACAGCTCCGCGAGGGGCGCGACGGCGAACGAGGAAACGCTCCGTGGAGAGTAGGGCCCGGCTGGCGCGCGGCGCGCGGGGCCTCTCCCGATCACCCACGCGGGGTCACGGAGGGCCCCGGGGAACCCGCCGTCCCGGACGCGGCGCGGACACGGCCGGGACAGAGGTGCAGCGGGGGGAGTGCGGACCTCCCGGGAGCGCCGGGAGAGGAGGAGAAAACGGGGTCTAATGCCCGAGCGTCCCAGGCGAGGCCGCGCCTGGGGGGGCGCGGGGCGAGCACCGAGGCGCGCGGCGGCGCCGGGAAGGAATCCGTTTCGGCGCTGACGAGATTAACCGCCGTAATTGGCAGCGGGTTTCGCGCCGGCCGCCGAGGCGCGGGTAATAAATAACGCGCTCTTAGCCGCGCCATTGGTCATCCTCGCCCTATCGCGGCCGCGCCCCCGCCCGGGGAAGATAAATGTGATTTAAATTAATCGCCGGTCCTAAATAACTCCGCGGCGGGTAAACGGCGCATTTATCAGGCCGGACAGGCGGCCCGCGCGGCGCGGCCCCCCCGGCGAGCGAGGGGCGCGTGCGAAAATTGTTATTACTTTTTAATAAAGTGTCGCCGCCCGTCGTCAGCCATTCATCAGCAGCCGTGGCGCGCTGACAGACGGAAACACGGGCGGAGGACGCGTGGGAGGGGAGAGGACGCCTTTCTCAGCGAAAGCCACCGCCGCCTCCAGAGCCGCGCGGAGGTCGGTGCTCAGCGCCTCGAAGTAAAAGCGGAGACCGGGCCGCGCGCCCCGTGGGGCTGGACACGGAACCAGCCGTCGCCGCGTCCGCGTCCGCGCGGGGGCCGGTCCCCGTGGTGGCTGTCAGCGCCCGACGACCGCGAGGACCAGACGCACGTCGACCGGCTCCGAGGGGCGCCCGGCAGCTCCCGACCCGGGGGACGCGCGCAGGTGCGAGTCACCGGCACGAACGCCGGGTGGCGGCCTCGCCGCTGCCCGCACCGTGGGATCGGGCAGCGGGAACGGCGAAGGGAGCCGAAGCCCGGCCTCCCCGGAAACCCTCTCCCTCCCGACCCCACGGCGGCGGCGAGCAGAGCCGCGGAGTGTCAGCGGGGCGGCCGCCCCAGGGCACGGGGCAGCACCAGGCGCCGGTCCGCGCTGGCATCTCCCTCGAGCGGCGGGGACGAGGCGATCCCGGCGGGCTTCCTGCAGGCACCGCCCCAGCGGGCAGAGCCGGCCACCAGACCGCCTTCGGCCGGACGCAGCGGCCATCGCCCAAGAGTCCGCGGCGTCTGGAAGGTCAGGGCCGGGCGCTTCGGCTGCGATCCCGGGAGGGGATCTCGGCTTCAGGCCGATCGCTTCACTGTCGCGTCCGTGTGCCCGGTCGGCGAATGGACGCGTGTCACACGCGCGGGCCGAAGTGCGGCGCCGCCGAGAGCCCGGGACGGTGGGAGTGATGGCCGCGCCAACCTCGTGCGCGAGGCGAGGACGGGGAAGAGGGGAGCATCGGACGGAGGAGCGAGGCCGCTCGCACGCCGGGGTCTGCCTCCCGCGCCGCCACCAGCCCCGCCGGCCCCGCCGGCCCCGCACGCCCACAGGTCCTCGTCCGGCTGAAGAGCGGAGCTTCGTCCCGGACACCGGGGTCAGCCGGCCGGACCTGGTCGCTGACCCGCCCTGCGGGGGCTCAGGTCGGCGGGTTAGGCTCACGCGACGGGAAGGGAATCCCAGGGCCGGTCTACAGGTCGGTGTCACCGGAACGAAAACGGGCGTTTTGCCTGAGAAAACCCGAAACGAAGTGAACCGCATGCCCGTTGGCGCGGCGTGCGCTGGGCTCCTGCCCGGCCGCGCTGGGCACGGCCGCGTGGCTGCGCCGTCCCGGGTCCAGGGGCTGAGTTCGGCCGCACCCCACGCGGCGGCACCGGCGCGGCTCGCCCGGGTGCGAGCGGTCAGCTCCCCGCAGGGGCCGCACCTGTCCCGGGTTTTCCCGTGGCCTGGCCGGGGGCCCTGCGGGGCTGCGGGCGGACGTGTCGGGGTCCTGGGCGGGTCCCCGGCGGCCCCTCCGCGCCCTTCCGGCTGCCCCGTGTCTCCCCCAAACCCCGCTCCCTCCTGCGTGGGCCCAAACGCATTTCCGTCGGGGGTGGGGAGCCTCGGAGGCGGGGACACTTTCCTGCGACCTTCCTGGCCCGCCGGGCGGCCGGTGGCCCCGCGGGCCGGGCCCCGCGCCCCGTGCAGGCCCCGCCGAGAGCGGGCGGGTAACAGTCAGTCCATTAACCTCGGCCCGCGGCCCGCGCCCCCGTCTCAGAGCTGATTTGAAAAGGGCGCGGGGCGGAGGTCGCGGGGAACCACAGCGCGAATGCGACGCCTCGATTATCTGCGGGGCCAAGTGTCAACTGCTCCGGGCCAGAGCGAGGGGGCGGGGGCGCGGGCGCTGCACCTGCTGCTCCGAGCCCCTCCCGCGCCGGGCCGGCCCCGCTCGCCGCTCCCAGCCTGTCCCCGCCGCCGCCGCCGCCACCTGCCACCGGGCACTGCGGGGGGGGGGCCTGAATGTCACAGCGCCCGGGCGAGGGCACAGGCTCAGCGCCAGGGGCAGCGCGAACGCCGCACGAACCCGTTCAGGCACGGGCAGGCACGCGCGCGCACACGCGTGCGCACACATCCACACGAGTACACGCATACCACACGCGTGTTCTCACTCACACGCGCATTCGCACACGCGGGCGCACACCCCCCCACACGAGCGTGCATCACGCACGCTCACTCACGCGCACTCACCGATGCGGCTTTCCCCGCCGGGGCTCACCGCCGAGTGCGCGCCGTGGCCGGACCGGACTTGCCGTGGACGGCGAAGCCCCGACGTTTCACGTGGAAACGCAGCGTTTACGTCCCGGACGTGGAAGACACGCAAGAGACGGCGCGAGAAGCCGTCTTTGGGCCCTGCCCGCGGCTGGTGCCAGAGGCGGGGGGGGAGACGGCCGCACCCGCGCCCATGAGGGGGAGCAGCCGACCGGCCCCGGGCCCGAGCGGGCGTCTGAGCAGCCCCTCTGCCCCCCCATCGCAGGGCCGGGCCGGGCCGGGCCGTCACCCGCAGTGGCACAGCCGCTGGGGACCACTGGGGGGGTCGCCCTCGGCCCCTAACAAAGCCGGATCCCAGCGTTCCTACGGGGCGGCCCCGAGCCACCCCGTGCCCCCGCCGGGCGCCAGTGCCCAGCCCAGGAGGGCCGCCCGCCCGCCCGCGGGGAGTGCAGGTCTCCGGCCGCCAGGGCACCTAGGCGGCCCCGTGTGGCCCCGCACGGCCCCGCGAGGCGGCGTCTCCGCCCGCGCTGTCTGTCTCCCCGCCCCGTTTCCGGTCCAGCTCCCTGGGCGCCGGGAGAATCTCATTATTGTCTAATTCCAGGTGGGGAACTGCCCGATTGCTCCCTGATCCGCGGTTCACGGGCAGGCGGCGCGCTCGCCGGCTGCTGCGAGGACCCGCCGCGTCAGGACGGAGCCTGGGCTGCCGGCAGCACCCCGCGGGCTCCGCAGACCCCGACGCGCCCGAGACCCCGAGGAGCGCCCGGACGGTGCGGGGCGGGCACCCCGCCCGGCTCACTGCCAGGTGACAGCTGGGCCTAAGGACGCCCGGCGGGGCGCCCCACTGCTCTTCTCAGCGGGGGGGGGGGGCGTCCCCATCCCGCCCGGGGCGCGCACACCGTGACAGAGAATCGGAATCAACCCCGAGCGAGGGGCGGTTTCAGGTCACAGAGCCCCGTGCTCGCCTCCATCTCCGCGCAGTCACCCGGCCCCACGCCCTGCCCTGCCCAGGGGCGGGACCAGAGGGCACGTTCGCTGCCCCAGCACGGCCGGCGTCTGGCCCCGCAAAGGCGAGGCAGGCCAGCGGGGTCCCGGCGGACCGGGCGCCACCGTGAGGCCTCGGGGGCGCCGTCCGGGGGACAGGGGCTCCCGTTCCGTGTCCCTACAGCGCGGCGCGGCGTTTCCGGTCGCCACGATGTCCAGACTCCGGGACCGGGCGCCGCGGGGGCTCCGGGGAGACGGCAGGGCCGGCCTCCCGCCCAGGAGCGTGTCCTGCAGGACGGGGCGTGGGGAGGCCCCGCCGCCGTGCCAGGCCCGACGGGGGCACCGCTGGCCGGAGCCGCGCCGAGGGTTTGAACACCGAGAGCGCGGCCGGGGCTTCCCTTTGCCCTTCAGAACGGAAGACGAAGCGCGTGCACGGCCGGTCCCCGACGGCGAGGCCGAGCGGACGGAACGAACCGAAGGCGTGCACGTTCCCCCGCCGCGGCGAAGACCGGACTCTGCGCCCGAATCGGGGAGAGGGGGCTTCAGGGCCGTCCCGGCTCCTCCCGACGCCTGACTGTCCTTCAGTTTTAAAATAACAAACCGAGCGGTCGCCGCCCTCGGAGGCCCTTCTCCCTTCCAGGGAATCTCCTGCGTCTGAGGACGGAGCGGGAGGCCCTGCTCGGCGGGCGGCGGGGGTGGCTGAGGGCACCCCGGAGGGGTGGGTCCCCGCGACTGACAGGCGGGCGCGGCCGGGGACAGGGCCGTCCTGCAGCCCCGTCGTCAACCCCGTCGTCAACCCCGTCGTCAACCCCGTCGTCAGCCCCGTCGCTGGCCTCGCCCAGGCCCTGCCCGTCCCTGAGACCCGCGAGGGCGCGGCTGCCCGCCCGGCCCTGGCCCGGCCCTGACTGACAGGATCGTCAGGACGGCTTAGCCCCTCCCGGTAGTCTCCTCGCCAACGGGGCCGGTTGCTTTCCGGGGCTTTGTCACACGCTCTGATCAACGATGTCACGGAGCCAAGGAAACGCGACGCCGCGGGGGGCACCCACAGGGGTCACCCACCCCAGTGGACCTGCATCCCGTCGTCGTCGTCGTCATCGTCATCGCCGTCGTCGTCGTCGTCTCCGCGTCCGCCTGCCGGGCGGATGGCCGGGGGCGCGCTGCTCGCCGGGGACCAGGCGGCCCCGGCGGCCCAGGCACCTGAGGGGGGAGGGCGGCGCCCGGACGCTGGCCCCGGGGCCCGTGTGCAGCGGCGCTGCCAGGTCGCACCGGGCGGCCTGGGGCGCGGCGGTCACGCCTCCGCTTCCTGGTCGCTTTCGGGGCGTGGCGACCTCCGCGCTCGGGGTCCGTGTGCGGCGCAGTCACGTCGTCCCCGCAGAGCGCTCACTTCACATGGCCGTCTGGCCCCAGCGCGGTCCTTAACGGGCAAACGTGCTCCCCAGTGTGACGTCCTCCTCCCCCAAGGAGAAGCGACGCGGGACGCCGAGGAGCAAAGGGAAGAAACGATGCCCGGCCCGCGGACGTGGGGGCGTGGGGCTCCCGGGCGGGGCCGCCCCCACGCGCCGGTCTCTCTCCCTCCCCCCTCACGCCCGCCGTGCCCCGTGCACGCGCGGCCTCGCCGGAGCACCGTGAGCGTGCGACGTGACCTCGCACTTGGAAATCGTCCCGGGGGACTGAAACGACGCCTGCCAGCGCGACGCTAACGCTCATCGCCTTCGGAGCCGCGTTTTCGGTCCGTGGGGCCCCTGCCGCGCTCCCCGGGAAGCGGGACCGTCCGTCGTGCGCGGTGACGGTGGCGTTCGGAGTGATGTCGCCGCCCAGGGAGCCCGACGGACACCGACCGGTCACCGAGCGCGGGTCCTGCGCGCCGAGAGCTGCCCGTCGCGTTTGGGGCCACGGGCCCCACGAGAGCGCCCACTCCGCCCCGCCCCGGCGCAGGCGGGAACCCGCACGTGAGACGACGCCCGGGGCCCTGGTCCTTCCTGGGAGGCGAGGCGAGTGGGTGACCGGCCGTCGCGCGTGGCGCACCCGCCGGGCATTTCCGCGGCGGCTCTGGGCCTGTCTTGGGGCGCCCCCCGCCATGTCACAGAGAATGGCCGTTCCTGGGGGAGAGGCCGCCGCTTATGGGGCCCGAATGGTGGCGGCGCAGAGGCCGCGCGTCTCGGTCACTGGGCGCGGGAGGGGCCGCCCCATCCCTCCCCCCGCAGCCGGCAGGACAGCGTGACCGATGCGCGCGGGCGGGCTCTGCGCCAGCAACACCTGCACGCGCCGCGGGGGGCGGCGGTGACCTTGGGTCGGGGCTGGCGCCGGCTGCGGGGCCGCGGGCTCTGTCCGCCGCGGCGTCCGTGTGTGCCGTGTGCGTGCGCGTGGGGGCGTGCGCCCTCCCGGCCCGGTGCGGGGCAGGCTCGGCCAGGGCACCTGCTGCGGCCGCCGGGCTGACCCACGGCCTCTGCAGCCCCCCCTCAGCCGTGCGGTCAGGTGGGGGGTGGCGCCCGGCCGCACCCAGGCCGCCCACCCCGCGGGCCCCCGCGGGAACCTGCGAGCCAGAGCCAGGGACCCGGCGTGGGGACCCGGAGCTGGAGGGACAGCGCCCGCAAGCGCTCACGCCGAACGCCACGCCGGAAGGTCCGCGGGGCCTCAGCAGCGCCCGCCCGTGCGCGACGGCCTGGGGCACGGAGGGCGGCGGGCGAACGAGGCCCCGAGGACGCAGAACCCGAGGTGCCCATGGCCCCGGTCCCGGGTACCTGCCCGAACGAACGACGATGCTGAAAGGGCCTTTGCCACCCCGAAGGTCTCCACCCGTGAAGGCGCCTTCGAAAACCGATCGTGACAGAGAACAGGCCGCGGCGACGCCGCGGGACGGGACGAGCGCGCGGGGCGGGCGTGGCGCTGGGGCCGGCGCTCGCGCAGCTCGTTAATCACCGCCCGCTGCTGTAATCTTAATGAACGTTTATCCCATTTCCTCGCTGTAATCCCATTACTTTTGTTTCCCGAGCCGGCGCGGGTCTCTCGGCTTCCAGAACCGCGCCAGCGCGCCGCCTGCGCGCGAAGGAACAACTCGATTCATTACCATTAGGCGCCGCCTTCGGTGCCGCTTCGGGGGGATCGGTGAGAGGGATGCCGTGCCCCCGGGGGGGCCCGCTGCGCCGCGCACCTGCCCGCGAGCTCCGGGCCCCGATGACACTCGGCTGCCAGCTCGTTAGCCGCCCGGCGCCCGGCAGCCCGCTCGCGGGGTAGACGCCACCTGCCGCTCGCGGGGCGGGGGGGTGGCACCGGGCAGCGCCGCGGGGGGCGGCGGGCGGGCAGGCACGGGTGCCGCCGGGCTCGGGCAGAGAACCGGGGGGGAGGGCCGGCCCGTGTGCTCGCCTGCGCGTGTGCACGTCCATGTCCAGAGCAGGGGACGACGGCGACCCGCCTCGAAGACAGGGGGGCGGGCGGAGAGAGAGTGGGCGGCAGAGAGAGTCTCCCCGCCCCAGCCCCGGCCCCGGCCCCGCCCGGCCCCTCGCGGGGGGAAGACGCTCACCCCGGCCGGACGCGGACACGTGCTGTCCCGGGGGCTGATCCGGCGCTGACCCCCCCCGGGACCTCCCTCCCCGACAGGGCCAGGACCCCATGAACCAGCCACCGGGCACCTGCGGCCCAGGCGACGCGCGAGCCCACCGCCTCGCAGGGCGCGCCGGCGAGGACTGGAAGCCCAGCCGGAGCGGGGCCGTGGGACAGCAGGCGAGGGTGGCGCCGCCGCGCGTGACTGCGGGGACAGAGAGAGAACCGCGGGCGGAGGGCGGCTGCCCCAACCTTGGCCGGCGCCGCTGTCGCCCAGTGACCCGCGCGCTCCTGCGGACACGACGCGGCCGACAGCCGGTTCGCAGGACGAGGGTGCATCCCGCGGCGGGCACGCCCTTTCGGTCACCGAGGGAAAGGGCGTCGGGCGTCCCAGCGCGCGTGCCCTGCGCGGGGTGCCCTTTCCGAAACGGCGCGGGCGGGGCGAGCGGGCCGCAGGCCCACTGCGGAGCCAGCCCCCTCCTCAGGGGGACGGCGTCGTGGACCAAAGCCGGGCGGCGCCCCGCGTAGATGGGGACCCCGGCGCCCCCATGCCCCGCTCACGCTCGGGCACCGACGTCCCCCTTATTAAACGCAGATCGGGATGCACCCCGGGTCCCGCCTGCAAAATCCACGACGGGCTCGCAGGGACGCCGCAGCGCGCCCCGCACGGCCCCTCCCCAGCGGGGTCGCCGCTCTGTCCCGGCCCCTCGGCCCTGCGCAGCGCGGACCGCGCCCCTTCTCGGCCCTGCCCCCCCATCCCGCAGGTCGGCCCCCTCGTCCGTCCGTCTGCCTTCCTCCTCAGGAGCCGTCCTCACTCCCCCAGGCCCGTCCGCCGCCCCCGACACCGGCTCACAAGGACCGGGACCAGCCAACACGCGCCCACGCCCACGCCGCCGACGGGCCCGCCGCGACCTGCGCGGGGCTCTTCACACCCCTCCCCTGGCCCTTGTCCCGTCCCCGTCCTCGCCCCCCTTGCCCCGCCTTTAAGCCGGGCCCGGCCCTGTCCACGTCCCTGGTCCCCACACGTGGCCGAGGCCTCACGGCCCCCGCCAGCCCCTCCCCGGAGCCACAGTGTCGGCGCCGCTCGCGGCCGAGGCGGCTGCACGGTCCCTTCCGTAGTCTCTGGCTCCCCCAGTAGACGGCCGCGCTGCATGCACGGGGCCGGCTCCCTCGCAGGCCCCGGCCGGCCCCTGGCCGAGCGGCGGCCCCGGCCCACCCCGCGCCGTCCCGGCCCCGCACCCCGCAGACGCAGACCCCCGGACGCCGGCACGAGGCCCCGGAACGAGACGCGGCGCGCTGTCCCACGTGACGGAGCGCTGGAGCGCGGCTCAAGGGCCCTGGCGCGTCAGGTTATGAAAACAGAAACCGCAGGGCGGGGACCGGCCACCTGCAGAGAGCTCAGCCCCGTTTCTGGGACGAGGTCCGCGCCACGAGCCCCCACCCCCACCCGCCACCGGAGAGCCACGCCCGAGGGCGGGCCTGGCGCACGGGCACTGCCACCCGCCGGCCGCCATCTCCGCGGGGACCTGCGCGGTGACCACGGGCACGCGCCGCGCGCTGGCACCTCCTGCTGCCGCCGCGGCTCGTCCGACGGAAATAGCTTCTGGGGACGAGCTCAGGGGACGAGGCGTGCGTGTCCCCAGCCCTCGCTGACCCGAGGGGCAGCAGCTGGGCCCCCGCAGCGGCCCCCACGCCGCACCCCGGGGCACGCTGCCTTCCCCAAAGGACAGCGACAGCCTCGGAGCAGCTGCCGACCGAAGTCAGGATCCGGGAAGGACCCCGACCCGACGCCGGACGCAGACGGCGCCACGCAGTCCCCGACCCTGCGGCTCCGCGTCATGGCCAGAGGAGGCGACCGTCCGTGTCCACCCCTCCCGCGACCGGCAAGTCACGCAGACGGCGTTCGGGGGCTGAAGCTCATGTCCGTGTCCGTGTGTCCACACCGCGACCCCGGGCCCCTGGGGAGCTGACTCGGGGTCCGCGAGGTCGCGGGAGGGGCTGGTCCCACGGAGCCCACGTGTGTAGGGGAGGCCCCGAGGGCCGCGGGGGAAGGCGGCCGCCTGCAGCCCGCTCGGCCTCGGCGGCCCCGGGGCCCCGCTTCACCGGGACGCCCCCTCCCCCCCAGCCGCGAGCCGTCGGCACCGGTCGCACAGGCCCCCGCCGCGGCGTGTGCTGCAGCGGCCCCGCTGGCCGACGCGGTTCCCGTTTCCCAAAGGTCAGTGTCACCCGCCCGGTGCCCGGGCAGCAGGAGGTGCGAGGGGGCGGGACCCACGTGTGACGCTTTCACGACGGACGTCCGGCCGGGGACGGGGCCCGGAAGCTCCCGGGGCCCCTGTCAGCCTCGCTCCTGTGCCCGCCCGGGGCTCACGGGGCGGCCGTCTCTGTGCGCCGTGAGGGCGGCCGCGCACCCCGCAGGCCTGGGCCGGGGGGCTCCCTGGGGGCAGGACTGGGTTTTGCACCCTGCTCGGACGCAGGCGCGTCGGGCCGGGCGGCGACCTGGGTGGCGACCTGGGCGGCGGAGCTGGCCGCCCCATGGAACAGCCGGGCGCGCAGGGACAGCTCCGGAGGGCGTCCTGCCCGAGCGTGCCGCCCGAGGGCTCGCCTCGGCCACAGGGCACCGTTTGGGGGCGACAGGGGCCTGGCACGCGCGCCGCTCCCATCGCGCGTCCTTAAAGGACAAACCCAGTGCTCGCCCGAGTGCGCGGACTCACTGCGGGGCCAGCGGGGCCGCTCCCTGCCCCGGAGCAGCCTCGCCCACGCCTGCGCCCGCTTGAGGTGCCTCCCCACCCGCCTCGGCCTCCGCCTCCGACTCTCCGAGGCCACCCCGCGCCTCCGCGAAGCCGCCCCGGCCCGGGTCTGCCGGCGGGTCGAGCGGGAACAACGGAGATTGCTAGTGACAGGCCGTGAGCGCGCCCCTCTCTCGGGTCTGGGGGAGCGCGGCCTGCCGGGCCTCGCGCCGCCCTCTCCATTTTTAATGACCGAGCCTGAGGCGCGGGGAGAGCGCGGCGGTGTCACCTCGGCGCATGTCATCCCCATCAAACACCGGCCGGCAGCCGCTCGGGCCGCCGCCGCCGCCCCACGCCCGGGTCCGGGGGGAAGGCCCACCCGGCCCTCTGCCCTCTTCTCCGGGACACGGGGCCCGGCCGCCCCCTTCTCTCTGGCTGGGCCGGAGGACACACGGGGCCGGTTAGGAGAAAGACTCCCACCCGCGGGCCCACGGGGAGGCCCACGGGGAGGCCCAGGGCGAGGCCCACGGGGAGGCCCACGGGGAGGCCCACGGGGAGGCCCACGGGGAGGCCCAGGGCGAGGCCCACGGGGAGGCCCACGGGGAGGCCCACGGGGAGGCCCACGGGGAGGCCCACGGGGAGGCCCACGGGGAGGCCCAGGGCGAGGCCCACGGGGAGGCCCACGGGGAGGCCCAGGGCGAGGCCCACGGGGAGGCCCACGGGGAGGCCCATGCAGTAGGCTCAGGGCGAGGCCCAGGGCGAGGCCCACGGCGAGGCCCAGGGCGAGGCCCACGGGGAGGCCCACGGCGAGGCCCAGGGCGAGGCCCACGGGGAGGCCCCCGGTGCATCCACGCTCGCAGACGCGCTCGAACGTCTGTCCAGTTGCATCCCCAGTTCTCGCGTCTGTGACAGGTGCTCGAGCGGGGGCCGCCGAGGGTCACCTCTTCTCTGTCGCACACCCCACGGCCGGCGCAGACACTGTCGGCCCGCCCAAATGCGCCTCACAGACCCCCGAGGCCACGCGTGGGCTGCCGTCCGGCGTCTCCGAGCCACGTCCGTGGCCTTGAACTTGACCGCCGCGTCCTGGCCGCGCGGACACGTGAGGACACGTTTACGGCCACGTGACCGCTGCGCGGCCTTCGTCTGGCCAAGGTGCGTGTTTGAAAGAACGCGAGGCCGCGGGGGTTTCGGAGCAAGAGCGCGGCTGGGCCCCTCAGGGCCTTCGGGGTACCCTGGCCCGCGCCGCCCGCCTCTGCCGAGGGCGCTCGGTCCTGCGTGAGCACACGCCGCCCGGGGGAGCGGTCCACGTGCCCAGCCAGCCCGAGGGCGGAGACCCCGGGCACGGACACGGGGGCCCTGCCCACCACCCCCAGCGGGGCTGCTCCCCAGGGCCCGTCGCGCCCACAGATGGGGGAAGGAGCCACTCCTGCCCCCCCCACCGGCTGGGCACGGCCACCCCCACCCCCACCCAGCCAGCCCCCGCCTCTCAGCCAGCCAGCCCCCCAGGACCTCCTGCTCCCCCGCCCCCCACGCGTCCGCCCTCCACGCAGCCGTCCTGCATTCACGTCCACGCGCCTGCCAGGCGACCCACGTACCCGTCCGTCCACCCGTCCATCGTCCACCCACCCACCTGTCCAGCCCCCGCGCGGGCCCCTCCACCCAGGCATAGACAGGTGGGTCGGCCCCGACAGCCACGCCTGCCCGCCCTCCGAACGAGTGGCCTCTGCCCTGCGGGGCGTGGGATCCCTGCCCACACCGTGAGGGGACAGGCCGAGAGGGAGACGCCCGTCCCCACCCTCCGGGGCGTCGGGGGTCTGCCCCCCGGGACCGGGGTCCGTCCCTCCGAGCAGCAGGGGTCCTGTCGGGCGGGCGCCTCGTGTTAGACCGCGGAGAAGCTCCCGGAGGGTCCACCTTCCGTCCCTCAGCGAGCAGAGACCCCGGTTCACAGCAGACCTGGCTGCCTCCGTGCCCCGTCGGACTCGGACGAGGCTGGCGTGGCCTGTCCATCCGGACCACACGTGCTCGCGGCCCCTCTGCCCGCCACGGTGCGCGTCCTCCTCCAGGGAAGTGGACGGGCCAGGGGGACGCGGCCCGCGGGCCTGTGGAGCAGGAAGCCCGTGCGGGCGTCGGGGAGCGGAGGGCAGGCCCCCCACGGCTGCGTCCCCTGCTCCGTGTCAGGCCCCGCCCCACGCGGGTGGCCGGGACCGGCAGCCTCTGGTCCCCTCGGGTCGCGCACGGCTTCGCCGCCTGCTCCCTCCCTCAGTCGCAGGCCGGTCGGCGGCCCCGGTGCCAAGCGTGACCCCGCCCTGGGCCCCGGGCCTCAGCGCGCTCCCGCGCAAGGTCCCGCACGCGGAGGTGCCCGCGCCGCCCCTCGCCCCGCGCGGCCTCCGAGGCCGCGCGGAGGGGCCTCGTTGGCAACGACTGATCACCCGATATCCCATTAGAGCTGATCCGATCGCTCGTCACGCGGAGCGGAACACACACACCGACGCCGCTGCCAGCGCCGGGATCGAGGCCGCGGCCCGGCCGGCTCCGGGGGCTCCCGTGCCCACGCTTGCTCCGACCAGGCGGGGCCGCGCCGGACCCCGCGCCGGTCACTCCGGCCGCGGCCACCCTCCTCCTCCGGGCGAGCGTCCCGCGCGCGGCAAAGCGGACGGGCGGGAGGGGCGGCCGGCGGCTGAGGCCGAGGAGGTGCTGCTGGGGCCAGGGACGTGAGGAGGTCGCGGCGTCCCCAAACCGAGTGCCCGAGCGGCCGCGTGGGGCAGCGGCGGGGGCGTCCGCGCGGAGGAGGGACGCAGGGCGGGGGCCTGGCGTGTGCGTGCGTGTCTGCGCGTGTCTGCGCGTGTCTGCGCGTGTCTGCGCGTGTCTGTGCGTGTCTGTGCATGTCTGCGTGCGTGTCTGTGTGCGTGTCGCGCGGTTCGCGCTGGCAGTGATGGCTGCGCCGCCGGCGTCTTGGTCCGGCCACGGCGCTGCACCTCGGGGAGACTGACGGGCAGGACATTAAAGCGGGGCCAGCGGGGTAACGACGCCTTTTCTATTATCTGCCAGGCAGGGTTCGCCGAGCAGCTCGCGTCTATAAATTTTTCAGTTTTAATGTTTTAATTATTTAAAATGCAAATAGGTTCAAGAAGGAAGCGGCTGAAAATACAAATCCCCTAAACAGATTCCCCTTCGGAGGGGCCCCCCGCAGGCTCGGGCTCTGCACCCCTCGGGCGCGTCCGGGGCCCGGGGCGCAGGCTAGAGGGGTCGGGGCGACCGACTCCACCGAGGGCGGCGGGTGGGACGCGCACGCGTGCGGGGGAGGCAGGGCCTGGATGGGAGCTGGGGGGCGGGGGGGTGGGGACCCCGAGACATCTGTGGCGAAGCGACCCCTGCACACGTCACTGTCGCCCCGACCCACGCGCACAGGCCTGAGTCGCTCCAGGGCCCGCCCCGCCATGGGCGTGTGGGTCCCTCGACGCACGGGGCCGTCGTGCACCTGTGACGTGGCCCCAGACGGCCCCGCGGGGAGGCCCCCCCCCGTGGAACAGGTGGCCTCACTGGGCGGGGGAGGGGACCCGGCCTGCACCTCCCGGCTCAGAGACAGCAGCTCGGCCCGCGGGGCCCAGCCAGGGTCGGGGTGCGGGCGACTCAGGCCTGCGCTGCACCCACTCCTCCTGCTCCGTAGCCTGCGCGTGGCGGGGGGACGGGACCGGGAAGGGGTGAGTCTGATGCAGTCGCAGGCACCGGCCACTCCACGCCCTCTGCCCCGGCGAGCCGGCAGCCAGGCACACGGCACGGGGCACCGGGCAGCCCCGCGGGTGTCCGACCCGTCCCCCCACGCGGGCCGGGGCCGGGAGCCTGTCTCGGGGAGAAGACTGCGTTTCCGTCCACTTCCTACGCGCTCGCGACGTGGCCCAGGGGGGCAGCCCAGCGGGTGCCGCGCACGTGGCTCTTCTGGGGACGAGACGCTGTGGGGTCTGGGCCCAGGCCCAGGCTCTCGCCCCGCGTCCCGACCTCGGGGGATTCGCTGCTCTTCCCCGAGGCTCCCCGAGGCGGAGGGACGCGCGCCGCCCTGCAGAGAGCAGGCGGGAGGGGTGCACCCCGGCCCGTGGGCGCACAGGTCGGGTCCCGGCGGGGTGAGCCCCAGGCGGGCGTGAGTGACCGACTCCCTGGCCACTGGGTGCAGCTTGGAAACCGCCTCGGCCGCAAACGGGCCGCACGCCAGACCCAGGCAGCGTCCGTCCCGTCGGTCGGGGCTTTTCTCTCTGTCGAGACTCGGCCGCGGACCGCGGAGCCACATCCCACCTGCACCTGGGGCGCGTTTGGGACAGGGCGGGGAGGGGGAAAGGGGGTTCGGGCGTTCAGACCCAGGCGATTGCATGACCCGTCTCGGAGTCGGGATCCGGGAAGGGGTGATACGGGGCCAGTGGGAGCCCGGGCAGGGCGGGCGGCTGTGTGGCCGGGCCGGGGGGCTGGCCTGGCCGCAGGGTCTGCTCACCGCGCCGCACGTGGCCGCCGCAGGCCCGGCGTCCGCCACCACGTGCTCCATCCCGCCGAGCCCGGAGCCAGCGCCGAGGGAGACCCCAACACGGTTTCCACGGCCCCGACGCAGCCAGCGTTCTGCGAGGGGCGCGGCGCGCCGACACCCCCGACGACGGGGCCCCCTCCCCTCCGGCCAGCGCCCGGGGCGCGCCCCTCTACGTCTCGCTTCAATTAATCTCTGGAAACGCGGCGTCTGATCCCCGTGACAGCAGCCCCCGGCTCCCTCGGAGTGACGGCGAGGAAAAATTATCTGACACGCATCAAACAAGCCGGAGACGACACCGGACGGCATTAATCAAAACTTTCTCATTTCCCGAAGAATTAAGCATTAAATAATTAATCCCGGCACCACAGGCGGCTGCGGAGGAGGCCGCGCGCCTCCCCGCTGCTGAGAATTTGTCCTTGTCTCAGACACTAGATTGATATATTTATTATTTATCAGATTAATCATGGCTGGGGACGTTATAGATTAGCGGCCGGCCGCGGCCGGCGTCGGGCCCTTATCTGAGCAGGAGCGCCAGCCGGCGCTGCGCCCGAGGCCCGGGCGGGGATGGCTGCGCCCGGCTCCCTCGGTCCGAGGGGAAGGGGCGCGAACGGTGCTTTGAAAGGACAAAGAGGGGCACAGGGGCGGGCAGCAGACCGGGGGGCGCCCGTGCAGGCGGGCCGGAGGGCGGGCCAGAGGGCAGGCCCATCGAGGCAGGGCCGCCCGGGACTCTGCGAGCACGGGCTGCCGTCCAGCTGGGGGTGCCGGCGTGGGGACCGCGCCCCTTTCCGGCCCATGGTTCCTGGCGCCCCCACTCCCAGGTCCCCTAAACTGCCTGTGAGAGACCAGGGCCCGGAGGGGTGGGCGGGCGCGTGTGCCCCTCCCACCCGTGAGCGGGACAACACCCGGTGTCCTCGGCGGGCCTCGCTGGTGGGCCCTGGAATGCGCCATGGAAGACGCCAAAATTCCCAAATCAGCGACTGAGGATGCACCCGAGAGAGCACCCCACCCCCCGTTTCCCCCCGGAGGCCCCTCACCTTCCCGCCCGCACCCCGTCCGCGGGCAGCTCGAGTCGGGCCCCGGGGAACGCCCTCCACGGCGCCGGCCCCACATCAGCGCCCACCACCCTCCACGCGGCGGGCCCCGCGTCAGCTCCCACGCCCGCTGCCACCCTGCAGGGCCGGGCCCCGTGGCACCCGCTCAGGGGGGACGGCGCGAGCCGTGTTGCCGCAGCCCAGCCCCGAAGCCGCCCTGCGGACTCCGGGCGCTCAGCCCGTGCGTCCACGTCTGACTCCGGACCCTGGACGGTACCGACGGAGCCCGAGGTCCCCCGGAGACACTGTCCTCGGAGGCGCGGAGGCGCGGGCAGCGCGACGCGCTTAAAGCCAAACCGAGCTCCCGCCCCCGCCCGCCGGGGCAGGCGGGGAGGCCTTTCCTGCTGGGGAGGCCGCGGGACCGGGGCGGGACCCGGGCGGCTGCAGGGCCGCAGGGGGCGGGGAAGGGGATGGAGGGTTTTTGACGAACGATTCGAATACGCGGAAACGATTGATGACGTTCGATGGCGACGGCGACGAACCCGGGAGGAAGGGAGTGTCGGGCGATCGGTGGTGGCAAACGGCCCTGAGAAGGGGGGTCGAAGACCCCCGCCCCCCGTCACGGCGTCGAGGGCCGGCGGGTCTGCGGCAAACGCCATCAGAATTCCAGGGAGCGTCTCGTTCCGCCACCGCACACGTGGCAAGAAGCTGGAAAGAGACGGAAAAGCCGCCCGCGTGTTCACGGAAACATCCCCGACCTGGGTCTGGAAGCCGACGAGGGAGACACGGCGCGGGGGGAGCGCGGCCCGGCCTCCGCGCGAGCTCCCACGCCGCCCGCGAGGCGGCGACAGGTGGCCCAGGGACTCGGCGAGCCCGTCGTCAGAGCGGCCGGCGGGAGACCCGCATCCGGCCCCCTTAACGTGAAATAAATGGTTTGTTCAGAAGAAACGGGGGGACGGACGCTCCCCTCCTGCTCCCGCTCGCCCTCGGCAGGATGGGGGAGGATGGACCCCGGGGCTGCCCGGCTCCCGGCCCCCCCACCTCCCGGGGCGGTGACGCCCGGTCCCTGCGGACCCGCGACCTGCCCACCGCGCGGCCCTGCGGACCGTCTGGGCTGAGAGCGGCGGCGGAGGAGAGGCCGGAGCGCCTGGCGAACCTCGGGGCGCGGGTCTGAACCGCGAGGTGGGAAGGGCGAGGCGAGCCTGAACCGCGCGCCCCTCACTGCGGCGTCCCCGCCGGTGACGGGCCCCGTGGGAGGCCCCGCGATCCCACAGAGATGCTCGCAGGGCTGACCACGGAGGCCGCTGCCCGCACGTGAAGGAGCGTCTCGGCCCCGCGTGCTGACGCTGTTCTTCGGGGACCCCCAGGCGGCCGCGTCCTCAACGCCCCGTCCCTCGCCCGCTGGCCTTGGGCCGTGCGCTCGCTGTTGGCGAACCCGCGAGGACGACGCGGCGAGCGAAACGGCAGGACGCGGTGAAGACGCCCGCGCGGCCGCGAGCGGATGGCCGCGGCGGGGCTGAGCGGCACCATGCGGGGCCCGCGCCGGGAGGCTGCGGCCAGAAACCCAGGGACGTAGACAGAACCGGGCCTCCCGCCCGCGGTCCCACCGCGCAGCCCCTGAACGCTTCGTAGGAGGGATCCCAACTGGGGAATGAGGCGAAACTCACTGCGGACATGTTCACGGGGGAGGGGAAACGAGAACAATGTCCCAGCGACCGGTCGGCAGCGACCTCTCCCGCAGCCGGGGCGCGCGCTCCCGATCCTGCTCGCCTGCCTGAGCCGTCCCTCATCCGCACCTGAGGACAGCCCGCGGCCAGCCACGTCACGGAGCTCGCTCTCCTTCGAGGGAACCGCTCCGGGCGGTGCCCGGCAGCTCCGTGCCCTTGGGGCACGCCACCCGCGATGTGACCCCTAGAGTCAGGCATTTCCCGTCCCGAGAGGAGCTCTCACGCGTTCCCACGTTTTACAGTCCCCGTGGGTCTTCGACGTGTCCCTTCAAGGGTCCTGGACGTCGGGGCCTGTCCCGGCCGCCCCGCGGGGTCGGCCCGCTCTCCTGCGGGCGACGCATCTCCGTGGAAGCCCAGAGCGGCCAGTGGCCGCGAACTTAACTTCACGGGAACGACCTGGGCAAACGCGCAGCCGCAGCAATTAGGAGAGACACCCGCCTCCCGCCCGGCGGACAGGCCGCCCGCAATCGCCGCTGCGCTTTGATACTACGCGCAGGCGGATCTTATCTGGGTTTTGAGAAATAGGACACTCGTCTTATTAAAAATAAATATTTTATACACGTTTTCGTAATTTCCTTCCCGACGGACGGCGGCCGGGCCGCGCGTGCTCCCGCCCCTCCCCGCTGGGGCTGGTTCCGGAGCCTGATTATTTCTTCATTGAAGTCGTTTCATCCCGCTGCGCAATCACCCTTTGAATTCGTGTCATTAATTCCGCGCCTGACCCTGAGCTATGTTTTTATTACATTAAAGAGTTCGGCGGCGGATTGTGTTCGTTTGGAAGGAAGAATCGGAAAAGGAAAAACTCCCGCGGAGAGGCCGCGCGCGGCCAGGCCGAGGCTCGCGTTCCTGCTCCAGACGCGGGGTCGCGGGTCCCGGCGGCACGTGTGGGATGAGGACGCCCGCAAGGCCCGGCCCCGAAGCGGCGCGCGGCCGGGCCGATGGCACCGGAGCGGCCCCTGGACCCGGCCGCCCGTCTCAGCTGTCCCCGGGGGTCAGGGGGTCGGGACCGCCGTGGCGGGACCTCGCCCACACCCCGGCGGCCGGCGCGCACCTGCTCGCGGCCGGCACCACGGCCGCCCCTCTGCGGGGCCGTCGCAGCTTCCGGGCCCCGGGGCTCCGAGGGCTTCGATGCAGAGGACCAGGGGCGAGCCCCCCGCCCGGGGCGGAGCGGGGGAGCCACCATGCGGCATCGGGGACCAAACCCCAGCAAATCGTTCGTCTCCTTCCCAGCGAAGGGCCAGCCCCGCGGGCAGGAGCTGCGAAGACCGACCCGTGGCCTCTGAGTGGGCGTCACTCCGCCTGGCCCCGCCGCCCCGCGGGGGTGGAGCCGGCGTGCGGGGCGGCCCCTCCCCCCTCCTGTCCACCCACTTCTCCCCTCCCCCCTCCCTCTGGCCCGGCCCTTCCCTGCACCCCGGGGAGATGAGCGGCGACCCTGGGCCTGGGCCTCGTACCCCGTGGGGCCTCACGGGGCGGCCAGATCTGCAGCGCAGGCCCCGCCGTCCTCGGGAAGAGCCCTGCGCTCCCGATGAGACGTCCCGGGGTCTGAGGCCTGAGGAGCCACGCGCGCTCCGCCACGCACCCGCCGTGACCGCGGCAAGTGGCTCAGACCCGCGGTTTCTTCCCGAGTAAGTGGGCACGACCGTCCCCGCGGGTCAGCGACCGCCGCGCTCCGGGTTCCACTCTCCAGCCTCACGAGGGGACGCACAGGGACGACGGCGACCGCGTGTCGTGACGGCTCCGAGAGCCCTCGCCCCACGGCCCGCACGCGACGAACGGCGCCGTGCGCGCGCGCACACGCTCCCTCACGCTCACACCCGCGCCCCGCCCGTGCCGACGGGCCCCGCAGCCACGCCGGCCCCCACCGCCGGCGCCCCCCCCCGGCGGCTTCCAGCAGTTTCTCCCCGGGCGCCTCGGTCTCCACTCCGCGCGCTGGAGAACCACGAGGCGCGTGTGCGCGGCACCGGCACGCACGCGCACGCACGGCACAGGCGCGCACGCGCACGCACGGCACAGACACGGACGCTCACGTGCACGCACAGGCACGCACGCGCACGCACGGCACAGACACGGACGCTCACGTGCACGCACAGGCACGCACGCGCACGCACGGCACAGGCACGCACGCTCACGTGCACGCACAGGCACGCACGCGCACGCACGAACACGGGCGCTCACGCGCACACACGCACGCGGCACGCGCGCACGGCACGCACGCGCACGCACGCCACGCGCACACACGCTGCACGCACGCCACGGCACGCACGCACGCTCACCGGCACGGCACAGACACGCACGCTCACGCGCGGCACAAACGCACGCCACGCACGCACAGGCACGCACGCCACGCACGCACACGAACACGCACGCGCACGCGCGGCACAGGCACGCACGCTCACGCGCGGCACAGACACGCACGCGCGGCACAGGCACGCACGGTCACGTGCACGGCACAGACACGCACGCTCACGCGCGGCACAGACACGCACGCGCGGCACAGGCACGCACGGTCACGTGCACGGCACAGACACGCACGCTCACGCGCGGCACAGGCACGCACGCACGCCACGCGACGCACCGCACGCACGCTCACGCACGGCACAGACACGCACGCTCACGCACGGCACAGGCACGCACGCTCACGTGCACGCACAGGCACGCACGCCACGCGCACGCTGCACGCACGCCACGCCGCGGCACCGCACGCGCACGCCACGTGCACGCACAGGCACGCACGCGCACGCACGGCACGGCACCGCACGCTACGCCACGGCACGAACACGCACGCACGCCACGCACGGCACGCACGCACACGCACGCCGCCACGCACGCACGCACGCCACGCCACGCGCACACGACACGCACGCGCGGCACAGGCACGCACGCCACGCACGCACGAGGCACGCACGCCACGCACGCACAGACACGCCACGCTCACGCCACGCACGCACGCACGCACGCACACCCACGCCACAGGCACGCACGCTCACGCTCACGCACGGCACAGGCACGCACGCTCACGTGCACGCACAGGCACGCACGCTCACGCACGGCACAGGCACGCACGCTCACGCACGGCACAGGCACGCACGCTCACGTGCGCGGCACCGGCACGCACGCTCACGCACGGCACCGGCACGCACGCTCACGTGCACGCACAGGCACGCACGCTCACGCACGGCACCGGCACGCACGCTCACGCACGGCACAGACACGCACGCTCACGCACGGCACAGGCACGCACGCTCACGTGCACGCACAGGCACGCACGCTCACGCACGGCACAGGCACGCACGCTCACGCGCGCGGCGCAGAGGCGCGCCCCGAACGACCCCGGGGAAGGGGCCGCGGCTCCGGTTCAGCCTTAGGGAAACCCGCGTCGCCTTTCAGGAACCGGTGCCGGTCGCCGAGCGCACGGACCTCTCAGGACCCCGTGTCCGAGCGGGGGCTCTGCAGGGCGGGCGCACAGGGACGCGCGTGTCCCCGACGGAGGGGGACCGGGCCGGAAGGTTCCTCCAAGTGACACCCACGGGGGCGGGGGGGGAGTCGGACGGCGGGGCGATGGCGGTGCGGAGACGCGACCTTCACGGGGTCTCGCCCGCCCCGTCGTAGGATTTTCTCAGGAGGCTTTGGGTTTTATCCTCTCCCTCCGGGTAGACCCTGCCTGTGCCTAAACCCTCTCTGCCCAAGATGGGGACGTTTTTCACAGAAACGGAGCGGCTGGAAATAAACAAAAATAAACAAAATAAACAAAAACCAAGCAGGACTGCAGCAGCTGCGGATCGCAGAGGAGACCGCCGGGACGGTGGGCTCCCCGGAGGTGGCGGCCCGGCCTCACGTTCTGGCCTCGTCCCTGGGTTTCGGGGGAAAAAACACGGAGTCCCCGAAGGCAGGCCTCTCCACGAGCACAGGGAAGCGAATAGGGACGCTCGCTCCGGTCTCCCCGTGACGCGTTCCCTTTGATCTCCACGTCGGGCCTCGCACTAAAGTGACAACGAAGACTAAAGCGTCCCCCCTCCCCCTCCTCCCCCTCCGCCCCCTCTTCCCCCTCCTCCCCCTCCTCCTCCCCCTCCTCTTCCTCCTCCTCCTCCTCCTTCGCCCGCGTGAAAGGTTTCTCTCCCGCATCTGCCCATCCCCCCCCCGCGCCCCTTCGTTTCGGGACGAGGGTTTTAATTGCGGCGATGGCGGCCGCGCACCCCTTCCCCGGCCCTCCCGCCGGTTCCATCGCATCCGTCAGCTGCAGGCCCATCCGGCCCGCGGTTCCAGTCGCGCTCGTGCCCTGTGAGGAAGGCACGAGGATGGGAAGCAGAGGCCGCCTGCCGCGCTCAGACGCGATCACACCCCGCACCGGGGAAGAAAAGGGGAGAAAAAGAGGGAAAAGGAAGAAAAGCAGAAAAAACGACGAGCAGGATGAAACGGCTCGTGTGGCCTTAAACGAGAAAACCCACTCGCGGCCGCGGACGCGACAGCCCCAATCGCAGGGCGCCCGGGCCCCGCGCTCCATCGGAATCGCTCCGGGAAGCGGCTCGTCCCCCGAAAGGACCCGTTTGCGCGGCGATTGGGCGCGCGCTCTGCTGGGACTCACCCTTGACATCAAGTCAGATCGCGTGGGAGTTTAGGCCTAAATTCGCGCATCAATTATTTACCGGCGCCGCCGCCCGGGTAAGTGTAGGAAATTACCGGGACCGGGCTTCCTCTCAGGCAGAAAAAGCGCGATCCGGGGGCCTGGGATTATTTATGCATCATCACGGGCGGGGGGCGGGGGGCGACAGGGAGCGCCGCGGACACGTTATTTCAAACCTTTCATAACAGCCATCAATATTTCATAGCGAATGAATAAAGCATGTCGGGCCCGCGCGGAGACAGCTGTAGGCGCACGGTCCGCTGCCCCGCGGGCCCTGGGGACCCCGCGCTCGCCCTCGGCTGAGCCCCCATTTCTTTTTAATCATCCACTTAGGGCATGTGGGTAGGGGGGCCGCCAGGTGAGCGCGGACGCGGGGGTCGGGTCGTGGGGCCGCTCCTCTCCCCCTCCTCCGGGCTCGCCTCCCCGGGTGTTTTCGGACGGGAGCCCCGAGGCCTCCTGCCGCGTCTGGGAATCCTCCCGAAGCCGGGTCTGAAGTGACGGCTGCGGCGCCCGCGCGGCCCGGGCAGCTCTCCCCCACGTGGGAAGCCACTTCGTGGCCGCAGCACCCGCAGTTGAGGACGAGCCCGTGTGAGACCGAGCTCCGCAGGCTCCCGCAGACGCGGCCACGGGAACCCGGCTGCGCGTCCCGACTGCCCCGCCTCACCGGTTTTCACGCCCATAGGAGCCCCTCGTGCCAAATTTTAAAAAAGAAAAGAAAAGAAAGAAAAGGAAAAAGGGCAGGGCAGGGCGGGAAGACCCCGCTGCGTGCATGCGGGCACCGCGCGCGGGCCTTGGCACAGGTGCTGCAGGTGGCTCCGTCCGGCCGTGGGGGTGAGGCTGGCCGGGTCCGTGCTCCCGGGTGCAGACTCCCGGGTCAGGGTCCGGAGCCACAGCGGCCGCGGTTGTCCTGCCGGTGGGCGCATTGGGGGGTGGGATGGCTCCCTCGGGCCCTGCAGGCCGGCTCCGGGGGTCCCCTTTGGGCCCCGGGGTGTGGGGGCAGCAGAGCTCCCCTGGCCGGCCCGCGGCCGGAGTGGCTACAGGGGCCGACGCGCCCACAAGCGGCGGGGAGCGTCTCGAGCCTCGCGTCGGCAGGGCGTGCGGCGCTTGCAGCCGCTCGTGACGCCGCGCCCGGTGTCCCCGCGCGCCCCCTGCCCCTCCTGGGACCCCCCCCCGGCCGACACCGCGTGCCCCTGCCTGTCTCCCGCTGCTGGGGTGAGCGGCTCGCCCTGCGACCTCACTCCTCCCACGGACCCGACCTTCGTGGGTTCCGCGTTTCCTCAGCGTGAGGATGGGCGTGAGGGCTCCTGAGGCCCCTCCCGCGGGGCTGGGGTCGGGTGACTCTCGCTGCCTTCGAGGGGGCGTTCGCAGACGACCCGGTGCCGCCCGGTGCGTGGGCCGCCTGGACCCTCCCGATCGGGGGCCGGGGTGGGGCGAGGCTTCCCAGGCGTCGGCAGCCAACGCACGCGGTCGGTCCCCGGGAGGTGCGGCGGGGGCACCGGGCCCCTCGGCCGCAGTCGCCGTGACCCCATCTGAGGCGAGCACCGGAGCCGCTGGACCCGGCGGCCTCGGCTGGCCCGACGCGTGGCTTCGTCTCCTCTGGGCCTCGCCGTCCTGCGCCCGCGGCAGCGTCGGCGGCGACACCCGCCCACGGCAGAGTCCAGCGCCCGGCGGCCCCCGTTCCCGCCCGTTTTCCTCCTCCCGCGTTGCGTGCTCGAGGGCAGGAGGCGTGAAGCCGGCACGGCCGGGGGCCTGAGCCCCCGGGGCCCCCGGGGGACAGGGGCGGGGCCCACCTGCAGGACCAGGCGCCGGGCAGCCCCTCCGGCCGCGGGGCGTGCGCTCGGCCTCGCGACCGCTGCGGCGGGTTCGTCCGCGCGGAGCATCCCGGCGACCAGAGACGTGGGGCGGCGGACCCGGCCTGTCCCCCGACCACTCACAGTTTCGTCCCGTGAAGCACAAACCGCCCTGGAAACCCGTGTCCTTCCCCCCGGGTCTGACTCTGGCCTCAAGTGTCGGCGCGAGGGTGGCGAGGACGTGGCTTTCTGTCCCTCGCACGTCGCGTGTTTGTTTTGTTTGTTTTGGGGGGGGGGTTTGCCCGGGCCCCAACGGGCGCCCTCCGCGTCTCTCGTGAGGCGCAGGAGGGTTTCCCAGGCACGAGCTGACGCTCGGCCACGGGGCCCAACCCCGCAGACGCGCCGGCCTCTGCCGAGGCGTCCGCTCTCCTCCTCCGACCTCAGGCGCCTGCTCGCGGCGCAGCCGCCGTGTTTCTCCTGCTCCAGCTCCCCCCCACCCCTGCAGAAACCCCTGTCACGCCCGGCGTCTGTCACTCTCGGGCCTTCACCGCCTCACGTCCGTACCCGCCTCCCTCGTCCCCCGTCTGTCTCTGCGGTCCGGCCGGCCGTGGTCGCCTCTCGCGGCGCGAGGTCCAGCACGATTCCGGGCCTCCCGTGAGCGTGTCCTGGACCCGCGCCCCTCGCTGCCGCGTGTCCCGGGTTCTGATTACCCCGGGGCCTCCGTGCCCCTTCTCGGGGCCCTTGACCTCATTCTGCGGGACGGACCGCGGGTCTGCACGGCGGGTGTGATCCGGTCCCTCCTCCTCGGCTCGCGCAGCCTCGTGGGGGCTTCGACCTTGGCCCTTTTTGTGGCTCGTTTTTGTGGGACCGCGGGAGGCGGACAGGTGGCGGGGCTAGGGCGGTGGGCATCGCTTCCCGCTGTGGCGACCCCAGCGCACGGGCCCGGCTGGGGCTTCCCGGGAGAGGCTCCGCGCACCGGTGAGCAGGGAGGCCTGGGTGTGCCCCCCCCGGCTAGGGGACAGGGCGGCCCGGGGACCCGGCGGACGTGCAACAAGGGTGGACCAGCCGCCTGGACGCCAGCCGGTGCGAGTGCGCGTGGAGGCGGGCGGGGGCGCGACGGGGCGAGCGGCTGAGGCCGACTCTAACGAAGTTTACCAGGTTTGGGGGCGCGGAGGGCGGGGGGTGGTTTAACTAATCCCTGAACCGCTCGCGCAGAATGGGAGGTGCCGCCTGGGGCAGGGAGCCCGCGGACGCGGTGTGTGACCCCGGCTGGACCCATCCGGTCGCTCCGGCGACAGCCCCGTCGCGCGTAGCCCCGTCTGGAAGCACCTCACGCGAGGACACGCGGACGCTCGAGTCAGACACGGGCGGACGGGACGTCCCGCCCCGAATCCGGTGTCCGCGCCGCGCGGGGCCGCCAGCCGCGACACGGTCCCCGATCCGGTCCCAGGCTCCCGCGACAGGGTCCACCATGTCCCGGCAGCCCCGCGGGGTCGGCCCCCGCCCGTGCCTCGGGCCGTGTTTGCTTTTGGCCCACACTGTCCCCGGCCAGCAGGCTGGCCCCACGTCCTCGACCCCGGCCGGCAGCGGGTCCCCCGGCGAGGGCGCGCGCTCTTCGGCTTTCCCTCCAGACGGGCGGACGCCCTGGGCTCGCGTCGCTTTGGACGTTTCCCGTTTGTAAACTACATCGTGGCTCCTGGTGCCGCGTCTGACTCAGAACAACCGGGAAAGCTGGGACGAGAGGCGAAGGGAATTGGAACCGGCGGCGCTCGCGGGAGCTCAGGGTTCACGTCCCGCTGTCTCCCTTCTGGGGGCGGCGGCGCGGCAACGACGGCCACGGCTAATGGGAATCCCAGCCGGGGTCCGCCGAGGGTCAGCGGGGCCCGCGCGTCCTGCGCCTGTTTTCCTTCGGCCCCGGCTCAGAGCCCTCTTTATGCTCCGAAACGGCTGGGGGAAGTCAAAACAGGAGTACGTCACGGCCCGCCAGAGGTAATGGGAGCCGCGACGTCGGCGCCCACATCAATCTTCTCGGCACAGCCCGGCCGGGCCTGCGGCCCCCGCCACACAGTCCGCGTCCCCCGGTCGTGACCGCGGCCCCCGCCACAGCGTCCGCGTCCGCCGGTCGTGACCGTGGCCCCCGCCACAGGCTCCGCGTCCACCGGTCGTGACCGCGGCCCCCGCCACAGGCTCCGCGTCCACCGGTCGTGACCGCGGCCCCCGCCACAGGCTCCGCGTCCACCGGTCGTGACCGCGGCCCCCGCCACAGGCTCCGCGTCCACCGGTCGTGACCGCGGCCCCCGCCACAGGCTCCGCGTCCACCGGTCGTGACCGCGGCCCCCGCCACAGGCTCCGCGTCCACCGGTCGTGACCGCGGCCGTGCGCCCGAAAAGCGTCCGGCCCGCGGGGTCTGGACGTTCCCCGAGGCTGCGGGCGCCCCGGCCGGGTACCCCGCCCCACCACCCCGGCGGGCGGCCCCTGCGTCAACCCCTGTGACGGGCGGGAAGGGAGGCTTCAGGATTAAGTGTGTGGGGGCGGGGCACAGAGGACACGGCCTGGTGACGGAAGCGTCCCCGTTTCGCACGCTACGCCGGCGCCCAGGGACGCTTCGGGCGCAGGGACCGTGGGGCCACCTTCCTCCGGAGTCCCGGGAGGACCGAGCCGCCCCGTCCGCCCCCTCGACAGGCGGCGAGCACGGCCGGGCGCAGAGCTGTCCCGGGCCCGTCAGCACCTCGGCGTGCGGTGGCGGTCAGCGGGCAGCTCGTCCGTCCAGGTTTCTTCGGAGCTCGGTGTCCCTGCTCCTCAGCGAGGGGGCCCCCAGCCGTCCCCGGGGGAAATGCGGAGCCACCGCCGAGAGCACAGGCACCGTCCGCACGACACGTCCACCCAGACCCCTGCGGGCGTCATCACCCCCGACTCGGGGACACGCGGGAACCCGCAGAGGCGGCCGCGGACCAAAGGCTCCGCCAGACGAGGCGGACGGGGGCCGCCCCTGTCGGGGCGCAGGACGGGCCTCGGGGGGCCTGGCCGCCGCGCCCGGCGACTTCCGCCCTCTCCAGCTGCTCCGGCCGCGGCGGCGGACGCAGCCACCGCTCTGCGCGGCGCACGTCGGGAGCCAGACCGTCCCCGGAATTAATTTTTAATAACGTGTAATAATCCGGCGGCCGCGGCGCGTGCGGAATTGGAATCGCTCCGGTAGGAAACGAAACCCGCGCGCGCAGCTTTATGAGCAGAGCTGACCCGAGGCATCCCAGGCGGACGGAGAAATTGCCGGACGCAGCTGCGGGACCCCCGCCCCGCGCGCCGCCGCCGCCTCCCGCCTGATTAGAGGGACCGGGCCGGGCAGGGCGGCCTCCGCGCGGTGGGACGGAGACCCGTGGGTTGAACGTGGCCTTCGCTGAAAGCGCCCGACGCCGAGGGTCGCGTTGACGCTGCCGCCCCGCCAGGCCCACAGCCTCGGTCCTCGAAGGCCGGCGGGAACCCCGAGCTGCCCGGGGCGCCGCCTGCTCACCCAGGCCTCGTCCCGTCGCCTCAGCATCGCGCCGGGGGCCTGTCACCCTGAAGGATGGGGACTGGCGACGGCGCGGGGCGTCCTAGCGTGGCGACTGGCGGGACGCGAGCCTCCGACCTCTCCCTGGAGGCGTCGGACCGGGTGCTGGCCGGCGCGACAGGAGTGACGACGCGTATCCCTGCTCCCCCCAACGAAGAGCCCGAAGCACCTGGGCGGCCGCCTCGTGGGCGTCCACCTCCGCGGACGTGGCGTCCGGGCGAGCGTGGGTGCTCGGGCCCGGCCCCCCACGCGGGTCCTGCCGGGAGCCGGGGCACGGGACAGGCACGGGGCGGGCCTGGGTCCCCGAAAACGCGCCCTCCCAGGAGCCGCGCCCGGGAGGACGTGGGCTGGACTTCGCCAGGGCCTGGGAGCGGGTCCGTGAGGGTGCGCGTCCGCCAGCCACTCAGCGGTTTCGCTCGACGCTGCGACGGCGACGAGCCGCTTCGGACCAGCTGCCGTTCCGGGTCACGCCAGACGCCAGACGCAGGGGACCGCGGACATGCCGGCGTCGCTTCCTGGGGCGGGCGGCACCCGGCATCCCCGCGGGCTCCGAACGCCCTGACCGCCCCCGGGCCCTGACCACCCCCGGGCCCCGCTGACGACCTCCCCGGCCGCCACCTGAGGCCTCAGTGCCCGCGAGCTCCGTCCCCGGGCGTGAGGCGGCCCGCAGACCGGCCAGCCGGGTGGCCCGCGGCCCTGCCTCCCCCGGCGTCTGGCACGGCGCGCCGGCCGGGGTCCCCCCGTCTGCAGGCGTGACTCGGGCTACCAGGGCGCTGGGGCCCGGTGTCCACCGAGTGAGCAGCCGACGGGCCTGATGCCCGCCGCCCCCGGCCCGAGGCTTCCCGTGCGTGCTCCCTCTGCGGCCGCGGACCTGACGGCGGACCTGGCGGCGGACACTGGGACACGCGGGGACCCCGCGCCCCCCGGGCCTCTCTGTGTGTGGAGAAGGTGGAGACTGGGCCTGCCGGGCGGGGACCCCGCTGCGCCTCCTCACCCGCCGCCGCTCTGAGACCGGCGCGCTGCAGGGGCGAGCGGTCCCTCCTGTGACCACGGCGAGGCCAGGTGTGGCCCGGCTGGTGGCCCTCTCAGGAGCGGCCGTGCTCGCACCCGGCTCTGCCTCGACCCCTCTGCGGTGCGTGCCCAGCGGCCAGGGCTCCAGACCAGCGTGCCGCGTCGGTCCTGGCCGCTGCCCATGGGGCCCTGGCTGCGGACAAGCCGCCCTCCCCGCTGGGCCCGGTGAGTCTAGGCCGAGCCTGGCGCGGGGCGGGGCACGTCGAGGACGTGCGGGTGCGTCCGTGCAGCGGGGACACCCCGAGCGGTGCCTGGTGGGTGGGGACCGCTCGGCCGGGGGCGCCCACACAGAGACGCGGCGACGGCTCCGGGCAGTGGGCGGCGGGCAGCGGGCAGCGGGCGGCGGGCGGCGGGCGGCGTAGCACACCCGGCTCCTCCGCCTCCAGGTGCGCGGGAGCTCGGCGCGCTCGCAGTGTCCCCGAAACGCCTCTTGAAGGCGCGTGTAGCTGACACGTGGCACACGCGAGGGCAACGCAGCGGACGCAGCCCACGCGCGAGGCGGGAAGAACCGCCGAGGGGAAGCCACGCGTCCGGGGGTCGCGTCCGAGCGCAGCCCCCGCCCTGGAACTCCCGCGGGCCCGGCGGTGGCCGGCGTCTCCGAGGCCCCCCCCAAGACGGAGCCGTCAACCCCGCAAGCCGCCTCCGACCCTTCTTACAGGCGTTCGTCCGCCAAATGGCTTCGTCGGGCGCGGTCGCTTCCAGTCACTCCCCCAACGTCAGCTGAAGTTGTGAACGCCCCGGAGCACGTTCCCTGTGGAACTGGGCGAAGCTCTCGCTTCCAGGCCGCTTCCTGTCCCGGCGCAGAGGCCCCGCCGCCCCGACCCGACGTCACAGGGGCCTCCGGAGGCCGCGCCCGAGCCCGAAGCAGCTCACACACGCAGGGCCGCGGCTCAGACCTCCGCCGAGCCCCGACGGACAAGCCGATGGTGCGACCAGCGGCCCCGACGTGCCAGCTGCAGCCCCCGAAGAGGACGGGCTCGTCCGGGAGCTTCGGTTGAGACGGGACGCGAGGCGGAAGCACGTTCGGGGGTTCGCTTCGTCTTGCCAGAGCGGCACGTAGAACGCGACGGGACACCCCAACCCCTCTTGGCCGCGACGCTGTGGTTCACGGCCGGGAGGAGACCCCTTCCCCGCACTCGGCAGGAGGGGACTCCGCGCGGGACGCGGAGCGGCTCCCGGGGCGCGGGGGCCGGGGCCGGCGCGGCCTCTGCTGTGCTTCCCCAGCAGACGACGGCGACGTGACCCGTGGCCGTGACCTCCAGCCCGACCCATGACTCCCGCCCCCTCCCCGTCGCGGCTGCGGCAGTTTTCCCGGTAACTGCAGGGTGCCCCGCCCGCACAGGGCAGCATTTGCAGGTTCATCGGGGGCTGGTCTGGGGAGGCGGCTGGTTCCTCCAGGAACATCCTCCGGAGCCGCCCGCCTCACTGCAGGCGGGATCAGCGGGGCGCCCCCTCCCGCCGGACGTCACCCCTCCCGCCGGACGCCCCCTCCCGCCGGACGCCACCCCTCCCGCCGGACGCCCCCTCCCGCCGGACGCCCCCTCCCGCCGGACGCCCCTCCTCCCACCCACCCCGAGGAGGAGGCGGCCTGGACTCCACCTCGGGGACAGGACGGTGCGGCCTGGTCCCGGCGGGCGAAACAGAGACCCCTGCTGGCGGAGCCGCGGGCGAGGCGGCCCCCTCCGCGCTGCTCCCCGTGGGCCAGGCCTGGCCCGTCTGACCCGTTCCCGGACTCCGAGCGACGCGGGGCGACCTGCGATCTGGAGCCGACCTCTCCACGCCCACGCTCCTGGGGCTGAGCCCTCCTGCGCGGCCCACGGCCCGCAGCCGCCCCGGGGGCCACGGTTCTGCAGGGACGGCGAGGCCGGCCTGGGCCCGGCTCGCCTGCTGCCGACGCGCGTCCGCGCGAGCGTTTAATGCACGGACTTTCACGCGTGGGTGACACGTGGACTCCGGCCGCCCACGTGACTGAAGCGGCTTCGAGAACGCGGGGGCTGGCCTCGGTGCCGCGCGGGCGGAGGGCAGCCGGGGCGGAGCTCACCTGGGCTCGGAGGCAGCTCTGCCCCCGGGGCCTCGCCGCTCGGCCCGAGTCCCGCCTGGGAGCCGGAAGCCCGCGTGGCCTGGCCGCTGTGGCCCCACCGTGTCCCGTCATCCCTGAGTCCGGACCCCGCGGCAGCGGCCAGGAGCAGAGGCGCTCAGACGCCGGGCCGGGGCCGGGGCCGGGGGGCGGGGACGGCCTGTTGGCCTGGGGTCGCCCGTCTGTCATGTTGGGTTATTCCGGACGCGGCAGCGGGACCCTGCGGGGTGGTCGCCCCCTCCTGCGGGGACAGCCGGCCTCACGCCGGCCTCACCCCGCTCCCTGGCCTCTGCGGAGACGCACGGGCCCCGCCCGCAGCAGAGACAGCGCTTCCTCCGCGAGGGCCTGAGGCCTTCGGGGGCCGCCGACACCGCGCGACGCTCCAGCCAGCTCCCGGGGCCGAGTCCGGTCCGCAGCGGGAGAGGGCAGGCCCCGAGTCCTCACCGGGGGTCGCCGTCGGCGCAGGGCGCAGGGCACAGGGCCCGACGCCGCCTCGCGGGGCTGGGCCGGGCCGCGGCCCCCCGCCCGGGTCTGACCGCTGAGCTGCGGCTCCGGGGACAGCGCGGCCCCGAGCGGAGGAGCCCGGCTCCCGGATGGGGCTCGCGGGGACCCGGCCGGGCGAGCAGGCCGCCGCCCGCTCCCCGGAGGTGGAGCGAGAGCCGCAGCCCCCCCGCCCCGCCCCCGCGCGGAGACAATCGGGCTTGTGTAGAGCGTGCGTGCTCTTTTGACAGCCGCATCTCATTAATCCGGCGCGCCACCCGCCATTGTTCCCCGAGTGTGTGAATCGCGGACGGGGACCCGCTCCTCTGATCCCGTCAATCACCGCCGACGTGGTTCTGCAGTTGCCATGGCGGAGGCCAGAGTTCACGACAGCACAGAATGGGGGCGGCAGCACGAGAAGAAAGCCCGGCGCGAGCCCCTCTCTGCCGCGGCCGTGAATGCGGACGAGGGCGCACGCCGCGTCCGCCGAGGGCCGGCGACGAGGACCTGGAAACCAAACGGGCCCCTGAAGGCCTGACCCGGAGTCTCTGGGAAAATCCGGTCCTCGCTCCCCCTGGAACAATGTCCCTCTCCGGCGCGTCCCCGGGGGGGCGATGCCTCCTGCGCGACACCGCAAGCTGCCCCGGGCCCCTCCACCCTCGGGGCCGGCGGCCGACGACACGGCCTGGGCGCCCGCGGCGCCTCCGCCTCCGCTTCCCCAGGGCGAGCGCTGGGAAGACTCCTCGGGCACGGGCGACGGCGCTGTCACGCGGCCAGACCACGTGACACCGCAGAAGCGGGACGGGCACACTGGCCGGGACCGTGAGACGCGCCGTCGGTGCTCGGGGCCGGGCGCCTCGCCCCGCGGCCGCCACGCGGGTAGGGGAGGCCACACGCTCACGCCGGACGAGGCCTGGAGGCGGCGACCGCGCTGCTGAGCCCGGAGCCGACTGTTGCTCAGCGAACCGGCCGGATGACGCGGGCTCAAGGCGAAGCGAAAAGCCCGCGCGCTGAGGCGGGCGATGGCGATCGCGGTCAGGGGACCGGAGCGGGCTCGGGCCGTCAGGAGCGAAGGCGCAGCCAGAAAAGGAGCCTCGACGGCGGGGAAGACGCGCACCGTCCTGAGCCCGCGGCGTCGGGACACCGGGTTGGACAACAGGCCCCAGGGGGGCTTTCCTCCCCGCGGGGTCCCGCACTCAACGTCCGGCGACCCCAGTGCCTGCCGGCGGCCCCCGGCGGGGAGGCAGGGCTGGGGACCCCGGGCTCCGGCCCCCCGGGGGGTTGGGGCGCTTGCCTGGGGCCGGCGGAGGGCGGCGGCAGAGCCCCCAGACCCGAGGGGTCACCCTAGGGTCCACGGGGAACGTGCGACGCCAGGTCCGACCCCAGCTTTTCCTGCCCAGAGAGAGCTAGGGAGAAACGGACCTGGAATCGATGAGAACGAGGTCACACGTAGGACCGCGCGGCCCGCGGGACGAGGGACCTCAGGGGCGGCCCCAGGGGTGGGACCGGGGCTGAGGCGGCTGCGAACCCGAGTGCACGTGGCAGAAGCAGCTGCTCGGGCACCCTGGCCCCGGGCGGCCGGCCCCGCATCGCGGAGGCCACGCTCCCCGGGAGGAGGGGCCCGGCCCGCATCCGCCGCACGCGGCGAGCTCCCTGGACGGCGGCGTCTCGCCCAGCCCGGCCCCTGCGGCTGCCGCCCGGGCCCAGCTGCGGGCCGGGGCGAGCTCCGCGTGCGGCGGCCCCTCCAGGCCACCCGCTAAAGGCCGCGTTTCGCCCGCGTTCGGACGCGAGACTGGAAACGGGTTCCCCTGAAACAAGCCCCGGGCGTGCGCATCGCGGACCGCCGTCGTCTCGCTCGGGGAAGCGACGGGCGCAGGCGGACGGTCTCCCGGCGCCCGCTCCCGCGGCCCATCAGCTCGGCCGCCCGACTCGTCTCCACCCGGATTCCACCTGCGGCCGTCGGCGCGGGCCCAGGAGGCCCCCTCCCTCCAGAGCCGCTGCATGCGACTTGCCGGGGCGGAGCCACCTGTCGGGGCGCAAGTCGGGCTGAGCCCGCGGCCCTTCCACGCCCTGCCCCGCGCGTCGGCGTGTCCCCAGGAGCAGGGGAGAGAGCCGGCGGGCCCTTCCCGAAACGAGCCCTTCCGCGCGCTCGTCCTTTCCGCCTCTTGGGACTTGCTCAGACGCCTCAGATCCCGCGCGCAGGGCCGGGTCCGCCTCCCGAGGGAAACCGTCCAGAAAGAAAGGACGGCCGAGTCGGCGTAAATAGCGAGGAAAACCGAGAACGGGCAAGAGAGCGCTCCCTGGACGACGTGAGGAGGGTGTCTCCAGTGCCCGCCTCACCGGTCTGGAGAGCGTCGGGAAACCCCAGAAGGTTGATGTCGTCCCAAACAGCGTTTAAGACAGCGCGTGGGAGCGGGAGACAGATGGCCACGCAGACGGCGGGCGCAGACAGAGCCCGGCCCCGCGGCGCGGGAGCCCCAGGCCGGCCCCCAGGCCCCGGTGGCACCTGGGAACCCGGGAACCGGCCAGGAACGCGGATCCCGCCCTCCCCCACCCTGACCTAGAGCTCCGGGGACCGCCCGGCTGGAGCAGCGCCCCGGGGACTCCGGCGCGCGTCCCCGCGCGAGGACGACGGCCCTCGGCCCGCTGGCCTGCCCGCGTGCAGCCGTGCCCCTGGGCAGCCGCCCTCCGCCCCCTGCCGGGCCCGTGGGGTGCAGAGGCACGGCCGAGGGCCACCGAGGGCCCCGGAGCTGCCGCGCCACTGCTGGGGGACGGCGGGCGGCCACCGGCCTCGCCCTGCGCGGAGGCCTCGCTGCCGCTGTCTGCGGAGCCCCGAGCGGCTCCCGCCGAGCGAGCGAGCGGACGCGGGGTCCTCCCCGTCGAGGGCCCGCCGGGGGTCGGCCCAGACGCGCTCGGAGTGCGGGTTCCGGGCAGCCGGTCCGCGCCGGGCCCCGCTCTGCAGGGACGCTGAGACTCGGAGGGGGAAGCGTCGCCCGTGACCGGGGCGGCCACCCACCGGGGCAGGAGGGGGCCGGGGGTGGACAGCGTCCCCAGATGCCCTCGCCCCGAATCCATTCAGAAATGAAACCACAAACGCGTCAGATGACGTCGGCGGCGGCGACAGAACGGCCTCCGCGCCCGGATTCGTCCACAAATAAGACGGTTCAGAACCCGAGCCCCGCGGAGCGCGCCCAGACGCTCGGCTGAAACGGCGCCAGAGGGATGGACGTGGAGACGCGGGACGTGCGGGAAGCACGACGACGGTGGCCGCGGCGGGGTCACCATCCCGCGGTCAGCAGGTGCGCGCGTGCAGGGCGCCGACCCTGCCGTCCCGTGCGAAGCCCCCCCCCGCACCCTGCAGCACACGCCGCCGTCGGAGCTCTTCCCCGGTAACCTGCTGCCCTCAGCGTCCCCCCGTGAGGGCGCGAAACCCTAAAACCCGCCGAGAACGCGCTCCAAGCACGAGGCCCGAACAGTCGCGGCCTCCTCTCCCCTTTTCCCGTCAGGAGCGAAGCGAGTCTGCGATCCGACCGACAGCCCGGGGGGCTCAGACGGGACGATCCACAGCACGGGAAAGCCGGGCGCGGCCCGCGGGTGTGGGGTTTCCTGCCGCCTCTGCCTCCCCTGGTGTTGGTGTTTCCACTTCGCTTTTGCTCTTTCCCGTCGCGCCCCTGTAGAGAGCCGCGCGGAGTGGGCGGCGGGCCCGGACCCCGTGTCCTCGGCCAGCCCGCCGCGCGGCACAGGGTCTCGGCGCTGCGGCAGCGGAAAGAATGACGTTCGGCTCGTTTGTCCCCGGACGCCACGGAGCCGTCAGCCGTCCCAAGGACCACGTGCGCGAGGGGCGGAACTTGACCCGAACGGCGAACCCCGGACGGCACGTCCTTCCACCCCGGGGAGGGACGGGGCGCGACAGCAACCGGTTTCCCTCGGGCGACTCGGCCGCCTGCGAGCACGGGGAGGGGACGCAGCCGCGTCTGGCGGGTCACGGGGTTTTCTCAGTCGGTTCCGCGAGGCCCCGGGTGGGTCCGTGTTGGCTCACGCGTGCGCTCAGGCCGGGCACGTTGCTCGCCTCCTCGCGCCTCAGTTTCCCCTGCTCAGCCCGTCCGATTGGGGGACTGTCACACGACGTAAGGCTCGGGACAGGCATGTGGTCAGGCGCAAGGGCCCAGCGATGCCCTGGGCAGCGCGGCAGGGAGCGCGGGGCCCGGGGACACAGAGCGAGGAGGCAGCGGAGTGGGGACCGCCTGCCCCGGGGCCCGGCCCGGACAGGATGGCGGCCCCTGGCGAGGAGCGGGCCTGGCCACCGCCCGGCGCCCCGGAGCCTGGGCGGGAGGCCCCGCGTCCCGCGTGGGGGCCTCGGAGCCGAGGCCGTGGCCGCCCGGAGCCGGCCGGCCCGACGCGGCGCGCAGAGCCGTCCTCCTCCGCGACAAGTGGCGCTCGGCCCGCCTGGTCCACTTAGGGGATCATTCATCACCAGCCCAGTTTATAAATCAGGGCGGCCGCCCGCCCGCGCCACGGCGGGGTCGACGCGCCCAGGAGTACTTAGCCAATTCCCAGCCCCGGCCGGGCCGCCAGCCCATCCATCATCCCGCGCCCACCGAGGCAGAGTGCGGCTGACACAGCCGCGCCCGGGGCCAGACAGTGCGCCCGCCGCGGCGCGGGCGGCGCGGGGAGTCCTTTAAGACCTCCGGCCCGTCCCCCGGCCTTTGTGTTAACAAAACCCATTCGTTTCAGGCTTTGGCAGTTCAAATTGTTTCAGACGCGACCTCGAGACGGATGGCGGTTTGATGGAGTCCCACAGGCCCGAGCGGCAGCGCGGGGGACGCGGAGGCCGCTCCCGCCGCCGGCGCGCGCCCCGACGGCCAGTCGGGCGGTCCCGGCTGCCGCGGCGCCGCTTCCCAGGACCCGGCGCTTCCTGCGAACCCCAAATGCAGCCCCGGCTCCCCGTCGGGGTCTGACCTGGGGCCCCGAGTTTTCCCAGCCGTCTCCCGCGGCCGCCGCTGCCGAGAAGACGTCCTTCCTCCTCCTCCGAAGCCCCGCTCGGCGGCCGTTCACTCCAAATGGGCGGGTTTCCCTATTCCCCGCAAGAAAACAGGACGGTCCGGCTTCTTTCCAGAAAGAAGTGGCGGGGGGGGGGAGCGGGGCCAACGGTCCCCCGACCCTCCTGCACGTGACAGTGACGCCATGCGAAGCGCCGTGGTGACGCGCGGTCGTGGCCATCTCCTGGCCGCGCTGGAGGACGAGGCAGGCGTGGGGAGCGCCACGGCCACGGCCACGGCCGCCTTCTCTCCCGTGGGCGTAGTTATCACGTGACCTCACCTTCCTGAGAAAAGGGCGTGAAACGGGGTTGCCTCTCAGGGTCGCCTCTCCCGCCGGAGGGACGCGCACGAGCTGGTCGCTCCCGACGACCAGAAGGAATAGGCAGGGCCCCTGAAGGCGACACAGCCCACAGGTCACACTGTCCGGCCGGATGCGAAGACAAAGGCCATACCCAGCCCACCCCGCCCGCTCTGGGAGCCGCCCTCCTGGGAGATGACGGCACCTGGCGCCCGCCCCAGGGGACAGTCAGTCTAAGCCCGTGTGAGCCGGCCCTGTCCCCGTCAGCCGCCCCACGTTCCCCACTGCCCGCCCCCGTCTCTGGCCTCTGTATCCCCCGTCACCGACGGTCCCCACGGGAAGACCAGCGCCACACACCCAGGCCGGCTCCCGCTCGCTGCCGCGGTGTCCGGGACGGAAAGCGGGCGATCCCACAACCTTCGCCGAGGAAGAGAAGCTCGAGGGAAGGAGGAGGGAGGGGGCGGGAGGCAGGAGCCACTACGGGAGTGCGGGGCCCACAGCGGGGAGCGCGCAGATCCCGTGGGACTGTCGCTGCGCGGAGTGTCCCTCGCGCCCGCTCCCTCCTGCTCTTCAGTGTCCCCGGACAACGGGGCGCGGCGCCGAAGGGCCCCGCAGTCCTCCCCAGCCGGCGGAGATGTCCCCGGGGGAGTGGGCCGTCCCCGCGGGAGCTCACGGAGCCCGGGGAGCTGGCCGCCCGGGGACACCGCGGCCAGGGCTGGGCAGCGGCGTCTGCGTCTGAGACACTTGGGAAGGTGCAGCCTCTAAGAGAACGACGGCGGCAAACCCGTGGCGACCCTCCCCTTCCAGGTCCGGGCCCCAGAAAGCCACCTGCCGAGCGGACGGACGAACCAGCGAGCGAGCGAGCCGATCCCGGGTTCCGGAATCCCGGGTTCTGGGCCCAGGAAACCCGGGTCGGCCTTCGCCGAGGCGGCCACTAGGTGTCAGCCCCGCTCCCTTCCTCGGGGTGGGGGCCCCGACTCCAGGGACTGCGCTGGGAGGGGGGGTCCCCGGCCCCATGGGACCCGGAGGGAGGACGCCCAGGACCCCATGGGACCCGGAGGGAGGACGCCCAGGACCCCATGGGACCCGGAGGGAGGACGCTCAGGACCCCATGGGACCCGGACGGAGGACGCCCAGGACCCCTCTGGCCTCTTCCCCTTCGCCGGTTCGTCCACGAGGCCCTGGTGCCCCGGACGGGCCCCGGCCACCCCAGAAGCGGCGACGGCGAGCGCCCCGGGAACCGGAACCGGCGGGAAGCGGGACGTGGTCGCAGCCGCCGTCCACGCTGCTCTGGGACGCGGACAGTCACCACCGCGCAGCCCTCTCTCCGTGTCTTCAAACTGGTTAAAATCAACTTAAAACAGAAAAAGCCACGGGAAGACAGAGCCTCGGGGGTCCCGGAACGACGAGCGGGAACACGTCGCTTTGAGAGCCGCTGTGCCTGGCGGCAGGGTGACCGCTGGGGCCTGCTCAGGCGCTAGGACACGAAGGGCCACTCCCGTGCGCGCCGCCACGCCCACTTCGGGGCCCGGGGTGCAGCTTCCACCCACGCGCCTCGGAAGCGAGCCCGCGGGGGACGAGGAGACGGGGCGCGCGGTGCACGGGGGCCGGGGCAGAGCCAGGGGCCAGCGCTCTCCACGCGGCCCCGCCCCACGCCACGGGGGACAGGTGCTCGCTCCGGCTCCGCGGGGCCGGCTGAGTTTACGCGCCGGCGTTGTTCTGGATGCTTCCGTGAGGGCGCTTTTCGATGGCATTGACAGAATCGGTGGGCTCGGTGCGCTCCCTCCACGGGGGCCTCGTGCAGTTCGGTGGCAGGTCCCCAGGGCCGTGGCCTCGGCTGCCGTCCCCGCGGGCCACCTACTGCGCACACCTCCGGTCACTCTGCCACGCCAAGGGAGCAGCGCCCCATGCAGCACCAGCTCAGTCGGCCGCCTGGGTCACCGGGGGTCCCCGGGGGGAAGTGGGGCGCGGACGGGGCCCGTGTTCCCGTCCCCACGTCCTGGGTCTGGGGACGGGGGTGCCGACCGTCCACAGCAGCTGCCGCCACCTCCACCTCCATCTCACACGTTAGGGATGTCCCCTGCCGGGTCCTCCTCGGGGGTCGGGTGTCGCGCTGCTAATGACGAAGCGGGAATTGTCCAAGCAGAGGGAAGGGGCCTGGTCCAGGGCGGGGTGGGGGGGGCGGAGAAGGACGAAGGGACGGACGGACCGAAGGGGAGAGGACGGGGGGGGGAGGGTTCGCAGGTGCGGTGGCGGCGGCCCCCACGTCGCCGTCTCTCCGTCGTCCCATGCGTTGGCAAGAGGGCGACATCCCCCCGCCAGACGCGAGGCCGGGCACCCCGGGCTGGGCGGGCCCAGGGGGGCCTTTGAGCCGAGCTGGAAAGTTCGCGAACCCGGCTGACAGGCAGGGCGGGCGTGGTCCCCCCGCCCGGCTCTCCCCCGCTGGCCGGGACACCCCAGAGGCCCCTCGACCCTGGCGAGGTGGGTGCTCGGCCGAAGGGCGCAGCCTCGCACCCCAGAGAGCAACGGAGAAGGCGGGTGCGCCCTCGGCCGCCCCGGCCGGGAAGCGGAGGACGTGGGGACGCGGCGTGCACGGACCCCCAAGGGGAGCAGAGCCGTCCCGGCCTGTCCCGCGCCTCGGCCTCACCTTGTAGTCGATGGAAGCGCGAAGCCTTTTTTCCTCCGAAAACAAAGCGATCGCCCTAAACGCCCCGGCGCCTCGCTAGAGCCGCGGTGAGAGTGGGGTCCCGGGGGGAAGGGCTCACGGGAGCCGCGTGCACTTAGGACTCCAGCGGCAGGAGGCGGCGCAGACACGAACCTCGGCGCCTTCTGACATCCAGACTCCGGGCGCCGAGACCCCCGGGGCAGCGCCCCCGTCTGACTCGGGTCGAGGGGACCCCAGCACCCCAGCACCCGGTGGCCGGGTGGGCCGCCCCCATCCCCCAGCCTTCTCCTGCCGCGTCCCCCTCAGACGCCAGCGCAGGGTCTAGTTCACCCGCTACTTAAGGGGAGAATAAGGGGAGGCGCAGGCCCCGCGGCTCCTCGCGGGGGAGCTGGGAGCCAACGGTGAGAACGACCCGCCTCGCCCGCACGGCCACCGGGGCGCGGCCCCTCAGCCCTTCCCGCGGCCCCAGCCGCTGTCTCCGGCCGCGGCTGCATCAGCCCGGTCCCCCCGCCTCGGCGCCCCTTCCCGGCGCCGGGCCGGCCGGCTCCCGTGGCGGGTTGGCCACCTCCTGGGCCTTGACCCACTCGGCACCAGCGCATCCCTCCGCTCGCTGCCCTGGTGCTGACCAAATCGCCCCCAGGCCCTGCTGACCGCCCCGGCGGGCGAAGCAGCCCCGTGCGGGAAGCACCGAGTCCCGCCGGCCGAGGGAACCAGGGCCGAGCCCTGCGGCAGCAGAAGACAGTCCCGGCTCCACAGCGCGGAACCTGGCGGCTTCCTCACCGAACCGCGGCCGGCAGAAACCAGGCGGCGGGCGCTCGCGCCGCGGAAGGCAAGCGGAGCGAGCTGAGACGGGCGGGCGGGCGGATGGATGGATGGATTGATAGATAGATGATAGATGATGGATAACTGACAGATGATTGATAGATGATTGATAGATAGATGGTGGATGGGTGACTGATAGAGAAGTGGTGATGACAACGACAGACGATCGGTGGAGAAATGGCAGACGTGGGAATAGGTAACTGATGATGGTGGCGACGTGACGGTGATGACGATCGATACAGACACGTGTCCACCTATAGTCGATGCGTGACTGACCTATGGGTGACAGGTGACTGATAGATAAACGACGGACGGTGACAGGTGACGGAGAAACCATGGGTCGGCAGTGATTAGACAACGCGTGGGCGACGCGCGGACAGACGAGCGGATGAACGGACGAGGTGGTGGGACGTGACGGTCAGAAACCTCTAGAGCTGATCACGGCGCCAAGCGACGAGCGCGACTCTTGTCGTTCCGTGTCCGCGCCTGGGGGTCTGGGTCTCTGTCGACGCCTGAAGCAAATCTCGGGGACTCACACCCTGACTTCCCGGGAGCTCAAAGCCCCTGGAAACGCCGCGCGGACGACCCTGGAACGTGGGAACCCGAGACCTCGTGGCAGGAAAGAGCCGGTGTCGCCGCCGTCGCCGCGTCCTTCCTCCTCGGCCCCAGGCGCGGCCCCAACGTGCCTGGGAAGGCGAAGGCGGTGCGCGGAGGGGCCCGGCCCCGCCCGCGTGGCTGCCCCGTCCAGTTCTCTGTGACGAGGTCCCGGGGCGTCCCCGCGGGAGCCGTCCACATGCGCTCGCTCCGTCAGCCCAGGACGGCTCTGCCGCTCGCCCCCGACGGCCACGGGCCCGTCCCGCGTCCGCCACCCGAACCGCCCGCACCCGCGAATGAAGACTCCGGCGCGGGGCGCGGCGTCGCCGTCCCCCTCCAGGTCCCTCCGTTGGCAGTGGCGCCGCCGGGAAACCAGAAAGCGACCCCCCCGCGCGCCCCTCCCTCCACGACCCAGCCGAGCGACCATAAATTGTCGCGCGCGACTGTCCCCTCCACTTCCCACGCGGGAGACAGATGAGAGCCCGCGCCGCGCCGGCATACATTAGCATATATATGAGATCCGAGCCGCGTCCTCACGCTCGCGCCAGGCCCATCCGTCAGCAGGTGACGGATCGCGGAGGGAACCCTCCGCTTGTGTAGGGAGCAGGCGGGGGGGGGGAGGCCCGGGCCGGGCCCTTCCCGCCCTCCGCCCTGCGCGGGGTCCGCGGTCCAGGATCCGCCGTGGCCGCGCTGGGAGCCGGAGCCCAGACCCGCCGAGCCACGCGGGGACCGCCCCCGGGCCGGGCCTGGTCCCCTGGGTGCCCGGAGGGGGCAACGCGGCTCTCGTCGCGATGGCGTAACCAGGCGACGCCGTGGCTTCTGGAACAGGTGTCTCCCGCCCGGGCTTTAATCCACTCGCACGGGGAGCTCGGGGCTTCGTCCCGGACCCGGCGGCCGCGGTCGTCACGCCGCCGAAGCGATCGATCGGAGCGCGGCGGACGGCGGGCGGCGGGCGTGGGCGTGCCCCGCTCTGCCCTCCCGGCTCTGTCCCCACAGCCTGGACACGGCCACGGCCGAGGAAACGCGGCGTTGGAGACGTCGGTGCCAAGATGCCAAGCGACCGCTGCAGCTCCGACCCCGAGCTGGGCGTCCAGGCGCGGGAAGCTCGTGTCATCCCTCAGGTGGCTGCCGCCCACCGAGGGGGCTGCTGACCGCTGCAGCCTACGGCCCCCAGGTCCGGACGCGGGGCGCCCGCCATCAGGGCGGCCGCGGGCGTCCCGGTGAGGGCCCCCCACCGGGCTGCGGAGGGGGCAACGGTGGAGCCCCGAAAGCCCCCAAAGGGCGACAGCCATCAGCGAGTGCCGGCTCCTTCCGTGCGCGCGGCGCGTCCCGCGGGCACCCGGCGCCCAGCGCGGTGCAGGGACGACCCAACCCAAAGACAGAACTGAGCAGGGGCGGGCCCGGGGCCAGGGCCCAGGCGGGGCGGCCGCAGCCTCCAGGGGTCCCAGCTCGCGGCTCCGTCTGCAGCGGGGAAGGGGGTGCGCGCCGGATGGCCGTGCCGGGGCGGCGGGCGCACCCCTCCGCGTGCGGAGCCCCTGGCTGGTCCACAGGGGCCGCGCGGGGCACGAGGACCAGACGGCAGCCGGGACCCCGCCAGGCGGCGCTGGGACGGGCTCCGTCGGGTCCAGGACGTGGAGCTCCGTTTCCTCGTCCGGGAGGCGCGGGCCCAGCGGTCCCCGCGCGGGGTCCTGGGGGGCGACGCAGCGCAGGAGAGGCCTCGCCTCGGGGGGCCCTGAGGTTCGGTACTGGCCGGTTCCCCCGACGCAGCACCGTCCGCGAGAACACGGTGAGGCCGGGCGGCGGGCCCAGCCTGTCCCCCCACACGGCGGGTGACACGACGCCGAGGGGCGCTGACAGTGGGAGCGGTTCAAGGACGCGAGGCCGGCCGCGCCCGACTGCGGACCTCGTGCCGCCGCTCCCGGGGGCGACACGCTTTTCCGGATGGAAACGGAAGACGAAAGGAGGGGTGCAGCCCCCTGCGTGGGGTCCCCGTCTGCCCCAGGGCTGCTCCTGGGGCCCCGGTTTGGTGCGGGGTCGGGAGCGCTCCCACCCACAGGCGGGGGAGGGGGTCGGGGAGCTGGGCGTCCGGCCACGCAGAGGCCCCCCACCCCCGCCGCGGCCCCACTCCCCGCGGTGGCCCGGCCCGCGTACCCGCAGACGGGAGCCTGTTTCCTGGGGTGACCCCGCTCCGGGGCGCCTGGGTGCTCTGTGGGGCCCTGGCCTTCGGCTGGGAGCTTGCGCTGGGACCCAGAGGCCAGAGGGAAGCCCCCGCCGACCGTCCTGTCACAGGAGCCGCCGGACCGTCCGGGGGCCCCGCGGGCGGGTTGCGTCCTGCCCCGGTCGGGGCGCCGCACGCTCCCCTTCCCTCCTGACGGAGTGTGCTCCCCCCAGGCACTGGGCGCCTCGGGGCCAGGGGAAGCGTTGCACGTGCCCCTGTCCGCGGGGAAAACAGTCCGACCGCCCACAGCGGAGGCGTCACGGCCCCCCCAATGCTCCTGGGGACGACGTCCGTGGCGCGGGGCCACTCCCCACGCTGCCGCCGGCTTTAGGGCTCGTCCTTGCTCGCCGGACCTGCCGCTGTGGGGCACGGTCAACAGCTTCGCGGGATCCGGGCTGATTCCCGTCCAACGAGACGGCCTGCTGGAAACCAAGCACGGCTCGGGGACGGAGTGAGCGCGTCGAGGGCACGGAGTGGCTCTCCGAGGGCCATGGCCCACAGCCAGATGGGCCGGGCGCGGCGGTTCGGCCGCGCCACACCACGGCCTCTCTCCAGCGCTCAGCTGCTTTTCCCCTTCTCCTCGGCTCTCGGCACGATGGCTGAGCCGGTGGTGGCCGTTCCTATGCCCCGGACACAGCCGGGGACACTCCGGCCGCCGTCCCCGAGGACCGCGTGCCTCTCGGGACGGAAAGGGGACCCTCCGCCCAGAGGTGCGGCGCGGAGGCCACAGCCCGCTAGTTGTTTAGCCGCCGGAGCACTTCAGAGGCGACGTGTGTGCCCTTGATTACGCCCGCCTCGCGGGTCTCGAGAAACATCCGCGTTCGGAAGAAGAAAATCCAGAGGAGACAAAGGAGATGAAGACAGCCCCGCTCGGGGGGCAGGAGCGGGAGGACGAACGCCGGTCGGGGATTTCACGCTTCCGTTAATTAAACGAACAAAGGAAAACCGGGCGCGGGCGGCCCCCACTCATACACGTAACGGACAATTCCCCGCCCGCGCGGCGCCTCGGCCCCGCTGACGGGGCTCGGAGCGGGCGGCCTCGCCGGCCGTCGGGGGTGGGGCGAGGGGGGCGCCCACCTTCCTCTTCTCTTTTTATTAAATGACGAGGTGCAGCCGCCTGTGTCCTATCTCTCCCTCTCGCCGCCACCGGATTGTATTATTTTACATTTTGATGGAAATGATGTCACAGGCAGATAGGAGCGGGGCCGCGCGGTAATTGAATGGGCCCGTTGTTTGTTCTGCTCGTGCGCCCGGGAGCCGGGTCCGCGCGGCGCGCGCCGCCAGCTCCCTCTCGTTGGACGCGCTGCCGATGAGATCGATGAACGCGGAGGGTTCGCACCGGGGGTCGAGGGCCTGGGGCTCGAGTTCAGGGAGGAAAAAAATGGAAAAACAGACGCGAAGCGACGCCGCCTGCCAGAGTCCAGGGGCGACCGGGAGCTTCCAGAACCGCGCGGCGCACGGCGTCGCTGGGTGGGCAACACCGACGCGACGGCCTGGGGGCCGCGCGGCCCGGAGGTGCCGTCGTGCTCCCGCCCTAAGTGTCACCCGGGGTCCCACCTGCGGGATGGTTTTCCGTGCACAGCGAAGCCTCCCGTGCGCCTTAGTCTCGGCTGGAAGTGACCGACGACGTCTCCAGGGACGGCCAAGACGGGAGGGAGAATCAGACCCGTCGTGATTCTCAGATCGTCAGCTTGTTCTCCAAATAGAAACATTTCCCCCGAACCCCGCCTCTCGGGCAGCTGCGATGACACGCTCTGCAGCGGGCGCGACCGCGCCCCTCACGCCCGCACAACCCGGCACAGGACAGACGGGGGCGCAGGGCTGCCCCGCTCGCACGGACCAGCGGGCCCGTCGCTGACCCCCGGCCCCTCAGACAAAGCCGGGGTCGGCTTGGGCCGAGGAAATTCCGGGGCCGGAAGGAGACGCAGAGCCGGGCCTCGCGCGCTGCTCGTCTCTCAGTTTTTCCCCGACGGCCCCATCGCACGCCTGGTGGCCGCAGAGGCGGCTCTTCAGTCCTTCTCATCGGACAGCAGGGGCTACCCGGGTCCCGTGGGCCTGGCAAGGCCGCGGAACTTTCCAGCAAATCTCGGCTGCGTCTCAGCACGGGCTCGTGCTCATTCCTCGTGGGCGGACGTGGCAAAGTGTCTGGTGAGGGCCCCTGGATCGCCACGGTGACGCGGCGCAGCCGCGACGCCTGTCAGGAACAGGAAGCCCTCAGCAGGTACGCGCTGGCCGCCCTGACCAGGGCTCAATGACACGTGTCACCGACGGCGGAGAGCAGCTCCCGTTCACGCCTGCGCGCTCACAGGACTCAGAACCCCGAGACCCCCCCCGAGGCGTCTTTTCCGTAAAACACACAATTGAATCTAGCGCTGATGCTCCCCCCACCAAAACGATAAAAATAAAAAATGAACAAACCGGGGCCCGTCCACTGCAGAGCCGTCCAGCCCCGAAGCACGCGGAGGCACCTGGAACGCGTGAGGCCACGCGGAGGAAGCCAGTCTCGAAAGCGCGTGCCCGGCACAGCCCCACTAAGCGACTCCTGGCCAAGGCCGAGCCGGACAGGAGACAGGCCGGGCGCCAGGGCCGAGGCGGGGGTGAGCACCGGGGCTTTGGGGCAGAGAAACCCCTCCGCGGACCCGGGAAGGTAGATGCGGGACGTTTGCGGAACCCGCAGAACGCCGCGTCCAAGGAGGGAGCTGGGTCCGTCCGAACGCACCGGTCCGGCCGGCCCAGTCGCTGCGAGGACGGCACCCCCCGGGGTGCGGGGTCGGGGCTGGGGGCGGCGCACCTGGGAACTCTGCGCTTCCTGCTGCGTTTTCCGTAAAATCCGAAACTTCTAACAATACGGTCCGTTAACTTTTTAAAATGCAGAATCGACCTTAATCTCGAGCTTTTTCCCGCAAACCGGGATGCGTTTCCCCGACCCGAAGCGCATGTGGCGCCCGGCAGCCCCGTGGGGGCTCCTCTCCCCCAGATCGGGGGTCTCTCCCCAGAACCGAGCCCTCGGCGGTGCCGGCGGATCGGACGGGCTCTGCGACATGCGCCGCACCTTCCGGTCCCCCGGCGTGGCCGCGGGTGGGACGAAGACCAGGCTCGGCCCCGCTCTGCGCCCCTGGGCCTTGCCTGGGGACAGTCCTCCGGGCGCGTCACCTGTGCTCTGTCCGGAGATGAATGAAGTTTCCCTGGAAAACATGTCCTCAGCGCCCTCGGGCGTTTTTCTGACTTAAGAAGTGGGGGGAAAACTGTCGCAAAGCGCCGTGACTTGACTTCGGGCTCCTGAAACCTATACCAAGGGGACACGCAGGTGTGCTACGGGCCACCTGCCCGCACAGGTGGCTTTCCGGTTCGGAAGCCCCGAACGAGGCCCGGGAGAGTGGCGTGCGGCCAGCACGTGCTCCCTTCCCGTCCCCGGCTGTCCCACCGACCTTCAGCGGCCAGGACGCCCCGCCACCGGTGCAACGGCCCGGCCCCACCCCGGCACCCGGCTCGCTTGTCCAGACGCCCACCCCACAACTGTTTCCCGCCATGGGGCACGACCTCCTTCCACTCCCACCCCACAGCCCTGTCTGTCTGCGCACCCCTGCGCAGCGAGCGGGGTGGAGGCCCCGCGCCTGCTCAGGGGCCCTGGGGCCGCCGGGGCACCTGGAGGAAGGCCGCTCGCCACGACGAGCGTCCGGTCAGAGCAGCCTGAGGATCCCCTCTGTCAGGGAGACACTGGGTACCCCGGGGGGGACCCTCCCGCCAACAGGAAGCGCCATCGCGGGCCCGTGGGAGCCCAGACGCACCGGCTCCACCGAGATGGCCGCGCGGTCCCACAGCGGCCTAGAAGCTGAACTGTCGTCGCAGCCACAGCCCGCAGAGTGCGGCGGGGAGAACAGGACGGCTCCGTGCTGACGTGGAAGACGCCCGGACGCCCCGCGCCTCGAGCAGGACAGGCAGGACGGCAGCGCGCAGGACAGACCATCCAGCCGGGGCGGAAAAGAGCAGCCGGCGGCGGCAACCCCGAACTGAACCAGGTGTAGGCGACCCCACGGGGACCGAGGGCAGCGGCCGTAAAGCAAAGCCATCCTCCGGCGATCGATTACAGATCGCGGGGAAACGAATTGGAGAAAATCGCCACAAAGGGACGGAGGTCGCGGGACAACCGGGCGGGAGCGGCGAGGCCCGGTCCACGAAGCGCCACCCGGATGGACCCGGCGGCCGACGCGACACACGGGCGGCAGCCGGCGAGCTGGCGGAGAGAGCGACAGAATCGACCGACGTGGCAGGAAGCGGACTGGGGCGGGGCGCGCAGCGGCCCTCGCAGACCCGCGCGATGACCCCAGAGGGTCGGGCACGCGCGTCGTCGGTGTCTGGGGCGAGAGGCGGCGGGGAAGCGGCGGACGAAGCATTTGAAGAGCTCCCGGCTGAAAAGGTCCCACAGTTTGTGGAAAACACAAGCCTCCACCTGCGACGGGACCAGCAAACCCCAAACGGGAGAAACGACGCGCGAGCAGGAGCCCGCGGCGCCGCCTCCCTGACACGTCTGGGATGGAAAACCAAAGCGGGGGTCTCGAAGGCGCGCGAGGGGACCAGCGCGCCACGTGGCGCCGATGCGGATACCTTTGTCGGCGGGGCCGGCCCCTCCCAACGTGCTTTATTACGGCTCCGAGGACCTCAGATTTGACAGAATCTCCCTCCTCCGACCCAAAACGCAAATGCGCTCCTCCCCGGGGGCGGGTGGACAGGGTGAAGCGGCCTGGCCTGCTCGGATCGGGACCACAGGCACTTACTCCGAGCGCGAAAACCGATCGTTTCCCCTGGAAGGAAGTCTGGAGTCACGCAAACCCGCGGCACGGGGCCGTCCTCGCGCCGCGCGCCCCTAGGGCCGGGCCTCGAAGAAAAGGGGCTGCTTCTCACCAGAGAGGGCGGGGGAGGGCGCGGCGCGCCACGAGGGACACGTCCGCGCGGTCCCGGGTGGCCGCCTCGTCGTCGTCCCTTCCCGGGGACCGTCCCACGGCAGGGCGCCCGGCGGGGCCGCCGCCTCCTTCGACCCCCTCAGTCTGAGTGCCAGGGCCCCCGAAGAGTCCCCCCAATCAGGTTCAGACACTTCGGGGCGAGAAAATCATCGCCGTCCCCTTTGGAAACGTCCGAAAACAACGGTGGGGGGGGGTGTGGAGATCGGCCGTCCCAGGGCAGACAGCTCGGCCACCGCCGTGCCGGACGCTGAGAACACCTACCACCGGCGGATGTGCCCTTTGGCCTCCGCTGAAGCTCACTCCTGCTCCCCGGAGTAAAAGCCGAGTCCGGATCAGCGCACACGCACAGCGCACGTGCTCGACGCCCGTCCCCGCGGCCAACGTCTGAGGACACGGCTCTTGGCGCGCGTCGGAGCCGCTTTCCGCCCCAGGAGCCTCGTCTGTTCCGTGTCCAAACGCGCAGGGGCCGGGCGGTGGGGCCAGGAGAGCCTGGCGGGTGACCCTTTACCGAGCGGGATTCAGACGAGACGGGCACTGTCTGCGCCGCTGCCGCGCGGAGCCCGGCCTGGGGGTGTCACGTGACGTGCATCTGCCACCGACTGACAGGATTCCCCGTCTGCACTGGGGACCTGCGTGGCCGGGCCGGGCTTCCTGGAGGGTGCGCGTGCGTGTGCGGGTGTGAGCGGGATGCGTGTGCGGGTGTGAGCGGGATGCGTGCACGTGTGAGTGTGCGCGTGCGTGTGCGGGCGTGAGCGGGATGCGTGTGCGGGCGTGAGCGGGATGCGTGCACGTGTGAGTGTGCGTGCGCGTGTGTGTGCGGGCGTGAGCGGGATGCGTGTGCAGGTGTGAGTGTGAGTGTGCGCGTGCGTGTGCGAGCGTGAGCGGGATGCGTGTACGTGTGAGTGTGCGCGTGCGTGTGCCTGACCAAGCGGCCCAGAGAAATGGCCTCGGGGAGGTGCGGGGGACTCTGGCCTGTCCTCAGGCGCACGTCTCCACTGATCATGTCCCCGGGGCCACAGCCTCGGGGGCCGGGGTTCGGGATTCGACCCCACGCGGGCGACGGCGTAGGCAGCGGCGTGAACTCGCACCTCGGCCACCGGGGCGCCCGAGCCACAGGCCGGCGATCGGAAGACCAAGGCCCTGGTGTGGCTGAGTCCAGACCCCGTGCTCTGAAGGCCCCTGCGGCGACGGGGGAGAACGTTCCTCCAGCAAAATCCGGTTTGGGGTGGAAGTCCTGGAAACTGGGTTTATAGGGAGCGTCGGGGCCCTGTTCGTCGGGCTCGTGGGCGTCCGTAGCTGCTTTCAACCGCGACGTTTCGCTGTGCGCGAGGCCGGAGGAGGCCTCTGGCCTCCGTGGGGTGAGGGCGAGCCGGCCGCCCCCGCCAGAAACCCCGGGACGGAGCTCTGGCTCCTCCACGGGCTCAGACCCAGGAGAGGCCGTGAGGGAAAAGTGACACCAAACGTCCTGAAGGGAGAGGAGAGAGACGACAGACGTGTCTCGGGGTTTCCGGGGTCCAGGAAAGCCCCGGCGTCCATACCAAGCGGGAGGGAGACCGCGGTGAAGCGGTGGAAGCTGAGCCTGGCGCGGCGCTTCCCGGGCACAGAGGCCCGTGGGCGTGCGCGAGGCCCGCGGCCGGCCGCTCCGAGGCGTCGGGGAGGCCTGCTCCCTGCTCCCGACCCCGAGGCGCGGTCTGCGCGCGCGAGGGAGGCCACTGGGGGCGTGCTGTCCAGGAGGAGGACGGGGCTCACTGCGGGGTGTGGCGCACACTTTGTCACAGATACATCCGGGGCTCGTGACCCTCGGGCGTGGGAGCGAGGGTCTCACCACGAGGATTGCACGCCGGGGCGAGTCCGCCCGCAAGTCCTCCTGCCTTCTCCGTCTCTCCCGGGCGAAGCACGACAGTGTCCGTGGGGCGAGCTCCGTCCCGCTGGTGGAGAGAGGAGGGACCTTCGCCGGGGACCCTTTCTGCGGCCGGGCTGGCCCACGGCGCGCTTCTGGAACGCTCCGCCCCGCTAGCTGACCCGGCGTCACACGATCAGGCTCGGGCAGGCCGAACTCCCAATCGAGGCTGAAGACGGTAACATCCCCAAGGAGCCGCCACCTACGCCTTCCACCCTCGTAAGTGCTCCAGGAGCAGCGACGATCGGCCGTCATCCCGCAGAGGACACAACGTGGGCTCGGCCTAGGGTTTCGCAGTGAAAGTGTCACCCCGGAATTCAGACCCGGGTGGCCCGGCTTCTGGACCCCACTCGTCATCACCGCAGGCCGCGCCGCCGTGGCGCAGGGGGGCCCTGCAGCCAGTTCCCTCGCGTGTCCGTGCCAGGCGTCCGGGCCCAGCATCCCGCGGTCCCCCAAACGGCCCGTTTTTTCATTATAATCAACGTGTCTTTTTTCCTTATGGACACGCGTGTCACCTTCTCGCCTCCGTGAGACGTGAAGGAACGTACAGGAACTGAGAGACGACAAAACAGCCTGAGAAACAAGCACAGAACTGGCATCGGAACCCACGGAGTCACCCTCCCTCGGCGCCTCGGCACCTCGGGGCCTGCGGACATCGAGGACCGAGCGGAGGCTGCGGGGTGCCCGGTCGCGTCCTCCAGGCCCCGATGGGCACCAGGACACGTCCTCCAGGCCCCGATGGGCGCCCTGCCACACGGCTCGGCCCGCCTCTCAAACCTCTCCCCACGCCGCAGCCACGAAAGCCTGCGGCTTTGTAAAGCTCATTTCATAGAAAATTCGCTTGTTCTGGCGCTGACTTCTTGTTCCCACCACGAAATGCAGACTGCACGTGACCGCCGTGTCAGACGGGGCTCCCCAGGGACACGGAAAGGGTGGGAGACGACGACGGACACCTGGTAGAGGCGCAGGTAACAGATGTGGATCGATAGAAACGAGATAGAGATAGATAGATGCAGGACGCTGCAGGTGATGGATGAGGGAGATGAGAGATAGATAATAGACAAATAGATAATTAGATCGTTAGATACACTCATGGGCGGTGTATTGATTGATGATAGGTAATTGGATCAGTAGATAAACAGGGGAGGAGAGAGAACAGCCAGGTGGACAGGGAGATGCAGGAGGGATCAGCTCAGAGGATCGCAGAGGCTGAGAAGTCCTGTCCCCGCGCCTGGCACACGGGGACCCAGGACGCCTGGGCATGAGTGTCAGTCGCCGTCATAGCCCTGGGAACCAGGAGAACCCCGAGAACCGCCGCCATGAGCCCCAGCCCCGGCGGGAGAAGACCCTGCAGTGGGTGGAGGGACAAACCCTCCCTCCTCAGGGGGCTGATCTATCCAAAGGGCGCAGGGGGCCGGCCACCACGGGGAGGGCGTCTGCCTCACTCCGTCAGCTGATTCAGAGGCCAGCGCCGTCCAGAAACACCCACAGGCACGCCTAGAAATGACGTTTAGCCAGACAGCCGGGGGCCCGTGACGCAGTCGAGTTGCACGTGAAAGGAGCCGTCGCCACCCCCGTCACCTAGGGTGCCTGCACCTAGGGTGCCTGTACCGGTGTCGCGGGTGCACTGGGCTTCGCTCCGCCGCCACCAGGGGACACTCCTGCTGGCCCGGGCACCCCGAAGGCCCGAGAGGGCCCTGCTTCCCTCCCGGGAGGGGTCAGGAGCACAGAGGGCGGCCCCTCCTGCTTAGACAGAAAGAACCTGTCCTTAGGAAAAATCTGGGGTTCCACGGATTTTGAGGGCTGTTTTCAGGGAAGAGCAAAAAGCTTTGCTGTCACCCCATCCTGGGGGTACAACAAGCAACAGGGCCGCACACGGGGCCTGGCATCCACACACACACACGCGTGCACACACGCACGTGCAGGGCGGCCCCCACCCTGCAGCCTGCATGTGCAGCTCGGCACTGGGGTTGGGGACAGCGCTGTCGTGTGCGCTCGCAGGGCTGCCAGGCCACAGCCTAGCTGTGCTGAGCCTGCCCAGAGGTAGCAGCAAAAACCCGACATGACCCGCCCCCCAACCCACGGGCGGCGGGAGAGCTCACCACGCGGTCCCAGCCTCGCGCCGGCCTGCAGGTGGCCTCGAGCGAGCGCGTGGGGGCGCAGGCGGCACGACGCCCACCCCGGGGCGCGGCGACACAGGCTGGGGGTGGCGGCTGGCAGGAGGGCCGACCGGCAGGCGCTGGACAAACCCGCTCGGGAGCACCCTGCGGAAGGCCACAGCCCCGGGCCGCCGAGCACCCCACAGCTCAGGTCTCCGGGGCAGGGCGTCCGTGTCCCCCGTGTCGGGGACGCACCTCGGGCGGGGACAGCTGACGCAGCCCGCAGGTCACCCCAAAGGGACCCCCCTCCCCTCCGCTCCGCGACAGTCACTGCAGCCTGCAGACACCGCCGGCCCCGCGTGTCCCCGGGACCCTCCCCGCGACAGGGCCTGGGGCGACCTCCACCGTCACCATCAGCATCAGCATCGCCATCGCCATCGCCGCGGTGGGTGGCACGGGGCGGCGCGACCGACTCACCGACGCCGCGGGGGTCCCGGCGGTCCCGGGGCAGGGGACCGGCGTCAGCACCCGCCCATCCCGCCGGAGGAGGCCCGTCCCTCCGCCGACCGGGCAGCCGGAGAGCCGGGCCCGGCCTCGGCGACGCAGGGAGGGCCCTGGCTCGGGGTCCCCAGGGACGCTGACAGCCCCGCCTCCGCGTTTCGTCGTAGAAACCTCCCCGGCCGGCGCCTCCGCCTGGACGCGCTTCGGCGAGGCTCCCGGATGGGCCGGGGCGTGCCGCGCGGCCGGACGCCCTGCTGGCCTGGCGTCCCGGGGACCCCGCAGCGGGGCGCCGGCCCCCACCCGGGGCCGAGGAGCGGGCGGCCCGGGACCGCGCGCCCCGGCACCTGCTCATCCCCCGCCCTTGCGCCGGGGTCGCGGGCGCGCTCGGTCAGCCCCGGGGTGGGTGGCCACGGCCACGGGCGGGGACCAAGCCGCCGGCCCTGGCTGACCAGGCCAACCCTCTCCCGCCCTTCCCGGGAGTTTGGGGACGAAGCGGCCTGGACCACCGAGTCCCGCGCGGGGGGGGGGGGACGCTTCTGGGCTCGCGGCGCTTCCCGGGGAGCCCGACGCCGCGTCCCACCTGCACCTGCGGGCGCGGCGCGTGCGCACTGCGTCCGGGCCGGGCTCCCCCGCGTCACCCAAGCGGCGCCCACACTCGGAAAGAAATAGCGGCCCGAGCAGACTCGGTTCACACCCTTCCAGAGCGCGTGGCTTCACGCACCCGCCGGGCAGGGCAAATCCGGGGCGTGGGAGCTCGGGCGGGGCCGTGGGCCACGCCCCCGTCTGCGTCCTGAGTCGGGAGACGCGGAGGCCGCCGCGCCCCGGGCCACACGTGGAAGTCATCTGCTCGCATCGCCCCTTTATGACATGCTGCGGGCCGACCTGACCAGAAGGCGTGGTTCCATTTTTGTGCATTAGTCGTTGTGACACTGTGGGCAAGACACGTTCCCCGGGTCGTGCAAACGCATAACGGAAACCCCGTCGCCGGGTCGTGGTTTAATTGTGCACAGTCACCCTCACGTTAAAGCGGCGCACCTGGCAAGCTGCATCGGGTAACGGGACTTTTAAGTGTGCCCGTGCTCCTACACAAGGAACGCGGGTCAATTGCAAAAGGGATAACCATAATGATTAAATCATTAAAATTTTGTCTATGCTTCACAGAGCATAGAGAAAATTAACTTCCCACCAACCTCATTTTTCTGCTGAACATGAAATAATGATTTTCTGCCAGTATAATTACAAAGCTAACATCTGATAGAGTCAGCATCCAGCGGGGATTAGCGCAGGCGTGAGTATTAGACCTCATTACCAGCTTGACTGCAAAATTATTACATCTTGTAATTGGAGGGTGAGATTTATATACAGATTGGCCGGGTTTCTGTAAGATTGTAATTACAAGCTTCGTTGGTTCGCTACTTATCGCGTGGTGCAGGAGGAGGCAAAAACAAGCAGAGGGAAGACCATTTCATTAAGCTGTAACCCCATCAAGGGAGGAGCGCTGAGACGCCGCGGTATTTATTAGGCCAAACAGAGCTGTTTGCAGAGGGGAGGCCATTTATTGCCGCCTGACAAATGGGATTTCATTTATTTAACCTCGGCGATCTATTTCAGTAAAACGTACAAACGAGCCATCCATTTTACGATTCCGGAGTCAACGCTCAATTATCTAAAGGCTAACTGAGTGTTAAAGTGGCCATCTGCTAGGATGAATTCATTGATTTAATTTGCTTCATGTTGCTGAATGACTCGCGGAGGCGCGGAGGCGGGGCGGCGCCTGAGTGATGGGCCCGGGCGCGCGCGCGTCCTGCTCCGCACAATGGGCGGCCGGTCGATGGCCGCCCGCGCGTCCGCGGGGAGGAGGGACGTCGCCGCGCCGGGCCCGAGCACCTTTGTGCTCCCCGCGCGAGCGGGATCGCCAGGCAGGACGGACGGGCGGGCCGCCCATCGCCGCCGGTTTGCAGGGCGCGGGGCCGGGCGGCATGCGGCGCGGACGGAGCCCCCATAGAGGCCAGCGCGGGCCGCGGGCCGATGCCCGCGCCGCCCGCCGGTCCCCCCGACTCTGCGGCTTTTTAAAAACTTGTTTTCTCCAGAAGGAAATAGGCAAAGGAGCAGGCGGCGCTCCGCGAGCTGGCGCCCAGCGCGGTCGGGCTCGGCGAGGAGGCGGGGAGGGCCCGACCCCCCCGCAGGCCCCGCGGGTCCCCGGGCGGCCCCGGGCACGTCCCCGGGACCGGCTCGGTCCGTGAGGACTGGGCGCTGCGGACCCTGCAGCCTCGCGGCCCCGCCCGGCCCCGCGCAGAGCGCGCGCGCCAAAGGGGAACGTCCTCGGCGCTCGCAGAGATGCCTCCCCGGTCCCCGCGAGGGAGAGTCTCTGTGCGAGAGGAGAGGCCCCTGGGAGCCCCCGACACACGTTTCCAGAACGTTCTTCCCCAGGAGGCCGCCTCCCCACGCCCACCCCTGGGCAGGTGGCGGCCCTGGCCGTTGGCCGCGAGCGCACCCGGAGCCTCGCGCGCGGTGCAGAAGGCCGCCCGGTGCGCACCTCCCTCCCCGCCTGGGGCGTCCACTCGGCGTCAAAGGGTGACATTGTGCCCGGAGAAGTGCGGAGGGGGCCGCTGGGCCCTTGCTGGTGGCGGCTGGGCCCCTCTGTCCCGGTCCCACCAGGCCCACTGTCCACTCCCCCCACCTCTAGGCGTCCTGCTTCTCTCCTGGAAGTCTATTAGCCATGGCTGTCACCCACTGGCCCCAGGGGCACGGGCGTGACAGTCACTCTGTCGAGAGTTCCTTATCAGCAGGGAAACCAGACGACAGCCCGAGGGCCCGTCCTCCTCCTAGACCCAACCTCCAGGAGTGAGTGGCCAGACACTCGTCTCCATTGTCCCTGGCCGGGACTCTCTGCGTTGCCCAAGCCCTCAGTGTCCTCATCGGCCACGAGGAGGCTGGCCGTGGCCAGGCAGAGCTGCGTGGGTCAGGCGCCAGGCAAAGGGCCGTGAGCGTCCAGGCCGGGCACACCCAGTGCCCCCAGAGCCGAAGTCCGCCCAGAGCAAGCGCGCTTCCCCGGCCTGGAGGCCGCGACCATCCAGTCGGAGGGGCCGGGAGCCCACGGGCCTGCGCGTGTCCGCAGTCAGACGTCCAGGCGGGCCGAGCCCCGGCTGCGTTTCCAACGGGTGTTCCCGGGACCATGCGCCCTGGGGGCGGTGCGTCCAGTGCATCCCTCAGGAGAACACCCCACCCCAGGCTGCGGCCCCCCCGTGACAGCGCGTCGCCTGCGTTCCCGACTGGGGCTGGTTTCGCCATGACAGGCCCAAGCGTTTCTTTTCCTGCCACAGCCTGGAGCGGGGACTGTGCCGCCTTCACACCCTGCGATTGGCACCTCCCGTCAACACGTTTTCGCCACCGCGCCCACCCGGGGTCGTCAGGAACTCCTCACCCGGGAAAAGCTGAACGCGACTCCCGGCGTGGCCGGATGATGGCGTGGAATCCATTTGTCTTAGATTTAAGGAACCGTGCTCGCTCCGGCCGGAACTCCGCTGCTGGGACGGCGACCGGCCAGTGGCCTTACGCGCAGTGGCGAATACAACGCTAGTAAGTGCCCTGGACAAGTCAAACATGTCCCCGGCAGCCCCGAACGGGCCTATTGATTTCCGCCTCTGAAGCCACACGGCGCGGCCATCTCGCCTCCCTCGGCTGCTCGTTTAGGCGCGGGCCGCTCCGGGCAGCGATCGATGCGATGTGGTCGTTTGATTATTTGCACAATCTGAACGGCCCCCGCAAACCAGCGGAGCAGGACACTGACTTAGTTGATCTTAGAAATGGCCAGAAGGCCCACCCGAGTGGCCGTGGGATCGTTTCGGTTTTGAAGACAATGGCCCCAAAGTAAAAATCCTAAACTGACCAACACAAACATAAAACCAACAGCAACAACGAGTACACGTGGGCGTTAGATGGTTCTGACCCGGAGGGACTGTGCCGCCCTCAGTCCTGCCTCCCGCTCCACGCGGCCTGGACGCTCAGGCCAGGTGCACGGGTTGCGGCCACCACAGGACCGGAAGGTGGGGGTCAGAGGTCAAGTCAGCGTTAACTTGAGATGCCACCGAGCTGGGCGAGATTTGAGCGGGACCCCTAAGGGTGGCAGGTGGCGAATCCCACTGCTGAGGCCACAGTCCCTTTCCCAGTGAAGGAAGGAGTTCGCGTGCCGGCCAGCTGAGGGCCGCAGCCCCAGACGGCCCCTGGAGAGCGGGCAGGAAGCTTTCCGGCTTCGGCGAGACTCGCTTCCTCCACGCGAGGCCCTGACTCCCTGGAGCCTTCTTCTCCGAAGCCAGATCTTTCTTGTCCGCACCCTAAAAGGAATAGTGGTCCAAATCCCCAATGTTTCCAGCAAAAGAAAAACAGACGGCAGGATGTGCCCAGCGCTTTCCTCCTATCAGTGAGTTTTTGTTCAATTCATCCTTTTCCTCTATGACAGGCGACAGAGCCAGAACGCAGGCGTCGGGGCCAGAACGCAGGCGTCGGGGCCCGAACGCAGGCGTCGGGGCCAGAACGCAGGTGTCAGGGCCAGAATGCAGGCGACAGGGCCAGAACGCAGGTGTCGGGGCCAGAATGCAGGCGACAGGGCCAGAACGCAGGTGTCGGGGCCAGAACGCAGGCGTCGGGGCCCAAAGGCAGGCGTCGGGGCCCAAAGGCAGGCGTCGGGGCCAGAACGCAGGCGTCGGGGCCAGAACACAGGCGTCGGGGCCCAAAGGCAGGCGTCGGGGCCAGAACACAGGCGTCGGGGCCCAAAGGCAGGCGTCGGGGCCCAAAGGCAGGTGTCGGGTCCAGAACGCAGGCGTCGGGTCCAGAACGCAGGCGTCGGGGCCAGAACGCAGGCGTCGGGGCCAGGCGTCGGGGCCAGAACGCAGGCGTCGGGGCCAGAACGCAGGCGTCGGGGCCAGAACGCAGGCGACAGGGCCAGAACGCAGGCGTCGGGGCCCAAAGGCAGGCGACAGGGTCAGAACACAGGCGTCGGGGCCCAAAGGCAGGCGTCGGGGCCCAAAGGCAGGCGTCGGGGCCAGAACGCAGGCGTCGGGGCCCAAAGGCAGGCGTCGGGGCCCAAAGGCAGGCGTCGGGGCCAGAACGCAGGCGTCGGGGCCAGAACGCAGGCGTCGGGGCCCAAAGGCAGGCGTCGGGGCCAGAACGCAGGTGTTGGGACCAGAACGCAGGCGTCAGGGACCCGAACACAGGCGACAGGGCCAGAACGCAGGCGTCGGGGCCAGAACGCAGGCGTCGGGGCCCAAAGGCAGGCGTCGGGGCCCAAAGGCAGGCGTCAGGGACCCGAACGCAGGCGTCGGGGCCAGAACGCAGGCGTCAGGGACCCGAACGCAGGCGTCGGGGCGGGCGGCCCGCTGCGGCGCCTCGAGATGCGGAGCCGTGCGGGCGGGGCTCTGGGACACACTAAGTGTCCAGCAGTTGAAACGAGGAATGCTGGGGGGCGGGGGCGCCGCCTCGTCGGGACGCGGAGGTGGCCCCGGCTCGGCGGGACCGTGTTCCTGCGCTCGGTGGCAGCACCGACTCTCGCTTAAATTAACGCACGCCTTGGCGGCCGGAGCCGGAAGATTCTGCTCCCAGAGCGGAGCCTCTGGGGGCGGCTGGGAAGGCGCGGGCCCAGGAACCCGAGAGGCCCCGGCTGCGTGGCGCGCGGGGTCGCCCTCACCAGGAGTGTGGGCCCCACTGGGGTCGCTTCCGCCGGCCCCAGGGGCAGTGTCCTGCCGGTCGCTACGCGTTGTCCTGAGCCACCGGAGAGTGGCATCTTGGGGGGCAGGGGCTCCGTCACCCCGAGGAGGGCGGGGAGGGAAGAACCCTGCTTGGGAGAGCGAACCCGCGTCCAGCGCCGACGTGGCCACGCGCACCAGGGTCCCGGGCTCAGCCCCGAATCCGCTACCGCCCCCCAGAACAGTGGGGTGAGGACCCCGCGGACAGCCACAAATGACCCCGTTTTCCTCCCCGGGATGACCTCCCGGCCAGACCAGCAGGTCCCTCTCCTGACGGATGGATGGGCCGCGGCGCCTCCGCCCCCCTGGCCCCCTCCCCGACCGGCCGGGGCGCAGGGAGGTACATCCCTTCTCCGCAGGCGGCCTGACGGACGGCGGGGCGTCTCACACACGGCAGTAGAGCAGCGCACGGGGTCACCCGCGGCAGAAAGGCCGGGCCTGCGACGCGCCCCCGCTTGGCTCCGGGGACCTCGGGGACTCGCCGCACCAATCGGCGGGGAGATCGGGGGAGGGACCTGGCGCCCGGCCGCGTCCGTCCGTCACCAGCGACACGATGGCCGATGGCGGGGGGATAAGGTCGAGGAGCCTCTGCTCGTGTCACCCCACTGAGACGTTATCGGATGCTCAACCCTCAAGCAAGAGGAACAAAGCGACAGCGGAACCGGGGCCGGGAGGCGGGGGCCGGGGCGACGTGAGATCATCCGTCAGCTCACCTGTGGAGAGAGCCCGGGAAGCGGCATCGATTTCTTACGCGCCGGCGCACAGATTTGTCAGACGGAGGCACAGAGGTGTCACCCGCGGACCCGCAGGCCGGCCGGAGCCCGCGGAGGGCGGGGGCGGAGGCGCCGGCCCCCGGCCTCGGGCCGCTCCTGGCCTCATTGCGGAGAGAAAGGCCCGGCCGCCTGGGCCGAGGCGGGACGCGAGGGGAAGGGCACCCGGCAGGACACGCTGCGAGCGACGCTGGGGTCTCCGCGCCCCGCAGGCCCCGGTCCCCCGTGGGAGCGGCGGGAGAGGCGTCTGCCGTCAGGGTCGCGGGGAGGTCACAGATATCCGCTCAAGTGGGCATGCGGCGGGAAGGCGGCAGCACTAATGGGCGACCTGCGGGGACGCCTCTTCCTCCCTCCACCCAGCAGAGGGGAAGCCGAGCCCGTCGTCGGGGACGGGGACGGGGGTGGGGACGCTCCGACGCCCCCGCTCTCGGGTGCTTAGAGTCGCCCGGAGACCGCACCCACTGACGCTCCCGCCGGCAGCGCCCCGGACACGCAGCGTGACGTTCGGTCCACCCGGCGAGGGGGGCCCACCCGTGAGTGTCCGGGCGTCGGGCCCCACGCGGCGTCGCCTTCAGACCCCACCTGCCATCCGGGTTCCTTCCTAACGGGAGCTGCCGCCTGGTCAACGGGAAAGGAACCGGCACGCGGACGGCAGCAAAGGCCCCGCCACGCCCGGGGCTTGGAAGGGCCCGGCTGGGGGCACGTCGCACGGCCCACAGGGGCCAGGCGCTCCCGGTTCCCCCGCGTGCGGGACCCCGGGAAGGGCCTTGGCGCCGGCCGGGGCGCGGTTCTCTCCGGGTGCAACGTTCCCACGCTTTTCTTTCAAGGGACGGGGCGCCTGGGGACGGGGCCTGGGGACGGGGCCTGGGGACGGGGCCTGGGGACGGGGCGCCCGCCGGCTGCTCCGCGAGCCCAGCGGCCCGGCCTGGCCGGTGCTGCAGACAGGGGCGCCAGCCGCCCGTCCAGCCAGCGAGTCGGGGGGAGCGCGGGAATTTCTGTAGCAAACGGGGGCGACACGGGCGCGGCCCACGGCGGCCGCGCAGGCTGCCACACGGCGCGGGCTTTCCCCGTCACCGCGAGGACGTCTCTGATTTCGCAGGAACCTGTCCCCGTCCGTCCGCGGTTAAACCAGACACGAGCCGAGCCCTCGCGCGGCCGCCGCAGAAGCACTTTCCGGAGCGGCCGTCCCCTTCGCTCCCCGGGGCCGTGCGCTCCGGCCACAGCATCCCCCGTGTCCCCGCCGCCGCCGGTGCGGGGCTGGCTGCGGCGCCGCGCGGTTCCGCTCGCAGGTCCTCGGTGCCGAGCGGGGCGGTCGGTGCCTGTCCGCCCTTTCTGCGCGGTCCCCGCGGACGCTCCTGCTGAGACCCGGCCCCCTGAGCTGGGCGGTTTCTCTCGTTTCAACTTCGAGGGGGATTTGCGCGTTCCGGGGCGCGAGCCCTCGGTCGGCGTGAGAGGAGCGGGCCTCTCCCCCCGCCCCGCGCCCCGTCCCCTCCGGAGAGCAGACGATCTCGTTTTCCCGAGGCCACGGTCACCACGCGCTCGCTGTCGCCGGCCACGCTGCCCCCGTCACGTCTCGGGAACCCGCCCGGCCCCAAGTCGCGTGGATTCTCTCCAGAGCCTTCCGCGGGCTCGGGCTCCGCGTGCGTGGGCCGCGTCGGCGCCGCGCATGGGTCAGGGCGGCCCGTCAGGTTTGCTCCGTCGCGGCGCGTCGGGCGTCTTTCCCGTTTTCTCCCGTCGCCCACTGAGTGGCGGAAGGGGACTCGCCCGTCCCGTCGCCTCCGCGGCCGAAAGCCTCTGCGCTCGTCAGGGAGCGCGAGCCCCGCTTTCCGTGTGGTTCGCCGCGGCCGCCGTCACTGATCGTTTTCACTGATTCTGCGCTTGCGCCGTCCTCGTTACTGCAGGCGCTTCGTGCCGCGGTCGCGCGAGTCTCATCGGCGGGCGCCATCGGCTTTTATCGAAAAACCCGGACACGCCTTGGGGTGATCACGCGACCCCGCGAGCCAAGGCGATGCGAGACGCTCAGTGATGTTCTCCACGTGAAGCCGGCCTTGCTCCAGGGACAGGCAGCCCTGCGCGGGGGTTGCTCCCCCTCCGGGGGCGTCGCGGGTCCCGCGGGCCGAGGTCGCGCGCTCCGTGAGCTCGCATCTCTGCTCGCGAAGGCCGCGGGTCCGCAGCCGCGCTCACCCCCACGTCCTCGTCGGGCTGCGGTCGGTGCCGGCCTCGACGGCGGAGCTCCCAGGCGCTCCCTCCCCCACCTGCGACGGCGGCCTCGTCGCGGGGACACGCGCGTGCACGAGCCTCCAGCCGCCACGCGGCGTCTCCTCGGGTCCTGTCCACTCCCCTGCGACGGGCGTCGTCCGAACAGCGGGCGCCGAGGGCGGTCCTCTCCGCGGCCCGCGTGAGCACTGCGTCTCCCGTCACGCTGAGTGGGACCCGGCCGGGCGTCCCCACCGTGGTCTGCTCATTCGTCTCCGGGAAAACGCGCGAGCGTTTCCAGGGTCCGAGGATCACAAACGCGCGTTTCGGACGACCCGGGGACGCGTTGGTGACGACGTGAGTCTGCGCCGTGGGCAGCGTCGGGGGGTCGTCCGGAGGGCGCGTCCGAGCGGGGCAGGCGCTGCCGACCGGGGTCGCGGGCCGGTGCCCCTCTCCGCGCGCCCAGCAGCCAGGCCGGGGCCGCGGCCGCGCCCCAGCCCGGGCTCCCGCCGCTCTCAGTCCTGACGTCTGACCGGGGTGCCGGGGTCTCGCTGTGCTTGCGTTCACACGCCCCAGCGGCCGATGGCCTTCCCCGTGTGCGCACGCACGTCCACGCGGCCGCTTCTAGAGAAGACTTTGCCCATCCTCTGCCCACGGCACGGCGTTTCGGTTTGTCCTCTTGTGGCGTCGCGACCGTGCCCGGTTGCCACCGTCGCGCGCATCGCCCGGGCCCACAAACCCTCCGCGTTGACCGGGGCTCGCGCCACGGCCCGCGCAGGGGCCCTCCCGGCGGAGGCTCCGCCGTGCTTCCCCGGGACACGTCCGTCCCCGCGCGGCGGGGGCGCTCTCATCCGTCAGGCGGCGGCGGCGGCTAATAGCGCCGATCGCCTGCTCCGAATCGCCATTGATTTGCTGTCGGCGCGTCCTGCTAATTGCCGGGAGCGGGGCCGGGGCTCTCCAGCCGCGCCGGCCGCGCCCCAGCCTGCCACGCCGGGTCCCCGTGTCCGAGGCCCCGTCGCCACGTGCGCGCACAGGCAGGGTTGTCGCCCCCTCTTCGTCCTCGCCCCGGTTCGCTTGTCTTAAAACCGGGATTGGGGCATCTCCTTACGTGGATTCCCAACTTCCCGGCTTTTTCTGTGAAAAGCGTGATTATTGCAGCTTCGTCGGGCTGAGACTTGCCTTGGACCCAGCCCGGTCGTCCCTGCCGGGGAGGGGTGTGCAGGGGGCCCTGGTCCCAGTCCGAGCGCTGAGGGAGCTCGGAGGGCGGTCGGGGTTGGGTGCGTCCTGGACCAGCTCGGCCGGCATCGCGGAGCGTCCTCCGCCGGGGCTGGACGCCTGTGCCAGGCCGCGTCCCTCCGCCGGGGCTGGACGCCTGTGCCAGGCCGCGTCCCTCCACCGGGGCTGGACGCCTGTGCCAGGCCGCGTCCCTCCGCCGGGGCAGCCCGCCCCCTGCTGCGGGGCTCCGCGGCGCGCTCCGCGGCGCCTCTCCTGCCGTCCTTTCTCCTTTGATTTGAATCATTCTGTCGTCTCGTCTTTTTAGGAGGCGGCACCGAGCCGAGTGGGGCGAAGCCGCCACAGCACCGGGTGCGACGAAGCCGCGACTCAGGCTCCGAAGCGCTGCCGGCTGGACTCGGTTCCCGTGAAATGACCCTCCAGACGTGTCCACGTCAACCGAGGAAGACGCCGAGGGCGAGCCCGGGGCAGCTTGCCGCTCCCCGGGGCCCGCGCCACAGGCCTGCAGGCTCGGCGCCGCGCCTGGGGACGACGGGTCCGGCCCCGGCGAAGTGCGATGGCGCCCGGGCTGCGCGGGGAGGGTGAGGCCGTCCGTGCTCCCCGCTCCGAGCCGACTCCCGCTCTCCTTCCCGATTCGGAGGGGCCGAAGCCTCGGGAAACGGCTTCGCATCCGTGGACGCTCCCCTCTGGCCTCACGCCCGGCCCTGACGGTCACAGGTGATTGCAGGGTCCGGCCGTCCGGCCGCCAGGCATGTCACCTCCCGCAGGCGCCCCCGGCCGGAGCCGGAGAGAAACGGCCACGGAAGGGGCGAGGGAAAGGGGAGGAGGGGAGGCGGCTCCCACGGGCGGTTCCACCTCTGTCGGTCGCCGCCCCGGATCCCGACATTCGCAGCAAAACGTCAGTGAGGTTTTCTCTCTTCGGCCCCGTGCAGCCCGCAGCCTGGCTGCGCACGGGGACCGGCGACGGCCGGCCGGTCGCCGTCCTGCGGGAGGCGCACGGCAGCTCTCCCTCGTGCGAGGGCCTCGTTGCTTCGAGAAGGCGCTCAGACCCCACCTGGCCCCGCTTGCACCCAGCCCCCCGGCCCGTCGTCGTCACCTGCCGCAGCCCGGGCGGCCGGGATGATGGCGCCCGCCGCGCCTCCCTCCCCCTCGGATGCCGGGCCGGGCCACCCCGGTCCCCGAAGCCCAGGCGGCCGCAGGTGCAGCGGCCTCGCAGGCCCACGCGGGTCGCCGCGCGGCTGCACGGCCTCTGGGAGGAAGTGTCCTCCGGCCACTCAGGTGTCCGCCCGGGACACCCCCGCTCACCGCATCCCGACAGCTGGGATCGCGGCGCCGCGCGGACAGGCGTGACTTCGACGCGTGAACCAGTCCCACACGCCGGCCGCCTCCCCCACGACGCAGGTGTCAGACGTGTAGTGAAGCTCCGAGCGGCTGCGGCGACGCGATGCCGACGGCGCGTCCGCCGTCGCGGGGGCGGGCGGGGGCGCGATTGATGACCCTGCGTGGGCCCTGGTGGCCCTCGGCATCGGGGGCGTCGGGTGCCGGAGCTCGGGGCCGTTTTCCCGCATGAATCCTGCACCGCGGCAGGCCCGGTCGGGCGGGCGGTGACAAACGCTGCTTCCCCCCGATCGACGACCTCGGCGACAGCGCTCGCTGGACGTGCAACGCGGCCCGGGCGCTGCTTGCGGGGACAGCGGGCGGGGCGGGACCTGTCCCCAAGCCCGCCGCCGGCCGCCGACGCCCCTGCCAGACGCCTCCTTGTCCCTGGAAAGCGGGGTCACCGGGGACGTGTCGTCACGGAATATTCCGTGTCGGGCACGCCTTTCCCCGCGCGTGATGAGGCGGCTCTCACTTGCACGGCAGCCACAGGAAGCTCCTCGTCCCTTTACGGTCGGTTCTCAATTATCCGTCAGCAAAGGGGGGCGGGGCGGGAGCAGACGATGACAAGGCCGATCCAGCTCCACGGCGAGACGCGCGGGGCCGCGAGGGCGCGCTGCCTCGGCGGCGGCCGAACTGCCCCGTCCTGAGGCGTCCCCTCCCCTGCCGCAGAGACAGCGTCCCCGAGAGTCGACTCACGTCCCCGGGACGGCCACTCCAGACTGCGTCTGCGCCCAGGTTTCCGGCTCCTTCCACCTCCGTGCCTCTCCGTGACTCTGCACGGCGCGACCGACTCACGTACCGGTTCCCGTCGTCCCCTGCGCACGCGCCCCCCACCGGGACGCCGCTTCGGCTCGCGTTCCTGGCCGTCCCTCTCCGCGCCGACGCTCTCGTCCCCTTGGATCGCCCGGTTCGCGTGCTGCTCCTTCCCGCCCGGTCGTCCCGCAGCGCGCCGTGTCTGCATCGCGCCGTGTCTGCGTCGTCCACCGCGAGGGGACCGCGCGCGTAACCGTGTTTTCCTCCCTTCGTGGCCGTTCTCCCGGGGTTCCCCGCGGCCTCGTTTTCCCCGTCGCCGCTTTGCCTCGTCGGTAAGGGCTGGCGTTTTAGGGACAGAATCGGGTCCGGGGAATGGCCCGCGGCCCTCGTTTCCCGCCCCGGGACTTCCCTCCTGGGGCGTCCGTGCCCCTGGGCGTCCGCAGTCCAGGCCTGTCGTCCGGGGACTGGATTCCGCAGTGTCCTGAGCTGTACCCTCCGGGGGCTCCGTCGGGCAGGAAGCTGGGGTGTCCCGGGGGCTCCAGGTGACAGCTGGGACATCGGTGGGGGTGGGGGGTGCATCCTCCCTTTGCATCCCCCCCGGGCTGAGGTCAGAGGTGGTCAGTGCTGCCCGCGCCCCCTCCAGGCCTGGCTGCCCCCCCGCCCCCTGCAGCGCGGGAACCGGGCCCCGGGAGGCCCCCGAGGCACCGCCTTGGCCGGGGAGCGGGAAGCGAGAAGCGTGGTTAAACGGTACCAGGCCCCATCCCGACCTCTAACTGCGTCCCGGCCCCCCCCAGCCCCGCGCTCGCTTTCCACCCTGGCTCGGCTTCAGTTTCCCACCGAACTGCGGGGGGGACCGGGCCGCCGCCAGCGCAGGCCCCCTGTGTGCCCAGGGGGGTGGCGGCCCCCGCCTGGGGGGTTCGGCCCTCGCGACGCGGGCGTCGGGCTCTCCGGGGCACGGCTGGGCCGCGGCTCTGGGACCCTCCGGCCGTCTCGGGGAGCCCTGAGCCCAAAGGCGGCCCCGAACCGTGGTGGCGGCGGGTGGGGACCGGCCCGTGGCCCCTGTGGGCGTCCTGGGAGACGCCACCACGTTGGGGGGGGCCTCGGGTCCCGGCGCTGCGGGGACTGTGCCCGCCGCCTCTCGGGGACCCCCGCCTGGTGCGCCCCGCCCTCGCAGCTTTAGCGAAGTTTGGAAAATGTAAAAACGGCCCATTCAAGCTCAGCGACGCGTCGCTACGGCGATGGCGACGGAGGACGAGTGTGGACGGCAGGTAGACTGGACGGACGGACGGACGGACGGACGGGTGGAAATCGGCGTTTTTCGCGAATCCGTGACTGTTCCGTCCGCACAGTTCCCTGTCCTGTTTCCCTCCCGACGCCCCCATGCGTGACCCCCCATCCTGGAACGGCCCCTGAAACGCTTCCCCGGTCCCCGGGGCGCCTACTCTCCGGGCGGCCAGATCTCGTCTCGCGCGGCCCAGGCCTTAGGAGAGGGGTCGCCCCCGTGTCCCCATCGTAACGGCACCGCGACGGGCGGTGCGTGAACGCTGCTGTGACCTCGTCTCTGTTCCCCTTTCTAGAAGGCGTATTGCGGGGTCAGCGCGAAGCGTCCCTGATAAGCGTCGCCCGCCGCGCTCCGCCGCGAGCCGAAAGGTGCCAGCACGCTGGCAGTGCCGCCGCCGCCGCCGCCGCCGTTCGCTCGGCTTGCACGTCTGACCGGGCCGTCTGGATTCCTCTCCCGACGTGGCGGCTCTCCCTCTGCTCTCCCGGGGCCCCGTTTCCTCACCCCCCAGCCCCGTCCACGAAAACAACGGCCAATTACCCTACTCCCTGCGCGACGCTGCTCAACGGCACCCACTGAGGGGCGAGACGGGTCCGCGCTCCCCCCACCAGCGCCCGCCCTTCCCGGAGACTTGAAAGGTCAGCGCCGCCGCAGTCAGGCCGGGTCTGGACGGGCTGCCACCAGCAGCAGCGCCGCCGCGGCCGCCCTCCCCCGGCTCTGAAATGAGCAAAACTCTGCCTTCTCCAAATGTCAGCCTCACGGCCGCCCCCGCCCCGGACACGACGCCCGGCGCCCGGCGCGCGCTCAGCCTGGGGGCGCCCGTCGGAGCCTCGGTGGCTCCCACCCAGCCCCACGTCCGCTCCTCGTCCTCGGAAGAGCCGGGCACCTCAGTGCGAAGCTTAAATTTCAGGTTTTAATCTTCTGACCTCTTCAGGTTCCGTTCTCCCGCCTTCCCCCCAGATCCCGTCGTTTGGGGTCAAACACAAAGCACGTGTCACCTGGGGCCAGATGGGGCCAAGCTTCACGTTTCAGGCTCTGACGACGCGCGCCCCAGTGCCCGGGCAGGTCTTCCGTCCGGCGTGGCTGCCGTCACCCGCACCCTGGGGCCGGGGCCGGGGCCGAGACCTCCGCTCCCGTCCGGTGCCCTCCCGGACCCCAGCCCTGCGGAGGCTGGAAAGGCACCTCCGGGGAGTCAGCGGGCACCAGGAGTGGCCCCGGGAGCCACCTCGAGCCAGTCCACGGGCGGAGGGGGTCGCCCTGGCCACAGGACAGTATTTAAGCCCCCAAGGGAGGCTGGCGAGGGCCGACCGCTCCGCTTCGTGTCCACGCGGGAGGACATCCGACCCGTGGGCTCCGGGTGCACACACCAGGTCGGTGGCTCCGCCCAGCTCCGGGCGGGCCCAGCGGCCACCCAAAGCCTCTGTGGGGGCAGCAGCGGAACCCCCCAGTGGAGACGGAGCCCGAGCCGCACGCGGACGGTAGCCGGGTGCCTGGGGAACCGGCCGCTCGCGAGGCTGGGCTCTGCCTGCGGGTCTCCTCCGAGGGCCTAGGGCACAGCCCGCTCCCCACGAGCCAGAGGCCGAAGTCCGAGCTCCGTCCGCTCCAGGACAGACCGAAGGCGTTTCCGACCGCGACAGCCCGAGAACGCGCCAGGTCCAAGCCCGTGAGACCCCGCGGGACCAGGCAGCATCGCGCCCCGGCAGGGGCTCGGGGGAAGGTCGCACGGCCCGGGCACTCCGGAAGGCCGGGCACGCCCCTCGCCAAGCCACCCGGGCCGGGCGGGAGGCGGCGCGGTGAGCGGTGAGGAGCCTCCGCCCACCGGGCCTCTTCTCAGCAGCGGCCATGACGGGGGCAAACCCAGCAGAGAGGCGTCCTCGGTGACAAATGGCGGCCGGGCCCGCCGCCGCCCGGCTGCGCTGAGCAGGCCTGTCACTCCAGCCGCGCGGCCTCCCGCAGGGCCCGCGGAGGCCGCGACCCCTTCACACCTTATTGCCGGGGAGCGAGTCTGGGACGTGACACATTAAAAACGGGTTCACGGAGGCTCCTCTCCAACGAGTCGGAACCTCGGAGTGACAGCCGCCTCCCGCGCTCAGCCGGGGCCTCCGGAAAGGGGGTGGGGAGCGGAGGGTGCGGGACGGGAGGCGGAGGGAGGGGGCGCGAGGCGTGCGGGGGCGGGGAGGGGCCTCTGCTGAGAGGCTGGGTGCGCGGGGCTCCCTGGCCGCTCGCCTCCGCCCCAGCCAGCAGTGACCGGGTGGCGGGCTCCTGCCCACTCCGCCCCCCGGGCCCGTGCTGGGTTCCAGCAGGGATTCCTGGGCCCAGCCCTGCGCGGCCCCACAGAGCACCCCCCGGTCCAGCTCGGCTCCAGCCCCTGCCCTGCCCAGCCCGGGGCCAGGCACGGCCCTTGGGCCCTGCCGACCCGCACCGGGTCCCGCCCGACCGTCCTGTCCTGTCTGGCCCCGCGGGCCGGCCCGCCGAGTCGCCCTGCGGCCAGCAGAGGGCGCGGCTCCCGGGAGGCCCGGCTCAGCCGCGGACCCGACCGCGCCCCCGACCAGGGACCCGACCCCGACCAGACCCTGCGCCCGCCCCGGCCCCACAGGGACCGCGAACGGACCGAGTCCGCGGGGAGGGGGCGGGCGGGGCCCGGGGAGCCCGCGCCCATGAGTCGGAGGCGTCGGTGCCACCTGTTGGCCCCGCGGCCGCCCTGCAGGGCCAGGGGCAGGAGGCTGCGGGGGTCTGTCCCGCGCTGGGGCCACGGGGGCTCCGCGCCCCCCCACCCCCGGACACAAGGCCGGGCGACGGTCCCCGCCCGCGAAGGCGGCGGGAGATGCTGTCGGGAGGGGACCCCGGAGGAAACACGTGTTTCGTCTCGGCTGTGGCATGTCTGAACCTAAACCGGTCGCCCACCTGACGTCTCGGACTCGCTGCTGCCTTTCCAGGTCCGAGTCACCACCAGCCGGGCCCTGTCCACGGAGAAGTAGCCGCTGAGGACCACGCGCCGCTCCGCCTTCCCCACGCACGGTCGTTTCCGACCTTGTTAGTGGCGGCGGCGGCGTTCCCCCCGGGGGCGGCCACGGTGCCCGCGCGAACACTTGGGTGGGACGCGCCGGGAAGCACGCCACCGGGCTCCGCTCTCCAGCCATCGCCTTTGCCGCCAGCTCGGCCGGAGGGCTCGGCTCGCCTCCCGGGATCCCGGCCCGGAGGTGCCTGGGGCTGGTCCTGACGGCGCCTGACAGCCTGGCCCAGCTGCCTCCGGCGGCGACGGGAGGGGTCGGCGCGCGGGCCGGCCGCAGAGGGAGGCTGAGGCCCCACGACGACCACGTGCAGAGCCGGCGCTTACCCGCGTCACGGCCGTGTGACGCGCGGTCCGTGTGCTTGGCGTTTTCCGGTGTCACTTCTTCAGCCAAAAACACGCAAACAAACAAACAAACATATTTGATCACGAAAGTGAATCTAGTTGTGACCTTTTATCGTGACGAGGACGCTCGCGTGACCAGAGTCAACAGGCACGCGGTCGGCGTGTCCGGCCTTCCACGGTCTGTCGCCACCTGCCCTCACCTCCCCGGCCTCCGGGGGACGCGCTGCCTCACCTCCCGGGCGCGAAACGGGGCAGGACCGTGTCTCCAGGGGCCACACCGCTTGGCGCGCGCTCGGCGGCGGCGCGGGTTCCGTCCACACGACCGGACGGCGCGAGCCGGCTGCGCTCCGCTCCCGTCTTCGATGCGAAGCGCATGGCTCGTCATCCACGGCAGCAGCGTAGCTGGGGAGACCCTAACTGATGGCTGAACGTGAAGAGCGGGGAGAGCGGAGAAGCTGCCGCTTCCACGGTGTCGCCGCACGGACGCTGCCGCACGGACGCCGAGATCGCACACGGCCGCACCCGCCGCACGCAGCACCAGGGCCGCTGGGGGAGCGTGCGCAGCAGGGAGGTGGCCGCATGCGGTGTGCGACGACGCGGCACGCTGGGACCCGACGGCACCACGTAGGACCGCGGCCCGAGGAGGGCCGGCAGCACCCGGGGCTGGCGGAGGCAGGGCAGGGGCGGGACACTCCTAACCAAGGGCACATCCGCCTTGGCCCCAAGTTCACTGACTTCACTGGACCCTAAAGGCAATACCGGGCGCCAGGAGCCAGCCACAGCAATGACCGCTCTCGCACCCCGCAACACGCCCACCGACAAGCAGGGACGAGGCGGCCGGTCAGCGGCCGGCGACGGAGGCCTCCGGGGCCCCGTGACACCGCCCAGCGCGGACGGCCTCGCGCCCGGGAGCCGAGCGGGCGCCCAGACAGACCTGCAGCCAGGCCTGGCCTTGGCGGCGTCGGGGACGCAGGGGCGAGTACAGAGCCGGCGAGCAGGGGCCGGGCGAGAGGCCGGCCAAGAGGGCGCTGCCGCCCAGGGACATCCCTGCGCGTCACGGTCAGGAGACTCAGTGCCACGCGGTCACCCAGCCGGCGGGCACGGACTCCCGGGCACATGCCGGGCACCAGCGGGGTAGGGGCGACCGGGACGCGGCATACGGCGCGGGGTCACACAGACCCAGCCGCGGGCAGCCCCGTTCTCGGTGGCGCTCGTCGGACGCGCCGCCTTTTCCCCGTTCTCCACTCTGCCCCGCGGCCTCGAAACAGCGGGGACCCTTCCTGTCCCACCCCGGGCACCCGCGGGGCGGCCCACGTCTCTGCGCTTCCTCGCCCTACAGAACGGGAACGTTTTAGGAAACAAGGCGCCCTGCGTCCTGCGACCCGAGATGGTGGGGGCCGGGCCGACGCTCCCGTCGCTGCTCAGGACGGCGTCGGCCTCGGCCTCGGCCTCGGCGTGCGACATGCCAGGTTTCAACCGCCTGGCAGGTGCGAGAGCCCAGGCCTCGGCCCAGCGGACTCCGGGCCGCCTCGGCCGCGGTGAAACGCCGGCGGGGGCGCGGCCGGGGCCCGGGTCACTGCTGCCCGCAGACGGCCATGCCGCCCTGCGTTCCCAGGCCCGGACCTCTTTAGGGAGCGCTGCGTCCGGCCTGCAAACGCGCACGGGGCTTCCCGCGTCTTTGGCCCGTTTATGCCCCCCCACTCCCCCGGCGTGCACAGCGTCCCGGCCCCAGGACAGGCGAGGGCGGGACTCGCAGGCGGGATCCGCGGTGTCCACGGCAGGGAGGCCGGGACGCCCCCGCGTCTGCCGACTCTGTGAGCAGGAGGGGCCAGGAGGGGGGCGCCAGGCAGGTCCACTTTTTTCCTAAAAAGGACAGGATTCCTGCCGGCGGCCGCGCAGGCCGGCTCGGGGCCTGGGGGGGGCAGCTGGGCCCGGGGAGAACCCCCGGGAAGGAAACGCCGGGAACAGCGGCGGGTCCTGCGACCCGGCCCTCGCCCCGCCCCGAGGAGCCCGCCCGGCACTGGTCCCGACAAGCGCGACGCTGGGCGGCCTGGCCGGCTGCGGACTCGGAGCCTGCAGGAGGCTTCGAGCGGGAGACACGGAGCCCCCGACGGGCTCAGGGGTCGGAGCGGGGCTCAGGGGGCGCGTGCCCTCGGGCCTGCTGGGCAGGGCCTCGGGGTCCAGCCCCCGCCCCCGCCTCCCTCCCGGCGGCTCTGACCGTCACCGTCGTCCTCCCCTCTGCCTCCGTCACCGGCTCCTTTCCCGCCCGCGGCTCTCCCTCTGTCCCGAGACCAGGGGGCGCTCCGGACACGCACGCGCCGGCCCCTTCCCGTCCACGCCCCGAGCCGCGGTCCAGCCAGGCGCGGGGGCCCCGACTCTTCCTCCCATCCCAGCCCCGCCCAGGGCGCCCCATCCGGGCTCTGGGCCGTGGGTGCCCCTCCAGACCGCTCTGCCCCACCCCACAAAGCCTGCGGACGCCTCTCCGGCCAGAGACGGACACACGGACAGTCGGACAGACAGAGCGGTGCCCAGAATCGGCTGTGAAGGGCGCCGCCCCGACACCCCAAAGGCATCGTCAGGCCGCGCTGACGCGCTAAATGGCGGGTCGCCGGCGGACGGCGTGGCCACCAGGGCCTCGTCCCAGAACCCACGGTGCCCGCCCTGTCTCCCCAGAGACGCCGAAGCAGCCCCGGGGACTCGGCCGACTGGGTCAGCAGGCGCGTGGCGACCACCGACGCGAGGGTCCGTCCGGGCGCGCGGCGGCCGCGACACCCGCTGCCCGCCACTGACACGCGCCAGGGCTCCGAGGGCAGAACCGGCCGCGTAGCCTCCGCCCGGCGACCCTGCCACCGTCGTCCCACACGCGCCGGCCGCTCGGGGAGCGCGAGGCTCTCCCCGTCGCCGGGCCCGGCCAGGGGCGTCCGGAGCGAGCACCGGCCGCCGGTCACGGGCCGAAGGCGCCTGAACATTTACCCGACGCAAAGTCACGGGCTTCCCTCTCCTCCCGCCGCAGCAGCCTGAGTCCCAAACCAAACTCGGGGTGAACCTCGCGCCTTCCAGAGTCGCCGGGGACGCGGGTGCCCCGGGGGCCACACGCGAGGCCAAATGGCGCCACCGAGACACGGACGAGCGGCCACGGGGACGGGAATCTCGGTTACGCGGCCGCGGAGGGGGCCCCGACGGAGTGTCCGGCTCGAAGCCCGTGCTGGCCGCTCCCCCGTGCAGGGCGAGCGCCCTCCGTGTGCCCGCGGCTGGGGCACGCGCCCCTCCCGCCCGCCCGGCCGCACGCTGGCCTGTCCTCCTCCGCCACGCGGTGACGCCGGCTTAAAACCGTGTCTTTTCCCAAACGATGCCACACGCGGCGCCGAGCAGCTCTCCCGAGGGACTCACAGGCCCACGGCCCCGGGTTGGGCAGCTTCTCTGATCCTTGAGAGGTGGCCGTGCGGCCCCGGGACTAGCAGGTTGTCCGCTGCCCCCGCCCCGTGTGACTCCGGACCCGGGCTCACGCGTGCGACACGCACGGACGCGGGGGAGCGGGGCCGTCTCCGCAGCATCGCCCGCAAGTGGAGCGACCGCGGGCGTGCGTCGTGGGCGATTCGGAAACGCTGTTCGGGCCCTGCCCGACCGCCTCTCTCCGGGTCATCTGGTTCGTGCTCTTCCCATCCAGCGTGCGGGACCGGCGAGGCCCCAGGACAACGTGCCCGGCCACCTCAGGCACAGCCTTCTAGAACCTTCCGCGTTCTCTGCTCTGCCCACCCGGGGCTCACTGCTCCCCTCCGGCCCCAGGTCAGCGGAAAACACACCTGTGCGCCCACCTGGCGGCCCCCGGCGTGGGCGGGGGGACGCGCCCCGGGGCCGCCCCCGCGTCCCTGGCACGCGCGCGCCCGCTGTTCCCAAGTGCGAGCCCGAGGCGGGAACTTTCCATGATCGCCTCGGCACAAAGCCGCGTTTGTTCGCAGCGTTTCAGCGAGGCCGGCTCCTCGCATTCGCCCTTGTGCCAAGCTGGGCGGGCCGGGGGGGCTGGGGAGTAACGACGCCCGCGCCCAGGTGGCTCTGGGCCCTGCTCGACTTAAAACTCCGTAGGGGCCCGAAGCCCAGCGTTGGGGGGGGGACGCCAATCCCACTGCCCCGGGACCTCAGGGGCGCCCTCCCGCTGACCCCCGACCCCGACCCGCACCGGCGTGTCTCCTCCCGCTCCAACGCGGAGGCGCGGCGGCCGGGGGCAGCGCTCTGACGGGGTTGCGGGGGACCCGAGTGGGCACGGCCCCGTGTGTCCTCAGGGCAGGCGACTCGCGAGACCGGAAGGCTGGTGCCCGGTTCCCCGCGTTTACCGAGAAACGTGAGGTCAGGACGACGGGTGCAGGGGGACTCCCGTGGGGAGGCGACGGGCCTCGTTTTCATCTTTCCCGAGGGACGGGGAGACGACCGAGGGTTTTAAGTGTGTTTCCCGCGGAGCAGCCGGCCGTGGGGGTGGGAAGAGCGAGAAGGCCGCGCCTGCCGCGCCCGGCGTGTCCCCCACGCTGCCCCGTCCGCTGGGGGCCCCGGCACGATGTCCCTGGTCCTTCCCCAACGTGACCCCCACCCGCGTCCCCGCCTGGGTGTTGGCTCCACTTGGCCGTTCCTCGCTCCCCTGGACTCCTTTCCAGAACGCGCCTCCGGCCCCGTCCTCCAGGATTTCGTCACAGAAACCGCAGGAGGAAGGCAACGGCCTTTCACGTCTCCTTCCAACGTTTCTCCCGGATTTAGCCCCCGGACACGTGAATCGAGCTTTGTTCTCCTTCGCCGACGTGCCCGGCCACGTCTCTGCCGCGCGCGGCTCCCCGCTCGCCCTCGCTCCCACATTCCCCCGGAACCGGGTCGGGGACGTGGGCGCAACCGAGCCGCCCTGGACCGGGCCAGAGACCCCGCGAGACCAGGCAACGGAGCTCTCTGTCTCCCCAGAACCGTGCCCTTTCTGTGGAGACACCCTGTGGCCCCTGTCCACGCGCACGTGACATCTGCGACCTCGCCGGCCGCGCCCAGGACCTCACCCCGGACCTTTCTCGCAGCCGCCGTCCAGGACCATCGACCACGGCGATTACCTAGGACCAGCTCCCGTGACGCTGCTCACGGCCGTCCCCCACGAACTTGACCCATGACCTGCGCGACACCCTTCTCGCCCGACTGTGGCCGCAACCACTGTCCACGACCATCGCCATGACCTTCACTGTGGCCTCCCATGACCCTCACTGTGACCTCCCATGGCCACTACCATGACCTTCACTGTGGCCTCCCATGACCTTCACTGTGGCCTCCCATGGCCACTGCCATGACTTTCACTGTGACCTCCCATGACCTTCAGTGTGACCTGCCGTGACCCTCACCGTGACCTCCCATGGCCTTCACCATGACCTCTCATGACCACTGCCATGACCTTCACTGTGGCCTCCCATGACCTTCACTGTGACCTCCCATGACCTTCAGTGTGACCTGCTGTGACCACTGCCATGACCTTCACTTGACCTCCCATGACCTTCACTGTGGCCTCCCATGGCCACTGCCATGACCTTCACTGTGACCTCCCATGGCCACTGCCATGACCTTCACTGTGACCTCCCATGACCTTCACTGTGGCCTCCCATGGCCACTGCCATGACCTTCACCGTGACCTGCCGTGACCACTGGCCACAACTGCAGACGCGCCCTTGCTGGTCCCGCACTTTTCCACGTGGGGTTTCGAGGCGCAGCCTGCGACCGTGGGCGAGAGCCAGGCCCTGATGCTGGTGCAAACAGGGGGGTGACCCAAAGCACGGCGTGGGGAGTGGGGTGACCCTGGCGTGGGGAGTGGGGTGACCCCGGCGTGGGGAGTGGAGTGTGGGGCGACCCCGGGCACGGCGAGGACCGGACCATCTGCGTGGCCCCCGAGGCGGCAAGGTGGCGTCTGAACCGGAAATGCGGAGAGGGGGCCCCGAGCCTCCGCCTGGACGCGCCGGCCCCTTCTCGCCCCCGCCCTGCTCGGGGGTAGGCCCGTGGGGCCGGAACGGAGAAACGGCCCTGAAATCGCCGCGTGCGGACACGCGCGCGCGCATCTATGTGCGAGTCCACGCGCGCGGACGCCCACGGGGTGCGCGTGAGACCGACAAACCTGTCTCGTGTCCACGCAGGTCCTCGCTGTGAAAACGTCCCCGCAACGGAGGCCGGAGCCCGCGGCGTGGCCTGGGCGGGGGACGTTTCGTGTTGCGACGAGGTCCGTCCCGTCGTGCGACACACAGACGCGCAGACGTGAGCGCTCGGAGCGTCCAACGCCGCCCGCGGCGCCCCTCCACCCCACGCCTGGCTCACACGGCCGCCGCTGGGGCGGGCCTGGCGCGTTCAGAGCGGGGGGCCCGGCCCGGGCGGGGGGGGGTCTGCTCTGGGGGTCAGAGCGCACGTGCCGAAGGGGCCGCCGGCCACAACGGTGGAAACTGCATCTTGGGGGCCGACGCCGCCGATGCCACACGTGCTCCCCTCCGTCCCCTCCGAGCCGGGCAGCCCCCCCCCCCGGGTGAGCGCGGACTGGACTGGGGTCCGGGCGTCCTCCTGACGCGATGGAGACGGCCCCGTGCCGCGACGGCCCCGCACGCGCTGACCTGCACAGATGGCCCCCCTGGGAAGGCCGCAGCGTGGCTGGCTGCGCCCCAGATGGCAGATGGTCGGGCCAGAGGCCGACAGGGAAGGGCGGGCGCCGGCGACTGCTCTCCCCTCCGTCCTGCCCCGGGGCTGAAGGACGCGGCGAAGCGCGGGCCGAGGCTGGCGCACCCTCCGCGGCCACGCGGCCACGCGCTTCCCCGGGCTCGTCCACTTTCTAAAAGAACGTGCTGCGCGCCTCGCGCGGTGTCCACGGAGGCTGCCGCCCCCCCGCCCCCGCCCAGCAGGGTGTCCCGAGGACACGGGGGTCGGAGGCCTCGCGGGGCCGTGCCCTGTGCAGCGCCCTCCTCGGTGGCCGGTCCCGGAGTCCTGCGGGGCTGTGTGCAAGGAGGGACCCCGGCCCGGAGAGGGCCACGCGCACAGCCGCCTGGGCCCCGGGGACGAGGCTCCCGGTCTTGCTCGGCCTCTGGTCAGCTGGGTCGTCTGGGCCGGGGGTTGACCACCGAGGGCCTCGCTTCCCAGGGCCCCGCGAGGCCCGTGCGGCGTGTGCTCACGGGGCTCCCTCCCCTGCTCGGTGCCGTCCACTCGCTGCCGCGCGGTCCTTCCCATCGGCGCCCCTCATGCCGCCCCCTGGTTCTGGGTCCCGCACGCCACCCCCCAAAGCCGGCATCCAGGGCCGTCCCCGATGCTGCCCCCAAGGCTTCGTAGGAGTGTGCGTGGGGCAGGCTCGCCGGCAGCAGCCGACGCGGGTCGCCGTGCGGTCGCCGTGCGGTCGCCGTGCGGTCGCCAGACACGGTCTGGGACCCCACCCGGCAGGCAGAGCCCCGTTTCCGGGAGGGAGTCAGCTCTCTCAGACGTCCGGCTCGCCCGCCCGCTCTCGTCACAGAACGTCTTTCCTAAGAAAATTCCCTTCCCAGGAGGGCGCTGGTCTGACGACAGCTCCGGGGAAGGCGCCGACGGCTCCGTGCAGAGTCCGGGCCGTGGCAGGCGACCGGCCGCCCGCGGGGCCGGGGCCGCTGAGAGCCAGATGCCACCGTCCGGGCAAGGACGCCCGGGGGTCATCCCAAGGACAAGGAGGGGACGCGGCAAAGGCGCCTGCCGCCTGGCGGGGGCGTCACTAAACCGGCTCCCGCCACGCCCGGGCGGCAGCCCCCACCCCCCAGGAACCTCAGCCCTGGGGGTGTCGGCGGGTGGGGCCGCCTGGGGCGACGGCCCCGCCGTGGGGGCAGCAGACCCGTCCTGGTCCCCCTGGTGCGGCCGGCCCGGGGGCACGGCCACTGCGGGGTGCGACCAGCGATCACGGCCTCGGCGGTCGCACCTCGGGGCCCTGGCGATCCCTCGGGACGCGCGCGGTCCACACCGCTCAGGGGCAGGTTCGCGCTTGGGAGGGTGAGCGGGGAGGACCACGCGGCGCCAACCTACAGCCCCCGGCCCGGTGGCCTCGGCGAGAGGCGCAGCGTCACCTGCCCCGCGTCACCGCGGCCGGACGCTGGCGCCGCCGCCGAGGGAGGGCGTCCGTGTTGGAAGCCGGCCCGTCTGCGACTGCGGCGTCCAGGCCAGGACCTCTCGGGCTCCGGGAGACGTCCAGGCCTCTCGCGGGACGCCGGCGTGGCCAGCGCTCGGTGAGGAACCCGGGCTAACAGGGGGCCCCGGGCGCCCCAGACGCAAGGGCAGGTGGCCCAGGAGACGGCGGGGACCACGGAGCTGTCCTGGCCACGCAGGGGGCAGCCTCGCCCGTGTGGGGCGGAGCCCGGGTGGGGGCCGCGCTGGGCACCCAAGGCGCCCGGGACGGCGAGGGACGCGCGGGGTGGGGACACGGGGCCCAAGTCAGCCGCGTCCACGGGGCCCGGTTCGGGTCGGCTCCCCTGAGGCGGGGCACGCGGCCCCCGTCTCGGCGACTCCCGTTTGCATCCCGGAACCGGGCGGCTGGTCCAGGGCGGGTGCCGGCCCTGAGAGCAGGCTCTGCGGGGGGCTTAGGCCCAACCCCGAGCCAGGCGCAATATTTCGTAAAAAATAGTAACAATAGCGTGTCCCGGTCAACGCGGGTGTCAAAGCGTCTCAGCGACGGGAGGTTTTCCCCAAGGACGGTGCGAGGCACGTCCAGGAGCCTGAAGGGCGTTCGCACACGACGCCCGTGAGAGCCGGTAGCGCGCACGCATCGTCCCGCAGGAACCGCGCCAGCGCCGGGGCCTCAGGTTTCCCGGCGAGACGAAGCCCGGGCCTCAGGGGAGCGTGGCCTCTGAGCGCCCTGCCATCCCGGCACTCGCTCCGCCGCACGAGGGGACGGTGCGCGGGAGCTGCTGCCCCAGAGGCTGGGCCGCCCTCTGCCCGCGTGCGCGGGGAGAGGGTCCCGCTCCCGGACGCCGAGGGCGCCGAGCGGATGCATGGGGTGCGTTTTGCTCCGGGGCGTGGTGCGGGCCCCGAGTTCAGGCCGAAACCGCTCCAGCCTGAGGCCATGGGCCACGCGTCGTCCAGGAGGGGGACGGGGGTGACCGCTGGCCTGAGTGGGAAGTCGGGGATTCCGTCTGTGTCTGCGCTGCTGAGTTTCCCGTTTGGACAACCAACTGGACCAAAAAGCCCCTGGAGTCGCCGAGCGCCTGGCGCTGGCACCGCGGTGCGGGGGGAGGGAGCCACGACGTGAGGGCGCGGGAGTCTGTGCGCCGCAGGCCGCAGGCGTGGGCCTGGGGACGGGCAGTGCCAGCCCGCGGGGGGGGGGACAGCACGGCAGGGCACCCGGGCCGCGATCCCGCCCCGCGGGGTGGGGGGCAGCGCCCAGGTGCGGCGGGGCGGGGGGCAGGGAGGAGGCAGGGAGGAGGCGGGGCGGGGGGCAGGGCGGGGGGCAGGGCGTGCAGAGGCAGCCTGCGCCGGGCCCGGGGAAAGCCCCAGAACTCAGCCTCTGAGGCGCCTTGTTCCGCCACCTAGCGAGCGAGCGAGCGAGCGTGAACGCAGGCCCCGGGGCTCCGCCCGCCACCTGGCCTGCCAGGCCCAGCTGTGCGGGCGGCTCTCCCTCCCGCGCCAGGAGGGGCGGCGCCCCAGCTTGAAAGCGCACCCCGAGGGCGAGGCGGGTCGGGCAGCAGAGCCCGGCGGCCGAGGCCGGCTCCGCGGAGGGCCCCGGCGGCCAGCTGTGGCGTCCCGGTCTCCACGGCCGCCCGGGGGCTGCGGGCAGAGCTGCCTCTTCCTCAGACGCCATTCGTCCGGGCACAGCGTCCGGGCACCCAGCGTCCACCGCCCCTGTCCGTGCAGGGACCCCCTAGGGCCCCGCGGCCGGGGAGCTAGGAGCCTGTCCCGTCTGTGGAGACGTCTCGGAGGGGCGCGCAGTCGGGAGCCCACCCAGCCTGACCCACGGGAAACTGGGACTTACTCGACGGGGGAGCCCAGCCCGCGGGTGCCCGGGCCGCCGGCCCCGCCCCCGAGTGACCACAGGGACAGAGGTGGCGGCCTGAGCACGGGGTCTGAGCACCCAGGCGGCGGGGACCCCTCACCCCCAGGGCCGGACACGGGTGTTGTCACCACCCCCCCCCCGCAGACTCAGACCCCAGCGGGCGACATCGCGCCCCTGGGGGCCTGTCCCTCTGCCCGGACGCCTGGGTCCGCCTGGCCAGGCCCTCGGCCCCTCCTCAGCGCCCCGAACGCCGTCGAAACGCCTGGGACGCCGCCTGGGACGCCCGCGCGGCCCCGGGGGGACCGAGCTTGTTCTCCCCCAGCCGCCTGGAAGTGGCCCGAGGGCGACGTGGCGGCGGGGGGGGCGCAGTTCGTTCGGGGCCTCAGGCGCCCCAGGGAGCTCGCGCCTTTCTCTGCCGCCCCTTGCTGAGCGGCCGCGCGGGTCCCCTCCCTGCCCGGCTGTCCCGAGCCGAGAGGTGAACCCCAGGACCCGCCCCCCCGTGAGCCCGGGGCGGGCTCCTCGGCATCGCTGAGGACTCTGGGCCTCGGTGGGCACAGGGCCCAGCGAAGGAGCCCCCGTCGCCTCCTTCCCCTTCCCTCAGCGTCGGTCCTCGGGGCTTGAATGAGAGCTGGGCTCGCCCTTGTCTGGGTCCCGGGGGCAGAGGCCCTGCTGGCTCTGGGTTCAAGGCGACACATGGCTCTGAAGGTCACGGGGGGTGACCTCGGCCACCGCCCGGGGGAGGTGGCTGTGCCGAGGTCGGGGGGGCGGGGGGGAGGCTGCACACAGGGCTTCGGGGGCCCGTCCAGGGCAGGGTCTCGGCAGGGCCGGGCGGCAGTGTCTGGAGACGTCTCCGTGTCACACGCAGGCCCGGAGCGCCCGGCGGGCGGAGGCCGGGGTGCCGCTCCGCCCTCGCAGACGCACCGGACACTCCCCACCCACCCCAGGGAACTGACCCAGCCCTGGGCTCGAGCAGCCTCCGGGAAAGGGGCCCGTCCTCTCGGCTCCGACGCGCTCTGCTCGCACGAAGAGGACACGCGTGGGCACACACCACACGGCTGGGCGCGGGGCGCGAGGGCAGCGCCGCGGCATCGCACGCATCACGTCCCCAGAGCGTCCGAGTCCGCGGAGGGGACGAGGCCCTCGGAAGCGCCCTCGCTGCGGCCAGACCCCCACCCGCCTTTCCCGGCCCCCCCCCCGGGCTGTGGGGTGGAAGGCGCCCGCCCGCCCCCGTGGAGAGCGGCGGCCACTCGGCGTCACCGTCAGCCGGACGGGCCTCACGTTCAAACCCCTCACGCTGGATGAAGCATTTGAAGCACATTTCGAGTTTTACTGCGAAATTTTTCTGAATCGAGGGCACAGGGCCTCGGGAAATCGGCCGAACGCGAGGCGAGGCTCACGGGGACCTTCGCCGAGAGCAGCGGCGGCTCAGCGTCGGGGGCCCCTTCGTCATCGGGCGCGTCCGTGGGGTTGGGGGCCGGCTCCTCGCCTCCCAGACCCCGCAGAGGGGGACCAGCGGTCCGCGGGAGGGTGAGGGAGCTCTGACCCCCACGGGCCCTGCGTCCAGCTGGTCCTGCACCCCCGGCCACCCCCAGCACCAGGCCCGGGCGCTCCCCCTGCTCCCCCAACTCGGCTTCTGGAAGGCAGCCCCGGCCAGGAGCGACCCCCACTCACGGACGGCGCCTGTGCCTGGGGACGATCCCCGCAGGCCCCTCAGGAGAAGGTTGGAGAGAATCTGGGGGACGTGGCGGGCGGAGGAGCCTGCCCCCTCCAGACCCCCGCTCAGTCCCCTTCAGGGACAGGCTTGACCTACCTGCCAGACGGCACCGCGGGGCCCGATTCCTCCATTAACTACGACCTCCCCGGACGGGCCGCCCCGGAGCCCCCGGAGGAGTCAGGCCGCCCCACCCGCGCCCCCAAACCGCTCGCCAGCTCGTCCCCAGAGCACGGCCGCGGCCCTGGTCCCAGCGCGGCCTCTGGGCCCGGCCACGGGCCCGCCGGTCACGTGCCCGCGAGTCGAGTCCGCGTGGGCATTTCCGCCCTGTTTCCTGCGCTGACGCTCGCGACTTAATTCACGACTTAATTCACGACTTAATTAAGTTCCGGGAAAACAAGAGCACGGAACACAGGAGAAACAGAGGGTTTTAATGGAAAAACTAACCCGCGCTCCGCGGAAACGCTAAGAGGGGCCGCCCCAGGGGACCCCGCGGGCTGGCCTGAGAGCACGGGAAATCCACGAGGGACAGCAGCGGCAGAGGGACGCCCCGGAGCGGCGCTGGCTGGCCGCTGCAGAGCCCCGCGCCGGCGGGCGGGCCCCCACGGTGGCGGGTGGACCCCCCCACACCGCCGGGCAGACCCCCCCACGCCGCCGGGCAGACCCCCCACGCCGTCAGCAGACCCCCCCACGCCGCCGGGCAGACCCCCCACGCCGGCAGCAGACCCCACGCCGAGGCATCTCTGCGCTCGGGAAGACTGTCCCCTTGGAAATCCGGGGACAGCCAAACGGTCACTCCGCGTGGAAGGACAAAGTAGTGACGCGATCGTAGGTGAGAGGATCCGGCTCAGGACACCTCCCCGAAAGGGCTGGCGGCCTCCGGGCCTGAGGTAGGGGGCACGGAGGGACGGGAGCGGAGCTCTGGGGGCCTCGGGGAAACCGCAGCGAGAGTGTCCCACGAGGGGACGCAGACACGCTGCGCGGGGCGGGCTGGGGTCCCGGGGGGCGGCGGGGGGAACTCAGGGCTCCGGGCCCCTGCGGTGAGCTTCAGCCAACCCGTAGCAGGACGGGGCGGGGGCGGAGCCCGGGCACAGCGGCGGGGGCGGGGGCGGAGCGGGGGCACAGAGGTGGGGGCACAGCAGTGGGGGGCACAGCGGTGGGGGGCACAGCGGCGGGGGGCACAGCGGTGGGGGCACAGCGGTGGGGGCGGGGGTGGAGCAGGGGCACAGAGGTGGGGGCACAGCGGTGGGGGCGGGGGCGGAGCAGGGGGCACAGCGGTGGGGGGCACAGCGGTGGGGGGCACAGCGGTGGGGGCACAGCAGTGGGGGTGGGGGCGGAGCAGGGGGCACAGCGGAGAGGGTTTGCGACTTGGGTCTGGGCAGAGGTTCCGCCCACAAAAACACACAAAAAGCTTAAACCCGTTAAATGCACGAGGAGATGGACCCGACCCCTGCAGCAGGCGGCACAGGTGGGGCATCCGCCTGTCCCCGGGCCCAGCCGCACGCAGGCGACGGGGGGACACGCGGCACCCGCCCGGCACAGCCTCCCCAAACGTCTCCCAGCTCCCGGCTCAGCGACCCCCCAGCCCGTGACCCCGAGCCCGCCGATGCCCTCCAGACCCCCGCTGCCCCGGAGGCGACCGCTGGACGGGCCGGAGTGACGGCGCCGCCTTCCCGCCCTGACGACGTGCGTCCACTTCCGACGGAGCCGGTCCGCCCCACGAGGCGCGGCGGCCCCCGCTCAGCCGCGGCAGCCGCCGGGCGACGACGGAGCCCGCGCCTGCACCCACGCCCGCCGGGCCCGGCTCGGCCGCAGAGCAGCCCCACCCGCCGGGCGCGGGCGCCTTCGAGACGAAACCACGCTCACGACGGGGCTTTGAGTTTGCGGCGTTCTGCCCGCGGGCGCTCCGCGGCCCTGCGCAGGGGGCCGTGAGCGGGAGCAGGGCGCGCCCTGGAGAGGCTCGGAGGGAGCTGGGAGCGGGCGGAAGCTGCGCGGGGGCCCGGGCCAGCCTCCCAGGCTTCCAGACCCGCATCGGAGCCCCCCGCAGAGGCGAGCGGCGTCTCCGCTGTCAGACAGGAGGCCCCGCGCGCGCGGAGAGGGCCCCGGGGAGGGTGGAGCCGCGGGCAGCTCCCCCCCCGGACGACCGGCGCGCGGGGCTCCCCTCTCTGGGCGTTCGCTGGGGGGAAGGCGAGGAGAGCGCTGGGGGAGCAGCAGCTGCACCCCAGGACCGTCCCGCCCGCCCGCCCAGCGGCCACACGCGAGCGAGGCCAGTGGGGGGATGGGACCAGAGAACCAACGGGGCGGGGGGCGGGGATGGCCAACCCGAGCCAATCGATCCGCGAGCGGGCATGACCGATCACAAGTCAATGAGTCAATGAGAGGGCACGACCGATCACGAGCCGATCGATCCTCGAGGGGGAGTGGCCAATCACGAGCCGATCGAGCAGGGGCCGGATGACCGACCACGAGCCGATGAGGCCGCCAGGGCGTTGATTCCCCGGGGTCTCCAGCGACGAGTGTTCCGGGAGGCGCCCCCTCTTCTCCTCCTCAGAGCGGCGCCCACCTTTTCTCGCTTGGGGCCCTCCGCCCCGCAGAACCGGGTGTGGCGTGCCGCCGCGGCGTCCGCGCCTTCGACCCGCGTCCCATGGGGTCCGTGTCCCCCCCTGACCGCGGGCCCGCTGTGGGACCGCCGTGGCCGACCACTCGGCTGCGAGGCGCCGCGTGAGTCTCCGGGCCCCGGTCTTAAACGGGCGCAGCCCCCGCGTCTGGTCTCCGGGGAGGCTCGCTCCGGAGCCGAGGCGCCCGCGGGGACGGCCTGATGCCAGACGCCGGAAAGGCCACCTGGACCGGCCTCGTGGACGCTCGGCCAGGTGCCCCACGCGGCGCGTGCCACCCCGGCCCACCCTGCGCCACGGCCCCCGCACAGCCTCGGCCCCCTCAGCCCGCCGGCCCGTCTGCCCGGCCACCGGGATGTGCTCCCCACCTGGCTGGACGGTGGCTCAGTCCCCGGCGTCGCGCAGGCAAGCTCCCCTGCTGCTTTCCAGTTTAATCCGCGTCGCCTGCCTGGGTGCCCTGCCCCCGGTCACTCGGCTCCCAGGACGGCAGGGGCACTCGGTCCCGGGCCCCCGGCCCTCGGGGCTGGCCGGCACTCGCTCTGTGGGGCGGGGGCGGGGGGGACAGGCCTGCACGGCAGAGCCGGGCGGGGTGCTCGGCCGTGGTCCAGACCGCACGGAAAATCCCGGCCAAAGCCGGGACACGGGGACAGGTGAGGGCGGCGGAGGGGGACACAGACGCTCTGCCCGGTCGTTCGTGCCGCCCTCTGGGGGCCCAGGGGGAGGCCTCCCTCGCCCCTCTGCGGAGGGGACACGGGAAGGCCACCAGGGGAGGGTGCGGGGGTTCCCTCCGGGGTCCCCAGGCCCTGGCGCTGGGGGGCGAGGGCCCAGGACGAGGCGTGGAGGTGGGCCGGGCGCCAGGCGGAAGGGGAAGGGCACTCGGCGCCTGCGGGCCCGGCCCCCACGCGTCCTGGCCCGAACCCCGCCGGCTGCAGGGAGAGCCGAAGCGCAGGGGCCGCACGGGGCCTGCAGGGGCTGCGCACGCGGCCTCCAGGCCGAAGCCGTCCCCGCGTCCCTGGGGAGGCCGCTGCGGCGCCCGCCCAGACGGAAGGAAGCGGCGCTGCCCCCGCGGCCGGGCCCTCCCGGCACGGCCCCCACCTGCTCCCTCCACCTGCCCTTGGAAACCTGCGGCTTCAGTTTTTTCTTTAAAAAAAGAAAAGAGAAGGAAAAAGCTTCCTTACAATCACCGGTGCGGACCTGGGCAGGTTTCCGGCGCGTCCTTGTTCCTTCCCCAGGCATCGTACCTTGTCCCCGGCGCGGGCACCCCCCTCCCGCCCCCACCCCACCCCGGGCTACGGGACCCGCCAAACGCCCCCGAACGGATACGACGCAGAAACGCCAGGACGCGATCAAGGGGTCCCAGGCCCTTCCCCGAGCCGCATCTTCCCCGTGAGCTCGGGGCTCCTTAGGGTGGCCGCACGCACCCCCTCCCGACCCCCAGAGCCGCGGGAACCACGCGGACACCGAGACGCGCCTCACGCGGGGGTCCACGCCGCGTTCGCCCCGTCGCGCGGGCCTGGGGGCCCAGGAGCAGCGGGGACGGGATCCCTCGCGCCTCAGAGGGACGAGGCCGCACTTCGGGCCGCTCGCGGCGCCGAGACACTGAGGACGCTGTCCCGGGGGAGCAGGGACATGGAACGGCCGCACTCGCCTGAGATGCCCCGGCCCCGGCCGGGAGAGATCAGAAAACCGTGGACCTGGCTCCGGGGTGGGAGCGGGGCCGCGTGCCTGGACGTCTGAAACGTCGTCACTGAGCACGTGACAAGGCGGGCGCCTAGGGCGGCTTAGATGGTGCCCCCCTCGCCCCCAGGACGCAGCCGCACCTCTACCCTCCGGCCTGCGAGCGGGACCTTCCTTGCCAAAGGGACTCTGAGGACTCGGAGGTGAAGGGCTCCCCCGGCCTCGCCTGGGTGGCCCTAGTCCGACGACTCGGGTCCTGTTGGAGACGGAGAGACCCGCGCGGAAAGGAGGCCACGTGGCCGTGAGGGCAGAGGGTGGAGCGGAGCGGCCACAGCCCAGGCCGCCGCCCGCGCCCCACAGGGAGCGGGGCCTGTGACAGCGGGATGGGGGACTCTGGGCCGCCGTCTGGGGGGACGACGTGGGCACGGCCCGCTCACCGGCCCCTTCCCACGTCCCCCGCTCGGGGGCACGCTCGGGTCGCCCTCCACGCTGCGAGGCCCGGCGCCTCCTGGCTCCCAGCCGGAGAGTCCCACGTTCGCCCCCGTGTCCTGACCGGGGTCCCGCCCTCCAGGGCAGCAGGCCGCAGGCTCGGACGGCCCCTCGGATGGCCTCCACCCCGCCCACCCCCGCCACGGGTCCCCCCCCGACGCCCCTCCCCTCGGGGCGCCCTCGGAGCAGCCCCCGCTGGGCCGGTTTGCCCACGCGGCCTTCCGTGCCCTCCCCCCAAACGCCTCTGCCCCCCGGGCCGCGCTCCCCGGTTCATTATTTTTCTCATGAAAAGTCGTCAGCTCTGACGCCGCTCACCTTGCGGCGCGACGAGGACCTGCCTGGCGTGCCGCTGCCTGGCCCGGCCCCGCAGCGCAGCGGCGGCTCTGAAAAGGTCGCACGTCCCTGAGCGACCGCGGGGCGCCCCGCACCCCCACGCGGCACGCAGGGAGACCGGCGGGCACACCTGGGTTTCAGCCATCCGACTCGGAGTCCGTGGAGCCGAGTGGCCGCCGCCGGCCGCTGTCGCTGGCGCCGTGAGTGCGCGGCCACAGCCACCGTCCAGCGTCCCCCGGCTGCCGCTCTGCGACACACACGAGCGGTCAGGACGCGCCCAGCAGGCTGGCGGACACCCCACCGTCGGCGGCCGGGCCCTTCCCGGGGCCGGCGGGCTGACGGGCCGTGGCCGAGCCGGCCACGGGGGTCACAGGGGAGCGCTGGCGGCGGGCGGGACCACACGGCATCGCAGCTGCCGAAACGACTGGGCCCGAGGGCGGCTCCTCGCCGCGGGGCGGCGTCCCGAGTGACTCTTCGTCGTCGCTCCCTCCGTCTCGTCCGCACGTGTCCGACTTCCCACCGTGAGTCGTCAGAAGTTTCTCTAGAAGCTGCTGTGTGTGCGGAGGAGGCCTGCGGGCGGGCGGGGTCTGGTGAGGGGCCAGGGCTCTGCGGGCGGACGCGGGGCTTCTGGAAGGGTCCCGGGGGGAGCAGAGAGGCCCGGCGGGCCCCCGGGGCCCCCGCCGAGATGCAGCGCGCAGAGTGCCAGCGCCCTCCCTCTCTGGGACAGAGCGGGGTGGGCCCAGCGGACCCGGCCCGGGGCGCCCTCCCCGGGAACCCGAACGTCCCCGACTCCCAGGCCCCACCGGCTTTGCTTCAGGCCATGGCGGGCGCAGAGCGGGACTTCTGCCCGCTTGCCCGCCCGCCTGGCACGGGGGGCCCGGCCACAGACGATGGCACGGCCTCCTGGGCACCCCAGGCCGTGGGACCCTCCCCGGTGTCCCCTGGGTGTCGGCAGGACGAGCTGCTTCGAGGGAAGACCGTGCCGGGGGGCGCCGACCGCTCACCCAGAATCCGCTCGCGCCGCTGTGGCCCCGGGAACCAGCATGGCAGGCCCCGAGAGCCGGGGGAGCGCCGGGGTGCTGGGCGGGCTGCAGGGGAGGGCAGGGTCCCCACACCCGGGACGGCCAGGGCGGGTGTCTCGGGGCGGGGCGGGGGGGAGGTCACTTCCGTGTCCCGGAGGAGCGGAGCCTGCGGCCCCAGGGGAAGGGACGAGCGCGCTGAGGCACGGCCGGCCCCAGGAGAGCAGGGCCGCCCGCCCAGCCCGAGGACCCCCGCCGGCCTCCTGTCCCGGCCGCGCCCCTGGGCGGGCACCGCGGGGTCCTGAGTGCCGAGGGTCTCGGCGTCCGGCGGGGAACTGGCCCGTCACAGAGACAAGCACGGAGCAGGGGCGCAGGCCGGTCGCTGCCCGTGACCCGGACACGCCGTCAGAGACCAGAAACGCCGGGCGGCGGGCCGCGGCCGCCGCTGCCCACCACTGGCCTCCGCGTCCCCCTTCGTCTGTAGGAAACCGCCCCAGATCCGCGCAGGGGCAGGGGCCAGAACCCAGCGTGCGACTCCGCGGCTGGCCTCCCCGGGTCTCGGGGCGCAGGGGCCTCTGCCCCTGGAACCGACCCTGGGGACACGGCGAGGTGGGGGCGGGGAGGAGGCGCGTGCAGGTCGTGACGTCCCGTGCGCGGCCGCGCGCCCGGCCCGCCCCACCTGCAGGCCGCGTCGTGGTTCAGCGGCCACTGACACCCCGGGGAGGCGGGGCCCCCGCCGGCTCCCAGGTTGTTTTTCTTGATTAAAAACTGATTTTCTGCCCTGCTCTCGGAATTGCTTTTCATCGCCTTTGGAGGAAAAGGAGGGAGAGGGATGCGGGTCTGCGGCGAGCCACCTCGCCGGGGAGAGGGACGGGGCACGGCAGCCCGGCTGCCCGGGTGCTGGGCGGACCGGCTCACGCCGAGCGTCGTCCCCTCTGCCCAACGCGGGGCCGGGCCCTCCCGGACCGACCCGGACGTGAGCCCGGCAGCCCCCAGCCTGTGCCTCCGGCTCGTGTCACGGGAGCCGGGCCCGGGCCGCACGCACCGTCCGGGCGGCTCGCGGGGTCCTGACGCGGAGCCCAGTGCCCGGGGCTGACGCAAACGCGCTCTGACACGCGAACCTCCTGGTTCCCGCCGCCCCCTCCGCCTCCAGCTGCGCTCGGGCCGGGGGGCGGGGGGTCCCTTCCCCAGGGCCCGGCTCCAGATGCCGACGACCGTCTCCTGGAGCCGGGCGGGGGCGGCCCCGCACGCCGGGACGTGCGCCCTGAGCGGGAGCAGCCGGCACTCCCCACCCGGGGCCTCGCTCACGCCCCGGTGGCTGGACGAGGACACTGAGGGCGCGAGGGAGGGTCAGGCCCACAGCACCCGGGGGCCGGGGGGGACGGGGCAGCGGGGTCAGGACCCCCCGGGCCACACGGACCGCCTCGCTCCCGCTCAGAGCTGCCTGTCCCTGTCCCACGATCTCCCCGAGACAGCGCGCAGGCCGCGGCCCGAGGGGCAGGCCGGCAGGCGGCGTCCGCCCTGTGCCCCCGCGGTCACCCCCGGGGCCTGAGAGCACTGTCCTCAGGTGAGGCAGGGCCCCAGCTCGGCACGTCCGCTCCTAGGTCATCGCCCCTGTGGGCCGGGCCTGAGGACGCAGCCGGGCTCTGGTCCCGCCAGGACCTGGGGTGCTGTGGGGCCGGGCCGGCCAGGCAGAGTGCGGGGCGCGCACCCCTCCCGGAGCTGCCTGGGGACATTGCCCCGCTTGGCCAGACGCCGCGGACGGCTCCCCGCTCCCCGTGTCCCCACCCACTTGCGGGAGGGCCGGTGGCCGGGCCCTGCAGCTGCGAGGCCATCAGGGCCGCCGCACGATCGATTCCTGCGCATTAGACGCGCCTTCGGCTCCCGCCTGGGGAACCCATCGCAGGTGGGAAGGACAACGGCTCTCGGGGACGGGGACGGGGACGGGGACAGCGCGTGGCTCAGCCTGCTGCTCGCCCTACGTCCGGGAGCCAGGGGAGGCCCGAGGAGCCGGGTCCCTCCTGCCGCGGTGGATCCGCCGCCGCCCGGCCAGGCCAGGGGCCGAGCGGCCGGAACCGAGCCCTCCGGGCGGGGCGTCCAGGCCTTTCCCGCAAAGGCGTGGGACCCCCCGGGGAAGGTGCCCTGATGCCGAGAGGCGCCCTCCCTCCCCCACACGGGGCGTCGAGCAGGGGGACGCGGCCTCAGACGTGGCACTGGCCTCGCTGACGACGTCACAAGGGGCCCGAGGAGATGACCGGTTCCGCACGCCGGACACGGGGCCGCGTCTGCACGCCTGGAACCGCGCGGCCGGAGTTCCCGTCCCCTCAGCCACTTGTCCTCGTCCGCAGCGTCACGGGCCTAAAGGACGGTCACACCCGCGGCCAGGCCCGGGGCCAGGCCACGTGAGCTGCCTGGACGGTGGGGTCCGTCCGCCTTTGCACGCGGCACTCAGACGCCACAGGCCGCGTCGCGAGGCGGACCTCACGGCGGGCGAACGTCCCCATGCCTCACCCCCTCCGCTTGGCGCAAAATCCGGCTCATTCGGGGTGCCCGGCCGCGGAGGTGGGCCGGGGGCACACGCGGCCTGGCACAGAGGGGCCCGGGACCGGCGTGGGGAGCCCCGAGCGCACCCGGGGACGCGCTGGCGCTCCGTCGGTGACGGCTGTCGCCAGTGCCACCGCGAGGCCGCGGCTTCGGAAGAGCGTTCCCACAGACGAGGGGACCGAGGACGCGGGTGGAGCCCCCCGCCGGCCCGGGGGCTCACCGGTCGCTGTGAAGAAGGGGGCTGTGCACAGGGACGGGACGCGGAGGTGTCGGTGGTGAGGGGTGCGCGGGCCGGGCCGGGGACAGCAGCGGGCGGCTGCTGGCTTGTCGCCCCCCGCGTGGGACCGCCACACGCGGGGCGGGCGAGGCCCTCGTCTGCGCGCCCTCGGTCCCCTCCTCCACGCTGCCTCGTCCTCGGGCAGTGACAGGGGCTCGTCCCAGGGGTCACTTCCAGGCACAGCCGCGTCCATTCGGACCCTCGAGGAGCCGACGTCCACTCTGGCTCGGTCCTCGGCCAGCGCCCCCAGCAGCCCGGGGCCTGCGCGTCGGGGCGTGGGCGGCGGTGGCCGTGCCGGGCGGCAGGCTGGACCTGTCCCTGCGCGTGGCACTGGGCTGAGCCGTGACTGGACACGCCCTGGGCGATGAGGACGCGCTGTGACGGCCCCTCCGACGCCACGCCCCGGGCCCTGTGGCCGCTGGATCGTCCCGAAGCCCCGGGCGGGGGCCGGGGACCAGACCGTGGGAGGACGGTGGAGCGGGCCGGCCTCCTCCCACGCCGAGCGCTGGCAGACGCGCCCGGAATGTCCCCCCAGCGAGGCGCCTACGAGGAACGCTCCGAGCGCGTGAAATCGATTAAGTCTACGGGAAGCTCCTGTTCCAGGCGACCTCGCGGCGGACGGGAGCGAAGAAACTCGGGGAGCGCGCCGGGGGGAGGGCAAGCCGGCCCAGAGCCTCGCCGCCCCGCCGCCAGGAGAGGCCCCACCGCCCGGCGGGCGGCCTGCTGCCCGGGCGCTCAGTGGGCGTCGGGGCGGCCTGCCGGGCGCTCAGTGGGCGTCGGGGCGGCCTGCCGGGCGCACAGTGGGCGTCGGGGCGGCCTGCCGGGCGCTCAGTGGGCGTCGGGGCGGCCTGCCGGGCGCACAGTGGGCGTCGGGGCGGCCTGCCGGGCGCTCAGTGGGCGTTGGGGCGGCCTGCTGGGCGCTCAGTGGGCGTCGGGCGCTGGGGCTGACCCGCCAACCAGCCGTCCTCCCTCCGCAGACGGCCACTCCTGCTGAGACGTTCACGGACGCGCCCGCAGTAACACAGACGAGGGCTCCGTGCGCCGTGGGCGGGCCTCACTCTCCGAAACGCCGGGAGTGGGTGGCGCTGCGGGAAGCGTGGAGGACAGGACAGACGCCTCGGCGCGCCTGACCGGGTGAAGCCCCCGGGACAGAGCAGCCCCCTCCCCCGGGGACGAGCCTGGGGACCGCCCGCACGTCCGCCCACCCTCCTTCTGCGGCGCCGCCGACACCGCCCATCGGCACCGCTGCCCCGTGCGCCCGGGGAGGCGTCCAGGGTGCTGTGTGCGTGGCAACCGGAAAGTCTGGTGAAGAGATCGTGGGGACGAAGGCCACCCGGCCTCTCCCGACCGACCGAGGCAGCGGGGTTCACGTGCAGAGAGAAGGACGTGTCTCCGCCGCAGCACGTGATCCCGTAATACTGGGCGGTGTTTCCCTCTACGGACCCAAACGTCGTTTCAAGGATAAATACAACGTGGAAACGTGAAATGTGGATAAAAACGTCCACCCGGGTGACAACCAGGTCCTCAAGGGCAGTTGAGGCCCCACGTGGAGCCCCACGGCCCGCCAGGGGACCCCGTGTCTGCAGCGAGAGGACAGCCCAGCTCCCCCACTCTCGTCCGCCACATTTGTGCCCAGGCCGTGGCCCAGAAACACCCCCCGCTCTGAACGAGGAGAAACGGCAAATCCCGGGACCAGGGCTGGACACGCCCAGCAGGGGCCCGGAAAGCAGGGCCTGCAGGGACGGCCAGGGCCACGACAAAGGGACTCGAGGGGGCCCCGGCGGTCGGAAGCGGGCCGTGTACCTCCCGAGAAGGGACGTAGGAGTGGCGGGCCACCAGAGGCCGGCGGATCGAGGGTCAGCAGCCGAATGTGCAGTCACACGTGAGCGCCACGACTCTCGAAGGCCCGGCAGAGTGGACCGGCGCGGCCGCCTCGGCGCCTGGTCGGGGCCGGGGGAGGGCGAGCCCGCGCCGTGTTGGGGGCGGGAGGGGGGGCGGCGGGCTGCCGGACGGCGACATCAGACCCTAAGAGCAAATCAGGGGCAAACGCGCACGCCTGGCGAGCGAGCCGCCGGGGGCAGCGAGGCCGGGAAGATGCGTATTGATTTCCCGCTCAGCACACGCTTCACGGGGCGGCCGCCCGCAGAGGGAGCTGGCGCGGATGTGACAGCGGCACGTCCCTCCCGCGCCATCCCAGCCTCGCGGAGCTGGGCCGAGGGCCCGGGACGCTCAGAGGCGCACGTAAAACCCGGTCGAGCGGGACGCGGACCGTGCGTGTCTCGGCCGCTCACGCGCGCACCCCACGGGGCGCTCGGGCCCCCGCGCGGCCTCTGCCGGGTAGCAGCCGTGAAGGGAGAGAGTCGGGCGAACCCTAAGTCTCTCAGCCACCAGTTTGAGGCTTTTTAAACCTCTCGGAGCCCGTGGCCTTTCGGACGCCGGGCCTACGCCCGCGGCCCTGAAAGCCGGTTAAGAATTAAGGAGAAAAGCAGAGATCTTTCCCCCGGGGGTGGGGGGGACCCTCACCTAAACCGGGGAGGCCAGGGACCCCAAATGGAAGCCCCCCTCTGCCGACCGGTGGCCGACGCTGGCGGCCAGAGGCTCCGGGTGTTTGAAGGGTTTCGACTCTGACCCCAATGACAGCCGCTGCACCTGCCCCTCCCCCTCGACAAGACAGAAGCCACCACAGTGTCGCCAGGAGGGGAGGCGGCAGGGAAGCTCCCGCACCCCGCGAGGCGGCCCCGGAGCACGAGCCGGGGTCCGAGGGCCCAGGGAGCCGGCCCCGGTCAGGCTCCCGAGGACCCGCAGCTCACGGTGGAGCCGCAGACGGCCAGGGCAGCAGACTGCGGGGCGGCCCTGCTCCCACCCTCCTGGCGACAGACGCCCGGCCCACCGGGCCGCGGGCAGCTCCTTTACCGCGAGCCTGGAGGCCCGGCCTGGGGCGTGGCCGCGAGGCCGGGGCGCGTGCCACCCCGGGTCAGGCCCCGGCCGCGGGCGAGCCCAGCTCCGAGCTTCTCTGTGACTGTGGAGCCGGACACCTGACCCGCGGGCTCCAGGGGGAACCGCCGGAGACCACGGCCACGTCTCCCACGAGGCCGAGACGGGGTCGCGTGCCCTGGGCCAGGGCGTCACCCTGCGGAGGCGCCGCGGCCTGCTCCCCGAGCCCCGGCCCCTGCCCGGCCCCAACCGCAGAGGCCGGGCCGGTGCGGGTGTGCGGGGCGCGCGCGGCCTTTGTCCGGGAGCCGCCGTGTCACACGCGGCAGGAGCATCTCTTTCTGTCGTTTCGAACAGGAGAGGAGAAGGCTGCTAACTGCGTGAGCGACTCCGACTGAGTCACCAATCTGGACACTTTTCAAGCGAAACGGCGCGGTCCTGCCGCTTTGAAGCCGCCCCGCCCCCTCCCCGGGGCTGCCGGGAGCGCGAGGAGCGCGCTCCTTTTATCTGCGGCCTCCAATTAATTGAATTTCAAAAATACTCTGAAATGGCTTTTTTAATATAAAAATCAGCTGTGTCCTGGGGGACATTCCCGTGTGATTTACTGCCACAATAATTAAAAGCCGGCGTGTTAGGCCGGCCACCGCCGCCGCCACCGGCGCCCGCGACACGGAGGTGGGACGCGTGACCTCCCCGAGAGCCCTCATTTTCAGGGCGGCTTTGGATGGCCGCCCTCCCTCCTGGGCCGCCCCTTCCAGGGGGCACGCCGGTGTCCCCGGACAGCTAGATGCGAGCCCAGGGCAACGCCGCGACGGCGCGCAACGCGACACTAAGCCGGGTCCGTCGGGCCGCCCCGGCCTCCTGTGCTCGCTCCGGGGGTCCCACGCGCCTCCGAAACCCGATCGCTCATGTCACCCACGTGCTCATCCCAGGCGCAGGCGACCAGCGGGCGGGCCGCGGGGACCCCCGTGCACCCCACTCCCAGCCCGTGTCTCCTCCCACGACTCACCACCCCGGCCCGTGCAAATGCGGCCGGTGGCTTGTCCCCTGCCACTCGGGCAGGCATGTTCCGCACGCTGCCCCCAGGGAAGGGCACCGTGAGGCGAGCCTCGGGGAGCAGGACGCCCGCATCGCGTCACCGCAGCGATGCTGTCCTTCGTGCGAAATCCGGGCGGCACGCCCGGGGGCTCCTGGGTCGAAGGCCCCTCCATGTCGCAGCTGGAGGTTTCCGGGGTCCCCGCAGCGAGTCGGGCTCCTGCGTCCGGGGCACACGGTCGCACTTCTGTCCTCCCTGCTGAAGGTCTCCCTCCCCGAAACCGTGTGGAGAAAGTCAAAATGAGGTTCCGCCTCGGGACAACGCTGCGCGTCACCTTCCTCCGCAGTTCAAACGCGCCACCTCCGGCGTTCAGGCGGCCTTTCCCATCGGGTCTCGGCTGGACAAACGTGTCAAGTTCAACCCGACCGACTGCGGGCACTGCCTCTGAGAACAGAAACCTCCCCCACACCCACTGCGGCGCTCGGCGGCAGACACGCACGGCTCTGAGTCCAGGAGGGAAACGCCGACCCTGCTCACTCGGCCCCACCCGCCGCCGGGGATGGGGCCGTAAAGGGGGTCGAGACCAGGGGCCTGAGGCGCCCTGCCCCGCGGAGGTCACCCCGCTCGGCGCCCACACGCACCTCCACCCGCGGCCAGGCCACATGTCCCCGTCTCCGCCTGGACCCTGCTTCACTTGGACGAAGAAACCCCTCGGACTTGCTGCCTCCGGGAACTCCGAGCCTGGCACAGGGGGACGCGGGGGAGGCAAGGGGAAGACCACGGGCCGCCCGAGGCCCAGATGGGTGGGGGGCGGGGCCCACGCGACAGCAGGAGCCTCCGGGAGACATGCAGCTCTGCCCACGGCCCCCAGCTGGGCCCGCACGCGGGGCCGTGGCTCAGTCAGGCCCAGGACCCTTGCCGAAGGCCAGACCTCCCAAGGGCAAGGGCGTCCCTGGGACCCCAGCACCACCGGCCCTTCGAGGCTGCCCTCACTCGGGGCCCGTTCCCTCGTCCTCCCCCATGGCGGGGTATGATGGGGCCCTCAGCCATGGCAGGCCCCGGGGCAGGGTCAGAGCCGGCCCAGTCAGCGCAAGCGCAGCCCTCCCACCCGCCGGATGCCTGTGCGTGTCACAGCGACGTCCGGGGCAGGGGGCGGGCGCGGCAGCCTGGCCAGGCCCTGGGGCACGGAGGCGCCCGCTTCAGACGCACTCAGCACCGCTGCCAGTCAGGGGGACAGAAAGGGACCGCGAGAAGCTGGCCCCAGTGGGGAGCAGCGCTGACCGCAGGGGGGCGGGGGCGCTGTTGGCCTTGTCACAGCACAAGCCTGTGCCCGGAGGACGCCGCCCTCAGGGGTGGCCGCGGCTGCAGGCTCGCTTTCCAGATCAGTCACTCGCTCTGATGCCAAAGAGGGACTTTCCCGGCCAGGCGCCCCAGCCGGGCCCCACGGTATCTCCATCCTTCCCTCAGAGCGCCAGCCTGGGCGCGCCGGGCTGTCCCCCGCTCCAGAACTCAAGGGCAGGGGACAGCCACTGATGCTGCCGGTCACGTGGTCAGGGGTCTGGCCGAGTCAGGCCTGGCCGTGTCCACCCACGCACTGGGCCGCCGAAACCAGTTTTGGGGGCGTCTGTGAAGGACGGGCCTCACTCCCAGGGAAAAGTGAGGGAGCCCCAGGACAGCTGGCCGGGCGGGGCGCTGCCGTCCACACCCTGGAGGACTGCCGGGAGCCTTGCTCAGCCTCCGTGCCTCCCAGCGGTTTGGCCGCTCTTCTCCCCATCGAGGCCATGAGCACAACCCCCGCCCCCCTTATCCTCAGCTCCCAAACTAATCCAAGTCCCAGGAGGGATGGCTCATCCCCGGGAGCCCCGGGGCCCTGCGGGAGCACCTGCAGGCGCGGAGGAGGTCAGGACCCCGAAGCCGCTCCCTCACTTCCTCGCAGGTGAATCATATGGGCCCCGCCCCAAGGGCACCCCCTCCTGGAACTGCTCTGTCAGCCCTGGGGACAGCTGTAGGTCTGTAGCAGGATGGAACCACAGCTGTGTCCTCCGCAGAGAAGCCACTCGAAGGCCTGGGCTCTGCGCGGGGACAGCAGGTCAGGCACTGGCTGGCTTCTCTCCTGGCCTTGCCCCATAGGAGGGCTGGGCGAGGCCTGCGGGCAAACACCACCAGCTCCGCCTGCTCCACGGAGCAAGCCCACAGGCACGCCTGTCCCGTGACTGCAGAGAGCGACGAGGAAAACGATGGGAAACACAGCAAATAACTTCTCTAGTCACGACCCACGACAGCAAGCCTCAGCGGCATGTCCCCGCAAGGATTCTGAGGGAAAGTTCCAGGTTCTTGGGAGTGAGAGTGATGAGCGGGGGCGTGACCAGGGCAAAGGATTCTGGGCCTGGGCCGGCTGTGAGAGGGCCCGGGAGGCCTGGACCTGGGACCCCGGCCCCTGCCTGCCCCCCTGCCACAGGCTGCAGAGCCACAGGCTGTCCCCAGCAGCCTCTGTTAACCTGGTGACACCACACCAGGGTCCGGCACCGCCCTGCCAGCCGCCCAGAGCCCAGAGGCTGGAGGGCAGTGGAGCCCGGGCTGAGGGAGAAGGGGGCGCCCTTAGTGGGAAGGGGTCTGTGGGGCGGGGGTGGGGAGGAAGGGGAGCCCTGCGGGCCAGGCCCCCAGCCTGTTCCTGAAAGAAGCCAGCCAGCGGGGCCCTCGACCTGACCTCCAGGACCGGGAGGGACACCATGACCAATGGGGGGGGGTGGCCTCTGGGAACTGGGGCCAAGAAGGAGCGGCTCGCCCGCCACGGCCCCGGGGCGCCCGGGAGCGGGGCGGCGCCCAGCCTCCGGCCTGCCCGCGGTGCCCTGCGGCTGGGCGCCTGCTCCAGCCCCGCGCCCCGGCCCTCTCCCCGCCAAGGGCGCCCCCACCCCGCCCCGGAGCCCCGGGCGGGCGCTGAGGGGACGGAGCGCGCGGCGCGGCGCCCCGGGGGACGCGGGGACGGGCGGCCGGTGGGCGCCGCGCACTCGCCGCCCACGTCACGCCGGTGCGGGCTGCGCGGACGGCCGCGGCGCCTGGGGACGCGGCGCGCGGCGCTCGCAGGTGCGGCGCGCCGAGATGTCTCCATTCGCTGTCGCCCGCGCCCCGGCGCAGCGCGCGCGCACGGCGGCCGCGCGGAGCCCTCGCGGGCGGCCGGGAGTGGCCCGGCGCCGCCGCAGGTAGGCGAGGTCCCCGCGCCCGCCCCCGCCCCGGGCCCGAGACCCCTCCCCCCGGACGGAGAGGCGGAGGCGCCGCGCGGCCGCCGTGGGGCGCGGGCGGAGGCGACGGCGGCGACTCCCCGGCGCGTCCCGGGCTGCGCGCTGCTCCCCGCGGGCCCGGCGCCCGAGAGGCGCGGGCGGGCGTCCCCGGCGCAGGTAGGGAGTGGGCTCCGCCGCGCAAACTTCGCGTGGCCGCCCCGAGCCGGGGGCGCAAAGTTTGCCGGACGCCGGCGCGGGGCTCGGCAGGCTCGGCGCGGGCCGCCGACCCGGGACGCGGGATGGGGGGGCGCGGCGCGGAGCGCGGGGCGCGGGGTCGCCGGCGCCGGACACGCGGGCCGCACGCCACCCCGGCTCGGGCGGCGCCGCGTGAGCGCGCGGCGGGGCGCGGCGGGAGGCCGGGGGAGCCCGCAGGAATGCGGGGCATTCCGGGGAGCAGACTCCACGCGCGCGCCTGCGGCTGGCGGCGGGCTGGCCCCGCGGAGACCCCGGGGGCAGGCTGCGAGGGGGTGACCTGCCGAGCTCGGGTTCGCGCACAGCCCGCGCCCCCGAGCCCCTCACCCCGCTGGGCGCCCCTCCGGGCCCTGCGCCTCGGGGAAGAAGGCGCCCGCCTGGGGCCCGCGCTCCGCCTCGCCCTGCGCCCGGGCCCGACTTCGCTGCGCTGGGGAGAGCCCTCTGGCCGCTCGGCGCTCCCGGCAGGGGCGGGAACCGGGGGTGCGGGGCCCAGCGGGAGGCAGGGGCGAAGTCCCTCCGGGAGCGGAGCAAAGTCCGGGCGCGGCCTGTCTCCCTGGAAGCGCCCCCCGCCCCAAGGTTACAGCGGCCTGCGCCCACGTCCCAGAGCAAGAAGGGCCCTCAGGCCTCCGACGGTCCCGTGTGGCGCCCTTGTCCCGCCCCGGGCCGCCGGGCACCCCGCGGGACCGAGCCGCCGCCGCCCTGTGCGCGTGGGACCGCGGGGACGGCTCACCGGGGGTCCCTCCAGGGCGGAGAGCTGGCTCTCCGCGCCCACGCAGGTGCCGTTAGCGCGGGGACTGGAGGTGCCGCGGCTCCTGGGTGCGCGGCCCTGTGGGGAAGCCCGGCGCCTGGCCCAAGGCCGGGCCTTTCCTGAAGAGCACTTCACAGTGGTTCTGCGTGGTCCCCGGGGCACAGATGGCCCAGAAAGGGCCCCGCTCAGCGGGATGTCGGGGTGCACGTGGGTCTACAGACGGACCCGACCCCGCATCCGGGACTGACTCTCCGGGGGCTGGGGGGGGGCGGCTCCCGGGGCAGCCACGAGTTTCCCCAAACAGGGTGGCCGGGCCGGGCCTGCGCAGCCGCAGCCGCTGGGGCCGGGGCCCGGGCCTGGGCACGCAGGAGGCGGGGGTCAGGGCCCCGTGGCCCGGGAAGGTTGGTTTCGGGGTGAGAGGGAGCAGGTCCCGGGGCAGGCCGGAGGGACAGGGAGCGTCTGTTCGCTCTCTCGCCGGAAAGGCAGGCAGAGTGCCGCGGCGACGGTGGCTGCGGAGAGGCCCCTCCCGGGAATCCGTCCCCGGAGGCCCCGCGGAGGGGCCGTGCCCGCCGGCTGGGGGGCGAGCACGGAGCTCGGAGAGCCGTGGGCGAGTGTCGGGCACGGAACCCGGCTGTCAGCGCCGGGCGTGCCGAGGGCTGCCCGGCGGAGCCGCGGGCGCGGGCCGCGGGGACCCGGCGGGGGCGTCCTCTCTCCCCCGCTGAGCGCGCACACTCGCCAGGCGGGGGCCGCACGGGGGGTGAGGACGGAGAGCCAGGGCCGTCCCCGTGCGCGGAGCCCGGAGCGCTCCGCCACCCTCTCCGCCGGTCCCCGGGCAGAGCCAGTTGTTTGTAAACAATAAACGGAGGAAGGTGGGGGACGTGCAGCCGGAGCCTCCGCAGAGGCCCGAGCCCTGCAAGGCGTCGGGAGGAGGGGCGGCGGGGGCGGGAGGGCGGAGGAGGCAGAGGAGCGAGATGGAGAGATTCATTTCTGCCGAGAAGCCCGGTGGCTAGTTTCTGATTATTTACAGGGCGGCGATATTAGCGATTCAGGTGAGAAGGAGAGAAACACGGCCACCTCCGAATCGATACAGAACTCAGAAACAATTATTAATGTCGTTTGACTCGTGTTCTTTCCCTCTCTCTCCTGGCGACCGACGCTGACCTGTCCGAATAATTTGCATGGGGCGCCTGCCCATTATTTCCGATGCGTCTCCTGCGCGAGCAGCTCGGACGTGGCCGGCGCGGTCCGGCGCGACCGCAGAACTCGTACTTTCGTCTGTAAATTAAAGCAATTACGCAGCAGATATTATATGATGCGCACTGTGGTCTCCGGATAGTCATCAATCACCTTCAACCGCGCTGTCAGAGCGGGCAGATTTCGTTTCTGGGAGGCAGGCTCGCAGCTGGGGAGAGGGTGAGAACGTCATCATTAATTAGAGGATGACCCTGGGGCGATCCGCAGGTCTGAACCCAGGAATCTCTCCCAGCAAGTCTGCGCAGCGCCGCGGCGCGCGGCCCCCTCCCGGCCGAGCCGGGCCAGAGCAGCTGGGGCGAGCCGGGGCCCCGGGGGTCGGCGGCGCCCACGGCCGGGAGCGGGCGCGGGGCGGCCCGGACGCCCTCCCGCCGCCCGCTGCGCGCGGGCCTCTGCGCTGAACCCCCGCAGGGGCCCAAGGCCGGGACCGGCCGCGGAAGGCCTGGGGCGGGCGCTCGGTCGCCTCCCCGGACCGCTCCGCGCAGCCCGGTGCGCACAGAGCGCCGCGAGGCGGGCCGGGAAGGGCGCCCCCGGGGGCCTGACGCCCCGCGCCCCCCGCCCCGCGCCTAGCTCCGAAGGTCGCGGGAGGAGCGAGTGCGGCGCGAGCGGCCCCGACACTGATTCCCGCAACCCGCGCCCCGGAGCGCACAGGGACACCTGGCTGTCCTGGGCTCAGCCGCGAGGGGCAGGGTGGCGGGGGGGGGGGGGGGGAGGGCGTGCGGCCCCGGAGCGGGGGGCGGGGAAGGGAGGGCCGTGCGCCGAGTGGGAACGCACCGGCGGGGTGGGGGAGGGCGTTCCCCAGGGACTCGAGTCCCGAAGCCCGCGGGCCACCCAGCCCCGGAGTGGCGTGGCGAGCCCCGGGGCAGGCCCAGAACCCACTCACCCGAGGGCGTTCGGCCCTCCCCCAGATGCGGACGCCCTTGAAGCGGCATCCGGTTCTAGAAGACCGGCCCGGAGTGGGGTTCGAGCCGGCGGAGGCGTGGCCGCCCCCGGTGCACCCGAAGCGGCCCGCGCGGCCGCGCCTGGCGCCCGGAGGGGCGCGCGGGCCCCGTAACTGTTGATCACATCCCCGCGCAGACGCGCCCGCGCCCCGCGCACGTCTCGTTTGTAATTGAGACTAATGACTACAGTGGGGCGCGAAGGAGCAGCTGCTCATTAATTAATTTCTAATTAAAAGTGCCTCGCGTCCGCCGTGACGCGGGAGCGCGCCGCTCGTCGGGGCGCGCGCGCCTCGGCGGGTGGAATCCAGGCGTGAAGCGCGCGGGGCCCCGCGCCCGCCCCGCCCGGCCGGCCGCGGCCGAGTGACCCGCGCGCCTGCGGCCAGGCCGGGCCGCGGCGGGCGCTGACGTCAGAGCCGCGGCCGCTCACCGCCGCGTGCACCTCACTGGACGGGGCCGCGAGACCGGCGGTTGTTTTCTTTCCCTTTTCTTTTCCTTTTTTGCAAAATATGCGTTTGTGTCACCGCTGCGAGGCCGGTCGGTCCCAGAGCCCGCTCGGGGCTCGGAACTGCGAAGCTCAAAGGATCGCGGCGGCCGCCGCCGCCGGGGCTCCCCTTCCCACCGGCGGGGAACGTCGGCGGGGCGCGCGCGCGCACTCACCCGCTCTCCCGCTTCGCTCCCCGCAGCGCCTAGGAGCCGGCGGCCCCGCGCGCAGGACCCCGCCGGCCCGCCCGCCGGCCCCGGGCGGCGCTCGCCATGTCCTACCCGCAGTTCGGATACACCTACTCGTCGGCGCCCCAGGTAAAGAGGCCCCGCAAGGCCGGAGGGACGCGCCGGCGGGCGCGGGTCCGGCCATCGGTGTCGCTCCCAGCGGTCAGGGCCTGTGCCACGCGCCGCAGGGCGCCGAGAAGCGCCTCCGGGGGTGGGGGGAGCTCGCGCTCAGTGTGACCCCCTCCCCAGAGCTGAGGCTGAGTCTCAGGAGGCCCGGGCACCGGGAGAAGCGTGGCCTGCAGCAGGGCCTGCAGGGCCCGGGGAACCCCGGGGCGGACGCGCACACCGCTGCCCGGACTGCCCGGCCCCACGTGGCCGGAGCGCGCCCCGGGCTGGGGCCAGGGCACCCAGGCTTGCCGCGGGAGGGCGCCTGCAGCCGGGCGCGGGCAGACGTCGACCCGAGGGCAGGGGGCACGGCCTCCAGGCCGGGCCTCGCGCGCGCCTCCCCGGGGCTCCTCTCTCCGCAGTTTCTGATGGCCACCAACTCCCTGAGCACGTGCTGCGAGTCGGGCGGCCGCACGCTGGCGGACTCCGGGCCCACCGCCTCGGCCCAGGCCCCCGTCTACTGCCCGGTCTACGAGAGCCGGCTGCTGGCCACCGCGCGCCATGAGCTCAACTCGGCCGCCGCGCTGGGCGTGTACGGGGCGCCCTACGGGGGCTCGCAGGGCTACGGCAACTACGTGACCTACGGCTCCGAGGCCTCCGCCTTCTACTCGCTGGTATGCGGGGGGGGGGTCCCCAGCCTCCCCCGACACCTCGCCGCCGCCCCGACTCGCTCTCCCCAGCGCCCACCGCGGAGGCCGCGGAGTGAGGCCCCGGGGCCCCGGCTCCCGCGGGGGGGAGGCGCGTCCGGCCTCGCTCCGCCCAGCCCGGCCCCTGGACACACCCCCAGCTCCTCCCCCACCCCTCCCCGCTTGGGGCGACCCGGCCGGTGGGCGCCGTATTTAACGGATTCTTTCCCCCTTGGATCGCTTTTAAGTTCCGATCAGATCCCCGGTTCCGTCGGAGCGGACTCCCCCCTCCCGCCGCGTTTCCCGCTCCTCTCTCCTGCTCCCTCCCGCCTCCCGGCCCCCCTCCTCCTCGCCTCCCACCCCCACGCGCCCCCCCTTTCCCTCTCCCTCCCTCGCGCCTCTGCCCGGCCCCCTGGCTCCTCCCCATTTCTCGCCTCCCCCTCGCCTCCTCCCCGTCTCTGTCTCTCTGCTCCGCCGCCCCCAGCCCCGCCTGTCCCCCTCCCCCTTCCAGGCTCACACTCATCTCTCCGTCCCCTACACCTAATCCCTGTCCCCCGGCCCCTCAGCTGCGCCCTCCTCTCTTCGCGTCTTGGGGCTCCCTTGCTGCCTAGGCCCCGGGGCAGTCTGGGGAGTGGGGCGAAGCCTGCGAAAGCCAGCGGGAGGGGCTGGAGCAGGGGGCTTCCCCCAGCCGCGACCCCAGGCTCCTGGGCTCCCACAGAACAGCTTCGACTCCAAGGACGCCCCGGGATCTGCGCATGCGGGCCTGGCGCCCGCCGCCGCCGCCGCCTACTACCCGTACGAGCCGGCGCTGGGCCAGTACGCCTACGACAGGTGAGACCCCGCTCTCCTGCCGGTCCCGCGGCCGCCACCCCTCACCAGCCCCGGGAAGGCGGGGCGGCAGGAGAGGGGCATTCCCCTCCTCGGCGGCGCTGAGCTGGCCAGGCCTTGGTCCCAACGAGCCCCTTGCAAGCCCGTGCGACCGGCTTCCGCCAGCCACCGAAGGCCACGCCGGCCGCCCGGGCGCTCTCTCCCGTGGGCGCCCATGACCGCTTGTGCCCGTGGGCGCTGCACAGTCTGGTCCGCAGCTCTGGAACGCTCCCCTGTCTCGGGGATCCGAAGAGTAGGAGAGAGACCCGGGGAAAAGAGCTCGAGGCACGTTTGTCTGTGCAGAGTGACGGACACGGGGCTGGGCCTGCCCCACCCATGGCTTCTCTGGCTCCGAAGAAGCCCAGATTCCGTGTAAATTTAATGAAACAGAGATGTCCTCTTAGACGTCGGGCCCAAACCCGCAGTCCCTGCGGTGGGTCCGACCGAGGCCTTACCACCACCATCAGCACACCCCCCCACACGCGGGGACTGAAAGCCCCGGGCCTCACCTGGAGCAGCCCCGCCACTGCCCTGGGCCCGGCAGGCTGGTGGCCCACTGCCCCGCCGCCCGCAGGTACAGCAGCATGGACAGCGGCACGCGGCGCAAGAACGCCACGCGCGAGACCACCAGCACGCTCAAGGCCTGGCTGCAGGAGCACCGCAAGAACCCGTACCCCACCAAGGGCGAGAAGATCATGCTGGCCATCATCACCAAGATGACGCTCACGCAGGTGTCCACCTGGTTCGCCAACGCGCGCCGGCGCCTCAAGAAGGAGAACAAGATGACGTGGCCGCCGAGGAACAAGTGTGTGGATGAGAAGCGGCCCTACGGGGAGGGCGAGGAGGACGAGGGGGCAGAGGAAGACCCCCGGGAGGAGCCCCTCAAGAGCACCAAGAACGAAGGTGGGTAGAGGTTGGGGAAGCGGAAGCGGGCGCATGAGGCCAGACCTCGCTGTGCCTTCTCTGCGGGTTCTAGGGTGGCTGAAGGCCTTGCACCCTTGGGGGCCTGGGCAACCGATGAATGAACTGACCCAAGCAAGGGCCTGTGCGGGTGTGGGGGCGGGCTGTGGGGGTGAGCCAGGAGCACGTGCAAAGGAAGCGATACCTCTTTTCGAACCTTAGGCACCCCCCACCCCACCCCTTTGGGGGAGATGGGAGTCCCGAAGAAAGGCCTGGGTGCTTTTCCTAGCTCTAAAGTCAGGCCCCAGGGCCGTGGGCGCAGAAGTGGAGGAAGGAGGGAATGGTTCTGGTTAATTCGCACCCTCTCTCCCTCCACTGGCCACTCCCTCTCTCCTCTCCCTCTCCCTCCCTCCGCCCTCTCTCCTGGGCAGAGCCAGTCAGCAAAGAAGAGAAGGATCTGGAGCTCAGTGACTTGGAGGACTTCGACCCCCTGGAGGCAGAGCCCCCAGAGTGTGAGCTGAAGCCACCCTTCCAGCCCCTGGATGGCAGCCTGGAGCGTGTTCCTGCGGCACCCGAGGGTCCCGGGGTCCCCGGGAAAGAGGCCTCGGGCGCTCTCCGGATGCCCCTGGCCGCCGGTGGTGGGGCCGGCCTGGACCAGGACCTGGACAGGGCCCGGAGCTGCCTCCGCAGCGTGGCGGTGGGGCCGGAGCAGCAGCTGGGCGTCGGGGGCGGCCCGCAGGCTTGCGAGGCCAAGATGGGCTTTGCCCAGGCTGGGGCAACGGCGGGCCTTGAGGTCAAACCCCGCATCTGGTCCCTGGCGCACACGGCCACGGCGGCCGGCGCCACCACCCTGAGCCAGACTGAGTTTCCGTCGTGCATGCTCAAGCGCCAAGGCCCCGCCGTCCCCGCGGCCGTGGCGGTGGCGCCTGCCTCGTCCTCACCTGCGGCCCCGGCCTCCGCGGGTGCCCTGGACAGGCACCAAGACTCCCCGGTAACCAGTCTGAGAAACTGGGTGGACGGCGTCTTCCACGACCCCATCCTCAGGCACAGCACTTTGAACCAGGCCTGGGCCACCGCCAAGGGCGCGCTCCTGGACCCGGGGCCGCTGGGCCGCTCGCTGGGGGCGCCCCTGGCGCGCGCCTTCCCGCCCGCCGCCGCCGCCGCGCCCCACGACGCCCCGGGCCCCGGCCCCGCCAAGGAGCTGCGGGCGGCGCCCAAGGCCGGCGGGAAGCCCTTCTGCGCCTGACGGGCGCGCGCGCGGCTCCCGGTGCTCGGGCCGCGGCCCGCACGGCCCAGGCTCCTTCCGAACTGAGTCCCCAAGGCGGGCGGAGAGCGCGGGCTCTGCCGCTCCTCGCCCCGAGGGAGGCGCTGGACTCGCGCTCCGGGACCACCGACCAGACCCCACCCGTCGCGCCAGGGCGGGGACCGTCCTGGCCATTCCCAAACCCGGGGACCAGTGGGACAGGGCTGCCCCCAGAGCAGAAGGCAGCCAGCCGCCCTGAAGCGTAAAGTTTACGTCCAGAAGTTTACACGGAGCGGACACTTCGGCCCCCGAGGAGAGGACACTTCGGCCCCTGGGGAGAGGACACTCGGCCCCTGAGGAGAGGACACTCGGCCCCCGGGCTGCGTCCGCGGCGACCCGCGGGGACCCGCGGCCCTTCGGGTCTCATCCTCCGCGCGCCACCCCCGCAGCACTCCCACCGAACCCACACTCTTGCACATTCTTAACTCGATAAAGTTATGTTTTTTAAAGGATGTTCGCACCGATCTTTGCCTGCTTCAGAGGCTGCTACAATAACAAAGTCAATAAAACCGAGTGGTGATGTTTGCATTGCAAAGTGACCGCCTTCCCGGTGCGGGGGGGGGGGACGGGAGAGGGGGGCAGGGGCGCGGGGGCGGGGCTTGCCCAGCCCGGGACACCGCCGCTCGGGCCATTTTTTGAGAAACAAAGTCAGCTTGCAGGATTCTGCTGAATCCCACAAAGGAAGTGGAGGGAGACCCAAAGCTGTAAAATTCAGGTCCAGATGGTGAGAAAACGGGAGTTTCTCTGGCCAGACTCGGGAGAATAACGTCTGAACTTCCTAAATGCCCTGGGACTGTGCCCTGGAGGAGGGGAGGGACCCCCTAGCTCGCGGGAGCGCGGCCTCCCCGCGCCCCGGGCCGCCCCCTCCCTCCTGGGCCCCGCGCCCGCGGGTGCTGCGTCCTCACTGCGCGCTTCGGCTCCGGGAGGGGGAGGCGCACGTGGGCCGCAGACCCGGGGTGGCCTAAGAGAAAGGGCCTCGGGGTGGGGGCAGGGTCTGGGGAGGGAGCAGGAAGAGAACCCCAAGAGCAGTTGGGGCTGGGGGGCGGGAGGACCCGGGCCCCGCCCCGCCCCGCCCCGCCTAGGTTTCTGCGCGGTGCAGACCCCGGTTTGCCCTGAAACCGGATTCCCCACCCCCACCCGTGCGGGGCCCGCGAGGGCTGCGTGGGGCTGGGCGACGGGCCCTCTGCCCGAGGCCTCATTCAAGTCCCCGGTGAGGAGCCCGCAGGGGTGGGCGGCCCAGGGGTGCAGCGACCGAGTGCTGGCGACCCTTGCCCAGGACAGGGCCGAGGAGACGTGGGTTCTCTCGTGGGCCCGCAGGCCGCTTTCCAGGGACAGCGAGGCCGGGGCTGTGTCCTGAGAGGCGGGGACAAGTCCCGGCATCTGTTGGGGGGATGGGTCCGGGCATCTGGTGGGTCAGGGCCGGGAGCACTGGAGAGCGGACGGATGGGACCAGGCCTCGGGCCGAGTCACGCATCCCAGGGAGGGACACCGCGCGCCACAGACCGGTCGCCTGCGCTCGGGGGCACCCTGAGTGGTGGGACCTTGATGGCTGGACCTCGGGGCGCGTCCCCCGACCGCGCGGTGGGACCCCGAACTCCAGACCCGGAGCGGCGGGGGCAGCCCGGGCCGCGCGTGGTAATTGGATTGTCCCCGCCGCGCGCTGTCACCGCACTGACTTTCCCTCTCCTGGATGATATTATCGGGACCCGGGCTCGCGGCTGACGCGCCTGTCAAAAGGCTGCGGCGGGAGCCCCCGGCCCGCGCATCAGCCAAGATAATTTGAAGTGAAATTTTCATTTTGACAGTAAACCCCGCAATTTCTAGAGGCTCGCGCCGCCAGCGCCGCTGCCAGGGGGAGGCTTTGCAGAAAGCCACGTCTTCCACTGAAAAGGGCAAAAGAACTCGAATTAGTTGTAATAGATAAAAGGGCAAAAATAAAGAGTCAAGGGTACTTGACAGTAATAGCCGAGTGCAGTCTCGGGGGACGCGCGCCGCGGCCAAGGCGGGGCGCCCGGAATCTTAATGCGGCGCCCGCGCCCCCGCCCGGCCCAGACAAAGCCGGGGCGGCCTCCGCGGACGCGGGGCTTCGCGGGGGCAGGGGCCGGCCGTGCGGGGGTTGGGGGGCGGCTCGACCCCCATCCGTGCCCTGGGCGCCCCGCACTCGCTCAGGCCCCGGGCCAGGCCCGGGCCGTCCCTGAGGCCCAGGCCGGAGCGACCCACCCGGCCCGGAGCCCCCACGTCTCGGGGAACCGGCTGCCTCCACCGGGGCTTTTTGATTAAACCGCAACATCGTGAGATAAAGACATGGGGGGGGGGTCGGCTACACCCCGCAGGGACTCAAAGGGACGCCCCGCACCCCCCACCTGACCCCTGGGGGCACACTCTGGAAGGTTCGCTGTGTGCACCTTCCCGCCCTCTGACCTGACCTCCGGGGCGGGGTGGGGGGCGGGGAGGGGCCCCACCGCACCCCCTGCCAGGCTGTCGGGGAGGAAAGGAGCCGGCCCCGCGCACCCACACACGCCACGGGCCGAGGGAGCGGCGCCCTGGACACGGCGCCCGTGAAACTGCGCCCGCGTCCCCGTTCATTACGCGGGTGACAGCCGCAGCTCCGGCCGCGGGGGCGCGGGGACAGACGGCGGCGGGGCCCGCTCCGCCAGCCCCATTAACAACTCCTCGCCGCGGGACACGGCGCCCGGAAACCGTCTCCCAACCTAAAAGCTTTATCGACCCTCCGACTGCGGCTGATGGCTCCATCTTTTTTCTTTTTTCTTCCTTTGCTTTTTTTATAACTTAGAAGAGAGCCGGGCGGCGGCGAGGTGATGAGAGGGGCTGACACGCGCCTCCCTAACGAGGGGGGGAGCGGGCCGCGGCCCTGAGCTGATGGTGAAAAGGCGCCAATTAAGATTTAAAGTGGCCGCCTCGGCCCGCCCGCGGGTGCTGCCGCAGTCAGCCTGGTGTGTCCCCCTCCCCCCCTCCGCCACCCCCATCCTGTCCCGCCTCCCTCCGCCTCCCTCCGCCTCCCGCACAAGAACGAGGAGGGACGGAGAGCGGAGTGAGCGGCTCCCGCCACCACCCTTTGGGACGGGCAAACTGTCTCCCAAGGCAGGTGACAGGAGGCTGAGGAAGACTGAGTCCGGCCCCTCCTGCGGTGTCCAGCTGACCAGGTGGTGGCCTCTGCCTGGTGCCCCCGGGCCTTCGCCCGGGGGTGCTGGTGCGGTGGAGGCAGACGGGGTCGCAGCCCACCCCCCCGCCGGGCAGCACTGCTGTGTCCCGACTTTCCAGAAGGGGCCACCTCCTTCCTGCAGCTCTAGGGAAGCCCTTCCTCTGGGGTCAGTTGCTGTCCCTTTCAGGCTGTCACCACCCTTAAGGTGGCCGTGGCCTCAGCGGTTGTTGCCACTGAGTTGAAGAAGCCGGAAGGCCCCCTGCCCAGGGGAAGGCGGCCCGGCCAGGGAATGAGAGCAGTGACCTTTCCATCTGACCCCGGTCTGGGCCCTGCCGCAGGGGAACAGGGACAATGGGGCCCAAGGGGGAGGAGGGGGAGGGGGAGGCCAGCAGGGAGGAAGGGAGCAGAGGGAAGGGGAGGCCTGCAGGGGGCCCAGGCTGTCTGGCGTCGCCTTTAGGAAGAAACACCTGGGGAGAAAATGGGGAGAAAACGCCCTTTCCCCAAAGGAGCCGACCCTGGGGTGGAGTGGGAGGGTGACCCGAACCCAGGGGCAGACAGCCCCGTCCCCGGTGTGTCGTGGAGGAAGCCCTGGGGCCTGGGCACCCCACGTTTCCCTCGGAGGGCCGGGCTTCTCGGGGGCTCAGGCGTCAGCCGAGCGCACTCTGGGCTTCGAGAAGCTGGGGTCCTGCCCCAGGGCCCAGGCCAAGGAGAGGCCCCCGACCTCCTCCCCAGGACCGGGGTGGGGCTCGGGCCCGCACAGCGACAGCCTCGACGGCCTGACCTGAACCCAAGATGGAGGCAGGTGCCGGATGCCCGACGCGAGAACGGGCCCGCGGACGGTCCATGCACTGCCAGGCCCTGCCCCACGCCGGGAGCCAGAGCGGCTGTGCCCGGCTCGCGGGCCGGTGCTGCCCTTGTCACGGGGCCGTGGTCACTCGGGGCCTCCCAGGGGAGGAGCTGAATGTCTGCACGGCCACCTCCTCCCCGCCGCTGCCCTGCTGAGGACGTGGACCCCTGGGCAGGGACAGAGCCGGGCCACACGGGAGGGGCACGCGGGCAGGAAGGGTGCCTCCGGAGGGCGTCACCCCTTTGCTCCTCACGGCCTTGTGCTCATCATCTCATCAGACCCTCGAGGGACAGCCGCGGGAGTCACGGGCACAGCACCGTGCGAGCCCCGTGTCCTCTGTCCTGTCCCCGGCGGCTGCCCGCTCTGGGCCCCGCTGATGGCAGCGCTCGTGGGCAGGGCTGGGGGAGAGCGGGAGAGGTCCGGAGCGGTTCTGGAAGCCCTTCCAGCAGGGTTGGCGCGTTCTCTGTCTCTGTCCCCCCCGTCCCCGCTTCACTAGCCCTCTGCGGGACGAGGCCCGGCTGCGGTGGGCGGTGAGGCCCACAGCTGGCCGCGCCGCGGGCTCAGCGACAGGCCAGGCTGTGACCCGCAGTGGAGGGAGGGGAGGAGGCGGGGCCCCCACCGGAAGGGACAGTGCTCACCGTACGGGGGACACGGAGGCAGGGACAGCAACACGGAGGGAGTCTGGAATGTGGCCGGACTGGGGAGAGCCCGGGGCGGGGGGGGTGGGGGACAGTGACGTCAGGTCATTGGCTCCAGCCCCCAGGCGCAGGAAGACCATGGCGGCCCCGTCCAGGCAGGCGGGGGCTGCAGTTTCGATCTGGAGGGCCCGCCTGGCACGGGGCGGCCGGGGCGGAGGGAAAGCCCCCAGTACCCCTCCGGGCAGCAGGAACGCCCCCAGGACCGGAGGGAGGGGGTTTTCGCGTGACGATCTGACATCCTAGTGACCTCGCCGGACTGGCAGGGAGCGATGCTGCGTCGGGAAGAGAAAACGGGACCGGGAGGTGGGCGTGGACCCGTGGGTGCCACGGAGCAGGTCTCGTCCTGCGCGGGTTCAGCAGGCGCTTGGCAGGGCCCGGGCCGCGGCGACGCCTGCGCCAGGCTCCGCCCGGCACCTCCGGCTTCCCGACCTCACGACCTCACGCTGCCACCGTCCCCGAGGGCCCGCGGGCTCGGGGCGTCTCAGGGGCAGCTGAGGCTCCGCCAGCACCAGAGGCAGGACGGGGAGAGGCGGAACGTGCGTGCGCGGAGGAGGACGGTCCGCCAGGGGCCCAGGCTGAGCGCTCGCCGGGGGAGGGTCACGGAGAGGCTGGGTCACCGACTCGCTCCCCGGGAGGTCTGAGAGGGGACCTCCCGCGGGGCGTGCACGTGTGCACACTCACCGTCGACATGCACGTGTGTGTTCACACGCAGGCGCACGCAGTCCACGTGCACGCACGGGTGCGCACACGCAGGCGCACGCAGTCCACACGCGCACATCTCCTGGAGTCGGGGGCCGTCCCGGACCCTCTCGAGCAGGCTCTCCCCCTGGCTGGGCTGGTGACTGAGCAGGGGCGGGAGGGCCAGAGGGGGCGCCGGAGCAGTGCCCAGTGCCCAGTGCCCAGTGTCCCGGGGAGACAGCGGCGAGGCAGCCCCAGCCTGCCCCCGAGGAACTGCGGGCTGGGCCCGTCCGGACGAGCCCCCCTCGGGTCAGCAGTCCCGGAGCGGGATGGACACCCTCCTGGCCGCGGGGCCCGCGTCCCAGCAGCCCGGCCTGGGATCCCGAGTGCTGCCCTGTGGCTCCCCCGGCCTGGGATGGGGAGCAGGTGCCGGGCCTCCCTGCCTGCCCCTCCCGGGCCTCCGCGTGCTCATGGGGCCTCGCCCGCAGGGGCAGGGCCTGCGCCACACGGGCCACGGCCATTCGCAGCCGGGCCGATGGGGCCGCAGTCACGGAACCGACCACGGCGACCCCTCCAGGGAGCGTCAGCCCGAGCGCACGGGGCGGCCCGAACACCGAGCAGCTTCGCGGCCGCTCCGTCCTGCGACGGGACGCCCGTTCCTGCCCGGCAGCCGGGGGCAGGCCGCCCCTCCTCGGTGGCCCCCGGGCGTCCGGGCCGAGGGCTGCCCCAGCACTGGGGCGGACCCCTCTGTGGCGGGACTGTCCGCTGTAGCCCTGCGGCCCGGCAATGCCGGGCGAGGGACGGGGGCGAGGGACGGGGCGAGGGACGGGGCCGAGGCGGCGGCAGCGAGGGGGCTGTCCCCGCTGCCCCGCTGGTTCCCTGCGAACCCTGAACTGCTCCTTGTGAAAAACAGGACGAAAGCACAGCGAGGCGGTGACGTCACCTGACGGACTCGCCGCCGCGTGTCCTCTGGAACGGAGCCCCCCTACAGGGGCTTTTCTCGGACGTTCTCTCAGCGTCCCCAGCGGGAACGCTAAGAAGCGAGGCCGAGGCCTAGGCAGCGGGAGGACGAGAGTCCCGCAGGCTCTGCGCCCCGGAGCCCGCCGATGCCCTGCTGCAGGCCAGACCCCCCCACCCCCGGGGCCCCAGGCCGTCGCCTGCTCTCGCCCGCCCCATCGGGGCCGCCCAGGGTGGGCTGTGACAGTCCAACTCTCAGGTGGCCTGGGGAGCTCCTGGCTGGCCCCAAGACGGGCCCCGCGGCCTCGGAGACAACGCAGAGGAGGGGGGAGGCCGGCAGCCCGCCGGGACAGGCGGGTCCCCTCGGTCCTCAGCAGGGAGGCCCGCGCCCCTGCGCGTGCTGAGCGAGGTGCAGGCTCCTCCGCGTTCGCGTCCGGGCCTGGCCAGCTGCTGGCCGCCGAGCGACTGTCCACGACGCCGCTGGGGCCTTCAGACAGGGCGAGGTGTCACCGTCACCCCCCAGGCCCCCAGAGCCTCCGGAATGCGCCAGATGGCCGCTGAGGGCGCGCTCCCCGCCCGCCCGCCCACGGCCCCAGCGCATGCCTCCGGGTCAGGCGCTGCTGACGCGTGTCATCTGGCATCCGCTGGCTCGCACCGGCCTGGCCGGCGGGGAGCACTTCCAAACGCCACGGCGGCAGAGGCCAGGCGTGCCAGAGAGGTGACGAAAGGTCGCCGCGCCGACACGTCTCCGGCCTCCCAGCTGTCACTGCCGTGTGGCGGAGGCAACGCAGCAGAGGGACGCGGGGCCGGACGGAGGGCGCTCCCCGGGGACCTCACCCCACACCCCAGGGCTCCAGGGCGCCCCAGGGGGGCCGAAGGGTTGGAAGCGCGGGCCGCGGAAGACGCGGGCGGTGTCGCGTGCTGTGTGCGCACGGGCGCGTGTGAGGGGCGGGTACGATGCGTGCACGCGTGGGGCTGCCGTGTGTGCGGGTGCACGTGTGTGCACTCTGCGCAGGCGTGTGCGTGCTCCCGTGGGCGTGCGTGTGCGCGACCGCATGGTGAGAGCAGCGGCACCCGGGGCCCCGGGACAGCCAGACAGACCCGCCGCTGTCCCTGCACCACGGGGACACGCCCTGGCAGCGCCGCTCCCCAGGCCGCAGCGGGTGGCCCTGGGCAGCCCCCGCCGTCTGCAGGGAGCAGCGTCCGCGGCAGAGTCCCCGTCCGCGCCCCCGGCCTCCGCAGACCCCCGGGGGGCTGGCTCCGCTGAGGGCACAGGCAGGCCCCCCCCCCATGACCGAGACCCGGGAAGGCCCCGACCGGTCGGCGCGCGACCCGGAGAGGGCCCCGTTCGTGTGGGCGCAGCGCTGCGCGGGGTCTCCCAGATCTGATGGGGTCGTTGGTCCCGAGGTTTGTTCCAAAGGAAACGGGGCAGGGGGAGACTCCGAAGTGGCCCCGGCCCCCTCCACCCCCCCGGGTCTGCAGCCGGGTCCAGGCGAGGCCGTCGGGGAGTCAGCTCTTCTGAGTCACCGGGAAAGGCCGGACCCACCTGGATGGCGTCCGGCCAGTCCAGGGACCCGGGAGTGGACCTGCCGGCCGGTGCGTGGACGGACTGCACGCTCCACGCGTGGGGACCGCTTCCCCCGACGCGGGGTGTCCTGCAGCTGGGGCCCCAGCCGCGCACACACCCCGGCCCGGGCCAGGTGAAGCCTCCGTGAGCAGCTGACGCAGCGCCAGGCGGGCCTGGACGTGGAAGGGGCTGGACGCCACCCCCCGGGACCCAGTCCCCCGCGGCACCCGTGACCAACGAGCCGGGCCGGCCTCTGCCTCGCACTGCGCACCCCGCTCGGGTCCCGCCAGAAGACACTCCGCCAAGGAGCCGCGCGGCCAGGCCCTCGCCCCGGAGCCCCTAGGGTGGGGGCGGGCGCGGTCCCGGGGCCGTCGGTCACCTCGAGGCCGTGTGCTGCCGAGGGCACGGTGGCCAGCAGCTGCGGGGGGGGCATGAGGGGTGTCAGCGGCTGCAGGGCGGGTCCCGGGGGTGTTAGGGGGTGACTGTGCCTAACCCGGAGCGAGGCTGCCATCGTGGGGCTCGATGGCTGGGCGGTCGCTGGGCTCAGGACGCCGTCCCACCGCTTTCCAGGAACCGTGACGTGGAGCCAGCAGGAGTGCGAAGCCCCCGTCCCCCGGATTCCCGGGGCGGGTTCAGAGCTGGCTCGGCGCCGGGCGCCGACAGCGGCGCGGACAGGGTGAGGAGTGCTTGTGGCCCTCGGGGTGCGGCCTCGGGGCTGCGTGTGGCGCGGCACAGGACAGGGCCACCTGCACCTGCACTGACAGCCGCCGCGAGGGGCACCCCAGAGCCACTGTCTGGGGAGAGGGGGAGAGAGCGGCTCCCCGCAGGGACGCAGCCTGAGGGGCCGGAGGGCCCCCCACCCCACGCCCACGCCCAGGCCCCGCACCCCACCCAGCTGCCCAAAGCCTGGCTCCTCAACGGGAAATGGGAAATCGGAACCAAAGCGAGGAGCAGAGAAAAGGGGCGGAGGCGACGCCAAACTCCCCTGGGGACACGGGGCGTGGGACCGTCGGGCGCACACTTCGGGGCGAGGACCCAGCGCGTCAGGTGGGCTCGGGGCGGCGCCCGCCCCGTCAGCACCCGGGTCTGCGTTTCTCTCTCGTCCTCCCCCCGCCCCAAACCCCGAACGTCACACCAGGCGCGACCGTGTCGCCCGTTTCTCCCTGCGTCGACCGGGCTGACGCATGGCTCCCGCGTGCCAACCGCAGACTCAGCCCCGGTGCCCCGGACCCTGTCGCGGCTTCGAGCGGACGCTGCAGGACACGCTTAATGGTTTCTGTTCATTAGACACACACTTCCCCCCAGTTCCGTCCCCGGACCCCGCGGCTTCTCTTCCTTTCACCGTCTTGAGAACGTTCCGAGCCAGAACGACTCACCACCTGGAAGGCGTCCCCCTCTAAGGCCGCCATCGCGCCGCCTCCACCCTGCCAGTCCGCGTGCGCCGTGGCAGCGCACGTGGAGGGTGAAATGACACAATGTGCCCCGTAGCCTGCCACCCGGCACCTTCACATGATAAAAGCCGGTCACGCGCCCGCCGGGCGACTCGTTCTCGTTGTCACGTGGCCCCAGGAACTGGCCGGGCCCCAGCGGCGCGGGCCGCTCCCCGAGCACGACCCCCGGCGCCCGCCCCCAGCGCGGCGGCCCGCGGGGCGTCCAGCGAGCTGCACAGGGCACGGGGGGGGGGGGGTGTCTCGCGCACGAGGCCACTTTCCGGAAGCGCGTGCGAGGCTGTCCCGTCGCCCCGAGCTGTCCCCAGCACATCAGTCACGGGGACTGCGGAAGCGATGCCCGTTTGAGGGGGAAAAAGCACAAAACCGTGTGTCCTGCTTCTGCTCCGCCCACCAAGTGAAGCTGCCACGGGACGCGCCGGGACGCGATGGGCGGCCGTCCCCTGCGCACGTGGAGATTATTCTAGAGCCTTCCACAGCAGGAGGCAGAATCCACATGAAGTCAGACGGCCGTTTCCTTTCAAAAAGAACAATTGCCTGGAAAGTGCAAGAACCGGATTTAACCGAAGCGGGAGGAGCCTGTTCCTGGGTTGCCCCGCGCCGTGGCTTCCCACCCTCGTTACTTGTTACTCGGGATGGTGCGTCTCCTCTAGGAAAACAGCGTCCCTCCCCCTCCCTCCCCTCCCCTCCCCCACCCTCCCCTCCCCTCCCCCACCCTCCCCTCTCCTCCCCTCCCCTCCCTTCCCTCCCCTCCCCCTCCCTCCCCTCCACCCCCCCTCCCTTCCCTCCCCTCCCCTCCCCTCCCCCTCCCTTCCCTCCCCTCTCCCTGCCCCTTCCCAAGAGCCGAAGTGGCCATCCCTGCCGCCCCCCCACCCGCTTACAGTGTGGCCCCTGAGCCCCCGCAGGCCCCGCCCCGGTCCCCACTCCCCCACCGCGCCCGCCCCCTGGCCGTGGACCCCGGGGTGCTCACCCACACACGCCTCTGCGCGGCCGGGAGCCCGGTGGCGTGGACGGTGCTGACAGCGGGTCAGGCCCTGCCGGGCTGTCTTCTCGAGGCCCTGCCTGCTCCCGGCCCAGTGACCCCTCCGCGCCCTTGGGATGACAACACTCCCCTCTCAGCCTCTCCAAGGGTCAGCCAGATAACCCGTCCCAAGAGGCCTTATCTCTGTCCTTCCTGCCCTGCTGTCCCCTGAGAAGGGACAGAAGCCGGAGGGCCCAGGGGAGAGAGCCGGGAGCGGGGCCCAGAGGGGGCCTGCGTAGCAGCCGGGGTGCCGGGTGCCAGGAGCCTCAGGCCGGTGTCCACGCGCCCGGCCCCACCCAGCCGCGGCCTGGCCAGCCCCGCTCCCGCCCACACCGCGGCCACCGCGCTGCCCCTCGCCGGTCGCAGCTCTGGCAGGATGACGAGCCCCCACGTGACTTTCTGGAAACAGCAAACGGCCGGCTCAGGGGACCTCAGCGGCCCCACGGGCGAGGGGGCCCCACGGGGAGCCGCCACACCCACCCCACGGCCCCGAGGCTCCCTGCGCCCGCGAGGGGGACGCTGACGCTGCGCCGGCTGTGCCTGGTCCTCACCCCGGCCCCCCCAGGGCCGCGGGCGTGTGTGCAGGCTGGTGGCGGTCACCTGGTGACCTGCCGGGCCCTCGGCCCCTGCGTGTGACCTCTGACCTCCAGGAGGGCTCAGTGCTGGGCACACGGCCTCTGGGGACCTGGTAGGGCACCGCCCTCCGCCCCTGGACCTGAGTCAGGAAACCCTAGGATTAAAGCGAGAAAAGCCAGTTGCCCGGGTCCGGGGGCATCCAGGGTCCAGGGCCCAGCAGTCCGGGTCCCTCTGGAGGCCCCGGGGAGGCCCCGCCCAGGCCGCGTCCCTCAGACACTCAGCCGTCCCTGACTCGGCCGCGGCCGCCTGGCTCCAGCCTCAGCCTCTGTCTTCACGCGGCTCCTTCCCGGGCCTCTGTGCAGCGGGTCAGCGAGGACACTGGTTCGACTGGCTTTGGGGCCACCTTAACCCTCTAGGGCCTCGTCTTGACTTAAAACAGCCGCAAAGACCCGTTTCCAAATCAGGGCACAGCACAGGCCCCGCGTGGCCACGGACTTGGGGCCACTCCTCGGCCCAGCCCCGTGGAGCCCACGCACCCCGACTGGGCTCTGAGGCCTTCGTCCGCCCCGCCGCCCGCACCACCCCCTGCCCGGCCCGAGGCCTCCGCGGGGACGTAGCCCAGGGCCACTGTGCGGTGGGCAGGGGGTGGGGCGTGGCCGAACCCGGGGACCCTCTCGGGGATTGTGTGCTGCGCCCCCGGAGCCCCTGTGCTGTGCCCTGCACCGTCTGCAGCAGGAGCCTGCGCCCCCGCCCACGGGGCCGGCCTCCTGTGGGACCCGCGCCCCCAGCGCACACGCCCGCCCCCCATCACCCCCACCCCGACAGCGTGCACCGCACGGGGCCTGCCCGTGTGATCTGCGCGGGCCTCGGTGGCCGCGAAAACCCGGAGCGAGGAAAGCAGCTCGACGAGGGCCCGAGGGGCGTCCCGTCGCCACGTGCGGGCGCGCGAGGCCGAGCACTCACCCCTGACACGGCGCACGGGGCAGGACGAGGCTCCCGGTCGGAGGCGGGACGTGTGGGCGCGGTGGGCGCGGCGGGGAAAGGTCGCGGGGACCGGCTCCTGTCGATCGCGGCGGCGGAGCTAGTGCTGACCTTTCACCCCCCCTCGGTGCGTCTAATCACAGCCGAGGAGCCGACGACTTCAGGAGCCGCGGAAATTTCCGGCCCAAACCCCGGGGGAGCCGAAACCTTCCTCGAGGCCTGGTCGCCGAGCGGGTGGGATGGGCTCGCCCTCGCGGCAGGCGCGGGCCAGAGCGCCGTGGCCGCCCAAACCGCCGCCCCCCCCCCCAAAATCGCCTTGTCATCGCCCCCAGTGGCCCGGACGGGGCTGTGGGGCCAGCGTCCCAGGAGCCGCCGGAGCCGGCCAGGAAGCCGCCGCTGTCACACACGCCCGCGTCCCCCACGCGAGACGGACGCCTTCGCCGGCGGGGTCGTGAGCCGCCCAGGGTCAGCGCAGGCGACCGGATCGAGCCATCGCTCAGGTCACTGTCCAAAGTACGCGCACGGGCGGCGAGGAGGCCCCACCCGCAGGGGAGACCCCGCGGCTCCTTGGGAAAGCCGCCCTCGGACCTCGGGCCCAGGGGACCCCACAGTGAGCCGGCTGGGATTCGGACGGCCTGGGCGGGACTTGGGCGACGCCGGCGTCGGGCAGGCTCGGGCACCGGGGGCCGAGCATTTGCCGGGCCGGCTGCGGGTGCCCGGCCCCGAGTGCTCTGTCTGCCGGTCCCCAGTCCCCCCGTGAGATGACCAGGGCGCGCACCACGAGAACTGGCTGCGCCGGGCTTCGTGGTCCGCAGCGGGACCAGAGCGATCGCCCCGACGTTCGGAGACGGGGCAACGACCGTCGGCCTAAAGCAGAGGCTGCGGCCACGTGACAGGTGGCCGCCTGCTCGCTGGGCTCCTGCGCGCGAGCTAGGAAGGGCAGCCCCACCCCTGGGGCCAGAGCCCCAGGCCCATGTGTGAGTCTGGACGGGTGAAGGCTCGGCCGGCCGGACGGGAGACAAAGGCAGGAAGGCCCGGCCCGGCCCGGAGACCCCCACCAGGGGACGCAGCCCCGCGAAGCCACTCGGGCAGGGATGGGGAGGCCTGTGCGGGGCAGAGTGGGACCTGACGGGGGACAGAGAAGGGAGGGCAGAGACAGAGCACCCAGCGGGGACCCACGGAAGGTTCCGGAGCGGCCGGTGTGAGGACAGCCACTCCCCGCAGACAGGAGGATGGTGTCTGTCACCTGCTGCCCCACGGAGAACAGGAAACCCTAAAGCGGGACGTGCGGCGCGGGGCGGGCCCTCATGGCGGCCCGTCTTCAGGGTAAGGAGAGGGGCTGTCAGGTCCCCGGGGTGAAACTGGGGGCGCAGCCTCCGCCCTGGGCGCACCCACGGGTCCAGCGGCACCGCCTGGGGCCACGAGAAAACGGGGAACTGGCTTCCGAGGACAGCGAAGTCCCCGTGGAGTTCGCCTTCTTCGGACCCCAGGGCCAACGGCGCGCGCCGGCTCGGGAAGGCGACGCGGAAACGAAGAGAGAAATCCTGAATTCAGTGTTTTGTTTTGTTGTTTTTTCAGTGTGAAATAAGGTCGGACGCCGGAAATCCGACTCGTGAGCGTAAAGACGAGGGAACAGCCTCGGTTTCGGGGCGGCGCCGCGGTAACCGGAAGGGGGCCCAGCGGACGAGCGTGCGCGAAGCCCAAGGGCCCACGTCAGCGCCTTTTCCGGATCCGACGTGCAGTGGACTGGGACCGGCGGTTCCGTTTACAGACGAGACGAGGCTCACGAATAACCGTGTCCGCCCAGAAACACGCCTGCAGAGCAAGGCCTGGCACGGCGTCGCTTTCCTTCTTTTAAGCAAAAACCAACAAACACCAAAAATCCCGGACGGAGGGCGACGGCTGGGGGCGCAGCTCCTGGGCCTTCGCGAGGGGTGCGCGTGGGGCGCCCGTCCTGGCGGCTGGGACGCCGGCCGGACCTCGTGTGCCTGAGGCCCTCGTGGGACTGAGGCCATCGCAGCACGAAGGGCCCCCCCCCACCGAGGGCCGCCCGCGCCGGCGACCCGCACGCGGCCGCCACCCAGAACCGGGGCTCCACGCGCACTTCGGGGCCGGCGGAGGCAAAGCGGGGCCCCCTCTGGCACGCCGCCGCCACGCCAGGGCCGAGGAAGGCGCCCGCACACCCTCCGCCGCGGGACTGGGAGAAACGGGACCAGCAACCGCGACTCGTGCGAACGCCTCGTGCGTCTCCGACGTCTCACCCGGGCGGGACGCGGCGGGACACGGGGGCGCGCCGACTTCCGGGGGAAACTGCGGGGACACTGGGGGGCGCGTGGTTGTACCTTGAAGGCCCGTCCCACGGTCCGGCCAGGCCCCCCAGACCCAAACGCCTCGGCCCCGCGGTCGGCTGCGCGGGGCCCTTCGCCTCGACAGGAGGGTGAGGCCGGGAGGCGCATGAGGCAGAGGGAGGCGACCCCTGCTCCCCCCCGCAGCTCCGGTCCGCCCGGTGCCCCTTGTCGGAGGAGAGGCCGAGAGCGACGTCCCCCCGGGTCCTCGCTCTGCAGCCTGCCGTCCCGCGGGGAGGCTCGGGGGCCCCGGCCAGGGTGACCGCCCCTTTGTGCGCAGACCGGCACCTGCCCGGTGCGTGTCCTTCTCTCCGCCGACACCGCGGCCTCTGAGGAAGCAGCCGCGCTCCTCGCCCTTCAGGGTGCGACGACACCCCCTTCCCGACGACAGGAACAGAAAGGTTTCGCGCGGTCGGGCCGCCTCCCGGGGCCGCGGGGGAGAACGGGGAGGAGAAGGGGCCGCGGAACCAATTACCTCGGCTCCCCTTGCGCGTTGCAAATGTGACCTTTCGCGGGGATTTGATTGCGGGCTCCCTGCTGGGCGCGGCGGGCGCGGACGCCGGGCGCTCGCGCACTCGTCAGGGCGGCTGTTTGTTTTAATTCCCTCTGATGGCGAGGACAGCCGTGTCTGGGGCCCGGCGCCATAATGAGACAAGCGCAGGGCTGCGTGGCTCCGCCGGTGACAAGGCGAAGGCCCACGACGCGCGGGGACAGAGAGGGCCGTCTGCCGTGGGCTGGAGCCGGCGGGAGTGAGCCCCAGTGCGGCGCCGGGACCGTCGGGGCCGCCACGCAGATGTGGCGGGGGCGGGAGCCGGGGGTGAGGAAGGGGCCCCCGCAGAGCCCCCGCTTCTCCCCGTCACAGCGGAGCCGGCCCCGCCAGCCCCCTTCCCCACCCCGAGGGCACCGGGGCCCACGGCCGGGGCAGCGAGGGGGTGCGCAGCCCCGGATCGGCAGCCGGGCCTGGGAGTGGGTGGGTCCACCCGTGCAGCCAGCCTCTGCGTGGACCCCCGGGGCGGCCCTGGGGTGCAGGGCGGAGACCTCGGCGCCACAGCCTCCCGCAGGCGGGAGGCTCCCGCGGACGCAGCAGACGCTTTGGGGCTCACCCCGCCGGGGTCCCGCCGGGCTCCAAGCGCCTCCAGAGCGCCCGACGGCCGTTCCAGCGGCAGAGCGAGCTCCGCTCGTGCACGAAGCGCCGTGGCTCACCGCGTGCGCAGTCGGCGGCGGCAGCTGAGGGTGGAGCGGAACCCGCGGGGCTCGGCGCTCAGGGCTGGCCCGGCCTCCCGCGCGGGGACGGACGGTGAGGGACAGGCAGGGCCGCCCCGGGGCGCGCCAGGAGCTGCGGGGAGCTGGCTGCCCCCAAGCGGGAGGACGTGGAGGAGCGGACGAGGGCCCACGCCGTCCCCTCGGACTGACGAGGGCCTCCCCCCGGGGGTCCTGGCTCCGGAGTGGGAGAGGCCCCGCCCACTGTGCGTGGCCTCAGGTCCCCGAAGGCAGGTCCCAGGTGGGGAGCAGCCGGGTGCCAGCCCCGCAGACGCTGGGGCCCCTGGGGGACCCGGGCTGCCCGCAGGAGCCCCTGCGCTCTGCCACTGGGGCGGCGGGTGGGAGGAGCGGCAGGTGGCGGGGGACACTCAGGCGGGGGCCCCAGCTGAGAAGGGCAGCGTGGACCTTCACTTTCGTGGATCTCGGGTGAACGAGCGGCTCCCTCCGACCCCTCGCCACGGCTGCGCCGCGCACCTGTGGCCGTGAGAACCACGTGCGAGGTCGCGGCCGCACCCGCCGGCGCGTGTGGGCGCCGGGGCAGGCCCCGCTCTCCCGGCGTGTCCGGGGGCAGGACCGGACGAGAGGCGTGAGAGTGGGGACAGGTCGCCCCACGCCCCGGCGACCAGGCGTGCGTGTGACGTGTCCGAGCTCTGCTCCCCTGGCCCACGGGGACCCCACGCGCTTGGGGACAGACTCGCGATGACTCCGGCACCACCGTCCACTCGCGTCGCTGCGTCGCTCCGCCCCGCACGGACGGCCGGGGCCACGTCCAGCGTCTGCTCGCCCGGCCGTCGCCTGTGCCTGCACGTAGCGCTCGTGACGGGCGCTGACGGTCCCGACGTTTCAGTTTCGTAAAAACAAGGGCGAAGTGGAGCGCGAAACAGCCCTCCCCCGCCTGCGAGCAGGGAACCCGTCTTCGGGCTGGATCTTCGCGAGCTTCGGTGGCTCCGAGGAGACAAAGGGGACCCGGCCCCAGCGGGGTGCGCCGCCCACATGAGTGGTGGACCCCAGGGCACCAGGACACGGAGACAGGCCAGCCCGTGGGGGCGGCCACACGCTCCCGTGGGCAGTCACCCTGGAAGGCGGCCTCGGGCGATGCGTGTTGTTCTCCCGCCTGCGGCCCGGCTCCTCCTCCAGCCAAGCCCAGACCCGCCTCCGCCACCCCACCTAAGATCAGGGCCCACGACCGGTGTCACGGTCCCCGACCGGGATGGGGACGGCAGCGCCGCCCACCACAGCGCCTTCTGGGCCTCTCAACGAGCCCCAAAGCGAAAGGGCCAGGCGGGGGCCCCGGACGCAGCGGGCCAGGGCCCGGTCCCCCACGACCCCCACACGGCCCGTTTCCCAGCCTCTCGCTGACGCAGAAGTCCCCGAGGTCCCGTCTGAGCAGAGTGCGGCCGCAGAGGGTGGGCCCGACCCTCCAGCCCTGCCGCAGGGCCGCGTCTCGCCCAGGTCCCGGTCACCGGTTGGGGTGGCGCTCCCGGGCGAGCTCCCGGCCTGGCGGACGAGGCGGGTTTGGGGCCCCGGGGCCAGGAGCCCCGTGCGCCGAGTCTCCCGGGAAGGAAGCCCGCGCGGTCCGAGGCCAGCGGTCGCTGCGCACACGTCGGTGTGACGACGGGAAGGGGCAGGAGGTGCCAGGGAGCGGCCTACTCGCCCCCAAAGGCCGCCCGCGACAGGTCACGTCCGTTAGGGCTGGAAACAGACTCCGCCGCCGGAGTCGCTGGTTAGAGAACGCCGGGAGTCCCCGGAGAGAGGGGCGAGTCAGAGAAACAGGCAGCGCCAGGCAGGGGAGGAGCCTGACGCGCGCGGCCGCGGCCCCGATGCCGCGAGCAGAGGCCGGGCCCGGCCCTACTCTCCTCCTGGGCGCCGTGGTGACGGCGGCCCCGAAGCGGGCGCCACGCGGACAGCAGGTCGCTCAGCCTTCCCGAGGCTCTGATGCGTGTTCCGTGAGACGGCGCCTTCGGAGGGTGAGCGGCTTCGACGTCATCACTTTAAATTTTAAATAACCGCACAGCGGCGACCCCCGGGCTGCGGCAGTCAGCGCCAGGACCCCCCGGACCTCTGCGGACCCCGCCCTGGCCTCTGGGGACCGGGCTCGGCGTGAGGAGGCGCTGCCGGGGTGGGGGGGAGCGTTGGCTGTCACGAGGGCCACCAGGGGAGGATGTGAGGACGCGTCCGTCAGGGTCGTCTCCCCGTTCACAGCCGGACACCCCGGTGACGCGGAGTCGGTGGCTCCGTTTATGAGAAACGCCGAAGGGAAGTGCTGAGCACCGCGGGGGCAGGTGCCGGCGAGCCCGCGGCCGCCCCGCCGTCCCCGCGGCCGCCCCGATGTCCCCGCGCCCGCCCCGATGTCCCCGCGCCTCCCCGCCGTCCCCGCGCCTCCCCACCGTCCCCGTGGCCTCCCCGCCGTCCCCGCGGCCTCCCCGCCATCAGGGCTCTCTGGCCGACCCGCCCCGGGACGCGCTGCCTCCCACAGCCGGCCAGGACATGCCGGTCTGGCCAACCTGCCTGGTGGGACCCCGACCCTGCGGCCGCGGTGCCCCGTGGGCCTCGAGGGGCGGGGGTGTCCGTCGTCGCCCCTCTGCAGAGACCTCGCACCCGCTGCCCGGCTCAGGCACCGGCTACGGCTGCGTCTCCCGCGGCCCCTCCGGCCCCGGGGCAGGCCGAGGGGCAGTGCCATCTCCCCTGGGCTGGGCCTCCCGGCCCCAGACCGGGGTGTCAGCAGCCCCGAGGGGGGGGCACCCTCTGGGACCCGCGGCCTCTTAGGCACCGCTGCCCCCTGGTGGACAGGCCGGGGCCCGCGGCGGCGGGTGTGGGGGGGCAGGGCCCACACAGGCCCGACAGCCTGGGCCGTGGGGCCGTGTCCACGCCCCCGGGCAGCGGGGCGTCCCTGCGCCCGCCTCCGGAGAAGGACCGGTCTGCACTGCTCTCCTGCCCGTCCCCCCGGACCCCGAAGGCAGACGCCGGCAAAGCCGCTCTGGCTGGGGCGGGGGCACGTCGGGCGACACCAGGGCGAGACCCCAGGAGGGTGCGCCGCACGCCCACCGCCGGGCGCCTCGCCTGATGTGCTGACCCGCGGCCCTCCAGCCCACCCTGGCGTGTCCCCTGCCTCCCACGGGGGCACAGCCGGGGGCAGAGCCTCCGCCTGCGGAGCGGAGCCCTGCGGGCCGGGACACCCCGGCGTCCTCTCCGGAAGCCTGCGAACCACAGGGGCTTCAGCGCCAGTGACACTCACGTGCGCTTCGCGTCGGTCTCTCAGGACATCCCGGGGCGCGGGCCCCCGGGGGACAGAGGACAGTGCGGGCCCAGGCCTACCCCGACACTGATGAGCTTCGGCTCCCACGGGACCTCGTCAGGGCCACGAAGCCGTGGCCGCGCGCTCCTGGCCGTCCCGCTGTGGGCCTCAGAGGGGACGGGGAGGAAGAGGGAACTCGGCCCCCCCCGCCCGCCCACCCCAGCAGGAAACGTGGGGGGACGAGGCCGCTGCTCCTGCGCCCCCGCTGCCATAGCCCCGGTTTGACCTGGCAGTGGCCGGGGCACTGGCGCCAGGTGTGGGGCCAGGGGCAGGGGGGTGGTGACTGCCGGGGCCTCCGAGGGTCCACGGCAGCGTCCCCGGTGGCCGTGCAGCGGGGACAGCGTCCGGCAGCGGGCACGCGCGCTGGCTCGTGTAAGCCTCGTTTCTTCCCCATGGAAACCAGGGGCTGTGATCTTCACTCGTTTCCGTGGGCCCGCGTGGTCACTGCTGCGGTCCCGGAGGGGTCAGGACCAGCCCGTGCCCTCACCAGAGGCCTGGGGCCACCCCTGGCCAGGCCTCCCCACTGGGCCACCCGTAAACGGGCAGCGACGCCGTCCAGCGGGTTCACAGTGCCCGACAGCGGGTGGACGCTGCTGTGCAGTCAGCAGGTCAGGGCCTGGCATGGACGTGGACACTGGGAGTCCCCGGAGCGCACGATGACGTGGGCACCGACAGCCCCCGAGCGCACGGTGCTACCCGCAGGGTCACCCACGGCGCCCTGACCCCCTCCCAAACAGGCACTCGAGGACCCTGCTGGGCGGCAGCCACGGGGTCTGGGCCTTCGTCCCCCCCCCCCACTTTTGGACACGAAGCTGGGCAAGGAGGCCGAGGGCGAAGGCGGCATGAGGAGTGCGAGCTCCCCGTCCCCGTCCCAGGGGGCCCCAGCGCACGGCCGTCCAGAACCGCGGGCAGGGGGGGTGGCATGGGGACGCCCGGTGCTTGCAGCTGTGATGAGCGCAGCCGTGGTCGTGCTGGACAGGGGGGCCCAGCCCAAAGCCTGTGTCCCTGTGAGGTCACACAGACAGGCAGGGGCCGCAGGGACGCGTCCGGGAGCACCCGCACCGCCGGGACCTGGGGACCGGCCAGGAGGGGCCTGCCTGGTGTCCCCAGAGGGAGCGAGGCCACGAAGCCCACAAGGCCCTGGGGACACCAACTTCAGACTCTGACCCTGTGAGACTGAGCCCTGGGAGTGACACACCCGCCGGGGGGCAGTTGGGTGGGGCGGCCCGGGCACGGCACGCGTGTCCCTCGACGACGGTGTCCGCAGAGCCCAGGAGACGGCTGCCGAGAAGGCCCCGCCTCTGGGCCGGCACAGTCCCCCAGCGAGCCGGGACGAGCGCACCCGAGTCACCCACGGGGCCCCGTCCCACGGGTCGGACTGTGGGACCCCAGGCATGGCCAGGCTCAGAGGGGCCCAGGGCACCCCACCCAGCACTGGGGTGCCCTTCGGGACGACACTGAGCGCAGGCCCAGCGTTCCACCGGCGACAGCAGTGCCCTTCGCGCGGCGCGGCCCGCCCCTCACAGCCTCGGGCCTGCTGAGGTGGCACCTGGGACTCAGCACCGCAGGGCGCAGGGCGGGGTAGGCCCCTCCACCAGGTGGGCGGGGGTGGGGGGTCCAGGGCATCAGGTCACGTGGGCGGTTCCCAGGCGACGGGCACGGAGCCCGCACGGCCGCGGAGCCCAGGAAGTGCATCTCCCCTTCCTCGCGGCGCGGGAACCAGGCTCCGTGGGGAGGCCGGGCTCACCCCGCCTGGATGGCGTGGGCCTGTGGCCTGTGACCCCCCCACCCGAGAGGCCCAGTGGGGAGGCCGGGCCTCAGCTGCACCGGGCAGGGGGGCGGGCCCGGAGGTGGCCATGGGCGGAGCCAGGGGCAGTGAGCGCTGCCGCCCGGTCATGTGTTCGAGACCCTGCGTCCGGACCTGTGTCCACAGCGAGATCTGAGGACGGAGGGGAGGGCGGGGGCTTTGGGTCTCTGTTTCGTAAACAGGACGCCGAAACCGCAGCCGGCGGGGACGCAGCTTGCTCCTGTTCCCCTCGGCGGCCGGCGTGGCCGCCCGCACGGGGACGGCGGGGCCGCCTGCTCTGAGGGACGGCGCGGCCGCCTGCTCTGGGGGACGGCGGGGCCGCCTGCACTGGGGGCAGCGTGGCCGCCTGCACGGGGACGGCGGGGCCGCCTGCACTGGGACGGCGGGGCCGCCTGCACTGGGGGCAGCGTGGCCGCCTGCACGGGGACGGCGGGGTCGCCTGCACTGGGGGACGGCGGGGTCGCCTGCTCTGAGGGACGGCATGGCCACCCGCACCGGGGCGGCGGGGTCGCCTGCACTGGGGCGGCGTGGCCGCCTGCTCGGGGGGACGGCGGGGCCGCCTGCACGGGGGCGGCGGGGTCGCCTGCACTGGGGACGAGCTGCAGAAGCACCTGGCACACGCCTCGGGGGCGGCCCCGCTCCAGGCCCCGCTCCTACGCGCTGCTCGTCTGCAAAAGCCCCGTCTGTGAAAGGAGCACGCTGAGGACGGCCGCCCTCGAGACACTTTATTCACCCGCGTCGTGCGCATTCACTCCGTGTCCCCAGGTCCCCGGGTCCCCGGCTTCGGCCGAGGCGCCCCGTGCGGCCTAGTGGTGCTGCTGTCTGAACTGGAGTCCGCAGTAGCCGCACGTCCCGGTTTTCGTTTCTTTGTCCTGAAAAGATTCAAAAGATGTCCTGTCCCCACACCCGACTTCAGACGGGACCACGGACGTCAGACGCCGAGAGGGTGCGCTCCCCGGACGCGCTGTACCACGCGCGAGGGGGCGAAGGGGCCACGGCCTGCGCCCGGCCCCGGCTCCCCGCCTGGAACACCGGGCCCCTCAGCGGAGCGCGGAGGACCGCGCGAGGACAGAGTCAGCACCGAGGCCCCGGCCGCCCTTGGCCCCTTCCGTCCAGGGGGCGGGGTGTCCCGCCGAGCAGAGACCTGGACCGCCTCGAGCAGGTGGGGACCCCCGCCCCCGCCCCCGCATGCATGCGAGGCTCGGCCGTGGCTCCCTCCTCTGCCCTGATGTCCCCAGGCCTCCTCCTCTCTGGGGCTCCGTGCGTCCCCAGCAAACGCGGGCCCCGGAACGACAGCTCGGGGAGACACGGGCGCCTACACGTTGGCCAGGGAGGCGGGGGTCACTGCGGGCACCGCGGGGCACGCGGCACAGCGCGGCTGGGGGGAGGGGGTAGCCCCTCGCTCCGGCCCCGCCCGGGGTTCTGGCAGAATCGGGCGGCAGCGCGCGGTCACGGGGACAGAGCGAGGGCCACCTGGGAGCAGGGACAGCACCGGGGGCCGCGGTCACCGTACCAAGTTTATGTAGACTTTCGGGTGGCCGAGGGCCCCGCCGCCGCCATCACACCACACCACGCGGCTCTGCACGTCGCTCACCGGCTGCTCGGCGATCAGGTCGATGGCGAAGTTCTCGTTCACCTGGACGGGAAGACGAGGACACACGAGCACGATCGCCTGATCACCTCGCGGGGCCCAGGCTGACGCAGACGCCCTGCGCACAGGCCACCACGTCCACGCGTTTGCTCAGACTCCCGCAGACCGTCCAGCGTGTGGCGCGCGCGCCTGACGTTTCACTCGGGTGGGGCTGCAGACTCGGGTGGGGCTGCAGACTCGGGAACGCCCAGGGACCACGCCTGTGCGCGGGAGCCTCGTTCCGTCCCCGCGGGCCCGCACGTCGCTGACGCCCTGCCCCACTCGTCACCTGCTCTCGCCTCTCCCCCCTCTCCACACACACACGCACACGCACGTGCACACACGCGCAGGCGCAGGGCCCCACCCTGGGAAAGCTCAGGAGCAGTGACGACGGTGGCACTGAGCCCAGAGTCCACACCGCGTCTCGCTGACCGAGCCAGCGTGGCTGAGACAGAGGGAAGGCGCTCGCGGGGACAGCCCCTGGGGACGCGGCCCCACGGGATGCAACGGGACACGGGCCGCCTTGGCAAACGCTTCACCCGACGACGCCCACGGCGGCAGCTGGGGCCCTGGGCAGGAGGCACGTCTTGGTTCCGACTGCCGCGCTCAGGGCCGTCCTCGGGACACCAAGCAGGTGACGCCGGGGCCTGTGAGGGCGGCGCGTCGGCGTCTGCGCGTAGCGGGACCCACCAGACCCGGACCCAGCCCCGCACAGGCCCCGCGGTCACCGCCCCACGCCCGGGGGCTGGGGCGCCAAGCGCTCGCGTCCTGTGGAGACCCGATGGCGCGCGGTCTCCAAGCTCTCTCCTTTCCGGAGCCGACTCCCACGGCCGTGGTCACTGTGTCCAAGGAGCACCGGGCCCATTGGCACGTCTCAAGCCCAGCGCCTCTGCACCGTCTGAGCGACCCGGGTGGACGACAGCAGCGAGACCGCGTCTCAAGTGTCACCATTTCTGAGGCCGGAGGGTCATTCGGCTGGGACACCCCCTACGGAGGACGGTCAGGGGGCAGCACTGTCCTCCCCCCACAGGTCCCCTGAAAGCCATCGCGACTTACAGGGACAGACGGCTCCGTGGAGGCACGACAGGCTGAGGCCAGCCATCACCACGGCCAGGAAGGGCCTCCGCGCCTGGTGACCAGGCGGGTCCCAGCCCCGCCCGGAACCCCACCTGCACGGCAGGCCTGCGGCCCTGGCCGCGACGGGACCACGAGGACCAGGCCCAGGCACGTCGCCGCACACGGGGCTCCGGGGCGTCAGGGTGGATGAGACGCCCAAACGCAAGCAGCACGTTCAGGCTCAGCTCATCGCTTTTCCGAAGCCAGCTGCCCGGCCAGGGGACACACGATCCGGCGTGACCGCCCCGCACACGCCCACGACACAGACGACACCCAACACCCCTCCTGAGAACGGAGACGCCTGACCCACGGGGCGTGGACGTCCTGGCGAGCTCCAGTTCCCGTTCAAAGGCTCTGCCGGCCGCAGACCGCGGCTCTGGAAGCTTCCCCTCAGCGTTCTGGGTCCGGACACACGCAGCGCCCCGGGACACGCCGGAGGGTGGGGGCGCCGCCTGCACCGGGAGTCCCCCGCACAGAGCGCCCCCACAGCACCCCACGCAGAGCCCCCGCGGCCAAGCGCCCCCACACCGCGCCTCAGGCAGGGCCCCGCCCCACGGTGCCCCCACAGTGTCCCCACGCAGAGCGCCGCCCCCACCCCCCGCAGCGCTGCAGTCGGGTCCCGCTCACCTGCGCTGCAGACGACACCATGTGCCACGAGAGCGCCGCCCCACGGTCTAAAGAACACGGTGCCCACCTCAGTGACAAACGGGTCCCGAAGGCCGCGCTGACACCCCGCCAGCCCGCCCGGGCCCCGCGTCACCCCCCCGGGTCACCCCCACCTACCACCTTCCTGGAACCCGGCCCAGGAGTCCGCACGCGGCCCCACCGCCCCGCGGTCTCAGCTTACGATGCGGGTTAAGACGCGCCGCCGCCCGGGACAGGGCGGGCGGACTCCCCGAGGGTCAGGGCGGAAAGCCCGTCGCCGTGTCCCACACGCTTCGCGTTGGCCACAAAGGCCTGTCTTCGTAAGCACGTGGCACGTCACACCCTAACTGTCCCCACTGCAAAGCGCCCCCTCGCACGTCACTAACGAAAAGACGCGAAGCCACTTTGTAGCGACCCCGTGATGGACGGACCCGGGCACAAGGCTGTTCGGGGGTGAGGGATGCGTCTGTCAGGAAGCTGCTCTGTGCTTTTAGGCCGTCTGGGGGAGCGACACTCCTGTGGGAAGTTTACCCCCTCGTGTCACCCTGAGGCTAAATCCATCCAAAATAAAACACAGACGTGAGACTCCGAGACACCAGAACCAGCACGGAAAGGAAGCACCCCCCCCCCCCGCTGAACGACGGACGTGCTGTGAGACACGGACCCCGCGCGTGGGAGTCCGCGGGTTCAAGAGGAAAAGCCCCGCTCAGCGTTCAGGACACCGGGAGTTTGAAACCGTCGCATCCGGCTGGACACGCGTGCACACACACACGCAGACGGTTTAAACGTCGCAGCGGAAACCTGTTTCCAACCCGATTAGCTTTTAGACTACGTTTGGACAAAACGCTCAAAACCAGGGAGAACGGGGGGCGCACGGGCTTTCGGGGCAACGAAACCCCTCTGCCTGCCCCTGACGGTGACGCTGACCAAACGCAGCGACCCCCACGCCGCCCGCGCTGGAGCTGGAGCTGGAGCTGGAGCGACCGCCCCCCCGGCCCGAATCCACGGCGGAGCCCGGCGTCGGTCACAGGGAAGTGCGTGTGGGAGGCGGCGGGTTCGGGGAGCCCCGCGTGCGGCGCGACCGTCCTGCACAGCTGAAGTCTCAAGCGTCCCGGAGCCAGAACGGTTTCCAGACGCTGCCGCACGCCGAGTTCCTGCTGAGAGGACGACGAAGCCCCTCGCTCCCAGGCGCTGCGCACCCACCGCTCGGAGATGCAGCCCGGGCGCTCGCATCCCCACTGGGGAGGGCCCCGGGGCGCCCAGCTGGGGGGACGCGGGACCCGGGAGCGGGGTGAGCGGGCAGCGAGCGAGGCGGCGTCACCAGCACCCCCTGCCCCTCGATGCCGACTTCATCGGGTGCGGCGGCCGCTCCTAGACGCAGGGACGGGGGCAGAAAACCCGCCTCTGGGGCGGAGAGCGTGACCAGGACCAGGGGGAGGAGAAACCGTTCAGGAAGAGCCGAGGCTTCGCACGGAGGACCCCCAGGCTGGCGGAGGGCGAGGACTGACTTGGGGCCACGACCGAGGACAAAACTCGCTCCAGGGCGAGGTCCCTGGGCATCCGCACGGGATGAAGGAGGCCACGCTCGTTTCACACAAACCGGAATTACGCCTGGAAGACGCCGCCGCGTCCACGGCGCAGGAGGGAGAACCAGCACGGGAGGCCACGCTCGAGTCCACGGAGGACGCAGGCCTCGCGGGCCCCCCGCGCCCACCGCGCGAGGGACCTGAGTCTCCCACACGCGAGGGACCTGAGTCTCCCACCGACCAGTTTCCCCGCGGGCCACGGAAGGGCTCCCAGAAGCGTCTCCGCTCCGCGCCGCCTCGCTCACCTCTTTCTGACGCTCCACGAACCGCACCTTCCGGTAGTCTCCGTCGCCGAACACCTGGAAGGGGCCACACGCGAGCGTCACGCCGGGTCCCGGACCGGGTCCCCCGCGGCGGCCGCAGACCTCACGGGCGAGGGTCTCTCCTGGGGCTCGACCTGTCGCCACCGAACACTAAGGGGCAGCGCGGCCGAGCGAGGGGGCCTTCCCGGGAGGGCGGAGGTCAGGGCGGGGGAGCCGGGGGCGGCGGGGCGGACCGGCCCCCCGTGTCCCCGTGCGGCCTGGCGTCGAGCCCCCCCCCCCAGGTCTGCGGCCGGACGCGTCCCCGAGCAGGTGCCGCCGCCCCCCCCCCCGCCCTGCGATCCCGGCGCCGACTGACTGGGGCCGCCGCTGCCTCCCGGGGTCCCCGGACGCCAAGTCTGAGGCCGAGCGGGAGCCTCGCTCCAACACGGGGCGCCGAGGGGAAACCGCGCGCCCTCTGACCCCGCGCCCTCTGACCCCGCAGGGGGCGCGTCCAGGGCACAGCTGAGCCCCCTCGGCGCGGGGGTCGCCTGGCGAGGGCGGGGCTGAGGGGCGCCCGCGGGCCCGGGGGCCGCAGGACCGGGGGCTCCGCCCACCCGGGCGCGCTCCGCGCCGCCGCGGTTACCTGGCCGGTGTGCGTGACCTTCTCCCCGGTGGGCGAGGTCCGCACCCCGAGGCCCCGGGCGCCCCGGGGCAGGCGGAGCGCCGTCGCGCCTCGCCGGCCCAGCAGCCGGCAGAAGGTCACCGCCGCCGCCGCCATCTTGCGGCCCGACCCTTGACCCGGCGCGTCGACGCGCCGGCGCCGGCGGCGCATGCGCACAGCCCCGCGGGGGGGGCCGCGCCGGGAGAGGCGAGCGTGCGCGCCGCGGTCGGGCGGGGGCGCCGGGGCGGGGCGGGGCGACGCCCTCGGAGCCTCCGGTGCCTACACCGGGCGGGCAGGTGAGGGCGGGGCCGAGGCCCTACACCCGGACTGCACTCCGGGGTGAGGGGCGGGGAGACGCGGGGCGCCCCGACCCCGGCCCGGCGCACGTGTCTGTGAGGGACGCTGCACCCAACATGTCGGGGGGGAGAAGGCGTTTACGAGAACCCGGTGGCCACCCGCGCCCGCTCCCCCGGGTCCGCGAGGCTCCGCCGTCTGCGGGGACGTCCGCGGCGGGCGGCGCGGAGCCCCGGGGATGGGGGGGGAGGCGGCGGGGCGGGGCCCGGCGGCGCAGTCCCCGCGCTCCCGGAAGCGGCCGCCACGTGACCCGCCGCCACCTTCCTTCCTGGCGCTGACCCCGTCCCCGGCCGCCATCCTTGCTCCTGGCGGCGGCGGCCCCCGCACACTGCGCAGGCGCGGGCAGCGCGAGCCGCGTGGCCGAAGCGTCGGGGCCGGTTCTCGCCAGGTCAGGGGGCCCCGAGGTTCGGCTCTCCCCGGGCCGGGGTCGCGGGCGCGGTGACCTCGCGGGCGGCGGCGAGCCCAGGGCCCCTGCCGCTGCGGGGTCGGGGGGCGCGGGGTCCGGCCCCGGCCCGGGGGCATCTCCCCCCTCCCCGACCCCGTCCTCCCCGAGGACGCGGACCCCTCCCCACCCCCAGGCTGGGGGCGCCGCCGTCGCAGCCCCGAGGGCCCGGGCCCGCCGCCCGCCCGGCCTGGCGACGTCCCGCGGGGGGTGGGGGGTCCGCGGGGCTCGCCCCGGGGGTGGCGCGTGCGTGACCCGCGCCCCAGGCAGCGGCTCCGCCCGACCCCGTCCTCCCCCCCCCCGCAGGCCCGGCCCGCCATGGCCGCCGCGTGGATCGGGCAGGCGGTGGTCGCCGCCCTGCGGCCCCTGCTCCGTCCGGACGCCCTCACGGCCGCGCCCCGCGCGCTCTCCTCGCCGCTGCTCGGCCCGCCGCCCGCCGCGGGCTTCAAGACCAAGGGCGCCCTGCGCCGGCGCTGCCGGGACTGCCGCCTCGTGAAGCGCCGCGGCCGCTGGTTCGTCTACTGCAGCGCGAGCCCCAGGCACAAGCAGAGGCAGCGGTAGCGCCCGCGCGCGCTCCCCCAGGTCCGGGCGCAGCGGGAAGGCGGCCCCGGACCCGAAAGCCGCTGCGTCCCCCACGAGGAAGCCGGTTCCTCAGGAGCCAGACCCCGGCTGAGAGGCCGGCGGGCGGGTGCTGCCCTCCCGACTCAAACACGGTCCCTGTCCCATCCAGGCCCGGGGAGGCCCTGACGGCAGCCTTCGGGTCAAGGGCAGTTCGGTGGCTTGTGCGAGAATTTGGGATCCATTAAAGTGTGTGCCCTCCTCCGTCTGAGACGTGCACGTGCGGTGATGTGCGTGTGCGCCACGCACCCTGTGCGAGCAAGAGGCCTGTCCTGCGGCGTGGGGACGGGCGAGCTCAGCCGTGCTGATCGGTCCCGCCGGCGGACACGAGCGCAGCAGGGGCCTCGTGCCCTGGTTGGGGTCGGGGACTGCTCATCCCTGACTGTCGGGCCCTGGGTGAGATGCTTCTGAGGCCGGTTCTGCTCACCGCAGCCCTCAGGGCTCTGAGAACCCCTTTCCCAGTCACGCCTTTGCTCTGGGCGGCGGCCACGGGGCCTGGTACGCAGAGGCCCTCGGTAAACGCGTGCGGACTCGGTCACGGCTCCACGTGGCCGGGCGGCCCCTCGTCCCCTCGTCCCCTTGTCCCCTCTCCCCGTTCAGACCACTCATTCGACCGGGTTGAGCCCACGGCCTCGTCCTGAAGAGGTGGTGGTGACTGGTCCCGTCCACGGGAACCCGGACGCCTCCGGCACCAGTTTGGGTGGCGAAGCTGGACGCTGGGTCTGTCCCGCCGTTTCACACGTGTGTGCACGTGCACGCACCTTTCTCCTCGTTGGTCATTCTCTCCTCGACGGGTAAGTGCGAGGTTCGCTCGCTTGGTGCGGGCCTGGCTCTGCGTGGGGCACAGCGCTGGTGACAGCTGCCCGGGCGAGTGACCGGAGGTACTAGGGTCAGGCAGTTCTGAGGCAGAGAAGCCACGCGGCCGGTGTCCACGCGAGCCTGTGGCTGCTGCTACCGGGGAGCCTCACGGGTCTTCGGTGAACTGCTAAGTCGTCCCTCTCCCGGGCTAGCGGGTCTGGTCCAGGGTCGCAGCACATGTGTCCACCTGGCCCTCGACGGACCCGCATATCCGGCCCTGTGGTCCCAGCGTGACCAAAGCCTTGGCCTAGGTCAGGAGCAGCAAGTCAGAGTCCGTGGGCCCAGCCCAGCCCGACACCCGTTCTGTAAGTAAAGGTTTACTGGCGGGCAGCCACCGCGCTCGCCTCGCGCTCGCGTGTCGTCTGTGCCTCCCGGCAGCGGAGTGGGGGGTGAGAGCTCGCGACGAAGGTCACGCGGCCTAAAACTCTCACGTGCTGACGACGTGGCACACGCTTAGGACGGAAAGCGAGGAAAAGGTTAACGTTTGCTGTCTTTCAAGTGGACGCCTGTACTAGAGGCCCAGGTCGTTCAGAAAAGGCAAAAGGACTCGTTTTCCCGTGGCTGCTGTCACAAGCGGTCAGGCCCACGGCTAGGAGCAGCGGACGAGTGTCCCCCACCGGGCCCAGGACGTCCTTCGTGACCCCCGCAGAGACCCCACTTCCACGTGGGGTCCCGTCCTGGGACACAGCTTCGGGGAGGGGCAGGATCCGATCAGCACCAGGGGTGCAGGGCGCTGCTGCTGAGAATGACTTCGGTTTGAATCTGCTCGTGCGTTCGCTGTGGAAACGAGCAGAGGCTCCGCTTGAGCCCCGGCCCGGGTCCCCTCCCTGGAAGCGGGGTCCGTGTGCCCGGGGACTCCAGGCAAGTCGCTGTGGCCCCGCTCCTGCCCCGCTGCACGCTCACCCCGAACCCGGGACGCACTGGACAGCGGCTCAGGCCCGCTCACGGGGCGTCCTGGTTCCCTTCCCGGCTCTCTCCGCCCCGGTTCTTCAGTGCGCGGCGCGGCAGGTTGTGAACCCCGTGTCTGCGTCTATGCGGGGTTTTCAGTCTCCCTTTCTGACTCACGAGTCACTTTGTCCCGTTTTGTGACCGCGGTTGAGATTCCCGGTCATTTTCTCCAAGTTCCTGCTGGACACTTTCTGTTTCAAAGGGAAACACGAGGAACTTACGGAACAAGGCGCCGTTCGGCGTTCGGCTGCGGCCACTGAGAACGGAGCTGTGGGGGGGCTCAGCCCTGGGACCGCAGGGGTCCAGCCAGCCAGCCCCCACCTGAGGGCTCAGACAGGCCCGCTCCCCCCGCGGGCGTCACGGGAGAGTCGTCGTCCTTTCCTCGGCGAGACGTTTCCTTCCATTTCTACCCAAACACGCATCAGGCTCCCATTTCGCACCACAGCCTGTGCTAACCACGCGGCACGTGCGCGGGTGCGTGCGTGGAAGGAGTCCGGCCGGGCCCCCGACGACACGAAATCAGCCACGTGCTGTGTCCACTGCGAGGGACAGGGCTGGACATAACGGAGGCGAAACAAGGGACACGGCGCGTGTGACCCACAGGGGAACCCACAGAGGGACCCCGGATCCCGTAGGGAGGTGACCAAGGTCCCCCTGCCCGGGGATGGCGTCTCTGTGGGGCCAGCTGACCAGCTCTGCCTGCCCAGAACCGCCCCGAGGGGGCGGGCCCCCGGGGAGGCAGGGCCACAAGAAAGACAGAGGGACAGGGACGGACAGAGGGACAGGGCCAAGAGAGGCCACAGGCTCCCCGGATTTACCTGTGGGGCAGAGCGGGGCCACCTCTTGGCAGGAAAGAGGGAGAGGCGGGCAGAGCCCCCCCAGGCAGCCAGCAGCCACCGCGGGCATGAGTGGTCAAGCCGCCTCGGCCAGCCGCCCGGTGCCCCGTGGCCACAGCCCTCCTGGGTCTGCGGCGCGTGTGGCCTCATGGCGAGCGGCACCTGCGCCCCAGGAAGACCCCCGCAGGCTGCATCAGGGGACCTCGGGGCGGTTCCTTTCCTCTGCGGCCTGAGCCCGGCCCCCAGACCACCCCTGGGTTCAGGTTCGGAGAATCGGAGCCGGACAGAAGTGCGTGTGTACGCGTGGGCGGGGCCTCGGGGACAGTGGTGGCCGTCCCACCCCAGGGGCCGGCTGCATCTGGAGGGACCTGTTCAGACACCGTGGGACCCTCGGACCTGCAGGTCCAGACTCAAGGCTGCAGGGTCCCCGCCGAGCCCGTGGGAGCCGCCGGGCGTGGCATGACACCAGGTGGCTCGTCACCTGTGCGGCCGCGCCCGGGAGACCGGGGCCCGCCTGGCAGCTCCGGCCAGGGCCACGGGCTTGGCTTCTCAGCCCTCCCTCCCTCTCGTCGCTCGTCCTGGGCCCTGTACGATGGTCAGTGGCCCTGAGGCCACCGTGTGGTGCGGTCACTCAGCGAGGATGACGTCCCAGGAGCCCAGGCGTGGGTCTGTCCACCCGGTGCCCAGGGGTGATGGCCCAGCCCCCGCCACGCCTGACAGCCAGTGTGGACGCCCGGACCAGCGCCGCCCTGCTGCACCCTGCACCGCCCCAGACGCGGGCACCAGCAGGGGTGCAGCACCCAGATCCGGCGTTCGCCCCGGCTGTGCGTCCCCAGTTCCCCGGCTGCGCCCTGCCCCCCAGTGCGAGGGCGTCTGGAGGCTCTGGGGGTTCGGTCTCCGCGAGATGACGCGGTGGGCCCCGGCCTGGTGTGACCAGCGCCCCGGTCCGGAGGGCACCAGTCACGTGCGGTCAGCGCTGTGGGGCGTGGCCTAGCCCCCGCCGGCCCCAGGGGCGCTGACCAGGTCCCACGCCCGGCCCTGGAGCTGGGGACATACAGGAGCGGGGCGTTGGCCCCCTCGGGGGCTTCTGCCGCCGTCCTGGAGCCGAGAAGTGTAGACACAGGCCACCCCCAGCCGGCCAGGAAGCGCGGAGGGCCGCGGGGTGCCGGCCGCAGGCCGTCCAGTCAGACCCGCCCTAAGCCTCTCCCACTGGGCACCCCGACCAGCCAGGGCGTCAGCGACGGCCCACCAGCCTCCACCGCGACGGCAAGGAAGCACCGGCACCGCAGCCCCAGACCTGCGGGGAGGCCCGGGGCCCCTCGGCTGGCGGGCGTCTCCCCGTTCACACCCGACCCGGGCCCGGCCACAGCCCGAGCCCGCCCTGGCCGGCCCGCACCCGGACCCCTCGGGGAAGCACCCCCCGAGGTCTGTTTCGAGATTCACACCGGCTTGGCCCACAGCGGCGGACGGGAGTGGGGACACTGGTGCGGGGACACTGGTGCAGAGCGGAGGGCGGGAGCGGCCGTGCGGGCATCGGGGCCCTGGAGAGCGAGGGGACAGCGCCCGCCGGTCCGTCTCCTCCCCCGAGCGCTCGCGGCGACGGAGCCAGAGCCCGGCCCGCGCTCCCTCCTGTGGCAGACCCGCGCGGAGTAGGATTTATTTACAGGACGCGGTGATCCGTGAAGGTTACCATGACACCGGGGGACCGAGTCCATTAGGCATTAAGGACCACTCAAATTAATTTTCCCACCGTCGCAGGGCCGGATGGCGGCGCGGGGCCGTCCATCAGCAGGTGCTGACAGGGCACCTGTCACCGCCGTGACTGATGGGTGAGCCGGCAGCCCGCGGGGCAGGCGCCTGGGCCAGACTCCGAGCCCCGGACTCAAAGCCGCTCCGTGGGCCCCGGTTCCCGATCCCGGGTCGTGTGGCCACAGGGCCCCACCCTCCCTCACGCCCTCACGCCGGGCCAGGGCGGCGGGAAGAGACTGGTCACCGTGACCCACCAACAGGGCGACCCTTAAAACCCCGTCGTAAAGCTCACGCCCCAGCACCCGGAGCCGCCCCGGGCCCCCAGGCCTCCCCCCGGGACCCCCGGGGCACCGGGCGCAGGCTGATGGCTCCCAGGAGCCCCACGGGGACCCCTGGGGGCGCGATCGCTACTGGGGGCAGCGCCGACGTGCGAAGGGATCCAGCCGGCAGGGACCTCTGGGGCTCCTGCGGAGGGCAGAGCGTGCGCGTGTGCGTGCGTGTGCACGTGTGTGATGTGTGTGCGTGCACGTGTGTGCACTGTGCCCCGTGTGCTGGTGCGTGTGCGGCACACGTGTCGTGTGCGTGCGGGTGCGTGTGCACGTGCGTGGCGCCCGCCCGCCCTGCTGGTGTGTGCACGTGTGTGATGTGTGTGCATGTACGTGTGTGCACTGTGCCCCGTGTGCTGGTGCGTGTGCGTGTGCGTGTGCACGTGCATGGCGCCCGCCCGCCCTGCTGGTGTGTGCATGTGTGTGATGTGTGTGCGTGCACATGAGGGTGTGCACTGTGCCGCGTGTGCGGCACACACGTGTCGTGTGCGTGCATGCGGGTGCGTGTGCACGTGTGTGTGCCAGGGCGTGAAGGAGACGGGGGAAGAGGATGTCGCCCTCTGAAACCAGCGCAGGCGCGTGCGCGCGGGGACGCCGTGGGTCCTGGGAGGGGTGAGGTCGGGGCGGGTCGACAGGCACACCTCCGGGACCGGAAGGAAGGCGGGGAAGGCAGAGTTCTAGAACGTTCCCGTGGGAAACTCCCGGGCCACGTTTTCCAGCTGAGCGAGCAGCAGGTGGAGTGTCGGGTCGAGCCCCTGACCCGCTTCCAGCCAGGTCGGCCCAGACGGGCAGCTGCAGCCGAGAGCCCGGGGCCTGCGTCCGAGGCCACCGGCAGAGGGTGGGCAGGGCTGGCCTGGGCGCCCTCAGCCTCGATGCCCCCCAGGACCGGCTCAGGCCGTGGAGACGCCGCACGCAGGGTCCAGGGCACCTGTCCGTGCCAGGCTGGGCCCCGGTCCCTGAGAGGACAAGCTTCAGGCCACCTTCCCGTCTGGACTGAACCGGGCAGGAGGGTGGGGCTGGCGGCCGGCAAGGGCCAGGGACAGAGGGGTCAGCAAGTCCCCTGAGGTCTCCCAGCTGGGACCTCAGGTCTCTGGGCCTAGAGACCCAGGCGCTAGGCCCCGGGGCCAGCCAGCGGCGACGCGTCTCTAGGGACGAGAGGAGACCCCGAGTTTAAACCCCAGTCGAAGCCACCTCTCCCCGGGGCGGGGGGGGGGGGGCAGCTCTGCGCCTGTTTCCCGGGTTTCGATTCCTCTGCTTCTGCTGCTTTTTAACCGAGAATCTTTTTCTTCTTCCTCTCCCCGCGGAAGTAACACCCCCGCCCCCCGAGGCGCCTATGTGTCCGCCCCGGAGCGAAAACAAAACGCCCCTCCGGCCGCCCGAGCCTGCTGGCAAGGAGCCGACGGGCCACGTGGTCCGGGCCCAGGGTTTCCGTTCACGGGCGACGCCGAGTCAAGCTCCGTGTCCCGCGTGCGGGTTCGTCGTGTTTCCTTCGCGCGAGCAGATCAGCTCTGGGTCCAGAAACGCACGGATTCAACGGGGAAACAGTCCCCAGTTCGACCAGGAAGGAATGGTTCCTTTTCTCCTGAAAACCGTCCTGCTGTCCCCCGAATCTGGCCACACGGAGGGAAGTGTCAGGGCGAGAGCGCGGCGCCTCCGTCCTGGCGAGGTCCCGCGGCACCGAACAGGGACTGAGTCCGGGCGGATAGACGGGGGGGACACCTGTGTCATCCCGCCGGGGCGAGCAGCGGCCGGACACGGGACAGCCCGGGGGACTCCCGCGTCCGCAGGCCGACCTCGAAGGGCACCTGGACTTTCACGCGGGGCCGTCCCCAGGAGAGGGCGGGACAGTGTGGCCTTTCTGGTCCGCTGTGATCCCGTCGCATCTGGACCCTCCGCCTCCCGCTCCCTTTCGTCCTGCACCTTGCAGGCAGGACAGGGGACGCGCCCGCCCGGCCTGGAGCAGTGTCCTGAGCCCACCCCTCAGAGGCAGGGAGCTGGCTCCGACCCAGTCACACGCGTCACGTGGACGCGTTGTGGCCCCCGTATGGGGAGGTGAGGGGACCGCACGCGGCCTCGCAGGGTTTGTCCCCGCCACGGGGTGTCACTTTGTCCCTCGTAACGGGGGTGACAGGCAGGCAGGGGCGTTGGGGACGGCGAGGCGACTCCTCCACGTCACGGTTTGTTCTTTCCTTGTGAACGCGCCGGGTGGGGCTTCCAGGACGCGCCCGGCTGGGCCCAGTCGAAGGCCGGGGCCCGAAGGCAGCCTCTCCCCGGATCGGGTCAGAGGGCGCCGGCCACCCCGCTCGCAGGCCCGCGGGCCCGGTGCCCGACGGTCACGGCCGCCCTGCTGAGACGCAACCCGCACCGATCAGGAGCGAGGCTGGGCCGTGACGCTGGGGCCGTGGAGAGTCCGCGAGGGGCACCGGTCGGGGTTTAATGAGGGGTGGGGGCGAGCAGGCGGAGAGGTCAAGGGTGGCCAGACGCCCCTCGCGCGCTCGGCGGAGTGTGCTGGGGACACTCAGGACACCGCAAGGCGACGGTCACCGCCGGGTCAGACGCCCGCGACCACCTCCGCGGCCAGCGCCGGCTGCCCGGCACCCCAGCCAGACCGCCCGCCCCGCGCCCGGGGACCCGACGGCCCGAGACTCGCGCCGCAGCGCGTCCCTCCCCGTCCTTCCTGCCTCCGTGGGCTCGGCTGGGCTCTGCGTCCCCGGACAGGCCGTTGGCGGGGCCCCCCTTGTGGAAGGCGCCGGCCGGGCCCTGCTGTCCCTGCCGCTACCGAATGGCCTGGGAGGCCACCCGCCCGACCCGGCCATCCAGGGCCCTGAACAGACGCGGTGGGCGGGCCCTGCTGTTGGGACGAGGAGGGATTTGGGGACGAAAACCGGCCTTTGGCAAGGACGAGCGCTCTGTCCGTGTCCCGCACGGGAAACGGGTTCGGGGCAAAGGGGACGCTGAGGAGCGACGCGACGCGGGGTTTCTGACCACGCGGGCTGGCGGTGCGCGGGCCGGACCCGAACTGCCCCGCTCCCCGTGGGACTCGGCGCGGGAGGTTACACCGCGCGAAGCTGCGGGCGTCCGTGGTCCCGGCGTCGCAGCAGGCCCCGCTGCGGGCGGTAGTGGCCGCGGGCGCGCGGTGCGGGCTGGGGCTTGGGGAGCCCGGGGGGAGGGAGACCTGTCGGGGCGAGGGGTGCCGCGCGGTCCCGCTTCTGCTTGAAAACAATGGGACGGGACAGGCGGCGCGTCCTGATCCCCCGGCACTGTGTTCGCGCACGTGCAGAGGGACGCTGGTGGGGGGCGACAGCGGTTCCAACGGGGACCCCGGGGACGGGCTGGGGCGGGGGAGCGGGCCAACTTTCTCATTTCCTCGTTCGGCTTGCTCCGGCGAGCAGACAGCGCGTGGGTAATTAAAACGTCGAAGAACACGAAACAGAAATGAAACGGAGAGAGAGTCACCGTCACGTTTCGGCGCCGGGTGGGACGCAGGGGCCAAGGCAAGGGAGGAGCGCGGGGGGCGGGGCAGGGGCATGTCCTGATTCGGGGCCAAACCCCAGCGCTTCGCCAGGGCCAGGGCGTGGGTGTCTGCACCCTGGGCTGAGTCGCGGCCGAGGCCCCCGGGGAAGCACCCACCGTCTGTGCCCGAACTGCGACGGGGACGGCGCCGCCCGCTCGTGGGGCGACCTCCAGAGGGCAGGCCTGCTGAGGGCCCGGAGAAGCCAGGGGCCGGGGTGGCAGCACCGCCCCCTCCCCGCCTCCCCCTGTGACAGGAGAGCAACCCCGGGAGGGGGCACGGAGCCCTCTGGGCCAGCTCTGGCCTCCCCGGGCTGGCGGACGGAAGCCGGAACCAGAGACAGTGGGGGCGGCACTGTCGGGGGGCGAGGGGGGGACCTTCCACCGTCAGCTGCTGGGCAGGTGCCTCCTGAGGGGACCCGAGGGCCGGAGGGAGCTGCAGACCCCTGGGCAGAGGGCCGGCCGGGGCCTGAGGACAGGACGGGTGCCCTTTGGAGGGCGGCCGGGAGAGGTCGAGGGGCAGGCGCCGGGCGCCGGGGAGCGTCCTCCGAGCTTCGCCTCGCGTCGCCACCTCTGGAGGCTCGGACAGGAAAGGGACTCAGCCCGCTGACCGCTCTGGGTGCTGGGAGGGGAACGGACCTGGGGACCAGGCAGGACGCGGGACCCTGGGGCGGGCAAGGGCCAGAGGCGGAGGGTGCCCCCGGCACCAGGGCTGCACACGGGTCAGGCCAAGGTGCCAGGGCCTGGAGCACCCCTGCACCTGGGCCTGGGCCTGCACCTGCACCCGGGCCTCCACCTGGGCCTGCACCTGCGCCTGGGCCTGCGCCTGGGCCTGCGCCTGGGCCTAGGCCTCCACCTGCACCTGGGCCTCCACCTGGGCCTGCACCCGCGCCTGCGGCTAGGCCAGGCGGGACGGCGGTGCGTCCTCGTCCTTGGCCGTCTCCTCCCCGAGGGTCCCCAGGACTGGGCTCCAGGGCTGCCTCAGCGCTCGCCCCAAAGCCTTCCCCATCCCGCTCCGCCCCCCCAATCTCTGGGGGCCGCTCCCTCCCTCTACCCCACAAGCCTCCCGCCGGTGGTTCCCAGGGCACAGACAGTCAGAGCCCACGTCCTGAGTCTCAGGAAACCGGCTTTCCTCCCGGGAACTTGTCGCCACCTCGGTGCATAATTAGGTCCTTTGTCTCGGCTCGTTTCCCGTTTTCGGGGTCGCGTGTGCGCCTCTGCTCTAACTTGACTCTTCATTCGTACACGGCGCAAGGACTCCAGGACTTGGCGGGAGAAGTCCCCGCCCCCCGCCCGCACGCAGGGACGGGCACTGCCTTCCTGCCCGGCCCCGGGGTGCCCGTCGCAGCGTGGGCACCGAGCGAGCCTCGGTCGGGTCGAGCTCAGCTCGTCCCTCAGCCTGACACCGCGGCCTGCGCAGAGGCAGGCGGCTGCGTCCCGGAGCCAGAAGGCAGCCCCGCCCCATGCCCTCCCGCGCCCTGCGCCCGGTCTGCCACGCGCTAGCTCGGCACCCAGGTGCATGGCTCCGGTGGCCCAGCCTGGGAAGTCCCAGCGTCTCTCCCTCCCAGCCCACGCCTGGGGGCTGCGCCCGGTCACACACGAGGGGACGGCCCCTCCGGGAGCAGCGGCGGCACCTGTCAGCGCCGTGCAAATCCCCCCGGACACAAATCACTTCCCACACGCCCCGAGCCCCCGTCCCCGCTGCCGGGCGTGGGCCGGGTAGCACGCGCTCCCTCGCCACCGCCGTCGCTGCCTTCCATGCGCCCGGGTGACCGCGAGCGGGGTCGAGCCCGGCCTGCTCGCGCGTGCTGCCCGCCACGTGGAGGTGCTGGCCCGGCGCTGCCCGCTCCGTGGTGTCACCGCGAAGGGACATCCTCGGGGGGGGACGCCCTCCGGCTTTAAGCGCGAAGCGGGCCGTGGAGCTGGAGCCCGGGGACCACCCCGTGACTTATGGATGTCGCGCGCACAGCGGAGCATAAGTTCTTCACCGGAGCCTCCATTTGTCGTCCGCGAGGGCTCCCCGGAGCTCATGCAACATGGATGACGTTTTGTAGGGGCCGCGCGTGCGGGCCCTGGGGGGACGCCGTCTCCAGCAAGACAGCGAGCCGCGGGCGCTCCCGGAGGCCGCCGTCCCTGTCGGACGCGGAGCGAGCCCTGCCCGCCGGGGTCCCGTGGCGCCCGACGTCCGGATGCTGAACCGCCGGGTCCCGCGGCCGGAAGAACCGGGCCACGTCTGAGGAAGGGGGTGGACGGGCACCGCCGGTCGTCGGCAGGGGGGCCGCGGGCAGGTGGCCCAGCCTCCCCCGAGACACGTCCACGTGCCGGGTGCCCAGGGGTGCCTGGGCCTCAGAGGGTGGGCAGGCAGCGTGGGGTGTGGCCCCGCGGGGACACGTGTGCGCCCGGGGGCTCTGAGGGAAGAGGAGCCCGGGTGGGGGTGGGGAGCTGGAGGGACGGAGAGGGACAGAGGCCGGGGGAGGAGGGGGCGTCCTGAGCCGAGCTCCAGGGGGAAGGAGGGGCTGGTCTGACAGACGCAGAGGTCAGGGGTCGGGGAGCGAGGCCAGCGCCCCAAGCCCGTCCTGCCCCCAGCCCTGACGCTGGCCTGGCCTTGGGTGGGGACTCGGCAGGACAGCCCTGGCGGACCCCTGGGCAGAGGGCTGGGGCCCCGGAACCTTCCGGCAGCGTTCGCGGGGACGATGGGGCGGCCCAGGGAAGCGGCGTTGCCAACCAGCTTGGGTTCGTTTCAGAGGGACCCACGGACCCCAGGGCAGGGCCTGGGACGGGCGCGGGCCTGGGACGGGGTTCCGCGGGCGGCTTCCCCCTGGGGCCTGGGCCCCCCCAGACCCCGTGGTCACTGCCCTTCCTGGGCCTGTGGCCCTGTGCCCCGTCTCTGCCCCGTCCTCACGTGGTGGCCCTGAGCGCGCGTCCGCGCTGCCAGTCGGGGTCAGGGCCACCACCCAGGTGACCTCGCCTTCCCTATCTACTCCTGCACCCACCCGGCGTCCGAACAGGCTGCGCTCCGAGTCCTGGGGGTGCACCCCGAGGGGCGTGCTTTGGGGTTCACAGTCCAGGCGTCCGCTTTCCTGGAGGTGGAGGGTCTCGGCCCCGTCGCTCCGGGCGGGAGAGCGTGGCCAGCCTCCTGGGCCGTGTCTATTGTACCCGGTCTCCGTCGCCCCAGCTCCCTCTGACCGCCACGGACGTTTGGGGACTCCCGGGCACCCAGGGATGGTCTTGTGGCTGGGGGTCCCCCGAGGGGCCCCAACTCCTCTGTCCCTGTTACTAGTCCCCTCGCCCTTGGGCAAGCTCAAGGGTCTGGCCCTTGGGGAGGCCCCCGGTGGCCTTATCTGCCGGCGCCCTGACCGCCCCCCCGGGCGGACCAGGCCCCTCGACACCTCGTCCTCACAGTGAACCGGGTTCCCGCACGGGGTCCCGCCCGGCCGGCTGGCTCATGCGTCGCCGCGGCAGCCCCTGCCCCTCCCTGGACCAGCGCCCCGAGGGGCTCACACGCGTCCCTCCGCAGGCCGGCACGGCTGCCGTCACCGCAGACGCGGGGCCCTGAGAGTTAAACGTGGGAGAGACTGAGAGCTCGCCCGCTCTGCGGAGGGCTTGGCACCCCCGGGGGCAGACTGGGCAGCCCGGCCCCCCCAGGTGCACCTGCCGGGCCCCGGGGGTGCTCAGAAGGAGGCCCCCCTCGTCCCGGGGCGTCTCCCGCGGGGCCCGTACACCCGTTCCTTCCCCAGGCCACACGACCCCGGGGCGATGGTATCACTTCGTGTCACGTCTGAGAAGACGGGAAATCAGGGCAATTACCGGACTTGTCCGAGGTCGTGGCCCAGGACTAGGTCACGGCCTGCAGAGGTGCATCGGGGCGGCGAGGCTGCGGCACGCCCCGCGCGGCTCCTGGGCGGCGAGGAGGCGCCTGGCCCCCCCCAGCAGGCGCCGCGCCACCCGCCCGGCCTGCTGGACACTCAGGTCCAGGGTGGGGGCCGGAGCCTGGCGTCAGCCCCACCGCAGTCCAGCCGCAGGCCGGCCTGGTCCCCGCGGCCTCGCCAGGGCTGGGTGGGGAGCGGGAACGCCCCCCCCGCCCTCTCCTGGGGCTCATCCCCGCTCCGGGGGGCTCAGGCCCGCCCGCCACGCCCGCCTGGACCCCCGCGCATCCGCGCATCCGTCTTCCCGGGTTTTTCTTTTTTTTAAGAGAGAATGGGAAGGAAATAAAACCCAGGGACGGCGGGGAGGGAGATGCGGGCGATAAGGGGCCCGGCGGTGACAAGGAAGCTATGACACAGTCAGATTTTATTAATGGCTCCCCCATCTGCATGCGGAGGTAATTAACCACGCGCAGGTGAAATTAGCTGATAGGGGCGGCTGTCGGCGGCAGATGGAGCGCGCGCCGATCGCATCGACGGCTCCCGCCCCGCGTCCCTGGCTATCAGCCCATCGGAGGAATTTGTCCACTCTCTTCTTTTGGGGGGAAAAACTTTAATTATCCGGCCCCGGCGTCTGGCAGGTCATTAATAAAACCCAGTTATCGGGCCGCAGGTTGGGGAGCTCGGCCGCTATCCGTCTTCTATCGGAATGAGCGTTCGGGGACCGTCCTCAAGTTATTACGGAGCCCGCGCCCCTGCCCCGCCGCGGGCTCGGACGCGCCGCGCGTGGGGCCCGCCGCCCAGCACGATGGACCGGGCCCTGAGGACGCAGATGAGGGCGACAGGCCGCGTGCGGGCTCCCCTGGCCGGGATCCACGCCGCCCGGGGTCGTCGTGCCGCATCCGTCTCTGATGGCGGGGACCCCACGGCCGGCCGCCACGCCGGCGCGCTTCCCTGGGACAGAGACGGCTTCCAGAAGGGCCTGGCGCTCCGTCCCCGATGAGGAGGCCGTTCTGGGGACCTCGGGGTCGGTCCACCCTTCACGCGACGCGTGAGAGCAGGTCGCGGCTGCGCGCGGCTCCCTCTGGGAGAGCCGGGGCTCCTGGCGGGGCCTGGGAGGAGGACACCGCGGCGCCCTGGCCGGGGCCCTGGCCGGTCTCATTCCTCCCGTGGTCACCGCCGGCTCCACCAGACCAGACCACGGTGGGGAGACCGCTGCCCCCCGGGGCGCGGACGGGGTGGCGAAGCCAGGGAAGCAGAGCCCTGCCCTGTGGGGCGATGGCCGAAGGGAGGGAGGGCAACGGGAGAGCGCACGGCGGATTCGTCTTGTGGCCCCGTCTCCGTTCTGAGCCGTCCCCGAACTGCGGTCCGTAGAGGCAGAAAATGGAAATAAAAATCAAGCGGAAACGGGGTGGCCGGGATAGTCACCAGACGGAAGTCCGGGTGGCCCTGGCCGAGGTCCCCATCCCAGCTGCGGGGCCGGAGGCCGCGGTCCACCACCTGCTGGGACCGAGGCACCCAGGGCGCGGGGACCGCAGACAGGCCGCCGGCGCGATCCTCTCCTCTGCCTCTTGCAGACTCGGAGGCGAAGCAAAGGCCTGGCGCCGCCGTCACCCCCGCGAGACCTACAGGGAACTCGGGCGCAGGCATGCGGCCTGGGGTGGAGCGGAGCCGGCCTCGGAGACCCTGCCCGCGCGGCCCCGAGCCGGGCGTGGGGGTTCGGGGTGACCGAGCTCAGCCGCTGGGGCGGGGGGCTCGGCCCAAGACCCGGAGGAGGCCGGGGCGCCCGACGTGGCCACGGCGAGGGGGCGCCCCGCTTTCCCACCTGGGCTGCGGGCTGTCGGGGACCCGGCGGCGGGGAGCGGTGGGTCCAGCCAGCGATGGGCGCGCCCAGACCGCACATCCCCGCGTCGGCTCCGCGTGCGACACGGTGGCCCTCGTGCGATGCCCGTCAACGCCGACGTCACGCACGCGCGGGGCGGACGCCGGGAACGCGCTCCACAGCTGCGGGCGTTTCCGCGTTCCCGTCCCTGCTGCTGGGCTCGGCTCAAGGACGAGGCTGAGGCGCTCGGGGACAGACTGACCCACCCGGCGGGCGTCGTTCCAGGCGTGTCCGGCCGAGCCTGGGCACGTGCGTCCCAGGGCCAGCCGCTCCCGCGGCCGAGGCGGCGCCCGTCCGTGCGCTCTGCCCGGTGCCCCGTCGGCCCCGCATGCCCAGGCTCGCCCCGTGGGGCCGGCAGCGCGGCCCCGGGTGGGTGTCCGGCGAGTGCCCCCAGTCCTCTCTCCCTGACCTCCGCGGGTCGCTCGCTCCCAGGTGCGGATCTGCACCTCCTGCCGGCCTCAGAGGCTCCCTCTGCGTCTCCCCTCCCCCAGCCCCCTCCTGACGACCCCGCGCCGCTGCCGCCTCGGACCCAGCCCTGCCTCCTGCCCACCAGCCGGCCAGGCCGGGCCGGAGCCCCTCTCCCCACGTCCCAGCCGGGAGCAGCCTCGAGGCAGGACGATGGAGGGACTTAGGGCTCGACCCACTCGCTGTCTTCCGCCACCCGACGCCCGGTGTCCGTCCGGCACGCACCGTCGCACTCTTCCCGAGACCCCGTCCAGCGGTCCCCGGGAGAGGCGGGCGGAAGCGGCCGGTGAGCGGCACGCGAGCCCGCGAGACGCGGCTCCGTCGGGCACCGCGCCGGAGCCGGGGCGATGGCCAGAGCCGGGGCGAAGGCCAGTGCCGGGGCGATGTCCGGTGCCGGGGCGAAGGCCGGAGCCGGGGCGGTGGCCGGAGCCGGGGCAAAGGCCAGTGCCGGGGTGAAGGCCGGTGCCGGGGCGAAGGCCGGAGCCGGGGCGAAGGCCGGTGCCGGGGCGAAGGCCGGAGCCGGTCTCCCGCTCTCTCTGCAACGCTGCCATCTCACCTGCGGACCGGCGACAAGGAAACCCGTCCCCGGATCATCTGGTGGCGACAGACGCACGACGAGCGTGGCGTCGTGCCTCCGCACGGGGCGGCCGGGTTGGTGAAACGGAGGAGAGAGGGCCGGTGGCCTCTGGTGAACGAGCCCCCCGCGAAGGTGCCGCTGGGGGGTGGGGGGCAGGATCGACCTCCCCAGGGCGATGGCCTCCACGCTGCAGGCACCCGTGGGTGCTCACAGCCCCACCGAGGCCAGAGAGGTCCCCCCAGTGGGGCCCGAACGCGAATCTCGCCTGCGGGAGGGAGCAGTGGCACGTGAGAGTCCTGCGGGTGACGAAGGGGGTGACCCCTGGAGCCGGGAGAGCCCCGGGTGGCGCCAGTCTGAGCGTGCGGGCGTCTTCCTCACCACCCACGGGGGCCGCCAGCACCTGCCACAGCGGGGGCTGCGACCGGAGGACCCTTGTCCGGCAAGGTGGTCCCGACCCTGGTCGCCCTCGCGTGCCCCGGGCCCCGGCCCGCCTGCCTGCAGCCACCTGGACGGGCTCGGAGGGGCGGGGGCTGGACGTGACACGCGCGGATGGATGACGGCGGCTTCACCCGAGTCCCCTGCTGCCTCTTCGCGATGGAAATCAGCCGTCCAGATAACCCCCGAGCGCGCGCTGACGGCTGACGGAGCCGGGACAGCGATGGCCGGAGCGACGGGCGGGGACCCGAGGCAGGGCCGAGGCGTCACCGCGCGAGCGTTTGGCGGCCGGAGCACCCGGTGCAGCCGCTCGCAGCCCCGGCCCAGCAGCCCCGGCCCCCAGGCCCGCGCTCCGGTGGGCGGACCCGGCAGCCCCCGCCAGGCGGGGGCCACGCAGGGCGGCGGGCTGAGGAGGGCGACCGCCCGTCTTCTGTGTTGCTGCGCAGTGCGGCTGTCGCTCCGGGACCGAGCGTGGCCAGACCACCTGACCCCGTCCGCCCTGCTCCGCTCCCACAGACCCACGGACGCACGTGACACGCCCACCAGGCCCACCAGGGCCGTCTCCCAGGGGGCGGGCCCTCCCCGCGGGCGGGGCGCACCCTGCTGGGACACGTGTGCCCCGATGTCCCTGTTTCTGAGCAGACGCAGCCCGAAGGCCCGGGCACCGTGGCGGCCCGGCCGGAGGCGGTGACTTGGACGTGGCTGCCGTCCGCCTGTCCAGGCCCTCGAGCCAGGTGGTGCCCGCCCCTGTGACGAGGCAGCCACACGCGGGCACTCTGTCCTTCTAGTCGTGGACGACGCGATTCGCCGCCGCGAGGCTGGGGACGCAGGGAGAGGAAGGACGGCCCTGGGGGCGCACAGAGCTGGGAGGCCCGGGCTGGCCCCAGCTTTGCTCGAAGCCGCTCTCCGAAGCTCCTAACACCTCGGGGACCGGGAACTCCGAGGTCCATTAGCCCCATTGTCCACGCCGGCGCGCGGTGTGATTTTAAACGGTGCGACAGCTCGCCGCTCCACGCGCGCAGCCGCGGGGCCGCCTGGTCTCCCCGGGGCGCCCTCGGCCCGGCCTGGGCCATCGGCCCCGGGCTGGCTGGCGCTGCTCGGGGTCCGCGCGGCCCCCGACGGCCCGGCCGGACCGTGGCAGATACTAATGGCAGCGCGCCCGTCCATCTCTCACGTCCGCGTTGAATTAATCAGAACGTGTCCCCGTGTCCCAGCCACAAAGGGACGCCCTTTGCATATTCATCGGATGTTGAGCTGATGGATTAAGCGATACCGGGCCCCAAATCAATCCCGCGCCATCCATTAGCGGGCGCCGCGCCCCCGTCCCCCGCCACGCGCCCAGAGACGCCGACGATAAGGCCCCGCCCGGGCGCGTCGTTCAGACAAAGAGCAGGAGGGGCCCGCCGCGCGCTATCAGGCGTCCCGCAGCGACTCCGCGCGCGGGATTGATGGCCGGCGGCCCCGTCCTCCCCGCGGCCCTCCCGGCCCGGTGATTGCGGGGCCGCTTCCCCGTGTCCCGACACGGTTCGCCGCCCGACAGCGGCCTCGGCGCCCGGCTCCCCTCGTCTGTCTTCCCGAGGCGCAGCCGGGTACCAAGGGCCAGGCGGGCGCCCCCCGGGCATCGTGCCTCGGCACCTCCCGGAGCACCGCAGGGGGCCGCGCGCCGTGGGTGGGTGACCCCGTTTGGGAGCCAGGCCCTGAGCACGGGGCCACGCGGGGCGGCGGGCTGAGGAGGGCGACCAGGACCTCGGGCAGAGGCCGGAGGCCACCCCGGCTTCTCTCTGGAAACCAGGTCTGCGCTGGTTCTGGGGTGGAAGTGTCCAGCACGGCCCTTCCACCGTCCTTGCCTTCCCTCCCCCCGGAATCTGTCCCCATGGAGCTTCCCTCCACCCGCTCCCCGGCTTCTCCCCACCCCCAGCTTAGCATCAGGGAGAAAGCGAGGCCAGGACCGGGGCGTGTCACAGCGGCGGGGGCCGGGGCAGCCGAGCCCCGGCCTGTTCCCCCTCAGCGGACCTTCCGGCCGCCCCCCCGCAGCTGCAGCGCCCGCCCCCCCCCCACTCACACACGGGGTCCCACGCCGCGAGCTGCTCCGCGCTTCGGCTGCCAGGAACCTCCCTCACCACTGCAAGCCAGGCCACAGGGCCGCGTGCGTTTCTTCGTGAATCTCTGGGGCTTTTACTTCCCAGCAGATGCGGTGGGGATCGCAGGCGCACGTCACTGGGGAACCTGGGGGACGCGCAGATAAGTTCGAGGAGTCGTCGTTTCAGAGACTTCCCGAAGCAGCGACGGCCGCGAGGACGGGGAGTGCTGGGCCAGAGAGACAGGCCGGAACCCCCGATGGCTCACGTCCCGCGGGCGAGGAGGGCCGGCCACGCAGAAGGCCATCCCTCCCGGCCCAGGTGGCTGCCAGGTTCTAAAACCTACGGGACGTGGACATCTCAGGACGGGCCGAGTCTGCGTGGGCTGACGACCCAAGCCCCGACCCACACTCCAACCCCGTCGGAGTGGTGGGCTCATCCCCTTCCCTGTCCGCCTACGAGAGCAGCAGACGGACCGCCTCAGGGCGAAGCGGCTCCAGCGCCAGGCGGGGCGGTGACTGCCGCGCTGTCGCCCGCTTCGAGGTCTCGCGAATCGTGTGGTAAATGTGAAGCAGCAGAAAAGGTGAAAGTTAATGGAAAGACGATGGGGAAGGACTTGCCGGGACTGGGGTCTGGGAGCTGCTGGAGAGGAGCTTGGAAGCAGCTTAGAAACGTGGTCAGGGAAATGGCCAAAACGGCCAAGTGGGTCGGAGCCAGGAAGCTCCCGCAGGGAAGTGGGGTCGGTCCGAGCGAGGCCGGCTGGCGTTCTACGAGCCGAAAAGGTGGTGTTTCGATTTAAAACAGTCTCAGGAGCGCCCAGTGATGGGCCGGACGCTAACCGGCGCCGGCGAGGAGAAAGGACGAGAAGAGCCGGACAGGCGCGAGGCTGCGCAGAGCCTGCCTGGAAGGGGGGCGTCGAGGACTCCAGCCCGAGGCCCGGGGCCCGGGGGAGCTGCGGCTGGAGTATCTGCCAACACGAAGGACTGGAGCCCCCGGCCGAGGACCCTCCGTAAACACGAACCTGGTAAACACACGGGGAACCCCCCCGACGCAGGACAGGCAAACGGCTGGAAACCCAAAACAGAGGAAACGCTCCCCAAAACCCGCCGGGGACAGAGACGTGGGACCCTCCAGAGGAGGAGGCAACAAGGCCAGCTCCTCCCGGAGACCACGCAGAGCCGGATGCCGGAGCGAAGAATCGGGAAAACCTGCCGACCCAGGACCCACCCAGCAAAGCCGTCCGCGCGCCTCGGAGGCGGGAAAAGAGGACGTGTCGGCGGGAAACGCCGGGGGACGCATCTCCCGCGGCCGGCCCGGCGCGGCAGCGTGAGGCGAGCGGCAGGGAAGCGCGGACAGACGGACAGATGTGCAGCACGGGCGCCAGCACCGGCCGGTCTGGGCCGAGCGTCGCTGCTTGGAGCGACACGGCGAAGGCGTCCTGCAGCGTTCCCAGCAGAGGCAGAAGCAAGCGTGAGCCCGAGCGCGCAGAGAGCGGGAGCCGGTGCACGGCAAGCCGCGGCGTGCGGTTCCTCGGCCGCGAGGGAACGGGCAAGCGCGGACTCGAGGTGGATGTCCACGAGTCGAGTCCGCGTCACCTGCAGGCGGTGACGGATGCGGAGACGACGCCCGCGCGCGGAGGCGGGCGGAGGAAGCAGCGGAGGCGCCCGGTCGATCAGGGCGGGCCGGACGCACGGAGAACGAGTCACGAGGCGCCCGGCCGACCGGGAAAGCCCCGGCCGCTTCAGGAGCGGGGCCCGCGGCACCGGCGGCGCTTCCCCCGCGCGAGCACGCTCGTCCTCGCCACGTCCACCCCGCGCTGCTCCGCTCCGCACGCGGGAAGCTGCAGGAGGGCCCAGGGCTGCGCACACGCACGGGGAGACGCTCAGCAACACGCCCAGATGGGGAACGCCACGCGGCAGCGAGGGGGAACGAGCCGCTACCACACTCAGCTCCGAGGACAGACCCCGAAGGCGTCATCTCAGGACCGCGAAGGGGTGTCGGGGTGGGGCGGCCCCTCCCCGATGGAGACGCGCATCCCACGGGCGTGTGCACGAGCGTGTGCGTGCGGTCGCGCCCATTGGGGGCCTCGGGGTGGGTGCGCTCCGGTCGGAACACGCGCCGCGCCCCCAGCCCTGCCGGGGAGGCCTCCGGGCTGGGGCGCTCCAGGAGCCGGCTCTGCTCCGCCCCCCCCGGCCTGGCCTGGGCTGTCCCCTCCGGGCCAATCGCCTACGGGCCGGTGGCTCGGGTGCCGGACGGGTCAGAGTCTCCCCGGGACTCCGAGGCTGGTTTTCCGTCTCTCGGGATCCCTTTCCCCGAGCCTGGCGTCCGGTCCGCACGGCCGGGGAACCAGCTGTCCCCCGTGTTCCAGGCGACCGCGGCCTGCGCTGACCTTTGGCGTTTCCCTCCCCTGCGCTCCCGGTTCACCCCGGCCAGACGGACGACGTCGTCGCGCACGTTGAGGTGACGACACCCGCGGCCCAGCACGTGGTCCTCCCGGGCGACGTCCCGGCGGACCCGACGCTGCCCGAACCCGCTGCTGCGTTGATTTCCCCGCGCGCGGGGCTGGCGGTTTCTCCCGGGGCGGGCAGGCGGGGTGCCCTCGGCGGGCCCGGCAGGTTTCGCCCCAGCAGGTGCGCGGTCCGTCTGCTGTGGGCCGGGGGGACCCCTGACGTCCTTGGAGGGCACAGAGCTCCGGCTCGGGACAGCCACGGCGGGTCCCAAGCGACTGATGAGGCGCTTCCACCCCCGCGAGGCCGGACCGGGCCCCGGGCCGCCCTGCGCCCCGACTGCGTTCTGGGGGGGGTCTGAGCCCGGCCTCCGCCGGAGGCGCCGGAGCGACAAGGACGACGGAAGCGGCAGGTCAGCGCCCAGAAGCAGCCCCGGGATACGTCCGCGGCCGAGAACTCGGCGCAGGGGCCTCTGCTGCCGCCTGAGTCGCCCGGGGGAGGCGTCTGCGCCGCGGCGGTCCCCTCCGCGGAAGCCTGCCCTTCGGGGCGTGTGCGGGGCCGCCGCTCGGCTCACGGCGCTCTCTCCGGCTGGCTCAGCGTCCGTTGAAGCGCCCGCCGGGGGTCTCCTTCGGGTTTTCGGGTTTCGTGTCTGAAGTCCTGTTCAATCCCTTGACCAGTCAGAACGTTTTCCTGGTCCCACGCGCACACCCAGCGAGAGGCCCCAAGGCGCCCGCCGCCCGCCGCCCTGTCCCGGCGCCCAGCCCGAGCCCCCGCGGGAAAGGGGGCTCCGCAGCCCCTCTCAAGAGGCAGGCGCGGAGGGAAGCGCCCCGACGACACCCGGCCCCGTGACGAGAAGCGGCCACGCTCCACGGGGACCCCCCGAGGGGGATCGGACTTGGGAAAAGACGCTGAAGCGTCGGGAGGCGGTTTTACGCCACGTCGACTCCGCCTGCGGGTTTTAGGAGCGCGAGCGAGGATCCCTGCCCCCAAACGCCCCCGCCAGAGCCCGGCCACGCCAAGGCCCCTGCTGCGGACCACGGGGCAGTGAGGGAGGAGGAGACGTTAGGGCCGCGAGGGTGGACGAGCGCACACGACGCCGGAAGGGAGCCCGGAATGGGAAAGGAGGACGCGGTTTAGGGAGGAAGGTGCGAGGAGGAAGCGGCCTGAGGAGTCCCGAAGAGCAGGGGGGACGGCGACAGGCAGCGCCAGCCCCACGACGACGAGGACACGCACAGCGACCGGGGCCAGGAACGAGCGGCGGGGGCGGAGGGCGCGGGGTGGCGGCCGCTGACGGCCTCGCTGTGGCGCCGCGTCTCTGGGCGCTGCTGAGCGCAGGCCTGGAGGGTTCTCACCGCCGCACACGAAGCCGTCTCCGCGCCGCGCACCCCACACGCACGCGACGTCGTCCTGGGCCATGCGTCCCCTGCTGAGCGTCCCCCGCCACAGCGTCCCCTGCCTGCCATGGCGTTCCCCGCAGTAGTAGCGTCCCCCGCCGTGGCGTCCCCCCCCCTGCGGTGGCCCTGCCCCTGGCCCAGCCTGGGCCAGGACGAGGGCGCTGGGCCCACGGGGCTTTCTCCCGCAGAACCTGTGTCTCCGGCCAAGGGGTCAGGACCCCGGGGCGCGCCCGGCTGTGGGCGCCTGCAGACCCCGTTCTCAGAGCCCGGCGCCCCTCCTGCCCTGACCCCCAGCCATCTCCCTGGAGTGGCCGTCGCGCTGTCGCCTGTCCCGGGCAGCCGGCCAGTCCCAAGCCAGCGGGGCCCATGAGGACAGCCCCGGAGCAGGGGACCAGGGCCAGGACCGGGACCCACGCGAGCCCGGGACGCGTGCTCTGCGGAGGGGGTGGGACGCCTCGGCCGCCCTGGGCGCCCCAGGGGAAGGGGAAGGGCGCGCCCCGAACCGCGCCCGGGCAGCCCCGCGGACGCCCTGCGGGGTGGCGAGTGGGACCTCGGGTGCTCCAGCCCCGAAGGCCCCTGCCCGGGTCTCTGTGCGGGGCGCGGGGTCCCCGCGTCCCCGGGGCGACAGCGCCACCTCCGGGCGAGCGCGGGGGCCGACCTCGCTGGGAGAGGGAGGGAGGGGGAGGGGGCGGCGGAAGGGGACCGCGGGGGGGGGGGGTGGACAGGAGGTGGGGACCCGGCCGGGGTGACTCCGCTGGGAGGGGCGGGGGACGTCCTGACGTCCTTGAGGTGACGAAGTGCAGGGGAGGGAAAGGCTCCTCTGGGCTGTGGGCAGGGTGGGGGGCCAACCTGTGGGCCCCACTTCCCCGTCCCCCCCCTCCCGCCCTCCCCACCCCCACCCCGCAGTCTCAGCGAAGCGGGAGCTGCCTCCCTTCCCGGGCCCCGCCTGGCCGGGCGCCCCTCCGCCCTCTCCCCGCCCTGCTCCCCACAGAGACTTCGGGTTCCGGGACAGCGAGCTCGTCGCCTGGCACCCTGCAGCGGCCCCTGGCCCTGGAGAGGCGCCCACCTCCCAGGCCTCTCTCCCTCAGCGAGGGCCGGGGCGGCCAAAGGCGACAGACCCCTCTCCGGAAACTTCTGTCCGTCAGGGAAGAGACCCGGGTCCCGACGCTAGGTCCCCAGGCCCCAGGTCTCCCGCCAGGCCCCGGGCCTGGGCCCCCTGCCCCCGGGTCCCACGGGCAAGCAGACCCCAAGACCCCGTCCCCCGGGGGCCGCACCACCTCACTCAGTCTCCGCCATCGCGGGGAGAGGCCGAAGGGGCAGTTCTCGCTCTTACCTTTGGGGAAACTGAGGCGCAGACCGGCCACCCGGCGCCCGCATGGTCCAGCTGGCTCCAGCCGACGGCCCAGTGGGAGCGAGACCGAGCGTCCACTCCCACCAGCCTGGGAGGGCCGTGACCTCGCCACCCACGGGGCTGGGGGCGGGGGCCCGGGCCCTGGGTGCAGGGTGAACGGTCTCAGCCACGGGGTCAGGGCGCTCGCTAAGTCCCGGAGCCTTAAGGGATCTCGCTGGCCATCCTAGTCCTATCCCACGTGGGACCCGAGCAAAGCCACGTGAGCGGCACACGCCCGGGAGACGCGCGGGAAGGGACGCGGCACGGGGCACGCGGCACGGTGTGATGGTACCCGCCGTCGCGTGCCACGGTGCAACGGGGGCACCGGGCGCAGCAGCGCGGACGGACGAGGAGACGGCGGCCGCCCCGCAAAGCCCCAGCCCGGAGGCCCCTGCGGCCCCTCCGCCGCCCCCGAGGCCGGCACCCAAGCGTCCGGTCCCGGGGCAGCCCTGCTTTCCCGCCCTGCGTCCGTGGACAGGGACACCCCGGGGTGCCCCCGGTCCCGGGCTCTGTCCAAACCCGCAGGCTCACGGCCTCTCTCTGTCCCGGAACCTGGTGCTCCCGTCTGCGGAGCTGAGCGTCGGGGACCCCGGTGACTTCCCGGGCCGCCGTCCCGGTAACTGAGGGCGCCCCCCACCCCACCCCACGTCTCCGCAGGAGGGCTCCCCGGCGCGGGCCTTGGACGTGCCGGACGCTGGGGGAGCGATGCGGGGCCCCGCACGGACGCCCCTGGGTCGCGGGCCCTGCCCCGGGGCGGGGCGGGTGCCAGGGAGCTCTTTGCGGGGCGGGCGCGGGAAGCTGGCGAGACCCGCTCCCTCCGGGCCTCGGTGCCCCCACGTCGGCCTGTCTGAGGGGGGCCGGCTGCCCGCCCCCTCCCGCCGCGGGGACAGGGTTTCCGGAGCGAAAAGGGTCCCACGCTGGACGCCCCCGCCGCCCGAGCCAGCGCCCCCGCCGCCAAGCCCGCCCCTCGGGAAATCACTGAGGCAAAGCCGGGTGCCCTGAGGAGACGGGGGTGGCTGCCCCCGGCGGGGGGGCCAGACCTGAAGAGCAGGGTGTCGCCCGGGGCCTCAGACGCCGGGACTCGGGAGCTCGCTGGAGGGCGTCCCCGTCCTGCCGACCGCCGCGGCCCTCGCGCGCTGGAGACACGAGCCCCCCGTGCGTCGCGGGCGAGCAGCTGGCCGGCCCCGCGCCGGAAAATGGCATTTCCCTCCGTGAGGGGCCCGCCGGCCGGGGGGGCCCCGCCGTCAGCCTCGCCCCGGGCGCCGGGCCGGCCGCCCCCCTCGCTCCGTCGAAATTACAACCGCGGCTCGTTCGGTCCCATTTACACACGCCTCGGCTCTGACACATGCAATTACGGGGAACACGGGGCCGACATGATTGCTCGGGGCGCGGGAAAGAGCGTTTAATCAGAGAACACGGCGCCGCGCCGCGGCCCGGTGCCTGCGCCGCCGCCGCTCGTTTGCGTTCCGCCGTGTTCGGGTAATTAGATACACGGGTTCCCGCCCCCCGGGAGGCCGGGGAGGCCGGGGCTGCTGTTCTCCTCACGTTAGAAAGATTAAATCATAATTCAGGAAATCTGCGACTTGGGGCGAAACGACACGTCCGCACGACGTTAGCTCCGGCGCTTACCGGGCGGCGCCGCCGATTCGCGCCCCCCCCCTCGAAGGTGCGCGCGGATTAATTACCCGTCCCGTGGCGACGGCGCCGACGCCGACGCCGCCCCCGTGGAGAGCGAGGGGTCTGCTTCCCGCCCGCCGCGTGCCCTGCGCCCACGTAAACCGACCTGCTCGCACGAAGGCCGCGGAGCCACGGCCACAGCCGCGGGGGCCACGGCCACGGACGCGCGGTCACGAGGCGGCGGCACACGTCTCGGTCGATGCTTCGCCAGCAGAGGCCGACGCGGCGGGGCCCTCCCGGGACGCGGCCGAGCGCCCCGGCGGCGGCTCTGCGAGGTCAGGGGGTCCCAGCGCCGGCGGGCTGGGGCCCAGTCACGCCGGGCTCCACGGTCAGGGCTGGGCGACCACTCTCTGGGCGAACAGAGGTGGACACGCAGCTTCTGGGGGCAGGGACGCAGACGGGGCGAGCGTCCACCGGGCTCCCAGCCGCGGCAGCTTTCATGCCGGGGACACTGTGCGGGGCTGAACGGCGTCCCCCAAATCCCTGTTCCCCGAAACCCGCAAGCGTGCCCACGTCCGGAAACGAGGGCCTCGTGGGCGTGCTCGGGCTGAGATGGGGCCGTGCGGGTGGGACGGACCCTGCCAGGGTGGCCGGCGTCCGGAGGAGAAGGACGTGGCAGAGGCTCAGGCCCGGTGACGACGGGGGGGGGACCGGATCGACGCCCCTACGAGCCAGGGACGCCCCGGCCTGGAGGAGGCCACAGGGACCCTCCCCTGGGGCCGCCAGAGGGAGCGCGGCCCCGTGACACCTGGAGTTTGGACTTCTGGCCCCAGAGCGGAGGGAGGACGCCGCTGTTGTTGGCCAGCGGCCCGTGGTTCGTCCGAGGGCCGCCCAGCAGTCACGCGGCCGGCGGCCGGCACGAGCGGCGAGGACGGGGACGCGGCTGTGCCGAGGGGGCGCGTGTGACGACGGGCGGGACGAGCCTCGGGCGGGGACGCCCAGGTGGTCGGCTGCCAGCAGGAGCTGAGGAAGCCCCGAGCAGAGCGTCCCTCGCAGCCTCGGCAGGAGCCGGGCCCCGACGCCGGGATCCGCCTTCCGCTCGGCGCCGGCCGCGAGGCCCCAAGCCCTGGCGTGTCCGCTGCCGTCTGTGCTGCTCGTCACGGTCACGGGGAACAGACTCAACGCGCCCGGGCTGAGGTCGGGGGCCCCGCACGCAGGCCTCCCCCAGGGCAGGACGCTGGGGCCGAGACGGGAGGACGAGTCGGGCCCGGGCGCCGCGGGCTGTCGGGTGTGGGCGGCCCCCCTCCCCGCGGAGGGAGCTGGTGGCGGCTGCTCCTGCGCCGGCGCCGAGCTGTGCGGACAACGTCACCGCGTCGCCCCGGCCCGACGACGCTCGTCTCCCTCGTTCTAGGAGAAAGTGAAGCGTGGGGGCGGGGCCCAGAGGTCACGGGGCCCGCAGGCCAGACGGGAGGCGGCGGCGCCCGACCCGGGTGCGCGGGGCGCCCCGCGAAGGACCCGTCGCCCGCGGCACGGGATGGGCTGGCCTGGCGGTGGCGTCAGCGGCCCAGGCAGGGCCACGGGGGCGCGAGCTCGCAAACCCGGGGCAGCCTTTCTCCGGCCCGTGCCCTGGGGACGCCGCAGGAGGGCTCGTGGGACTCGCGCGACAGCCCTCGGGCCCTCTGCACGGCCCGGCAGTTCGCCGAGCCAGGCCCGGTCTCGGAGTCAGGGCTGGGCGGCCTGTCCCACCCTCGGGGCCCTTGGGAGTCGCCGGCCCCGGCAGCCCCGGGCCAGCCGTCCCAGGTGGGCTCTGCCGCCCGGGAGGCCCGGACCTGCGCGAGGCTGAGAGAAACCCCAAGTCCCCGAGCCGGAAAGGAAGGTCCTCGCGAGGACCCCGCTGTCGGTCGGCCCGGGGCTGACGGCCGGGCCGCGCGTCCCTGTCCCCCTGTGGCCTCTGCAGGCCCCGGGGCCGCCGCACCTGCCCCCCCCACACCCTCAGCCGTCCCCGGTCCCGCTGCGGCCCCGAGCGAGGAGCTGGAGCGGCACCAGGGGGCGCTGTGGCCGTGTCGCGGCGGCGCCCGGGCGGGAGGGGAGCCGGGCCTGAGCCCGCGGCCCCGGGACGCCAGGAGCCGAGCCGCCGCCTCCCCCGCCCCCGTGCTGCCGAGGGACGCGGGGGACGCGGGGGACCGCACGCCGCTGCCCGCCCTGCCCACCCGGAGAGACACCCCCCCTGGCTCCGCGAGAGCCGCGGCCGGACACGCGGCCCGCCGGCCACCTGTCCCCGAGCCTGGGTGCTGCAGCGCGATGGCCGGCCACCAGAGGGGGTGCTGGCACCGGGGATGGCCGAGGCCGGCGGCCGCCGCGGTCCCCGCCGCGGGAACATTCTGCCTGCGCCGCCGGCCCCGCCACCGTGCCCAGGGAGGCCGGGAGCCCCCGATGAAGCAGGTCCGGCCCCGTCGCCTTCTGATGCGCCGTGACCCCAGGGATGGTCCCCTACGTTCGCTCTGGTCCCCTCCGGGCCAGCATCTGACCCTGCCCGGCCGCAGACTGGCCACGGGGACGGGGTCCCTCTTCTCGTCCTGCGGGGAGACCTGGGGCCGCACGCTGTCCCGAGGGCCTGACGCGCCCGGGCGAACGAGCGGCTCAGGCACAGCGGCTGAGAGGATCTCGGCCTCTCCTTCCCGTGCCCGTGCCAGGGCGCCTGGCCGCGGCGTCCGCCTCCCTGCGGGGTTCCCGCTGGGGCAGCCCCCCACCCCACGGGGCCAGAGCACACACCGGCGGCCCTGCGTGACCTCGGTCCCCCCGGGAGAAGGCGCTGCGGCTCTGTCACCCGGGCTCCGCCATCCATCCCTCGGAGGGCGCCAAGGCTCGGCAGGAGACCCGGAACCCGCCCGGGATGCCAGGGGAACAGGCTGCGGGCGGCCAGGGCGGGAGCAGGCGAGCCCCCGCCGGGGCCGCGCAGGGGTGAGGACGGGGCCGGCGGGTGCCGGGCCGTGGCCCACTGGCCGCAGGCGGTGCTGCCGCAGGCTGCCCGCGCGCGCCCTGCTCAGCCGACCCCACGCGGCAGCCGCACACGCTCACCCCGCGAAAGAGGAAAGCGGAGAGGCCGGAGCGGCCGCCACAGGGCCGGTTCACGCTCCGGTCTAACCCTGAACTTCGCTCCGGCATGGCTTCCCGGGAGCCCCCCTCTCCCCCCGTCAAAACCGCGTGCGGGAGCCCTGGCGCCGCGGGAAGGCCCCCACGCGTCGCCGGGAGGACACGGCGCGTGACCCGGCGGCGGGAGCAGCGCGAGCCCCTCGGCGATCCTAAATACGAAACGGTCACCCCGGCAGCTGCAGCGTCCCCGGGGCTGGGGACACCGCGAGTTCGTGCCCAGTCCTTGCGCCTGCACAGGCTCCGGGGTCTCCACAGTGAGTGATTTCGGCAAAACCACCCTCCTCCGAGCCGCGGCCCGGGAGGACGCCCTCCGGGAAGCTGTCCTTCGCCGCAGCCGAGTGTCCCCAAGTGGCCAGTGCCGGGAAGGGGCTGCGAGCCCGGGCCCCCCCCCAGGGTCCTTCTGGAGGCCGAGTGTGTCTTCTCCATTCTCGGGCGACTCGCTGGCTGCCCCGAACCCGGGGAGCGCCTCGGCCTGGACACCCCCGGGGCCTGAGTGGTCAGCCTCGCCCGGGAGCCTGGAGAAGTGCGGGTGTCGGCCCCGCCCACAGCCGCTGAGTCAGGACCCGCGTGCCGCCTGCCGAGTCAGGGCCACGTGGGAGACACGTCCCCTCCGCTCCCTGTGGGCTGGAGGCAGGGCCACCTTCGCCGGGGCGCTGCGTGGAGGGGGCCCCAGGCCCCACCCGGACACCCGCTCCCCGGAAGCACCCGAAGGAGGCGCGAGTGCACCCCCGGGACACGCGTCAAGACCGCGGCAGGGAAGGCCACGGAACAGTTTGAAACGGGAAGACGCCGCCGCTGGCCGGCCGGGCCCGGACGCCCCCCGGACGCACTCTACTCCCGCGGCGGCGGCGGCGGCGGCGGGCAGAGGCCCTGCCCTCGGCGTTTCCTCCGTCCGCAAGCCCGAATGTCGCTCTCGTCCGAAGTCCCCGCTCTGTCTGGCCCTGTCCCCCGGGGCGGGGGGCACCCGCCGGCCCTCCCCTGACCGGGTGGCAGCGGCGCCGTCTGCCCGCAGCGAATCCCATTTCAGATGCAGACGCTGCCCCCGCCGGCCCTTGGGCAGCACCCCCTGCGCCTCTTTTCCCCGGACTGGCCCGAGTTGGACCGTCGCTGGGAGACCGCGGCCAGCCCGGACCTGCCCGCGTGACGGCCACGCCCGCCCAGGTGGCGGCTGCAGGTCCCAGACGTCCAGCAGTGCCCGGGGGCCGTGGGGTGGCCTCCGGCCATGCTTCGTGCTCCCTGAGCCATGGGGGCAGCGGGCGCCCCGGCCGTCCCACACAGGAGCGGCGACGCCACGCGAGCGCGCGGCTCCGGCGGGCGCCTCGGTTCCCTCCGCCCAGGGTGCTGGGGGCTCTCGCGCCTGCCTCCTCGCAGCACCGCCCGCGACGGCAGCTCCCTTGACCCGGCCACACGGAGTGACCCGTCCAGCTGGACGGCCTGCAGCCCTCCCTCCACGCGATGCCCTCGCGGGCGCTGACCACCGCCCTGGCTGCGTGTCGCAGTCGCCTTTGTCCCGGGGAGAACAGTGCAGGCAGCAGGTGTGCGGGGCCCACGGTGACCCCCGGCGGACCGACTGGACCCTCTCCCGTGGCGGCCGCCCCAGCGCACCGTCGATGCCGCCCGTGCGGCCCTGCTCTGGGGCTGCGTCCCTGCGTCTGGGGGTTCCTCCCTCCATCTGGGGCTTCGTCCCTGCGTCTGGGGCTGCGTCCCTGCGTCTGGGGGTTCCTCCCTGCGTCTGGGGGCTCCTCCCTGCGTCTGGGGCTGCATCCCTGCTCTGGGGCTGCGTCCCTGCGTCTGGGGGCTCCTGCCTGACAGGCTCGGCCGGGCCCCCACAAGCAGAGTCGCCATCGGGCAGCGGGGAGGGGGCGTGGGGCAGCGGGGCCGTAATCAGCACAGGTGTCATTCTGGGGAACCAGAGGCGCTGCGGGAAGCCCGGTGGTGTTGACAGGGCCAGGGCCAGGGCCAGGGCCAGGGACGAGGGGTGGGAGCGGAGGGCCAGCCCGGCCCGCTTTCAGGGTTTCGGGAAGGAAGCTGAGGTCCGAGGGCTCAGCAAATATTAGCTCAGCGGGATGTGAGGGGAACCGCGGTCGGCCCGCCCGAGGGGGGAGGGCGCCCGCCCTGGCCCCGGCCCCGGGGACCTCCCAGCCGCGCTCCCGCCCCTCGCTCGAGGGCCCAGCCAGGCCACAGCCCCGTCCAGTCCCCGCAGCAGGCTCCGGGCCCGGCCCTGCCCCCGCCGGGCGGATGGCGCGGCCTCGTCAGCCTGCGGGGCCGAGAGCCGCCCCCACCCTCCCTCGCGCCGTGTGCAACCGAAACCACCAGAAGTTGCTCAGAAAGTCAACTCCGGGGCCGCGGCTAGGTGTGTGCGTGGGGGAGGGGCTCGTTTAGCAACAAAGAATGCGAACTCCGGAACCGTTTTCACGGGGAAGTCGGCCCCAAAGTAGCATGGAAAGCTCTACGCGCCCCAAGGCCTCGGCGCGGCGTGCTCCGGGCACCGGACGGCGGCGGCACCAGCGGGGCCGGCAGGCGACGCGCCGGGTCAGCAGCCTCCCCGCTTCCGGGCGCGGCCGAGGAGCCGCCTCTGGGGGGACCTGCGCGCACCGCGGCCTCGAGACGCGCGCTGAGGGTCAGACAAGCGCGGGGCCTGACGCGACGCTCCACGGAGCAGGAAGCCGAGGGGCCAGCGCCCGGCCGTGCCCGGGGACACCGGTGACCGCGTCCAGCCTCCTGGCCCCACCCACCCTGCGCCCCCTCCCACGTGGCTGGGTCGGCAGAGTCTCTGTTTGGCACATGGACCCTGACCGGTCAGCGGCCTCCGACTCCCCCGCACAGGCCGGCCCTGTCCTGCAAGTTCCAAACTCAGGCCCCCCCGTGCCCAGGCAGGCAGCCCCGACGTCTGCGCCCGTGGTCACCTGGGAAGCCAAGCCGAGCAGCAAGCACTCTGCCTCGTCTGCCTAGGCATCTTGGGCGTGGGGCATGCGCCCCCGTCCCCTCAGCCCCCGCGGGACGCAGCCCCCCGTGCCCTCAGCCCCCGCGGGACGCGCCCCCCGTGCCCTCAGCCCCCGCGGGACGCGCCCCCCGTGCCCTCAACCCCCATGGACGCGCCCGTCCCCTCAGCCCCGCGGACGCCCCGTGCCCTCAGCCCCCGCGGGACGCGCCCCCCGTGCCCTCAGCCCCCGCGGGACGCGCCCCCCGTGCCCTCAGCCCCCGCGGGACGCGCCCCCCGTGCCCTCAGCCCCCGCGGGACGCGCCCCCCGTGCCCTCAGCCCCCGCGGGACGCGCCCCCCGTGCCCTCAGCCTGGTGCCGCCCCGTGCCCTCAGCCTCGACGCGCCGTGCCCTCAGCCCCGGGACGCGCCTGTGCCCTCAGCCCCCGCTGCCCCTCAGCCCTCAGCGCGCCCCTGTGCCCTCTTCGGCGCGCAGTCCCCTCTGCGTGCCGAGGCTCACCAGGAAGCAGGGGGATGGTGGCCGAGGGGCAGCCACACAGAGATGCGGGCGTCATCAGACTCCGCCTGAACAGCACGTGCCCTGGGGCCAGGCAGAGGCGTGAGGGCCTAAAGCGACACCCGAAACGTTGGCTGGAGAGAGGACGGGAACGGGGGTCCTCTGGGGGGGAGGCCACGGCAGGGAGCCACCGGGTTGCAGGGTCTGCCGCGAGGGCACCGAGGGCCGGAGCCCCGAGCCCTCCTGCCGAGGGCGGGCGGAGCCGCAGCTGGCCTCAGCCTTTCCCGTTTCCGTGGGGGGCGAGGGGGGAGGGGGCCCGCACTCGCCTCTCTCTCTGCTCCGCGGACTTCCCAGGACGGCCCAGCCCCTTCCGGACGGGGCGTGAGCGCGGTCACCTCCCGACACTTGGGCGCTTTCACCTGAGCGCCGAGCCCACTGAGGGAGGCTGCCGCGTGGCCTTGCCGGCCGGGGCTCCCGGCGTCCCCAGGCCCGGCCTCACCGAGGGGCCCCACTTTGGCAGGACCGTCCTCTCCGAGGTGGTGGACAGCGGTGAGCGGCGCGGCTCCTTGGCGCTGTCTGCCTGGCGCCTGGGCCACCAGGAGTTCCCCTGGACGGGCTTTTCCCTCGGGCCCGGGCGCCTGGGGACCCCGTTCCTTCCTGGGGCGAGCAGCCCGGGCTCGGGCGCAGGCCCGCGCACACCGACTGAGGCCCCGCTCTGCACGGTGGCCGTCTCCTGGCTCAGCCGTGGGCGCCCCTCACGACGCAGGCCGGGCTGACGGGCCAGCGCCCCCCGCCCAGACACCGAGGACGGCCGCCCGCGCGAGGCAGGGCAGGAAAGGCGCGGGGCGCCAGCCGGCACGCAGCGTCACCCCAGACTCCGTGGGACGGGGTGCCGTTGGGCGCAGCCACTGAACCGACCGGCCGCCCCGGGCGCCTGGCCTGGAGCAGGCGCGGCTCCCGGGCCACGTGTGGCTCCGGCCTGCGGTGTGGCAGGGCCAGACGCTTTCGCTTTCTGTCCCGAGTCCCTCGCGAGCGAACAGAGGCTTCTTGTTGCCGTGAGGTGGCCGGGGCCTGAGCCGGCTCAGACCGAGGACGCTGGCCGGCGTCCAGGGGAGGACAGAGGGGTCTGTGTGCGGCGCGGGGCCAGCATCCCAGGGCGGCCCCGGGGGCCGGGGGTGGCCGCCCACACGACTGCGCGCGTGCGGCTGAGGCTGCTTTCCCCCACGCGGCCGGCGCCGGGCCGTGGCGCTTAGATTTAGAACAAAATCCTCAGGCCCGGAGCCGGGGCCGCTCCTCCTCTCCTGACGTCCCTCTAACACGGTAACCCGTCCCGCGCACCGGGCCGAGCGCCCGCGGCAGGCGGCGACGCGGACGGTCCCTCTGCGGACAACCCAGCCGGAGCCACCCCGGGGCTGGGCGCTGCCGCCCCACAGCCAGGCCGCGTCGGGGGGCTGTCCGGGGGGCTGTCCGGGAGGGCGGGGGCGCGAGGCAGAGACAGGGCGAGCCGCCCCGGCCACGCAGGACCCGCGCTCCAGCCTCTCCCCCTCGCCCTTCCGCGCCGTGGAGCGTGTGGGACGCCAGCGCCTACAGAGCTGGACCTGCAGCGGGGCCACAGCTGGCTCCGCGGGGGTTTTGGGGTGACCCTCCAACTCTGAGCGCGGAGGGAAGGACGGCCAGTCTGTCCCCTCGGGAGACCTGTGTCCGCGGACACCGTTGGCCATGGGGGGGAGGCGCGGCCGGCTAGGGCTGCCCTGAGGCTGGAGGCGGCTTCCGGGGTGATCGGGTGGTGCGTGTACGTTCCAGGCCGGGTCAGTCTGAAGACGCGGGGTCCGGGGAAACGGGCTCTGCCCTGCGGGGCCAGGCCCCGCCCCCGCCGCGTCCTCCGGTCCCACCGCGAAGCCAGCGCCAGCTTCCTGCCTGCTCCAGGTCCGAGAGCCTGGCCCTCGTCTCCGCGCCTTTCAGCTCGAGTGGCTCATGAAAGGCCCCGATCCCGCGAGGGCTCCCAGCCCCGTGACTTCAAGGGCGGAAACGACGGGCGAGGACCCTCTTAGGACAAGTGTCCCGAGGTGGAGGGCCAGGGCAGGGGTTCTCGCGCCGGTCAGCAGAGGCAAGTGCTTCCTCTCGGGACGCTTCCTGTTTGCGAGCACGAGCGCGGTTGTGCAACGCGGCCGCGGGCCGCGAGCTGGGACGTCTGCGCGCGTGGGCCCACGTGAAGGTGCGCGCCTGCAGGTGAGCTGCGCGCAGGGGTGCGTGCAGGGGCCGCTGGGCCTGCGGCAGGGCAGGCATGCAGGCGCAGGCCGCCGGCAGCACACACGGGGGCCCGGGGCTCCACTGCCCGACCCGTCGGCACCTGCTGCGCCCACTCAGCTCTGGTGACACCACCCAGCGGTGTGGGGGGCCCCGCCACGGACGCAGCCAGCGGACGGCAGTCGAGCGCCCAGGGAGACAGCGGCGGGAGGAGGGGAGGGAGCAGGTGGCATAGCTGTCCCATCCCCGCCGCCATGTGGTCCGGCCCGAGGCCCGGGACTCTGCAAGACAAGCTTCCTGCACGCGATGCGGATGCTCTTGGCCCTCACTCGCCCTGCAGCCCTCTCAGTCTCCTCCCGCCCGGCCGGGCCCTCCCAGCCGGAGCCGCTTCTCTCTTCCTAAAGGTCGCTGACCTTTCCCACAGCCCCGGCGGGCCCCCCCCGTGCCAGCACAGGTGCTCACCTCCACCTGGGGGCAGAACCCACACGATCCCCCGGGGCCCATCCCGGCAGCTGTCCCGACGGGGGAGACGCCGGGGGACGTCACGGACAGCAGCCCACGTCCCCACCAAGGGCACTGCCGGCCGGACCCCTCCCCCTCGGGGCCCCTGCAGACGCTGCACAGCGAGTGACCGAAGCAGCTTAGCTTCCTGCGAGGGCACTGGCTGCCACCATCAGCAGGACCGGCCCGTCGGCAGGACAGACCCACTAAGGGGCAGAATCAGGCAGGACACTAACCCCCAAACTCTCCTGAACCCTCGACTTCAAAGAAGACCCTGGTGGGCTGGGCGTTTCACAGCCAGATTTCCGCAGAGAACTTCGCAGAGGGGTCGTGAAGCCAAAGGGACAGGGACACTGCAGAACTTACAGCAAGATGTAGGCCCGAGGGCGGTGGGGCCCCCACCTCCAGCGATGGTCACGGAGCTCGCGCGAGTGACCTGCTCGTGGCACCGGCTGGTGTCTGAGCTGCCTCCACTGAGGGACGGCCCCCGGGGAAGGCAGCCCCGAGCACCGACCCCAGCAGGTGGCAGGCCGGAGCCGGAGAGGCCCCCTGGAGCCAACCAGGCCGTGTTTCATCTCCACCGTTTTTCAGATTTTGCCAGAATTGCCCAAGATCAGGCTGAACTGTGTCTTTCAAAAGACCCGTCCACCCCTGCCCCGGGCCCCCCCGACGGTGGCCTTATCTGCAGAGGCGATGAGGCTGCGACCGGAGGTGGGCGCCTGGTTCGGAGTGGCCTCACCGCCACGGCCGGTGTCCTTCGAGGGAAGGACCGCCGCAGACTGCGCGCGGCGCCGTGTCCATCCACGAAGCCGATTCGAGCCAGAATCGCTCCCGGGGGGACGACTGCTCCGCGGCCCGGTGGCTTCCCGGGACATTCTACCCGACACGGAAACGGGGAATAGTGACTAATGTGCACGAACTCCCAGAAACCGCAGGGGAAGAGAATGACCCCGACTCACCCCGCGAGGCTCGCGCTGCTGTGACAGCGGAACCGGCTGCCGGCGCCGGGGGAGAGACGCCACCGAGCAGAGCGCTCGCGCGCGCGCTGCGAACCCCCTTCTCAAGGTTTGCCGGCGGAACGCACCGTGTGGCGGGGTCCCCGCGCCGGCGGGGGCTGGTCCGCTCGCCACTGCTGCTCACGGAACGGGACAGGACAGGGAATCCGCGGCATCCAGGTTTGGCAGGAGCAAGGAAAACCGTCTTTACGCACAGGCGGCCGGATTCACCACTGGGAATCGCAGGGCCCGCGAGAAAGCCCCGAAAGCGGGCAAGCGCCGCCAGCAAGGTTTCAGGTACAAAACCCGCATCGGGAGATGAGTTCTGTTATTTCTGAATAAATGCTATTTCTAAACGAATTCTATTTCTAAACAAATTCTATTTCTAAACAAATCCTATTTCTAAACAAATTCTATTTCTAAATAAATTCTATTTCTAAGTAAATTCCATTTCTAATCCCGGCCGCGGACAGTCGGAGCCGGACGTTTTGAAGTGCGCGTCCAGCAGCACGAGAAACTGCGCGTTTGGTCTTGCAGTCGGAGACCGCGTGAGCCTTGCGCCCTGAGGGCCCAGGGCTCACGGAACTAGCGACCCCACGACTGAGAGCCACGCCTCCCACGCTAACTGAAAGGCTCCGCATCGCGGAGATGTGATTTCTCCCCAAACGGCAAAAGCGGAGGGGCGACGTCCACCTGGTCGGCGGGAACTGCTGAGAACAGGAAAGAAACCCAAGCAGATGAGACTCACGCCCGCCCGGGCGTGGACGACTCGGCATCGCCAAGCTCTCGACGGTCCCCAGTGGATCAGGAGTCGACGCGACCTCGTGGACATCCCCGGCAGACGCGTTGCGGGATGTTAGGAAAGTGATTCTAGGATCGGTTCGGGACGCGGGAGGATCCAGCGGGTGGGAGCAGCGTTGACGGAGCGGACGGCGATGCAGGGCTCCCCCGCCCCGATGGCAAGGCTTCCCGTCCAGCTCCGGGCACGGCCCCGGGTGTGGGGACGGCCCACGACGGCGGCGTCACCTGGCTGTCCCCCAGGCCGCCGGGGACCTCCGTGCGGCGACACAGTCCCTTCCACGAAGGGGCTGGGACAGCAGGGAGAGCACGCCTCTGCCGCCGCCTCCGCCCGGTGCCAGCGCAGCCTGACGCAGACGGAGCGAAGGCCACGACTACGGAGCCCGAAGCAGGCACGTCTCTTTGTGTTTGTTTGTTTGTTTGTTTAAATCTCTCGTTTGTTAAGAAACTCGTAAAGGCCTGGACGCACGCAAATCCCTCTAAAACGGGACGCAGGAAGCAGATCCGTAAAAGAAAAGCGCGGACGAACCGGACCTCACAGATCCGGAACCGGCCTCGGAAACACACCTGGACGCTTAACAAGCCGCGCCGCCGCGCCGCGCCCGAAAGCACGGGGTTCGTCGTGCCTCACGGTCACACGGTTCCTTGGCAGGTTTGTCCAGCGCGCGGGCGAGGAGCCCTCTTTCCGCCGCACCCGCGTGGGGCGGGGGCGCCCAGCGTGGCCCCTCGCCCATCCGGTCTGTCTGCGCACGCCCCGCACCGGTCCTCACGGGAGCCACGAACACGCAGAACAAGGAACAAAGACGCGAGGCCCCGTTATTCACCACCGCACAACTGCAGCGCACCCGGGGGTGAGTGCCACAAGGCCGCGGGCTGCGTAGGTGAGTGCTAAATGCCATCGGGGGAGGACTTGAGACCTAAATACATTTAAAAACAACCGCGTGGTGAAAATTCACGCCTAAAATCGCAGAGAACCGCGTATCCTGCGAGTCACGTTTTCTGTTCCCGTATCTAGTGCTTGCACATCTGGGGACCTTGCTGACACCGGAGTGACCGCCCCTCTCGGGGCTGCCTGCCCGGGAGCACAGCTTTCAGATGGAAACCAACCAGTCCGGACGCCGCACCCGCACCCGCACCCCCAGCTCGCTCCTCCAGCAGGCGCCCCCATTCACGCCACTGTCCCTGCCCCAGCCAGACAGGCGGGGGCCGGGCCTCCGCCCAGAGCCCACTGAAACGATCCAAACTGGCCACCCTCAGCCTGGTCACCGGTGGGGCCTGCTCCCTCCCGCGGACACCGCGGCAGAGGGGCCGGTCCACGTTGTCCCCTCGCCCACTTCCTCCGCTGTGGCCGCCATGGCCCGGCCTGGCCGTTTCTGGGCCGTGCGTCTTGTCCCCTGACGGCACTCCTCCCGGGCCTGTGCGTCCTGCCACGCCGTGTCCGGCCGAGAGCCCCGCACCCTTCACCACGTCTGACTGCGCGACCTGCGCAGTGAATGCAACTCGAGGGGGGTTTTAGCGAATGAGCAAACCGAGCCCACAATTTGGGTGGAAAAACGGAGTCCTGTGAATAACCGTCGAGACAACTCGCGAAGAAGCTCCGACAGGAAACTAGGGCTTGCCGGGGGGTTTGTTCCTCGGTGCAGGAGCCATGACAGCGGCGGGACAGGACAGCGCCCAGAAACGGCTCCGCGGATGCTTCTGTCCGCGCCCAAAGTGGGACCCCAACTGGGAGAGGCGGATCCATGGTGCCGCGAGCGCTGGGTCACCGCGCAGAGAAAACCAGCTTCAGACGGATCCAAACAACTGCAAAAGGTAGAACTGAAAACAAGGCTTCGAAGAAAGTGGAGATCGCGTCCTCCTTTGCCGTGAACGACTGAAACCCAGACGGCACGCACCGTGGCCCCAGCCTCACGCGCCGCCGCCCGCCTGTGCCCTCAGCTCGTCCGGGGGACGGAAACGGCTCCCTCGCAGTCGAGCAGCTCGAAACAGAAGCAGAAGCTCAGGGCGCAGCGGAGACAGAGCCCCAGGGTCTGCCTTCCAGAAGGTTCCTGGAGAACCTCGCGGATCTGCCTCCGCAGCTAAAGGGCCCGGCTGGTGGTTTTTCCAAAACCAAGAGGCCGCGCCCAGAGCTGAATGGAGGCCCCCTCTGGGCGCGGGCGCCTGCGTCACGCATTAAAACCGAAGCCTCAGTGGCGCGGCCCATGCCCGCCACCCAAGCTCCCGGCCTCCGCCCCAAGCCTGCGTCGCTCTCCCCGTGATCCCACCTGCCAGCCCCGCCAGGCACCCCCGCCCCCAAGAGATAACTAACCTCCTCGTGCAGAAAGGAACTTTGTCCCCAGTGGGTCAGCCACCTGTTAGCCGACCTTCCTTCCAGCTGTAGCCGGGAGGGGTCCCAACCCCTGGTCCCAGCCCACCCCTTGCCCTGGCCCTGGGCCCTGCTGCACTGATATGGGGCCATCAAGGGGGTTTTATCTGCTCCTGTGGGGTGGCTCTTGGCCTCCACCTAGGAACACGCCCGAGTCTGCTCCCTAAAGCAACGGTCCCGGACCCCGCCCCATCTGTCACCCTCCCCTCTGCCCTCCTTCGTCCTTCAGCAGGCGGCTTTCCAGAAAGAGACCCCTGGAACCCCACAGCCGGTCCACCTCGTGGCTCGCTGCACGGTGGTCTCCACCGCCAGCGACATCAACCGCACAGCCTCGAAGTTCATCCTGGCCCGTCGTCGGGGGCCCTCTGCCCCTCCCCCTGCTCCCCTGGCCTCCTCCGGCCCCCGTCCACCGCCCAGGGCAGGGGCTGTCTGTCGGGAATGAGTGGGCATCACTGGGCACAGCCCCTCGCTCTGTCCGTCTCCTGAGTTGGGGGTCGGAGCGGTCACTGACCGGATGCCCAGAGGCCAGCACAGTGCTGACCTCAGGCCACAAAGGCCGAGTCACTGTGCCCACCAGTGGCCACCAGCAAATGCTGCCCACCAGCCCCCAGCGGAAGGCGACCCTGCAGCCTTCCCCAGATGTGTCGCCCGAGGTTCAAGGGCACTTGCCCGGGTCAAGCGTGAGGCTCTGACGTGGTGAGGGCCCCAGCCCTGCGCTCCCCTTTCCCGCCAGCGACTCTGGCTGTGCGGGACGCCAGCGGCGGCGGGGGACCGCTGGGCTCCGCTGCCCCCAATCCTCTCCCTCCACAGCGACGCAGAAGGGCCCAGCTCGGCAATACGTGGCCGTGTCGGAGGCGAGGGTGTCAGCTGGGTGGTCAGAGGCTCAAGTCCACCCCCGACCCACGGCCCAGCAAGGGCCGAGGCTGGGGGCCTCACGAGCACCGAAGCCCCGGGGGCCCAGGACTGGGGGGAGGTCTGCCAGGCCGCGGGGCCAGCGTGCGCCTCCGAGTCGCCGGAGCAATGCAGGAGAGCGGGGCGGCCCGTGGGCGCGAGGCGCTGCCGGGCTGGGTCCCCGGTGCCCCACGCCCTGCTCCGTGTCGCCTGTCAGGGCCGCGGGGGGTCGAGCGGGGAAGCGGGAGCGGCCACCCTGGCCGTGGGGAGGTGCTGACAGCGGCGCAGGACGAGGGGCTGCGCCTCGCTCCCCGGGTTCGTGTCTCTCGGGGGTCACCAAAGGCCCCTCTCCAGCCCGGGGGGGGGGGCAGGTCCCGGAGCCAGGGCGACCGGGGACTGCAGACCCCAGGGCGGCCCGAAGCCGGTGTCCGGGGCGCGGCCTGGGCTCCCACGGGCCGCCCGCGGGTCTGGACGGAACCGGCGTGCGCCTCGGGGCGGGGCGGGCGGCCTCAGCCCCGGGCCCGGCCGGCGGGGCCCCTCGGGCCAGGCCGCGGCCCCCACGGAGCCGCCCCCCACGGAGCCGCCCCCCACGGAGCCGCCCCCCCCCCGGGCGCGGAGCTCCGGCCCCGCCCCGCCCCGCCCGCCCCGCCCCTGTGGGCGTGGCCAGAGGCCCCGCCCCCGCCCACGTCACGCCGCCCTCGGGCGCCTGCGCGGCCGCGCGCCTCCCCGCGCCAGCGCCGCGCATCCTCCTCCTCCTCCTCCTCCCGCTCCGGCTCCGCCGCCGCCCGGCCCCGCGCCCCGCGCCCCGCGCCCGCCCGGCCCCGAGGGCGGCGCGGCCATGAGGCTGCGCGGACGCGGCGCGCGGGACGCCCCCCCCGGCGGCGCCCCCCCGGGCCCCGGGCCCGGCCACGCGCGGCGCCGGGCGCCCCCGGGGCGGAACCCGTTCGTGCACGAGCTGCGCCTCAGCGGCCTGCAGAAGGCCCAGGTGGGTGGTCCCCGCGCCCCAGGGCCCGCACCCCGCGGCCCGCACCCCGCGGCCCCCCCCCCCGCCCCAGGGCCCGCACCCCGCGGCCCGCACCCCGCGGCCCCGCCCCCGCCGCCTCCGGGCCCCCACCCCGGAGCCCGCGTCTCCATCCGCTTCCCCCACCCCCGGACCCCGGACCGGGCCTGCTCCCCCCCGCTCCCCGGGTCCCCGCACCCCCACTCCGGACCGCGCCCGCCGCCAAGCAGGGCCCCCGGTGGCCGCCCCTGGATGTGGCTCTGTCACCTGCTGGCGAGCTCGGTGTGCGCGGCCCGGGCGGCCCGGCCGGAGCGGGTGCGGCGCGGGGGGCCCCTCGGGTGCGCGGGGGGCAGGGGGCAGGGCCGCCGCCCGCCCGTTCGCGAGTTTCCTGGGGACAGCGCGGAGCCGCTGCCCGGCGGGCGCTGTCCCCAGAACCTGCCCTGCACGGCCGTCGTGTCCCGCCTGCGGCGGGGGCGGTGGGTGCTCCTCTGCCACCTCTTCCTACCTGGGGGCGCCTGGCCCGGGCTGAGGACCGGGTGGCCGCAGGGCGCACGGGGCTGCCACCCTGGTCCCTCTTCTCCCCGCCGGGTCACACCCCCGCCGCCTGTCAAGCGTGGCATCTCCGATGGCTCGCGGGTCGGCCTGAGTTCCGTCCCCAGGACCACACCCAGAGGCAGGCACAGTCCGGACTCGAGCGGCCGTCGGCGGGGGATGTGCATGGTTCCCCCGGGACGAAACCTTTTGCACGGAGGTTGCGAGTGTTTAACGTTGAGCCGGAGCCGGAGCGAAAGGTCCTGCAGGGAGCCTAGGGCTGTCCCTTCCTGGGACCCCGCCTCTCCTCCGAGCGCTCAGCACGGTGGTCGAGGACACGGGCAGAGACTGAAGCGGGTGGAGGGCGGAGAGGGTGCTGTCCCTCCCGGGGGCACAGAAGGGCCGTGTTGTCCCGGCTGGCCCCTGGCCTCGTCCCCTGTCTGCACTGCCGGAGCCGGGCACCGCGTCTGCCCGCCCGGTGGGCTGCCAGCGCCGCCGTCACTTGCGGCCTCTTATCCTCCCCTTCCTGGGGCGAGCCCAGCCGGCTGGGGTAGGACACTCACTTCCTCCGGCCCCCGAGTGGGCTCCCCAGCCCGCCTCCCCCCGCAGCGGTCCGGAGGGCCTTCCTCCTCCCGCTGCTCTGCGGCTCGGAGCCCTCGAGATGCTCTGGGGACCAGGCCCTGACTCCTTCCGGTGGTTTCCCGGGTCTCTTGGGTCACCCTTGACTCCAGCTGCCACAGGGCCTCTCCCTTGCTCTTGTCCACGCTCTCCTGGCCGCTCTGCCCCACCCTCTTAGGTGACGTGTCACCTCCAAGAAGCCCCCTCCTCCCTGGAGGGCCCCGGGAGGCCACCTCTGCCTGTCACTGACTGTTGCAGCCCCTCGTTGCCGGCCCGTCCCGAACTGCGCTCACCGCCCGGGGGGTGGTGCCCACGCCAGACTCAGCTGGTTGTCGAGTGAACGAACGGGCGGCAGGGGAGGGGTCAGGGCAGAGGCAGAAAGCCCCGGGCCCCTCCGCCGGGCCACAGGGTTGCCGGTGGCCGTCTGCAGCAGCCGGCGCCGCGGGCCGGGCCGTTCGTCCGAGACGCCGCCACATCCCGATGGGAGGTGCCGGCAGCGCGTCGGGATGGCAGGGGAAGAGGTGGGTGGGAGGTTGTAGCCTCCGGGGCAGGGCGGGACACGCTGTCTGCCTTGTTGCAAGGTGCCGGGCCCGTGCCAGCGCTGGGGTGGCGGCAGCTGGGGCTGGTGAGCGCCCCGGGAGGTCGAGTCCCGCTCTGCGTCCCGCCAGGCGAGGCCCCGAGGGCCAGCTCTCCCCCTCACCCCGTGACTCGGGCCAAGTGTCCGCGGAGAGGCCTGCCCCCCAGGTCCACCCATGGGAGACACTGGGCTGAGGGTGCTCTGAGGCTCCCCAGGCCCTGGTTCGGATAAGCCGGGAGGGGGCCCGCGGGTGCCTGGCGCTTGCGGCCGGGAGGGGCCGTCACATGCCTGGGGATTAGTGGCCAGGCCATCTGTCACCTAACCGCGGACTCGGGAAGGAGCTTAAGCACCTCTGGAGAGCCCTCCCGAGGGTCCCCCGGGCAGTCACGCGGTGAGCCGCTGTTCCTGGGGCCACGAAGTGGCTCTGCGCCGCCAGGGCGTCCTGCTACTTCCCTCTGGAACCTGTGGGTGCGGTGCACCCGCCTCCAGCTCCGAAGTGTCCCCATTTCTGAACTCCGCATGACCGGTGGCAGTGAGAACGTTCTGGAAAGCGGACTGGCTCCCTGTTCGCCCTGGGACGGTGTCACAGCCTTGGGACGGTGTCACAGACCGGGCTGCCGTGCGGGGCCACCCCCCCCCCGCCTAATCCCCGGAGAGGATTACCACAGGGCTGAGTCGGGGACGGACCCCCACCCAGGGCGGCCCTGCGTGGGGCTCACTCTAAAGTGTCTGTCTCTGTGAGTCCTTAGCCGAGCGCCCGAGTGTGGGTGAGGACAACGCAGCAGCCCGGCTCTCGGGCCTGGCGTGGCTGTCCCGGCAGGCGACCCCGCGCCCCGTGTGCCCGGAGCCACACGTCTCGGCACCTGCCCACTGGCCTCGGGGCCCCTGTCCCCCCCCTGCCGCCTCCCGTGTCCGGGTGCCCCAGCCACGCCTGAGACTCCAGCACCCGAGGCCTCCGACCCAGCCCCTCCTGCCACCCGGGCTCTGCTCTGCCGCGTGCGCGTGCGGGTGCCTGGGAGTGACCCGGCCCCCGGCCCGCATTCTCCAGAGCTGCTGGCAGCGCAGCCCCGGGGAGTCGGGAACGCAGGGTTTCCAGGAGAGCAGGCCCCGCGGGACGGCGGGGCAGGCTCCGCCCTCGGGGCGGCCGAGGCGATGGCGATGCCTCCGCGGCGACGTCGCGGGTAATTCCGTGTCCTCGCTCCAGTCGCTCGGCTCAGCCCTGGAGGCAGGTGCCCTGTCCCCGTGTCCGGGCTGAGGAGACAGGCCCAGGGACGGTGCCGTCCCGGCCGTGCGGGGTGGCTCAGAGCAGACGCCGGCCCTGGCTCGCGGCGCCGGCCCGTGCGGAGCCCTTGCCCAAGGGACACGTGAGACTGAATGGGGGCGGGGAGGGGTCAGCGCCAGGCAGGCGGTCCTTCCGGCTTCTGTCCTCCTCTGTTCGGAAATGTGTGTGACCGCGGGGTGCGCGCCGGCGCCCGGGCCACCGTGCAGCCTCGTCCCCTCGTCCCCTCGTCCCTCGGTGCTGGCGACTGGCGCAGCCTCGTGCGCCTGGCGCGTGGAGCGCTGCTCCCGCGTGGCCGCGCCAGCCTGGCTCCCCGGCCGCCAGGCGCAGTCTCCGGGCCGGGTGGCACGCGCGACGATCCGGGACGCCGGCCTGGGCCAGCCGAGCGCAGCCGCGGGCCTCGCCCCTACGGGAGCGGGGACGGCCGGCCCCGCGGGCCTCGGCTTCCCCCTCAGAAGTCGTGTTTCCGCCTCCGGGCGGGGGGCTGACTCGCTCGGCCGCGTGAAAGCTGCTTCACGGCGTCTTTCACGGTCTTAGCGTTTGCGGCCCCGGGACGTGGGCACGGGCCGGGCCCCGCACGCTGCGTCTCCCGCGGGGCCGCTGGGCCCGCTGCCCCGTCCACGCCAGGGCGTGACCTCGGCGTGAGACCGCCAGCGGCGCCGTGTGGCTCAGACACCGAACACCCACCCTGCGGTGGGGCCGGGGTCTCGGGCCGTGGCCACTTCCCGTCCCGGGCTCCCCTGGGGCTGGCGCCTTCCTCGTGAGGAGCGGTCGGACGGGCCGCCTGGCCGTCCCCACCACGCTCAGAGGAGTGGCCGCCCGGGCTGCTGCCACCCCTGCGCCGCCGACCGGCGCCGTGGACCCGTGCCAGGCCCGCGCTCCCCGCAGCCCGGGGCGCGCCCTGCTGGAGGGTGGGGACAGTCGGAGGTGCCCAGCGGGGGTGCGGGAGCAGCTGGCGCCGCCGCGCTGGCCGCGCAGGTGTCTGTAAACGCGCGGGAGCAGCGGGAAGGCCGCCGGTCTTGAATTTCAGGATTCCTTCCCCGGAGGCGGCGGGGCCCGGGGCGCGGACTCCGGGGCCCTGCTCGCAGCGCGGAGGGTCCCGGCCTGTCCCTGTGCGGGCCTTCCCGGCGGCGCTGCGGCGTCCTCGTCCTGCCTCTGCGGCCCCTGCCGACCGCCCCTGTGGGGCGAGGCACACTCAGCCCGCGAGGCCGAGGAGGCCGCCCGCAGGGGACGCACCTGTCCTCGGAGGATCCCGACTCAGAGCCTCGCTCCGTCCCCACGGCCCCTCTGGGCTCGCGCCGCCAGGGCCTGTTGCGACCTGTGGAGGGGACAGACCCACCGGGGAACAGATGGCCCCTGGGCCCCTGGCACCTGCAGCAGCGCAGGAGCTCAGATGGCCCGCCCGGCGCCCCCGCCCAGCGCCCCCGCCCAGCTTCCTCCTGGGATTGCTGCCCCCTGGGGGGGACATTGTCAGGGACAAGCCAGTGCCTCCTGGAGTGGCCCTTGCATCCCTCACCAGGCTGCGTGTGCGCACGTGTGTGTCTGTGTGCGTGCACGTGTTTCTGCCTCGTGCACGTGTTCGTTTGTGCGTGTGCGTGTGCGCACATGTGTTTCTGCGTGTGCACCGTGTGTTTGCGTGTGTCCGCGCACGTGTGAGCGTGTCTGCATGCGCCCCGTGCGCGTGTGCCCCTGCGTGCCCGCCCCCGGCTGCCCCTCCACCCTTGCTGGGCCCCTGGGCTGCGCCGCCGCCCGCGGGGTCGCGGCCTCCCGGTCACTTCTGGACGTGGAGCCCGCAGTGTGCACGCGTGTGGGGCGCCCCGCCCTGCCGCTGTGCCGAGCCCCCGCGGCCTCCAAGCAGGGCCGTGGAGCCAGCTCCCCCCAGAACGTCCGGCCCGGGCAGCTCGCACCTCCCAGGGCCTCTGCCCCCTGCTGCTCCCCGCCTGCGGTCACAGTTACACAAGCCAGAGCCGCCCGAGTCCCCGGGCCATGGGGACGCTGGGCTTGAGCCGACCCGGGAGATGAGAAACGAGGATCCGGGGGCTGAGGAGGTGGGGCCGGCCCAGCCAGCCCCCTAGCTGGGGGCCTCCCGGGCGGTGCCCCCCGAGCCTCGCCCGCTGCGCCCTGCCTGCCCCACGCACGTGGGGCCCCACACCGCCCCCCGCCCCCCCGGGCACCGTCGTGCGCTGTCCCTGTTGCACCCCGCCCCCCGCATCGGGGCCCAGCCTCTGGCCGGCGGGCCCCGCGCTCAGCGTCGGGGGCGGCTTTCCCGGGAATCGCAGGGCCACGCGGCAGGCGGCCCGCGTCCCCGGCCCCTGTCTGGGCGCCTCTGCTCGGCGGCCGACGCGTGTCCCCGGGTCGAGAGCTCTGTGGACCGAGCACTCGCCGCCGCGCCCTTCACCCGGAGGCCCGTGCTGCCCGCCGTGCTGCCCGCCAACCGCGGGCTGGCTCCACGCTCCCTTCGCCAGATGGACCGAAGGCCTGCGGGGCCGCCGGGGCCCACCCCACGGCAGAGCCGGACGCTGGCCCGAGCCCGGCGGGGCCGCCCAGCGGCGCCGGGTTCCCGGGGCTCCTGGCTGGCGGGCACCCCGGTGAGACCAACAGGGCCCGCCCGGGGGCGGCTGCCTCACAGGCCCCGCCGTCCAGACGGTGCCTGGCGCCCGCGAGGCAGCCGGCTCCCCTGCCAGCAGGGGACGGGCGGGGGCTGGGAGCCACCGACGCGCACTTCACGGCCCTGCGGACGGGGCGACGGGCGCCGAGGTTGAGTCGCGCGTCTCGAGAAGCGACGGGGCCGGTCGCGGGTTTGGAGGATTTCAGGCTCGAGTGGGGGAGCGCGGAAAGGCAGTGGCGGTGATCGCGGCTCGGACGTGCTCCCGAGAGGGCACGCGGAGCCTCGGCGGGGACAGCGGACGCCCGAGGTCCGGGAGGCGGTCGACGCTCACACTCTAGTGAGAAAGAGGCGGATGAGCCCGTGCGCACGGGGCGCGTGGCTTTCATCGTTGGGCGAGTCGCTCGCACCGAAGCGGCCCAGGTGCCCCGGCCCCGCCAAGCGCCGTCCCCTCCGCGGCCGCCCCCGCCCGGAGGGCCCCAGCCCCGGCAGCCGTTCCCACCGCCGGGCGGACACCGGGTCTCTCCCCCTCCGAGTTCTCTGCGGAAAGAGGAAGCTCTTCGCGGGAGCGGCGGCGCGTGACGAGGGCGGACGCCCGGCTGTTTCGCTTTCGCTTTCCCGTGCGGCCAGGCCCGTGGGAGCCGTGGCCACCGCGTCGCAGAGCAGCCCGGGCTCCCCGGTCTGACGGGGGCCCCCGGGGTCGGGCCCAGGCTCGTCCCTGGGGGTTTCCTGGGGCAGGCGGCCGGCCGTGCCAGCTGCGGGGACCCGTGAGGCCAGCCTTGTCTCTGCCTCTCGGAGAGGAGATAAAATCGACGCGTCCTTCCTGCCACCGCGTCGGCAGAAAGTGGCCCCGGGAGACCCGGCTCCCCTCGTGGCCCTGCAAGGTGCTTCCCGCCGGGACCGGCCCGGGCGTCAGCTGTCGGCGCCCCCCCCCCCCGGCCTCAGCGCGTCGTCCGCTCTGAGTCGGGGTCCTCCGAGGCGGCGCGCTCTGTGTGTCCACACCCGGCAGCAGGACGAGCGTCCTGGTCGCGTCCTGGGCCAGGCCCCCCTCACGCCGCGCGGTGCCCCGCTCGCTCCCTGCGGCCCGTGAGGGGTGCGCACGGCCGCTCCAGGCACCCAGACGCCCTGGGCCCGGGGTCTGCCCTCGGCCACAGCCCCCGCCCAGGAGTCCCCGTCCACGCTCGGGCAAGGGCGGGTGCCCCGTCTGGTTCACTCCCCGGCACCCCTCGGGGCTCCAGCGTGGACCCTCCTGCGTGGCTGGGGGTGCGGGGTGGGGGCGAGGCCTCTGCAGCCTGCCCCGCGGGGGTCCGGGATCCGGCGTGGCGGGACGGGGGGGCTAGTGAGTCTGGCAGCGGCCGGCGGGGCACCGGGGTCAGGGTGGCCCAGCAGCCACGCAGCACTCTGAGTGTCCAGGGGACGCCATCGGGCCCCACGGCGTGTGCGGGGCCAGGGCAGGAGCCGGGGGGAGGCGGTAAGAGGGGGAGGTGGCGAGGAGGATGGACGGACTGGACGGACCGGGGGACTGGCCGCCCCTCAGCGGCGGGGGCGGGGGCGGCAGTGAGGCTGCTGACGGTGCACCCCTGGGCCGTCGGCCTCAGCGGCGGCGGCGGCATCAGGCCCACGTCCAAGGGCGCGAGGTGCGTGGAGGAGGGACGGGGTCCCCCCCCAGGGCCACCCCTCGCCATCCCACTGTCCCTCGGTCCCTGGCTTTTGCTCTGGCCAGTGGGCTGGCTGCCCGAAGCCGCCCGCCTGTCCTCGCCCGTCCCCTGCGGTGTCCCCTCGGCTGTGGCCTGCGCCCTGCCCCCCCGCAGGCTGCCCCCGCCCCCTGCTCCCAGCCGCCGGCCTGTCTCCCTCGGCCCCGCCAGCCGCACGTGTGCGCCGACCTGGGCCGTCGGGCCGTCCACCTGCTGTTCTGGAACTGCTTCCCTGTGGCCTCCGGGGCCCCGCGTCCTGAGAGGCGTCCCGCGCGCTGGTGGTTCCCTTTGGCTCCTGCCTGCCCGGGGGGATCCTCTGCCCCGCGCTGGCTTCCTGGGGTGAGAGCGGAGGGGCCTCCCCTCCGTGGCCCAGCCGGTGGGCCCCGGGGCCGCTGTGCCCTGAGGTCCCGTCCACCGGGTCTGGGCACACAGACCAGTCGGAGCACCCGTGGCGCTCGCGCCTGGGGTGTGACCACCGTCCGCGTGCTCGCCGAGGCCCGCGCCCTTGGACGAGCCACGCTGACCGCGCAGAGGACTGCCGCTCGCTGGCTTCGCCGCTGACTGTCACCCGGGACTTGGCCTCGTGCGAGTGAACTGTAGCTCCGCCCGCGTCCCATCCCCCGGGACCCGTCCTCCGAGCCTCGTGCGACCCGCAGCGCCTCCCTCCGGCCGGCACCTGCGTCTGTCCCCTGGGGACCTGCCCTCGTGTCCCGTGCGACCCGCAGCGAGCGCCTCCCTCCGGCCGGCACCTGCGTCTGACCGTCACAGGCAGCCACCCCGGGAGGCACCCAGCTCCGCTGCCACCGGCAGCTCTGTCCGCGCCCCCGGGCGGCCGGCGCTGGGGCTTCCAGCTGGCAGGTGCGCGCACAGGCCCTGGGGTCGCTGGTGACCGCCGGCGTGGGGGTGCCCGGAGGAGTTTCCCTGGAAGCCGCCACCGTCTCTCCGGCCGGTGACGGGGACCGCGTGTCGGAGACGTGCGCCGTCCGGGTGGCGCCCTGCGCCAGCTCGGGCTCCTGGCGAGGGCGTCACCGCAGTGACCTGGCCCGGCACAGGCCAGCGGGGGTGGGGACGAGAGATCCTGTCCCTCATCTCGCATAGCGGTGGCTCCGCGCCGGCGCCGGCGCACAGGCAGCAGCGGTGGCCTCGGTGGCCTGGGGGGGGGTGGCTGCAGGCTCGCCGAGTCCAGACCCGCCGGGGGTCAGGTGAGCGCGCAGTGGACGGCGCGTCTCTCCCCGGACACAAACGGCCACCCCCCCGCTCCTCGTCACCGGGCGTTTTAGGCGCCCGCCGGAGGCCTGCTGGCTGCGTGGAGGCGGCCTCGTCCCCCTGGGGGCGGGGCGCGGGAGGCCCCGGCGAGTGCGCTGGCTCCCGGCCCGGGCACGCAGGGGCATGCGTGACGGTGGGTCACGGGGCGGGTGCGCGTGGCACTCACTGGTGGCGCCGTCCGGCCCGGCCTCGCTGCCCCGCGTCCCGGCCTCGCTGCCCCGCGTCCCGGCCTCGCTGCCCCGCGTCCCGGCTCAGCGGCCGTGCCTCTGCCCCAGCCTGGGGGCGGCCTCACCCGGCTGGCTCCCCTCGCGCCCGCCGTGCCACCGCCCGGACCCCTGCTCTGGGGACAGCACGGGAAGTGTGCGGGCTCACCTTCGGGTCTGGTTCTCGCCGGCCGCCGACACGGCGGTACTGCGGGCGGGCGTGTCAGCGTCCCTCGTGCACGGTGCACACGCGTGTGCGCACACGGCACGGCACGAGCACGCCCGCGCGCACACAGGCACGTGTACAGGGCGTGCACGCATTTCGCGCACGTTGCAAACGCGTGAGCGTGCTCGCGCGCACACACACGTACTTACACGCGCGCACGCGCACACACGGGCTCCAGCACAGCCTCTCGGCCCCACCCTCGCGGTGCAGCCAGGTGGTCCCCTCCGGTCTGAGGCTCGTCTCGGCCCACACTGCGTCCCGCCTGCCCCGTCGCCCCGGGGGCGTTCGCTGAGCCCCTGAGCCCCGGCCGGTGGCCCGCGTGTCCTCTGGGGACCAGCACCGTGTCCTTGGTGGTGCGCGCGGCCGGGGGCACTGATGTGTCACCCGAGGTTCACACAGCGCCCCGCGCGGGTGGCCCCGGATGGACCAGGCCACGTGGCCGGCGGCACCGCGGGCCCGGCTCGGTGCTGGGCAGGCTCCGGCCCCCCTCCCGGCGCCTCCAGCTCCTCCCCCGTGGTCCAGACCGAGCGGGTGCAGCCCCCCCGGTCCCCTAGGCCCATCCCAGTCTGCGGGTGTCCTGCACGGGGCGGGGCAGCACGTGCTCCTGGACCCCTGCAGGCCTGGCGTTTCGGTGGACACCGTCCTGGGAAGGCAGCGGCCGCAGCGTGTGGTGGGCTGTCAGCCGTGCCGCCGCGCGACGGGCCGAGCTTTCCTGTGCCCGGACTCCAGGGCCTGCTCACGTGGCCGCCGGCGCGGGTGCCAGGCCTCCGGAGCGCTTCGGGGGAGCGAACAGAAGGCCCCGGCCCCTCGGTGTCTGCAGACGGGGGAGGCGGCCGCGGCGCCGAGCTCCGGGGCCGTCCCTCCACGGGCAGTGCCCTGGGCAGTGTGGGCCGCCCCCAGGCACCCCACGTGTCCGAGCAGGGGGCGGGCAGCCGCAGGCCGCGTCCTCCGCTCCCTCCGCCGCGGGATCCTGGGTCAGCAGCGGCGCTGGCGACTGAACGTGCCAAGCGAGGGGAAGGCCCCGGAGTTGTGGGGTCGGGTTGGGGAAGTGCCCGCAGGAGGCCGTGTGCCCGCTGTGGGTGCTGTGGGTGCTGGGGAAGGGGATTCCAGAGGGCGGCGCTTCGGGCTGCGACCGCGCGTCCAGTGCGCCGCGGCTGTGTCCGAGCGTGGGAGGGGCTGCCGAAGAGCCGGCATCGGGCGGGACCGGACGGGGACGGGAGCTCGTGCGACGGGCCCGAGAGCAGGAGGCTGCACCCGGAGCGCGCTGCCCGCGGGGCCAGCGAGGGGCGAGGCTGGACCGGTGGGGCAGCGCCGCGCACGCCGGCTGGGGATGGTGCGCGGCCGCGGGGCCGTGTCGGGCAGCCTCGCTCGGCCATCGCGAGACCGCGCGTGACGGGAGGGTCGGTGCGGGAGGAGAGCGCTGCTGCGGGCTTCCGGAGGGTTCCTCGCCGCCAGACTCCGGAGCGAAACCAGGGCAAAGGAGAGAGCGAGCCCCGGAGTCCCCTGCAGAGGCGGTGGCTGCGCGGCGGACGCTGCGCCCACGGGACCCACCCAGAGGCGGTCGCCCCGGAGGGGACCTGGAGCCGCCTCGCCCAGGACCCGGTGGCGGCCCGGCCAGCGGACCTGGCGAGTCCCTCGCAGAGGGAGGCGCACAGTGGCAGCCCGCGCCGCGGCCGGGCGTCACCACGAGCCAGGCCGCAGCCGCGCGGCGCGGCGGGGACGGGCACGAGACGCGGGGACGGCCGTGACAAGGGGCAGCTCCCGGTCGCCGTGTGGAGGAAAACGAAGCTCCCGGGAAGGCAGGGACGGGAGCGTCGTGCTCCCCGGTACCACCCCGCCGGCCCGGAGCGCGCCCCGCGCGTGGGCGGCGTCTCCCCGAGGTCAGCCGGGGCCACCGCGCGCTGGACGAGGCCCGGCCGGGGCAGGCCGCGCTGCAGGAGGAGGGGGCGGGGCCCCGGGGCTGCACGTGGGTCCCAGAGCCGGGCCGCCTGGCGGGCGCTGGCGGGGGGTGGGGGCCTGCCCGGGCGTCCGCGGGGGCCCGTGCGGGGTGGGGGGAAGCGGGGACGGTTCAGCCCGGCCGGGAGAGGTGGACCCGGGGCCGATGTCCGCGCCCCGGTGTGTGTTTATCATTAACGGGGGCGCAGAGCACGCACCGAGCACGGGGTGGGTGGCATCTGCGGCCGGGTGGGGCGGGGCGGGCCGGCCGGGCGCCCTGGGGACCCCACTGGGGCGGGGCGGGGCGGGAGGAGGCGGCCGTCGAGCGTGGCCGGCAGAGCCGTGCCCCCCCACACCCACGTGCCCTCCCGGCTCCGCTGCCCCGGACGGACGGACGGGCGCGGGGCTCCCTGGGGAGGGGTCCCCAGCAGGCCCAGGGCCGGTCGCCCCGTCTCCCCGGGGTGTGCGCTGACCCTGCCCCGTGGAGCCCGCCCCCCTTCCCCGGTCCCCCCCGCCAGACCCCCGGACCGGACCCGCAGTGGCGCGTCCTTCTGGGCCCGGGGCACGGCCACCAGGTCCTCTGGTGTCCGCGTGGCGCAGTCGGCCAGCTCCACCCCCGCCACCCACCGCACGTGGGCGCTCGGCGTGTCCTCGGGCCGCGGGCTCGGGGCCGGGCACAGCGGATGGGGGCCGGGCTGGGCCGGGCAGGGCCGCCTGCGGGTGTGGGGCGGGCACAGCCCCTCGCCCCCCCCCGCGCCAGCCTCGGGGACTCGGACGGCGGGGAGGGGCGGCCGGCGGCTCCTGAGTGGCCCCCCCGGGGGTTGGCATCCCCGCGGCCTGCAGGGGCGTCGGGTGCGCGGGCGACGGAGCTGCTGACCCGGCCCCGCGTGTCTCCCCAGGTGGCGGCCATGACGCTGACGCTCTTCCCGGTCCGCCTGCTGCTGGCCGCCTTCATGATGCTGCTCGCCTGGCCCTTCGCGCTCCTCGCCTCGCTGGGACCCGCGGAGAGGGACCCCGCGCGGCCGCTGGCCTTGTGGCGGAAGTAAGTCCCCGTGCGCACGGCGGCCCTTGTCCCCCCGGGGCCCGGTCCCCCCCGCCCAGCCCGCCGTCCCCGGTTGCCCTCTCCCGGCCAGGACTCAGGCCGCTCCCCTCCCCGCCACACCGGTGCCACGGCCCGGGGCCAGCAGCCCTGCGAGCCGCGTGGCTGCCGTGTCCGTGTCCCCGGCAGGTCCCCATGTCTCTGCGTCCCCGGCGCGGAGCTCCCCGCGCTCACGTCCCCGCCCCTGGGGCTGGGGACTCCTGTCCCCCGCTGCCCCCGTCCGGTCCCTCTGTGCCCCCAGGCCCGGCGCCCCGTCCCGCCACGTGCTGCACGCTCCGCGCGTTCGCGGGCCCCGTGCTCAGCGGGTCCTCTGTGAACGAGCCTCAGCCGAGGCGTGGGCCACGGGGCCTGCGTCCGGTCACCGCCGCCGGGTTCACGTCAGCGCCTGGCGCGGCTCCGCTCGGTGTGGCCGTCAGGCGTCGGGGTCCTCGCGGGAGTTCTCGGCTCGGACAGCATCGTGCCTGCCAGAGGCCAAAGTGCCGCCGGGCGCCGCCGTGCTCCGAGCCGCTCCAGCCGAGCGTGGGGCCGCGAGACAGAAGGGGAGCCCCTCGCTCCCGCCCAGCTCAGCGCGGGGTCGGCCGAACCCGGCAGCCGCCCGGTGCGGAGCGCGAGCTCCGGTGGCACGCGGCCCCGTGCGCACTCCCAGGCCGCCCGGCCTCCACGGGTCAGAGGGTCCGCTCGGTCCCCGTCCTCTCCCAGGTGTGAGCCGCAGGCTGCAGCTGCCCGTGACGGGCGCGTGGGGACCAGCCCGTCCTGACGCGGCCGTCCCCGATGCCCACGTGCCCCTCAGACACGGCCCCGACTCGCCGGGCGGGGACAGCCAGCCACGGGCCAGGCTCCACCGAGCGGTCGAGCGTGGTGTGGCCAGGCCCGGGGACGGGCGGGCGTCGTCGCGCGCCCCTCCTCGTGGACTTTCACCTCCTCAGTGTCGAGGAACCAGGGTCCCTCTCGCTCCCTAGACCCGAAGGCCACGTGCCCACCCTGTCCCCTGCGGGCGCCGGGCAGCGCTTCCCCGACGAGGGGCCAGCCCAGCCCGGGGGTGGGCGAGCCCCGCGCTTCGGCCCGAGGTCCCCCCCCAGCGCCGCCGTCTCTGCCGGAGCAGGTGACAGCACCCAGCGCCACGCTCTCCCGCGCGCAGCCCTCGGCGCCACGTCTCGGGGGCCACCCGGGGAAGCGGCCGGCCGGCCCGCCACGCCGCGGTCGCGGGGAGAACGGGGGCCGAGTGCCGCGCGGACCTGCGCGTCGGGGCTGGGCTGGGAGCAGCCGGCTGCACCGCGCTGCTGCGCGCACAGGGTGGGCATCGCCGGGCGCCCGGGCAGGCGGGGTGGCGGGGCCCAGTGCGCGGCTGCGCCCCGTTTCCGAGCCGCTGGCCTGAGTGGGGGGCACGAGCCGACTCGCTGACCGTGAGTTGGCGTCGCCCAAACCTCCCTACGGTGCAGCCGCAGGTTTTCCAAGGAAGGGGGGGGCACGGCTTCACGGGGGACGCTCGGTTACGAGCCGCGTCCCCGCGCCCGCCGGGGGGGCTGACGGTGCCGCCCCCGACCCCCGTGGCGCCCAGTGCTGCCCCCGCCTGCGCGGGGCCGGCGCGCGGGCGGCCGTGTGACGCTGCCCTCGCCCGCAGGGTGGTGGACGTCCTGCTCAAGGTCATCATGCGCACCATGTGGTTCGTGGGCGGCTTCCACCGCGTGGTGGTCCGCGGCCGGCAGGCCCCGCCCTCCGAGGCGGCCATCCTCACGCTGGCCCCGCACTCCTCCTACTTCGACGCCATCCCCGTCACCATGACCATGTCGTCCATCGTGATGAAGGCGGAGAGCAGAGACATCCCGGTCTGGGGAAGTGAGTGCGCCCCGCGGCCCGGGCCCGCGCGCCAGGTGTCCCGGGGCCTTGGCCACGGCGCCCCGGCCCCCGCCCCCGCGCCCGCCCCCGCGCGGACGCCTCGCCTTCCCTTCCAGCTCTGATCAAGTACATCCGGCCGGTGTTCGTGTCGCGGCTGGACCAGGACTCCCGCAGGAGGACCGTGGAGGAGATCCGGAGGCGGGCGCGGTCGCACGGCAGGTGGCCGCAGGTAACGGCCTGCGCGCCCCTGGGCAGGTTCGTCCTCAGGCTGAGCCTGGGGACGGGGCAGGGAAGGAAACAGGCGGCACCGGCCGTGCCGGGGCCGGGCGTGGCCGTGCGCGTGGGTTCCCGTGCGAGTGCGAACCCCAGAGCGCGCCGACCGCCGGTGCCTCCGGTTCGGGCCGAGAAGGGCTGCTCCCCGGGGCCCGGGGCGGCACCGTCTCGCGCGCGCGGCGTCCGGCCCGGGGCGCATGTGGCCCGCGCTGCCTGTCTCTTCTCCGAGAAGCTGCACGTGCCGCTGGCCTCTGGCCGTGGCCGCTCGGAGAGCCCGGGGCGCGCTGGCCGCCGCCCCGAGCACAGGCCGCCTCGCTCCTCCCGGCGTTCCTGCCGGGGCCTGGTCGCCCCGTGCCGCCGTCGGGGCCCGCGGTCCCGGCGGTGGGAGGTTGGCGCCCCGCTGCCGGCCGTGCGGCCGAGCTGCTGACGCCGCGGGGTGCGGCTGCGGGCCCAGCCCCCAGGCCCCGCGCCTGCCGCGCCCCGTTCCCCGCCCCGGGCCTTCGGCCGAGGGCTCTGTCCACCCCGCGTCCTGCTCCGCGCTGCGGGCCGGACACCAGCACCGCGTTCTGCGCGGTCGCGTGGGCGTCACGGCGGCTGGCACTCGGGCACCGCGCTGCCCGTCTGCGGCCCCTGGCGCGAGGCGGTGCCCGCTGCCGCCTCCGGCTCCGTGCAGACGCCCGTGAGGCGCGGGGCGCGGGGGGTCACGGCTGGCGTGCAGCGTGCGGGCCCGCGCCAAGCAGGGCTCGGGGTCGCCTCAAAGCCGCGTCCGCAGGAGCGATGCCGCCGGGTCCCGTCGTGCCCAGCGCGCCCCCTTCCGTCCGCAGATCATGATTTTCCCGGAGGGGACCTGCACCAACAGGACCTGCCTGATCACCTTCAAGCCCGGTTCGTAGTTCCCGTCCCGTCCCCCCGAGACAGAGGGGAGCCCCCCGCTCCCGCGGTGCCGCCCGGTGCTGCCCTGAGTGCGCGGCGGCCGCAGGCGCTCGGTCTGCTGCCCGCCGGGGTCGTCGCCCCGTTTCCCGCCAGCACAGATGGGGGACCCCGCCGGGCGCTGCCGACCGGCAGGCCCGCGGGAGGCACGGGGGGACGGGGTCGCGTCCGCGGCCACGAGGTGCGACGTCGCCCTCCGCGTCCCTTCTCCGCAGGTGCCTTCATCCCCGGCGTGCCCGTGCAGCCCGTGGTCCTGCGGTACCCGAACCCGCTGGTGAGCGCCTGCCCGCGCCCGCGTCGGACGGGGGGGCGTTCGAGGACGTCGCGGCGTCTGCGTGCGCGGGGCGTCGGGGTGACCCGGGTTCGCACGTCCGTCCCGGCGTGGTGGTGCGGGCGGCCCGCGTCGGCGGCGCGAACTCAGGACACGTCTGCACTGAGGCCCTGAGTTCTGGAGGCTGGGGGGCGGGGGGGCGGGGGGGAGAGGCGGGGACCTGGGTGCTGTGCGGGGGAGGGGACGCGCGAGGGGGGATGGGCAGGCGGGGGGCGGGGCTGGGGGAGGCGGGGGGGGGGGGCTCCCACAGGCCCCGGGGAGCTCCTGCCGCCTTCCGGTCCGGTCCGGTCCTCGGCTTCACCTGTTCCTCTCCCCCCCAGGACACCATCACGTGGACGTGGCAGGGCCCCGGAGCGTAAGTCACGCCCCCGGGAGGCGCTCTGGCTGGGCTCAGGCGCGACGCGGGGACAGCGGGTTCGGCCTGGCCGCCCCGTCCCTGCCCTCGGGCCTGGAGCCAGCGTCTTCAGCCCCAGGGGGAAGGCGACCGGCCCCGGGTCCGTCCGTCAGCCCAGCGGCCGTCATCCTGTCCCTGACCCAGACCCAGAAATAAAGCGTCTGCAGGGGGCGGGGGCGGGTGAGCCCGGGGACCCAGGGGCGCCCGGCCCCCGGGGGCCATTCCCTGGCGCTTGCGGGCGGCAGGCTGTGCCGTCCGCCAGCCCCGTGCGGGCACCGGGAGCGGGCCCCTTGGCAGTGCCGCGAGGGGCAGCGCGCCCCCGGGTGGCCTTAGGGCTGTCCAGGCCGGAGGGGGAGGGGAGGGCCGCTGGGGGTGGAAGCGCGCGCCGGGCGGGAACGGGCTCCTTTGGGTCCCAGTGGCCTGGGCGTGGCGCGGGCAGGGACGAGGCAGACGTGGGGGTGTGGAGAGGGGGCGTGAGGGGGCCCAGGGCCGGGGCTCTCTGGACGGCTCCCGTGTCCCCCTCTCCCAGGCCGGTGAACGAGGGCTGGGCCTGAGGGCGGGGCCTGGGGGCCGGGCTGCCCGGGGACAGCCAGGCCAGGGGCAGGCGTCCGGTGGCCGAGGCGTCCTGAGCTGGGGGCCGGACGTGGGGCCGGGGGCCACAGGAGTGGGCGTGTCTAGCGGGCACTGCAGGCACCGCCTCGGTCAGAGCCCCCTGTGGCGCGGGCGGAGGACTCGCTGCCCGCAGCGCCCCGTGCTGGGCCGGCCCGGCGGGTCCCGCGGGGGCGGGAGGCGGTTCCCCTGGCGGAGCCCTGACCCCCGCTGGGCCTCGGGGCGTTTTCCAGGTTGGAGATCCTGTGGCTCACGCTGTGTCAGCTCCACAACCGGGTGGAGATCGAGGTGCGTCCGGCGCGAGTCGCAGAGCGGGGGGCGGGGTGGACACGTCGTGCCGGCGCGCGGGGGCCCGCGGGGGCCGTGCTGAGGACGGACGGGGCGTCAGGGTGTCCCCGTCGCCGGCGGTGGCCGCCTCGTGCGGGCGGCGGGAACGACCTGAACCCTGTGGGGTCGCTCGCTCGCACGCGTTGGGGACGGTGAGTCTGTCGCATCCCCACACGCAGCCGGTGGCCGCGCTGACGGCCGTCGTCCCCCTGGGAGCCGCGGGCTGTGCCGTCCCCACTGCGGAGCTGACCCGGCCGCCCTCACGGGCAGGGCCAGGCTGGGTGAACCCTGATCCCAGCGCCGGCCCCGAGAGCTGCCATCGGGCGTGGGGGGGCTCCTGGCGAGGGAGGCGGGTCGGGATCCACACGCGTGCGCCCGCCTCGCAGCGGACCGCGAGGGAAGGTGGCCCGGCCGACCCTCGTCGTGTCAGACGCACGACCGTTGCCCGCGGCGGCGCAGGCGGGGCAGGCGTCCCGCGGGCCCGTGGGGTGACGCCGCCCTCTCCGCGTGCTCAGTTCCTCCCCGTGTACCGCCCGTCGGAGGAGGAGAAGGAGGACCCGGCTCTGTACGCCAGCAACGTGCGCCGCGTCATGGCAGAGTGAGTGAGCCCCCCGCCCCGCCGCGGGCCCGGGAGCGCGCGACCACGCGGCGGGCGCTGACGCCGCCCCCTCCCCGCAGGGCCCTGGGCGTCCCCGTCACCGACTACACCTTCGAGGACTGCCAGCTGGCCCTGGCGGACGGGCAGCTCCGCCTGCCCGCGGACACCTGCCTGCTCGAGTTTGCCAGGCTGGCGAGGGGCCTGGGGTGAGTGCCGGGGCCCCACTCCCGGGCGCCCCCACAGGGTGACAGGGTGTCGCGGGCGCCACGTGCCAGACCGGAAGCTTCCGTCGGCACCCAGGGGGGCCTCCGCCCCGCGGGTGTCGGTGACGGGGCTGGGGTCACCCGGCGCCCGGGGACAGGCCGTCGGGGCAGCGGCTCACCCTGGGGTGGGGGTGGGGTTCGTGCTTCTTGTTCGAGGGCGACCTTCGACCCGCCGTCGGCGCCAGCTCTCTCTCTGGGCGCACCCGGCCGGGCGACGTCCCGGTTCACAGCCGCCGGGGCGCCCCGAGTGTCCTCGGGCGTTAGAGGCCGCCCCCGCGAACGGCCACCGGGGACGGGCCGTCCGGACGCTCCGTCGGGCCTCACGGAGCAGCGCGTCTCCCGTCCCCGGCGGCCGCGCTGTTGTGGGAAACGCCTCGTCCTCGCTCTCTTCAGCCTGAAGCCGGAGAAGCTCGAGAAGGACCTGGACAGCTACGCGGCGGGCGCGCGGGCGCGGCACGGCGGCAGGGTCGGCCTCGCGGAGTTCGCCGCGTTCCTGGGCGTCGAGGTCTCCGACCGGCTGGGCGACATGTTCTCGCTGTTCGACGAGGTAACCGGCCGCTCCGAGGCGTGACCCGCTTTCCCGCGACGGGCGGCCCTCGGCGGCCTTGGACGCGGGGAAGGGACACGGGCCCGTCCGTGGGGTCGCGCCCAGGCCCGCAACGCCTCGCGGTCAGGGCGGCGCGCGGACGCGTGCCCCTGAGCCGTCGGTAGCTTGGGGTCCTGCCGTGGGGTCCCCCAGCGGAGCCGGCTGGCGCCTCGGCCTCCAGCAGCCCCGTCCTCGACGGTCGCGGTTCGGGTTCCGCCGCCTCCGTGTGGGGCCCGCGCGGCCGCCCTCCCGTCGGCAGGCGCGTCCTGCTCAGGGTCTCCGTGCTGGGCGGACTCGGCCCGGCCGCTCTGGACGTGGGGGGGGACGGGGCTCAGGGGGCCGAGGACGGAGCGGCCGGCGGGGCCGGCCGCGCCTGGTGCCCCCAACGTCCGTGTCACGGCGCGGACGCCTGCTGTGTGCCCCGGGGCGGCCGGTCCGGGACGGCGTGTGTGGGGCCCGGACGTGCCGCGCGGACGACCGACGGGAGCCTCGCGTTGGCGCCCGTTTCCCTGACCGTCCGGCCCCGGGGCCGCCTGCCTCCCGGAGCAGCAAAGCGTGAGAACCCGTCGCAGCGGCCGGGGACCAGCGGTCGGTTCCGGGCGCCTGCCGGGCGCCGCTCTCACGCGGACACGGGGCGCCCGGGCCGCGCGGCCGGCGCTGGACCCCGGCCCTCCGGGGGACGCGGCCGATCGGCCACTGAGGGCCTGTCTGTCCACAGAGCGGGGCCGGCGAGATGGACCCGCGGGAGTACGTGGTCGCCCTGTCCGTCGTGTGCCGGCCGGCCCGGACCCTGGACACCATGCAGCTGGCCTTCCAGGCGAGTGGGCGTCGTGGGGTGTGATCCGTGGGGCGGGGCGCGGGCCCCGCCGGGCCTGGACGCGCTCACCTGTCCCTCCTGCCGTGGGAAACGCAGCCGCTCACCCGAGCGCCGCGGTCACGTGAGCTCGTACCAGCCGCTGCGCGCGAAGGCGCCTCGTCCCAGACCCCGCGGCCTCACGAGAGACGGGCCCCGGGCGGGCGGCTCGGTGCCCCAGGCCCCGGCTCTCCCCGCTGGGCCCCACGTCACCCGCCGACGGGGAGGCAGCCAGGGCGCCCCGAGGGCACGGCCCGTCCACCCCTGGGGCAGGCCCGACGGTCCCGGCCTCCGCGCAGACTCACCCGCCGCCCTCGGGGTGGCCCCGTCACCTGCTGGCCGGTCAGCGAGCCGTCAGAAGGAAGGGTGCCCGACGGTCAGGCAGGGTGGCGGCCCACCGGCCCCAGTGCGCCGAAGGCGTGCGCGGTCCACCTGTGCCGGCCCCGGCGCTCGGCGCCGTCCCTGCCCGGGCGGACGGACACCTGCCTAGGTGGCCGCGCAGGTGGCCGCGCAGGTGGCGGGCACCCCCGGGGAGGCCGTGCCGTGCGGCCGAGTCGGCCTGCGGGGGAGCCGAGAGCACCCGGGCCGGCCTGGACGGGGCCGGGGACCCGGTGACGCCGGCCTTCGCCTCGCAGATGTACGGGTCCGAGGAGGACGGCAGCATAGACGAGGACGCGCTGTCCACCATCCTCAAGACGGCGGCGGGCGTGGCCGAGCTCCCCGCGACGCGCCTCTTCCGGGCGGTGGACCGGGAGGACAGGGGCAGGATCACGTTCGGTGAGTGGCCGCAGCGGGGCCGGCAGCCCGCGGGGGGTGGGGCGACCCCAGGCGGGCGGGGCGCGGGCCGCTGCCACCCGTGTCTCCGGCAGCTCTGAGTCCCGGGAAGGAGCTTCTGGCGGGGGCTGGGGGGGCGCCCGGGGACGTCTGCTGACCGCAGACCCCACGCCCGGCCGCAGGGCTCGGAGCCCGTGGCGGGCGCCGCCCGTGGGCACCGACGGGGGCCGGCGGGCCCGCCGAGCACGCAGCTGTTTGCTCAGCAAAGGTCGCGCCGCGTCTCGCCCGGGCGCGCCGCGGAGCCGAGTCCAAATGTCAGGGCCGGCGCGTCGGCTCAGCTGTGTGTGCTCGCGCGCAGCCCGCAGCCGCCGCCGGGCTCCCCGGGGGCGCGGCCCGACCGCAGGCTCCCCCGGAACGCCACCGGGGTTCCCTGGAGCCCGCGGTGCCCGGGTGGGCCCGACGCACCCTCCACCCTGGCGCAGCCGGGTCACGGGCGCCGCGTCCTGCCCGACCCGGCCCCTGACGAGCGGCGGCGCCTCTGCAGGGCCCCGAGCCCCGGCTGCACGCCGGGTGCCCCCGAAGCGGGGGGCGGGGGACGCCCTTGCTCCCGCCGCGGGTCCAGCCCCCGGGGGCCCCGGTGCGCAGGCCCAGGACCCGAGCCCCCGTGACGCCGCCGCCCCTGTCTTCGCAGCCGACTTCCGCCGGTTTGCAGAGACGTCCCCCGACTTCGCCGAGGAGTACCTGTACCCCGACCGGCCGCCCCCGGAGGGCCGCACGCGGCCGCCCCCCACGCCCACCCCCAACGGCTTCTGTGCGGACTTCAGTCCCGAGGCCTCGGACACGGGGGCCCGGCGGGCCCGGCAGAAACTGGACTAGACGGGAGGCCCTGGGAGACGGCGCCCTGGGGTCCCCCGCCCCCCGCCGCCGCGCCCGTCTGCTGGGACCGCCTCCGAGGCCGCCCTCACGGGGGCCGCGCGGTCACTGTCCCGGTCACCGTGCCGGCGAGGGGCAGAGGCGGGCGTTTCCGTGCCGCCCCCCGGCATGGGGCGTCGGGAGGGGCGGCCGGCGTGGCTCCCCGAGCGGCCCGTTCGCGGCGTCCCCCCCGGGCCTCCCCGCGGCCCCGCGCTCGGGCACCCACTGGAAGAGCGCGACGTGCCGCGCGCGGTCGTCTCCAGCACAACCTGCCACCTCCCGGGTCCGCGCGGCCGCCCCGCCCTCGGTTTTTAAACGTTTCTCCCGCGCGGGCGCCCGCGGGCCTTTTGTAGACTCCGTTTAGATACTCCGGGCGACGCCCGCTTTTTTTTAAGAAAAGTTGTTTTTCTACTTCCCCGTCCTGCGAGGGTCAGAGGACGTTCGTCCGAGCTCCCCGAGGCGCCTGAGGCTCGGCCGTCACCCCTGCCCGGCCTCCCCTCCCGGGACCCCCGCCCCGGCCCCGCTCACTCCTCGTTTCACAGACGCCGCCGGCTGCGAAGGTCGGTCCCTCGTGCCGCGCTGCGTCTGGGCGGCCGGCGTGGCGCGGGCGGGGTCGGGGCTGGCGGTGACCTGCCCAGGGCGGGCGCCGGGTGCCGCCTGGACATTGGCCACCGCCGCCCCGTCCCCAGCTTTGTGCAGCCGCTGCCCCTGCCCGGAGGCGACAGGAGGGGGTCAGGGGTCGGGGGGTCCGGCCACAGCCTCGTGCAGACGTCCCCGCCGTCTCGGCCACGTGGGCGGCACCCGCCCCGGCGCGGGGCAGACGCGCCTGAGCGTGAGGTCCGGGGCCCTCCCGGCCCAGCACGCAGAGGGCACGCGCCGGCGTCGCCCGCCCTCCCTAAAGCCCCTGGTGGGTCCCGCGGGGCCTGAGGGAGGCGCAGTCGCGGCCAGGACTCCGGGGCGTGCCCTCCGGCTCCTCCAGGGAGAAGCGGGTTTCGGCTCCAGCGGGTCCAGCCTCCCGTGGGGCTCGCCCTGCGAACGCGCCGCCTCCTGAGGCCCCCACGGACACACGGGCGGGGTCCACCCGGGATCCCGGGGCTTGGCCTGCAGGGCGAGGCGGTGGCCGAGCCGTCCTCGTCCTCGTGAAACGAGCGCGTGAGGACCCCCTCGGAAGGGGCCGGTGAAGGAGGCGGGCACCGGGCCGGGCCCCGAGCGCGCAGCCGCCGTCCTTCGCGTCTGCGGATGAAGGGTTTTCTGGAGGAAACGCCGCCGCCGCCGCCGCGCGTTTTCAGGGAAGGAAACTCTGACGAGCAGACGCAGGGGCGGTGTGTGCCCCGCCCCCGCCCCACCCCGTATCCCCCGCTCCCACCCCGCTCGGGGCCCTGGCGGCTTCGGAGCTGAGCGCGGGGTCGGGCGTCAGTCCCTCCGGGTGACGCGAGGGTGAGGCCCGGCGGGAGGGGCGGCCCCGCGCGAAGGACGCCGCGTGCGATGGAACGAATAAACCAGACGTACCTGGGCGCGCCTGTCCGCGTGGTTCTTCCTCATGGCGGCGGCGGGGCCCGGCCCCGGTGTTCGCTCCCCCCCAGCTCCTCTGGCCCGTGGGATGCGGCGGGGACGGCACCGAGGACGCCGGGCGGCAGCCGTGCAGCCTGGGGCGTGCGGGCCGTGGCGCCGGCCCCCGGTGAGCCGCTCCTGTGACCCCGCGTGTCACGCCCCGGGCCTCGGGCCCCCGGCGCCGCCGTCCTGTCACGGAGATGGCACAGGCAGAGCGGACGGGCCTCGGGCCGACACCGCTGGGGGACGCCGTTCGCAGACGTGAGCCGGGGGAGCCGCTGGCCGGGGAGGACGCGCCCCGACCCGAGGCCGTCCACCCCGCAGCGCCGCGTCCCCTCCGCGTCTTCCAGCTGACACGTGGCCGTGGCCTTCGACAGTGCCGACGGGCGATGAGCTTTTAAGGAAGGGCCAACCCAGAGACGGGACGTCTCCCCTCCAAACCCGACCTTCCCTGTCTGACGCGGTGGCGGACGCGGGGAGCGGGAAGCTGAGGAAGCACGCGGGCAGGCGGGCGCACACGCGGGCACCGTGCACGACGGGCGCACACGCGGGCACCGTGCACGACGGGCGCACACGCGGGCACCGTGCACGACGGGCGCACACGCGGGCACCGTGCACGACGGGCGCACACGCACCCACCCACGCGCACACGCACGCGCGCCGGCCGTTCCCGTGCCCGGCGGAGGGTGCTGCGTGCCAGCCCGTCCTCCCCCGCCTGCGGCCCCCTGGACGGCGGGCACCGTCCCGGCACCCGCCCTGCACCAGTCACAAAGCCGGTCACGCACGTGCCCACAGGCGCCCAGGGGGCCCGCCGGCCCCACACCCGGTGACCCCGCCTTCCCCCGGCGGTGGCTCCGGGGACGTTCCTGTCCTGTGGTCCCGGTCACAGGAGTGGCCCCGCCGAGCTGGTGACCGTCTGGTCGATGGTGTCCCCGGGGCCGAGGGGCTCCGGGCGGCGCGGGCTCGTCCGCTCCGCGGGGTCAGTTCCCTCCGCCGGCCCTGCTCAGACCGGTCACTCGCAGCTCCGCCCGCGTCCCCCGCTGACAGTGCAGCTCGGGCCCGGGACCGTGCGGGCGAACCGCGCAGGAGGAGGGAGGGCCGGGCCGGAACTGGAGGTCGCGCCCCCACGCAGACGCGCAGTCACCGCCCGAGGGTCCCGTGGTGGCGCCGCCTCAGTGGCAGGGACATGCCCGCGAGGCACGGTGTGGCCCCGCCACCCCCGGCTCACAGACTCGCGTCCGCGGGGAGGGCCTCGGATCAGAGCACGGCCCCCGCGCGGCGACATCTCGCCCGCCAGGACGGCGCCCCCACCTTATGGGGCGCGACCCCACCTTATGGGGCGCCCCCCCCAGCGGGCCGCAGCTCCGGGGCGGAGGGGCCTCGGCAGGAGCCCGCAGCTCGGGTGCGCGCCGGCCGCTGCCTCTGGGGCGTGGGCTCCTCACAGCGGACCCCGCGCCCCACGGGGCAGGGCCCGGGACGACCAGCAGGACGCGCGGGGCGGCCGCTGGGCAGGCAGCACGGGGCCCACCTCCGACCGGATGGACGGAGCCCGGCGATGCCTGCGTCGTCCGGTGCCACTTAGTGCGAAGTCCGCCTGGGGAGGGGGCGGGCCCGGGCGTCACCGTGGTCCCCGGGGAGGCCCAGACCCAAAAGAAAGGGACCGAGAAGGTACCAGGTGTCCAGCCCGTGATTGGAGTCGCAGAAAAGGGGGCTTAGGACGAACGTCACCGGACACAGTCACGCCTGAGTGTTTCCAAGTCCACCGGCTCAGACACGCAGGAGGCTCGGTCAGCTGCGAGCAGACGAGACGCAACGACAGCGCGGAGGGCGCTCTGAGACCCCGATCGCCACCCATGGGGCCACCCACGGGGACGCCACCCACGGGGACACCCACGGGGCCACCCACGGGGACGCTACCCACGGGGACGCCACCGACAAGGCCACCGACGAGGCCACCCACGGGGACGCCACCCACGGGGACGCCACCCACGGGGACACCACTGACGGGGCCACCCACGGGGACGCTACCCACGCTGACGCCACCGACGGGGACGCCACCCACGGGGACACCACTGACAGGGCCACCCACGGGGACGCCACCCACGGGGATGCCACTGACGGGGCCACCCACGGGGACGCCACCGACAAGGCCACCGACAAGGCCACCCACGGGGACACCACTGACGGGGCCACCCACGGGGACGCTACCCACGCTGACGCCACCGACAAGGCCACCGACAAGGCCACCCACGGGGACACCACTGACGGGGCCACCCACGGGGACGCTACCCACGCTGACGCCACCGACGGGGACGCCACCCACGGGGACACCACTGACAGGGCCACCCACAGGGACGCCACCCACGGGGACGCCACCGACGGGGCCACCCACGGGGACACCACCCACGGGGATGCCACTGACGGGGCCACCCACAGGGACGCCACCGACAAGGCCACCGACAAGGCCACCCACGGGGCCACCCACGGGGACGCCACCCACGGGGCCACCCACGGGGACGCCGTTAAAGCGGCGGGAAAACGAGGACCTGCCACGGGGCCAAGGCCAGGTCGGCGGCACGAGCGTCCGCGTGCTCGAAGCTGCGCTGAGGTCCAGGTGGGTGTCGTGAGCCCCCCGAGAGGACGAAAGCGCAGGGGTCGGTGACTCTGAGGCAACAGACAAGACGGGACACGTGTTGCGTGATTTCATCCAAACTGAGCAGGGAGGTAAGGGAAAGAACAAGGCGCAGGTAACGCGGATCGAAAAACCGGACGGCGCCTCGGCCCCGCCCGTTCTCACGGGAAACGCGGGCGGAAAACCCCGAGGGGGCGGTCGCCAGACCAAACGGAAAGGAAAACCGCCCATCGGGGCCCTCAGTGTCGAAACGCGGGGAGTGACAGGACGAGGAATGACGTGCAGACGCGGGAGCTGATCCGGCGAGAGGACGTCGCCCGAGCGACCTTTCAGACGAGGAGGAGGAGGGGGATCACCCGTCACGGCGACGCGGCCCCGCGACAAGGGACTCAGCGACGGGGGGACGCAGCCACGCTCCGGGCGCACGCCGCGACCTCACAACGACGGGGCGACCTGAGGGGGCGACGGGGGGCGGAGACAGGCACGGTGGGCACGGAAGCGGGGGCCGGGGGGACGCTGCCGCGCTCCGGGGAGGCTCGGGGGCCCCGGGGGGGAGGGGGGACGCTGCCGCGCTCCGGGGAGGCTCGGGGGCCCCGGGGGGGAGGGGGGACGCTGCCGTGCTCCGGGGAGGCTCGGGGGCCCCGGGGGGCCGGCGGGTCCATTACCTGCTCTGGGAGGCCGAGGCGGGGCTGGGGGTCTCCTCACCGGCGCCGTCCGCCCCCCGCTCTCTCAGCCGGACCCCACGCAGCCGTCCGTCGCGGTTTTGCTCCTCTGCCCGGGCCGGGTCGTCACACGGTCGGACGCACGCGGCTGGGCCGATGCCGCGGCCACAGGCAGGTCGGCCCCCTGGGGGCGCGGCCACCGAGGGGTGCAGGGGCCGGTGCTGACGGGTCCGGGGGAGAAACACGCGTCGGCAAACCCGCTGGAGGCTTAGCGCGGCCCTCGTGATGGATGGGGCCGCGGGGAGGCGTGATGGCGCGGCCGCCTCGAGCGATGCCGTTTACCGACCGAGGACTTAATTGCCGTTTCAGGGCACGGGAAGCAGCTGACAAAACAGGCGACGGGCTCGGCTGGAGAGTCTCCCTCGGCGAGATTCAAAGTGTGGAATCGCGCAGAGCGCGGTCTCCGGGGACAGGTCCCGCCACGCCCGGGGCAGGGCGGGCGCCACAGCCCCCACCCCCCCCGCGAGGCGTCCGCTGGAGGGGACGGGGCAGCCGGCCCGGCCCCTCCCGCTGGGAAGCGCGGGCTTCGCCGCCGGGACAGGGACCAGGCAAAGCCCCGCTCCGGTCCGGCCGAGCAAAGCTTCGCAGCAAGGCCGGGCACGTGGCCAAACTGTGTGTGCGGAGCAGAGGCCCTGAGCGCCGAGGACGGGGCTAGAGTTGCCGGGTGGTCTGGGGGGCACTTCCCGGCGGCAGGAGCCGCAGGCGCCCGCCCCACGGCCCGGGCCCCGGCCCTGGCACTCGGCAGGTGCTCCCGTGGCTCCTCCTGGCCTGGGGGACACAGTCCCCGTCCCCGAAGCCGTGGGGCGCACGCCGCCGCAGAGCCCGGGCCTCCGTGGAGACGGCCACGCGGCAGCGGGTGGCGCTGGGCCCCGTGGGCCCGAGACCTGCAGGCGGCAGCTGACTCCTCGCTCGGGGAGCGGCGCGAGCCTGGTCCGCCGCTGGCTCTGCTTCACCGAGCCAGGTCTCTGCAGGTGCAGACGGGCCACCCGGGCCGCGGCTTCAAGGTGCAGCCGCGTTCCGAGCTGCTCCCCCGGGAGCAGGCCTGCTCCGTTTCCTCGTGGGCAAGGTTTAGGGTTTCCTCGTGGGCGAGGCGAGCATTGTGCCTCCGAAGCCACACGTCGAGGTCCTAAGGCCGAGACCCCGGGACGTGGGCTCATTCGGAGACCAGGTCCTCACAGGGGGGATCAGGTAGGACGAGGGCGTCAGGCTGGCCCTGATGAGCTGGGGCATCTGCAGACGCACGCGCACACGCACACACACACGCACACACGCACGCGCACACGCACACGCACGCGCACCCGCACAGAGCATCACGGGATGCAGAGGCGGAGGGGTGACGCCTCGACAGGCCGAGGAGCGCCAGGGGCGCCAGAGGGGCAGCCGCTGTGCTCGCCTCCCCCCACAGCCGTCAGAACCACAGCCAACCCCGGGGCAGCCGTCCTGAGGACCCGCCGAAGTCCAGCCGACGGAAGTCCTCTGACGAGGGTCGCGGAGCCGCCCCGTGGAGGCGGTCGGAGGGTGGAGGCGCAGAACGGGCCGGTCCCACGCCCGCGTGTGGCAGTTGAGAGTCGGGAGGGCAATCTGGGCTGAGGAGGTCGCCCTGGAGCAGTGAGGCGTCCCGGCCCCGCACTGGGACTGAGACACACGGACTGAAAGCAAAGGGATGGAAAAGGGAATTGCGTGGGAATAAAAGCAAACAAAAAGCTGGGGTAGCGATGCTTATACCGGACGAAATGGACTTTGAAACGAAGGCGACAACAGGAGACAAAGGAAGACCCCCCGTGACCTCACTTCTGGGTATTTCTCCGGAAAAACCCTAAGCGCTGCTCGGAAGGGACACGTGCGTCCTTCCACTCACTGCAGCATCACTCACAGCAGCCGGGATGTGGAGGGGACCTGGGTGTCCGTCAACCGACGAATGGGTCAAGAACAGGCGGCGCACAGACGCGGCGGAATATTACTCGGCCATGAAAAGGGACGAAATCTTCCCACCTGCGGCAACGTGGGTGGAGCTCGAGGGCGTTGTGCTGAGTGGAGTACGTCAGACAGAGAAGACAAGTGCCACCTGGCTTCATCCACAAGCAGCGTCTAAAGAACAAAATAAACGAAACAGAAAAACCCACAGATGCGGAGACCGTTTTGGTCGTTTCTGTGTCAGATGAGGGGCTGGGAGGGCTGGGAAGGGGGCAGGAGTTAAGAGGCACAGACTGGCAGTCACCTAACCATCACGGGACGTGAAGCGCGGCGCCGGCAACGCGGTCGACAGCAGCGACAGCTACGGTGGCGCGTGGCTCCAGGTCTGCTGGGCGCGATCCCGTCAGGAACCCTGCGGGTGCCGAATCGCTGCTGTAGACCTGAAACCGACGTGATGGCGGATGCCGACTGTGACCGAAACATTAAAAAATGATTAAAAAAAAAGCCGCCCTGCCGGTGGCATTTTTCTCAACGCAGCTGGAGGGGACGGGTTCCTCCTGCCGGGTCGCGGTGGGCCCGTGGGAGCAGGCCCTTTGCGCTCTGGCTGGGAACCAGCTCCGTCCTTGGCACCGGATCTGTGACCCGGAGGCCGTGACACGAGGCAGCAGGGAGTGGGGGAAATGGTGCTGAGGACGTGACAGGGCGTGACGAAGGGACACTGCCCTCATGACACCGCTCAGCAGCAGCATGCAGGCCAGAGCGGCCAGCCGTGACTCACGCGGTCCCCGGGCCACAGGGAGTGACCAGAGGGAAATCAGGACAACCAGGATGGTTAATGCTTGAGTTTGGGTCACCCAGCGGGCGAGGCCAGAGGTGACACCTCGGCCATTCCACACCTGAGGGTCCTGGGCCTTGCCGGGTGGCCTGGGACCCATCCCTCCAGGTCATGATGTAAGGGACAAAGGATTTCCGAGTCTGTTGGGTCCTGGTGCTCTCACCCGCCACCGGGGCTTGGGGAAAACTTTTCCCACGCGCGTGGGGTTCGCGAGCCCCCTCGATGCCGGCAAAGCGCCTCCAGGCCACCTGGACACAGCAGGCCACAGAAGGACCCCCGTCTCCGCAGGCGGACCTGGACAGCGGTACCTAGGGGTGGACAAATGTCCCCACAGCGGGGCTGGGGACGCAGAGAGGACACCACCCGCCCAACCCACCGAGCATCCGCGCCCCCAGCGCCCCGCTGGGGTCCCCAGGGCGCCGGACCGGGAGGGGCAGCCACAGCGTGGGGGGCGGGTCGGGCGGCCGGAGCAGGAGCAGGAAGGCGCAGGTGTGGCCCGGCGGTGCCCGTCCCCCCCCCCAGCGGGTGTCCCCGGGGCGGACGGGTGCGCGGGGCGCGCGGGCAGAGACCTGGACGCTCCCGCCAGGGACGGCCGCCCTCGGGCCCGCGGTTGGGGACGCGGAGGCGCCGCTGCCCGACGTCGGGCGCCCCGGGGTGGGGGGCGGGGCCGGGGGACCGGGGTCGGAGCCCCCGCCGGTGCGGCCACTGCCCGGTCCCGGTCCCGGGGCGGCGCGGGCGCGGCTGGTCCCCGCCCGCCCGGGCGGCGGCGGCGGGAGGCGGAGGCGGAGCCCGAGGGCGGGCGCCCCCGGCGGGGCGGGGCGGCCCCGGCGACAGGATAAGTGCCCGAGGCCGAGCGCGCCCCGCGCAGCCGGACCGGACCGGAGCCGGAGCCGGGCCTCGCGGACGCCACGCCGGGCGGCGGGACCCCGGAGGCGGACGCGGGCAGGTGAGGCCCCGGCGCCCGCGGGCGGCGCCTCCTCGGGGCCCCGGCCGCCCCGCGCACCCCCGAGCCGCCGCCGAGGGCGGGGACCCCAGGGTCGCCAACGCCGGGGGCGCGGGCGCCGCGCCCGACGCCCGACGGGGCCGCCGAGGCCGTGAGGCGGGGGGCGGGGCCGGGGACGCGCGCCCGAGGGGGTGCGGGCGGAGGCGCGGCCCCCGTCAACCCCGGCGCGGCCCCTGCGGGTGCAGCGCCCGGTCCCGCGGGCGCCCGGGGCGCGGCTGGTGGCGGCGGGGGACCTTCGGGCGCATCCGGACGCCGGGCGAGGGGACGGGGCGGCGCGGCCCCAGGTCCACCCCGACGCCTGCCTCTGGGCGCGGGGTGGGGGCGCGGGGAGGGGGCGCGGGCGGGGGTCCAGCCCGCGGCCGGCCCGGCGGGGTCGCTCCTCGGGGCGCGGCGAGGACAGACGCTTCCTGCGGCTCCACCGTCTGTGCCCAACCCCGGCCTCCGCGCCTGCCCTGGGGTGGGTGGCGCACCCCATGCGGGCGGCGCCTTCCCGGGAAGGCGGGGCGCGCCCCCCTCCGCCCCGCGAGCCATGTGGGAGCCGAGCTGGCGCGTCCAGGCCCCCAGCCCCGGGGCTGACCCCGCCTGCCTCTCTGCACCCCACGTCGCCCAAGGCTCAGCCAGGGCGCAGGGGCCCCGGCAGTAAAACAGCTCCCGTCGGGGGTTTGTCCCAACTTGGCGGCAGCAGAAAGTCCTCCCTGGCGGCTGCCATCCTGCTATGCCCCCGCCCCAGCCACTGTGAGTGTGTGAGAGCGAGCACACGTGCGCGCACACGTCGTGCCAACAGCGGACACCGCGCCGGGGCACGCCAAGGCCAGAGGTGTCATGCGAAGCGCCACTGGCCGTGCGGGCAGGTGCCCGGTCCCCGTGGCGGCATCGCCCAGGTCTGTGGCTGTGACTTGGGAACGAGCTCCCTGTGCAGTGCCAAGTGCAGGAGCCTGCGGTCCCTCGGCCACACCCGGACGATGCTCGCGTCTCTGCCCACCTTTCCGGGTGGGGCCGGCGAGCCACCCCGCCCCAGGTGGACCGCAGGTTCCTGGAAGGATCCGTTTAATTGTTCTTTTTAAACGCCCGTTACCGTGGCCGATGTCGGTCCTAGAGGGAAGGTGGCCGAGCACGCTCGGGCAGGCTGCCGCTGAGTGGTTTGAAGAGCAAAGTACTCCCTGCGGGGGGGGGGTGCCCGCTGCATCGTTGCTGGAAGCGGGGCTCGAGGTCACGCAGGCACTGCACCCTGGTGGGAAGGGGGAGGGGAGAGGCGCAGGGGCTGAGCAAGCGCCCGGCCTGAGGTTCCCACGGCTGCTCTCCCCCGGCCCTCGGGAGAACGGGTCACCTCGTCCGCCCGCAGCCCCAGCTGCATCGTCTGACCCCCCGGAATGTGCTCGTTCCGCCCCTAGAAAGGGCTGCGAGTGCCTGGGACCCGCCCTTGCGTCCGCGGCCCTGGCTACAGGCTGGCCGCAGCCCTGTGTGTGTTCGTCTTTCATGCTGGCCCAAGGCCCCGGGAGGCAGCACCGAGCCCCGGGCTCCGGGGTGCCCGTGAGGACAAGCCAGCGCCCCGTGGGACCGATGTCTTCCGCGGTGGCCCCGGCCAAGGAGTCCAACGCCATGTGCCCGAAGGCGGTGGAGCTCGTCCTGGTCAAGGAGCAGAATGGGGTGCAGCTCACCAACTCCACCCTGGTCGGGCCCCCGCAGCCCGCGGCGGAGACCCAGGGGCGGGAGACGTGGGGCAAGAAGATCGACTTCCTCCTGTCGGTGATCGGCTTCGCCGTGGACCTGGCCAACGTCTGGCGCTTCCCGTACCTGTGCTACAAGAACGGCGGGGGTGAGTGCCGCCCGCCCGCGGTCCCGGCCTCCCCGCCTCCGCCCGGCTCGCCTCCTCTGTGGGGAGAACGGCCCCGGGGCCCACGGAGGCGCATCCCTGGCCGACAGTGTCCACGGCGGGGTGGAGCCCGGGCGCTGGGATCGGCGGAGATGCCCCGAGACGTGCCGGTCCCCTCCCCCGCCCCTGTGCCCACGGGCCCCTAACTCGACCTCTCCCAGCACCACGACCATCTGGGGTTAGAAAACTCAGATACAGGGCAGGGCCCCCCGAAAAGCCAGAAGCGGGGTCAGCTGGTGCTCACGCCCTGACCCCGGTGCCCCCGCCCCCACCGGCATCTCCGGTTCCGCTCCGCCTCCCCGAGGCAGGGCTTCCGGAGAGGCCTGGGTAGGGCCCCCAGCATGGGAGGGCCCCCCCGGCGTGCCAGGGGTGGGCTGGGGTCTCCGCCAGCTGAGGGCAGGTGCAGGGGGTGGCCCAGGGACAGGCAGGGCTGGGGGGTCTCCCCGCCCCCCTCCCATCCCCGGACAGAGCCCAGGCAGAGCGTGGGCTCCGAGGCTGGGCTCCGGGAGGCAGAGCGGGCCTGGGCTCTGTGCTGGGCAGGGTGCAGCTCCCCGAGGAGCAGGGACCCCGCAGGCACCCCAGCCCCGGGGAGGCAGGCTCTGAATACCGGAGCTGGGATGGGAGATGGGCCACGCGGAGCAGAGGCGGCCCAGAGGTCCCAGGGAGTCACATCTCGAGGGGCAGACGTTCCCCGGAGGGGCAAGGGCCAAGGGGGCGGGAAGGGGCCGAGCCTAGGAGCAGAGCTGTGGGGGGCCGGGCCTCTGCTGTGCGCTGCGGGTGACTCTGTGGCCCGGGCTGGGGGCACGCGGGGCCCACAGGGGTGTGTCAGAGCACGGAGGGCAGCGGGGCCGGGCGTGCTGGGTGACCACCGCGCCTGTGGCTTCCCTCCTGAGGGGGCCGGCCGGAGCTTCAGGGGAAGCCGGCATGGGGCCCGGGGTCACACGGTGGGTGGGGACAGAGTCCTGGAGAGCCCGTGACCACGCTGGCTTGCCCCACAGGCGCCTTCCTGGTCCCCTACCTGCTCTTCATGGTCATCGCGGGCATGCCGCTGTTCTACATGGAGCTGGCCCTCGGCCAGTTCAACAGGGAGGGGGCTGCCGGCGTCTGGAAGATCTGCCCGGTCCTCAAAGGTACGTCCGGGGGGCCCAGCTCATCCGGGCCCAGCTCATCCAGGCACGCGGCCGCGCGGGGGCCGCAGCCCGTGAAACCGGGTCCTGCCACGAAGACCCGTGATGGCAGGGACCCGGGCACGGCCGCCCGCACCCCACGGGCCGCGTGGTGTTGTCAGCGTCAGATGGTAGAGAGCGCGGACCCCCCCGTCCCCCGTCCCCCGTCCCCCGTCCCCCGTCCTGCCGGGGCTGCCTCCCCAGGGGCCGCGTCGCCTCACGGCTTCGGAGGCCAGAAACCCGAGCTCCAGGCGTTGGTGGTCGACGCCCGCGGGCGTCTGAGAGGCTCCCGGGCCCCTCCTGGGCTGGCAGATGAAGGGCTCCCGCTGTCTTCGCAGCTCCTCCCCCCGCCCCCCGCCTGGGGCTCGGGACCCCATGTCCCCTCCACAGGGTCTCACCCTTCCGGCCTGGGCACGCCCCACGGCCTCAGCTCAGCTCGGCCCCCTCTGTGCGGACCTGTCTGCACGGGCAGGCACGTCCCGCGGTGCCGGGTGGGACCCAGCTCACCGTCCCTCCGTCGTCCGTCGTCCACCCGTCTGCAGTCACCCGCCCGTCAGCCACCCATCAGCCACCAGACACCCTCGCCTGCCCGCCCGCCCCGCTCGTCGTCTCTATCAGACCGAGCGGCCGCGAGCGCAGGAGGCCTTGGCTGGAAGCCAAGGTCCCGGGGTTCGCAGCGTGGGCCCCGCCCCGCCCCCGTGGTGCCCAGTGTCCCGAGAAGAGAGGAGCGCGGGGTCTCGCGTGGAAAGCTGGCTCTCGAGGGGTCGGTCCCGCCGTCCACCTCCGGGCCGGGCCGGGAGGGTCGTCTGAGCACGGCCGCGGCCTGGACACGGCGCCCGGCGGCCCGTGTGCGAGCACAGCCCTTCCCCGGCCCTGCGCGGGCGGAGGGGGGGTTGGACGCGCATCGCACCCCTAGAGCAGCCCCTCCCCCACCTCCGCGCCTGCGGGGTGCGGGGTGCGGGGTGCGGGGTGGCTGGCTGCGTGCTCGGGCAGCGGCCGACGGCCGGGGGGTGAGGCCGCCGTGCAGCTGCGGGCCCGGCTCCCCGGGGAGAGAACCGCCCTCCCGGCAGCGGAAGCGGCGAGCGGCCAGGCGTGATGGCCCCCGGCCGCGGCCTTAGCAATGTTTTCCGAGGCCACGTGACTCCGGGCCGCCCTGCGGGGGGGCCCCAGGGTGAGGTGGGGGCTGCGGGCTCCGGCGCCCGTGCTGAGGGTCCCCCCGTGCGGTTTGCACTCAGACGTGGAGGCGCAGAGGGGTCGCCTGGACCCCTCCCCCCGGCCCCCGCTGCGCCACCGCCAACCCCCGTGGGGGACCGGGCAGGCTCCGCGGGCACCGTGACGCAGGCGTCACCGGAGACGTCGCGGCATCTGCGTGCTGCCCCGCTGCGGCCCCCAGGGCAGGGGACCCGCGCTCCCGGTTGCAGACACCAGCGCGTGGCCGTGGTCGCCAGGCTCTGCGGGCAGCGGGGCGGGCAGGTCCCGCGTCTGCGCCGCCCCGAGCCGGCCCGGCAGTGTCCATGGCGGCGCCCCGGGCCGGCATCGAGGAACAGGGCCTCCGCCAGGACGCGGGCTGCGGCGCCTCCCGCTCGCGACCCTGTGTTTCCGAGAAGCACCGTCCGCCCGTCCGGAGTGTTTCTCCCGTGCCGGGGCCCCGTGTCCCCACCGCCCACCAGGGAGCCGAACGCTGAAGCAGCGGGGACCCGCCTCCTGCCCGAGTGCCGGCCGCGGCGAGGGGCCCGCGGCCCCAGGGGCTGGGAGCCCGCTGGGTGCCCACCGGGGACGGTCGCCTCGCCGCGTGCGGCGTGTCAGCGAAGGCTCTTCGAGGTTTCGGGCCGCTGCTCAGCCCCGAGGAACCCGGGCCGTGCAGGAAATCCGCTGTCAGCGCCGGGGGAGCGGGCCCGGCCGGGTGACTGCCTCGCCGCGCACCCCACGTACCGCACCCCCCGCCTCCCCCTCGAGCTCGGCGGAATCCGAGCTCGTCCTCCAGCGGCGCGTCCCCGGGCCCGGCGTGTCCCCGAAGCTGCTCTGGCTGACGTCCCCACGCAGGTGCCTCTGGTTTTGCTTTCAAGAGGGGACGCGCCCTTCGACGAGGCGCCCGGACACGGAAATAGCTTCTCCTGGGGTTGACGCCGCGAGAAGCAAAGCGACCGCTCCCGGCGGAAGTCACCTCGCGGCCGCTGCCCCCAGCCCCAGCGGGCTGGCCGGCTCACGCCTCGCGGGCGTTCAATAAGGACAGTTAGGGTCGCAGCCCGCGCCCGTCCCGTCGGCGAAGCGGAGGGCGGCTGCACCCAGGGCAACCCCGTGGAGCTCAGCGGCGTGAGCTGCCGGGCGGGGATGCCGCGGCGCTGGTCCCGCGCTGAGGGCGCTGGCCCTCCCTCGCCCGGGGACAACCCCAGACAGCCTCGGTGGCCCCGGTGGCCTTTGGAGCCCCGAACATGCCTCAGAGACACCCCGAGTGCCTGGGTGGACGTCGGTGGCCACCGCCGGTTTGGGGAGGGGCCCGCTCTGGTCCCCACTGGGGTCTGGCCTCGCCCTCCGCGTCTCTGCCCCGCCCCGTGCTCCGGCGGAGGTGACCGGCGGGCGGGGGTGGCGACGACCCCCGCGGGCGGACGTGCGCGCTGTCCCCGCAGGCGTGGGCTTCACGGTCATCCTCATCTCGCTGTACGTCGGCTTCTTCTACAACGTCATCATCGCCTGGGCGCTGCACTACCTCTTCTCGTCCTTCGCCGTGGCCCTGCCCTGGACCCACTGCAACAACACCTGGAACAGCGCCCGCTGCGCCGACGACCCCGCGGGCAACGCCAGCGGCCGCCCCGGCCTCAACCACAGCTTCAGGACCACGCCGGCCGCCGAGTACTTCGAGTGAGTGGCGTCCGCGCCCGGCCCGCCGGCCCCTGTCTGCCGGGGTGGGGGGCGGGGGCGGGGGACGCAGCACCAGCCCCCGTCGCGCCCGGGGCCGGCCCCCAAGGCCCCCACCTGGCCTTGCCCTGAGCCCCCGCCCTGTCCCCCGGGGTTCCCGTGGGCGAGGCTGGCGGGCGGCCCCTCGGAGGGCGCGGCAGGCCGAGCAGGCCCGCGGCCGGCCCCTGCCCTCCCAGCAGCGCGGGGATGGGGCGCGGGAGGCCGGCGGAGGCCCCGCGCCCGTGACCAGAAAGCGGCCGCAGTGTCGCCTGCGATGGGGCTGGGCCCGGCCTTCTCGGTCGGTCACCTGCCCGTTCCCGCCCGGGGGCCGGGCGCTGCCCTCTGCGGGCACGGCCCCCTCCTGCCTCGCTAACACCGTCTGCGCCGCCCACCACCCGCCGCCCGCGAGAGGCTCTCCCCGTCTCCCAAACGCTCTGCTTTGCTCACGGGCCCCCCCCGCGGGCCCCGTGTCCAGTGGCCCTCCCGGGGTCCTGCCCCTCCCCCCCAGGCCCTCGGCATCCCTCGCCGCGTGGCCCGCGGTCCGCAGGCCGACCCTGTCCTCTCGCCTGGTCTCTGGGTCTTGCCCGGCCCCACGCCAGCGCCGGGCCCGGCGGGGACAGAGGGGCCGCCGGGGGCGCCGGGCGTTGTCAGAGCGTCACTGGGGGGAGCGTGCGTGAGGCAGGCCGGATCGGGCAGCGTGGGAAGTGTCCGAGGACAGGGACGGAGTCCCTCGATGGGACAGTCGGGCCGGCCGAGGAGCCGCCTGCCAGGGGGAGGGAGACGCGAAGCCTGGGGGGCGAGCGGCTGCAGAGGACGGGGGGGGGGCCGCCTGGACCTGTCGCATCCGACGTGTCTGAAGGGCACGGGGGCGGCCGTGGCCGGAGGGAGGAGGCCGGCGGGGGCCCAGAGTGTGCTGGACGCAGCGCGGGGGCAACCGGGAGTGACCGACCCGTGCACGTACAGCAGAGCGGGGCACCCGCCGGGCGGGCTTCGTCCTTCTTTGGGGCAAAAAACTAAAACCGAGCAGCAGTGCTCGCCCCTGGTTCGTCCGCGTCGACGTTGTCCAGCCGCAGCGGCGTCTCCGTCAGAGGCCGAGGCCGGGCGGCCGGCCCGGTGGCCCCGCGGGAGGCGGCGTGGCCTTGGCGAGGGCCCGGGAGTGTCGCAGCCGCGCCCGCCACCCGGAGGGACGTCCGTCCGAGACGGCCCGTGCCGCAGGTGGAGGCGATTTATCGTTTCGTCGGCCAAACAGCGGCTCCGGCTCCCGGCCGCCGCGTCTCTGACGACGTCCAGGTGGACTTCGGGACGCGTGGGCCGGGCTGGGGGCGGCTTGCCTTCGGCGGGTGAGGAGAGGGTTCAGCCACCGCCCGATTCCCAGACGAGAAAATCAGGGGGAGCCATCGCTCCAGGGATTTCTGGCTGCGCGGGGGATGGCCAGCGGGAGGCGGCGCTGGGCGCCAGGCGGGGCCCGGGGCGTACGAGGACGCCGGGACCACCGGTGGCGATGGCGGGGCCTCCCCGGGGCAGGTCCCTGTGACCGTCGGGCCGCGGGCCTGGGCGTGTTCTGGGACTCGACGCCCTCCATGAAGGGGGCATTGCGGGAAGGGTGGCTTATTCCCGCGGGCGCAGCGAGCCCGCCGCACCGCGCCCTAAAGGCTCAGGCGGCTGCAGTGTGGCCGCGGGCGCCGCCGCCACCGCCGAGGGACTCCGACCCCGGTGCACACGGAGGGGGACACGTGGCTTTGGCAGCTCGCACGTCGGCCGGCGCGTCTGGAAGGGTCTACATGCGGGAACCCAGCGCGCTTGACGTGACTGCGCCCGGCGCGAACTTGGTGAACGCCAGGCGGGCAGGGAGGCAGGCGTGCGGGCTCCGGGGCCCCAGGGGCCCCCTTGGCTCCGCAGACCCCGTCGGTGCCGCCTCCGCCTCCCGCCTCAGCAGCCGAGGCAGCGCCGCGCTGGAAGGCGCGGGTTTGCCTGGAAGAGGCGGCTGCAGCCGCGCCCTGCGGGGCTGACCGGCTGCTCTTCATCCCTCCGCCCGAAGGCGTCCCCGACCTGCCCCGGGCTTGCTCTCTGGACGTGGGAGGCGCTGGAGGGTCGCCGTTGAATGGAAAATCCCGGAAGTTTTCTTCAGGGGAATTCTGGTTGGCGAGGCGAGCACTTAGGGCTCGTCGTCGCGTCCAAAGGCACCGAGGCTTGTCTCGTGGGTCACCCTGCGGTGGAGCCCGGCGCGCCTCGAGGCGCGTGGGCCCCGCCGCTGCGGGCGTGAGGCGTGTGGCCGGCAGGTGGCCCTCCCGGGGGCGGCCCCGGTGCCGTGGGGCCGGCAGGTGGCCCTCCCGGGGGCGGCCCCCGGTGCGGCGCGTCCTCTGCGTCCTCGCTGCCCCTCTGCCGACCGGCCCCGCAGGTTTCGGGCGGGGACGGGGCGCCGAACCCCGGCCGTAACGGGACGTGCCCGTTTCCCCTGGTGGCTCCGCCGGCGCTTGCTTCGCTCGGGCATCTCGGAGCCCCGTCCCGGGGGCCGTCGCCCTCTGGACCGACCCCGTCTGCAGTGTGACCTGCCCCTCCGGCCGCGTTTCCCATCCCAGAGTCGTCTGACGTGGGTCTGGTCGCCCGCGCTTTCCCGCGAGGCGTGGCCATGAGCGCCCTCCACCAGCGTCTCCAGCCTGAGCGGTACGCGGGGCGGCGGAGCCTCGCAGATAAGCGCGAAGCGGTTCCCGCTCACTTCGTTCGGTCTGACGGCGCCCTGTCTCGGACTTCGTTTCCAGCGAAGTGGCGGTGCGGTCAGGGCCCGGCGTTCGGCCTTCAGCGCTGTCCCCGGGGGCCCGTCGCTTCTCTGGGCCTGTGTTCTCTGCTGATTCCTTTTTCCTTTTGAACTAATTTGGGGCTTTACTTGCTCCATTGGCTGATGGGCCGCAGCTCTTCGCTTGCATCTGGAGTGGCCTTTGCAGGGTCACAGCCCCCATCCCTAGCCAGTCGTGGACTACCTTCACGCGACACAGCCCCGCGTCACACGGCATCGCACGGCATCACGTGTCACATGGCATCACATGCATCACACAACATCGCACGCATCACACGCATCACACGGCGTCACATGGCATCGCACGTGTCACAAACATTGCACGTGTCACATGGCATCACACGGCGTCACACGGCGTCGCACCGCTCCCCACGAGCACCGTGCACGCTCCCCCCCACCCCCCCACACGCCCCCTGAGGAAGGGCCGCCGGGGACTTCGTTCCCGCGCCGCGTCACCGAGGCCACGACGCGGGGCGAGGGCCTGTATTCACACGGTCCACCCAGACACGCCTGAGTCGGAAAGACCCTCTGCTGACTCGGTCGCCGGTCCGGGCTCCCCGCCGCCTGCAGAACCCCGCTGAGGGCCCTCGCGGCGCACACCTGCCGGCCCCGCCGCCTCGGTTCCCGCGAAGAGCACGCGGCCTCCCTGCGGGGACGTGTCTGCATCGGGGCAGACGCTCTGCGGCGCGGAGCTCACGCCCTCAGCCATCCTGGGCGCACGGCTCGGCGGCCGCAGGACACGCGCGGCGCCGGGCCACCGTCGGCCACCACCCGACTCGAGAACCTTCTCCAGTCGACCTCTGTCCCCACGGAGCCCTCCCGCCCCTGCCCTACCCGGCCTGGCTCCGCCGTCCACCTCTGCCCGTGAGCCTGGCCGCTCCGGGACCTCGGGGAAGGGGACCCGCGCGGCGTGCGTCCCGTGTGTCCGGTCGCTCTCGCTCGGCCGTGTCCTCGGCTTGGCCCGTGCTGCGTCCGAAGGTCCCTCCCCCTGACGGCTGAGGAGCCCCCCCCCCGGGCGGACGGACCCATCGTGTCATCGGCCGACGCGCGGGGGACGCCCCTCGCGGCTCCGGGAAGTGACCCGCCGCGAGCAGTGACGGACACACGCCGTCCGAGTCCGGCCGTGGACTCTCCTGCACCTGCGCGCGGTCTCGCTGGACCGGGGGGTTCGGGGTCCGTGCCCAGGCGCCGCCACCCCGTCCTCCGCAGCGGCTGCCCCGTCGGCCCCCCGCACGGACGAGGCGGGCGTTGCTGGCTTTTAGGGGGTTTTCGTACGTTCTGGAAGTTGACCCCTCGTCAGGGGTGCGATCCGCCCCGGGGGTGGCTGTTTGCTCCGCGGGTGGCGCCCGTTGATGCCGAGAGGTTTTGATTTTGACGGAGTCCGTGGATCTGCCTCTCCTCTCCCTCCCTGCTTGGCCTCGAGGTGTCTCCTCTCCCTCCCTGCTTGGCCTCGAGGTGTCTCCTCTCCCTCCCTGCTTGGCCTCGAGGTGTCCTACCGAACCCCCAGCGCCTAAAGCAGCAGCAGCAGCAGCAGCGAACCCAGCCCGCGGGACACACCTGCGCGGCGGCGCCCGAGGCAGCGGGCGGGGGGAGGCCTGGGCCAACCGGCCTCTCTGTGCATCTGACTCTAAATCAATCGAACGTTCTCGTTAAAAATCCGGTGCCAGGGCCCAGGGTCGCGCGGTCTGGGCTCCGGCCGCTGGCCTTTCGCCACCGGGTGAGCCTTTGGCGTGAGGAAGCTGCTGGCCGCTTTTCTCGGGGGCGGCCGCGTCGCCCCGCTCCTCGTCTCGCTGCCACTCTTGTCTCCGCCTGACTCGCCGAGCTCTACCTCCCGGGGGTGCAGATTTCGGGGGCGGGGGCCTCGCTCGGCCCGGACGCGGGTTTTCTCCGCTCGCAGCGTCTGGGCAGCCTTTGCTTCGGGAAAGGTGCGTCCGCTGCGCTGTGGGGCCTCCCAGGACCCGCCGGGCCCCCCGCGTGCCCAGTGGGCCCCCCGCACCGGCTGGAGGCAGCCCCGTGGTCCAGACCAGGTGCCGGCTCCGTAAGTGGCTGGAGACGTCTAAGGTGAAACCAGAGGGCGGGGGTCCGGGGAGCCGCTTTGTGAGCAAGTCCCCGAGGAGAGCCAGGCGCGTCCCCCGTGGGCCTTGGTGGCGGACACGCCTGTGGGTCCCCGTGCTCCTCTCCCAGGCAGACGGGCAGATGGCCATCGGCCTCCAGGTCGCGCTGTGACCACGTGTGCACACGTGTGCGAGGCGCGGCAGGGCCGCCGGGTGCACAGAGGGGTCAGGGCCCCTGCGGCCACCTCTCAGCCCTGTGGCCCCACTCCACGGGGCGAGTGGCCCGAGGCGGCGGCTCTCGTTGGCAAGAAGAGGTTGTAGGTGACGAGGCCTTGCTGGGGGCTGTGGCAGCAGACGCACGGCCGAGGCTGAGGTGGGGAGAAAGGAGAGGAAGGTGCTGGAAGGCAGGGCCCGGGCGGGGCGGCTGCAGCAGGCCTGCCCCCTGCGCCCGCCCCCATCACGGCCCTCTGGGTGGGGCCTCGGGGCCTGCGGCCGGTCCTCGCGCTGTGCCGAGGGGCAGGGCGGCTCGGGCCAGCCCGCTGCCCCGGGGGTCGTGGGCGGGAGGCGGCGCCCTCCAGGACCCCCCTCCCGCCGCAGGCGCGGGGTGCTGCACCTGCACGAGAGCCGCGGCCTGGACGACCTGGGCCCGCCCCGGTGGCAGCTCACGTCCTGCCTGCTGCTGGTCGTCGTCCTGCTGTACTTCAGCCTGTGGAAGGGCGTGAAGACCTCGGGGAAGGTGAGGCCGCAGCCCGCCGGCGGGGGTGCGCGTGGCGGGTGCTCGAGGGTGGACGCGGCGGGGTCTCGGAGGCGGCGGGGGCTTGAGGGTGGACGGGGACCGCGGTCGGTGGGGGGCTGCACGGGTCAGCGGGAGCTCAGTGGGGAGGGCAGCCAGGGCCGTGGTGCAGGGGGAAGTGCCCCCGGCCGAGTCCGCGGTGTGAAGACGGGCACAGCGTAAACCGTCTGTGACGAAGGTATCTTGGTGGCCGTGGGCAAGCAGAGTGACCCTGAGCAGGCGCGTCCCCGCCTGTGCCGGCACGCTCAGCGCCGTGCCCGCGCGGGGACCTCTGGGTCACGCTGGGGGCCCCCCACCCACCGCCCAGGGCCCCTCTGCCGCACACGGTGCGGGCGCCCGTTCGCCGCCGGTGAGATCGCTCACATCCCCTGGTCAGGAACTCGGCTCGGCCTCCCGCCCCGCTGCGGCAGGCCGGACGGGGGCAGGAATGCCACGTCCTTGCCAAACCGTCTGTCCGGGTCTAATCCCCGGGAAAGTCAAAAGCGCAGACGGTCGCGCCCGGCGGCATTTGCTGAGCTGGCGTCCCGGGACCGTTAGGGCCGCGGGGATCCCCAGCGCCAGCTCTCTCCGGGCACAGACCGTCAGGGTGGCCTCGTGCCCGGGCCGGCCGGGCAGCCGGGTGACGCCGCGCCCCCCCCAGGTCGTGTGGATCACGGCCACCATGCCCTACGTGGTGCTGTTCGCCCTGCTGCTGCGAGGCATCACGCTGCCCGGCGCCCTGGACGGCATCAAAGCCTACCTGAGCGTGGACTTCCACCGGCTCCGCGAGGCCTCGGTGAGTGTGGCCGCCGTGGCCCGTGGTCCCTGTGGGGGGCAGGCCCGGTGCCAGGGGCCTCCCCGTGGTTGTGGCCCTGCCAGGACGCCGCACCGCCCGGGGGAGTCCAGGGACCCCGCGCCCGCGTGGCGACGCAGCCGCCCCGGGCGCAGGGACGCGGGACAGGGCCCGGCGGCCCGGGGCGCCCGCAGGGGGCGGAGGCGCGGCCCCTCCCGGCCGCACACGTGGGGACCGTGTCCCCGAGGCGGCGCGTCCCCGACGTGGCAGCCGCCCCCTCCCTGCCCCTGACGTGGGTCCCAACTCGACCCGGTTCCGCGGAGCGGGCCGCGCCCGGCAGCCCCTGAGAGCGCCGCGCGGCCCCGCTGCAGGTGTGGATTGACGCCGCCACCCAGATATGCTTCTCGCTGGGCGTGGGGTTCGGGGTGCTCATCGCCTTCTCCAGCTACAACGAGTTCACCAACAACTGCTACAGGTGGGTGCCGAGCGCCGTGGGCGGGCGCAGCGTCTCGGGGGACCCGGGTGAAGGGGGGCGGTGAGCTGTGCGCACCCCGAATGCCTCAGGTGGGAATCCGGGGAGGGGCTCCGGGCGGAGCGTGACTGTTGCTCCAGGAAGGGACGAAACCTGGGAGGGGGTCGCCTCCCTGCCAGGAAGGCCCCCGGGGTTCCCAATGCAGCGGACCCCCCCACGCCCCCCGCCCCTGCCTCGCCCGCCTGCACCCCGCCTCCCGCGTCCTCCGCTGCCAGACCCTGCAGCCCGGCCTCCCAGAGCTCGGGCAGGGTCAGGCCTCTCCCCCGACCCCGTGAGGAGGCACCCACGTGTCGCGGGGGCTGTCCCAGGCGCCCCCGTGGCGGGGCACGGGACAGGCAAGGACGTGGCAGGGCCGCGCGCCCACAGCCCCTCGGCCCCTCGGCCGTGCCACCCGGTCCAGAACGGCCTGCGTGACCTCCAGCCCCGCGCTGAACCAGAGCCCACCGGGAAACAGGAGCGGACTTTGGCGACCTGCTCCGTTGACCGTCTGGGTCGTTCGCGGTGTCCACCCCGGGAACGAAACGCCGTGGAAACGCGAGCACGGCCCGGGCCGCAGGGTGGCCAGGCGGCCGGGGCCGGCGCCCCGCGGAGCGCGTCCCGAGTCAGCCCTGCACCGCCCCCCGGGCCCCAGGCCTGGGCACGAGGGGCGTCCCTCCACGGGGGCTGCCCTCCCCTGAGTGGGGTCCCAGACCAGCGGCTCCGGCCGCCGGGGACAGCTGGGAAAGGGACCGCCCCCCAGAACCTGCGTTCTGACAAGATGCCCCCCACGGCCGCCCCCCGCCTGAGTGGGGCCCCCACTCGCAGGTTCTGCCCACCCGGAGCCCCACGTGGCGGGTGGGGGCTGTGTCACCTTCAGCGCCGAGTCGTGTGTCCCGGGAGCCGCTCGTCCCCGGGAGACACCGCGGTTGGTCACGGGAGGGGTATGGCCGGGGCCTGCAGCCAAGGCCCCGTGGGAGGCCGGGTCCCGCCCGCAGGAGCGCCCAGGGAAAGCCGCCCTCCAGCGCGGGCACGGGGTGTCTCGTTCCAGAGATGCCATCATCACCACCTCCGTCAACTCCCTGACGAGCTTCTCCTCCGGCTTCGTGGTCTTCTCCTTCCTGGGCTACATGGCCCAGAAGCACAGCGTGCCCATCGCGGACGTGGCCAAGGATGGTGAGTCCGCCCGGGCGGGGCTCGGGCCTTGGTCCCGCCCGTCGGAGAGGCCGGCCTGAGCGGACCCCACTGCGGGGCCAGTGACCGGGGGCGGGACACACCCCTCCCTGCCCCCCTGCAGGACAACGCGCCCCTCACAGAGGCCCCGCGGGCTGCAGGGCGAGGCTCCGGTTCCCCGGCCCAGGGGTGGGCGTTGTCACCTTCTGGTCACTCTGGATCCCCTGGGTCCTTGACTAAGCCTTGGGGGGAGGCCACGGAGCTCTCGCAAGCGGCGAGGCTGTGGACCTGGGCGCGGAGAAGGGGCTGGCGGCCTTCCGCACGCACGGGGGCAGGTCCGCCCCGAAGCCTTTCCCTCCCAGGGCCCGCGATGTGTTCAGAGGGGGCTGGTGGGGTCGGGAAAGCCCCGCAATCCCGGGCACGCGGGCTGTGCTGGGAGCTGGCCGGGCACAGGGCGGGGGCGCGGGGGGCGGGCGCGGATGTGGGGCCGCGGGGGGCACGCCGGCTGCTGCAGCCCGCGGCACGGGGGTCTGCGTGGTCCTGGGCCACGGTGGAAACCGCGGCGTGGGCAGCCCAGGGCCCCCGCGGCGGCTGCACCCCTCGCTGCCTTTAGGACTGTCCTGCGGCTGAGTCGGGGGCGGGCCTCCCCCTGGAGGCTGTCCCCTGGCTCAGGGGCGTCTGCGCCCTGAGTCTGCCGCCTCCCTCCCCTCCTCCCGGTGGCGGGGGCGTCCCGCCTCTGCTGGGGGCCGGTCCTCATACTCCGGTCCTGACCTCTCCATTCAGGTGGCCGCTCGGGCCGGGCCGGGGGGTCGGAGCACAGCCGGGGCAGCCCTCATCCTCCCACCGCCCCCACTTCGAAGGTGGGAAACAGACGGCCAGACCCAAAGGGGGCCCCGAGATCAGGGGCAGCGGGGCCGGGACGCGTGTCTCCTCGGCCCCGCCCGTTCCCGCAGGAGAAGCCGAGCGAGGGCGGGAGGAGGCAGGAGGACGAGGGCGCGGGGGGGCTGGGATCTGCTCGCGCCGATGCGCCCCCCCCCCCAGCCCCGCGCCCTTTATCACGACAAACAGCATCGGCGGCCGAGACGTCCTCCCCGCACGTGCGCGGCCGCAAAGTAAATGTCACGCGAGCTCTAATTCCCGGGAAAACAGGCGAAATGTTAGCTCGGCCCCGACCCGAGGGGCGAGGAGGTGAGGGCGCCGGCCATGGGTCGGCCGAGCCATGAGCTCCTCCCGGGCCGGGGCTGACGCAGGCGGAGCTCAGAGCGTCTGGGGGAGACCCCGGCCCTGCCTTCGGGGGCGTTGGGACCCCGGGGCCCGCGGGCGGCGCCGGCTCTGGCCTCCGCCCACCCTGCAGATCGGTCCCGGCTGGGGCCTGGGGTCCCGGCCGGGAGGAGCGGCGCTGGCGGGGGAGGCCTGCCGGCCGGCTGTGTGCGCGTCAGCTCACGCCGACACCGGCCACGCCGACACCGGCCACGCCGACACCGGCCAGGCGCCGCCCGCCCCCGGGGAGCGCTTTGGGGTGTCTGAGGCTGAGCCGCCTCGCGCCCTGGTCGGGCCCCGCTGCTCCCTCTGCACCCGCTCCCGCTGCCAGACCCCGGCCTGGCCCAGCGGCGTGCGGGGGGCCGCGCGCCTCCCCAGCCCCGCCGAGCGCGCGCCGGCCCCGGCGGCGGGCGCTGTTGAGGACGTTTGTGGGGAGATTCGCCGCCCGGGCAAACGTTTGCGGGGTGTCACGCGTGAACCGTGGCGTGGGCGTGCGGCTGCGCCCTGCCCGGGACAGGCCCGGAGGCTCCCCTGAGTCCAGGGACCCAGGCCGGACCCCAGGAGCCCCTCCGCTCCCGTCCCAGGCCCCCTCGGCGGGGCACAGGAGCGGCCTGGATCACGCGGTCGGGGCAGGAGAGCGGGCGCTGGGCTTTCGCGCCGCTGGGTCTGGGGGTGGGGGCTGCAGGCGACACCGAGGCTCGGTGGCAACCGGAGGGTCTGCTTGCAGGGCCCGGGCTGATTTTCATCATCTACCCCGAGGCGCTGGCCACGCTCCCGCTGTCCTCGGCCTGGGCCGCGGTCTTCTTCATCATGCTGCTCACCCTGGGCATCGACAGCGCGGTGAGTGGCCTCAGCGCCTCCCGCCCGCCCATCCCCCGAGGGCCTGCGCCTGCGCCCAGCCCCGTGTGGGTGGCCAGCAGGGGCCCCGCAACTGCCCGAACCCCGTTCTGGGATGGGGTGTTTGGACCGACCGGCTCCTCCTCCCCTCGGGAGCACCAGCGGCCGCTCTACTGATGCCGCCACAGGCCCTGGGCACGCGCAGCGAGAGGGCAGCCAGGGGGGCCATGCAAAGTGACCACGCAGCTGAGGGCCGGCCCCTCGCGACCTGTCGCGCTCCCTGACACCCCAGCCCCGGGAGGGGTGCAGGCCTCACGGATAGGGTGGCAGGAGGCTGCAGCCGCAGCCAGGCCCGGCCCGCTGACCGTCTGGTGTGCAGCCCTGCGCGCGCGTGCGGGGCGGCGGGGTGGGGGGTGCCAGGGGACGAGGGGGTGGGGGCCCTGGCCTGCCGGACGTCCCTTCCACCTTCCCCATCGCCTGCTGGCGACCGACCAGCAGCTGAGACCTCGGGGTCACTGTGACGGGCCGTGGGCGCCTCACGCCCCGAGCCTCCTGGAAGTTGCGGGGACCACGCGTCCCTCCCCAGGAGAAGGCAGGTCACGCTCCACGGCCCTGCCCTCCATCTCCCTCCAGCCGGTAGCCACCCCACGAGGCGGACCACGCCCTTGGACGGCGCGTCTGGTGGGCACGGAGCCATGACAGCGCTTCCCAGGGGAAGCGGTCGCAGCAGAGCGAGGCAAACAGGGTCCTCGGGGTGACCCCCCTCACGATGACGCTTGGGGTCGTGGGGCTTCGAGCTCACAGCGGGGGCCAGGCCTGTGGCGGAGGCGTCTGCTGGGAAGGCTGGCCTGGCTGCCCTTCGGGTGGCGCGGCGTGGCACGGCGCGAGCCACGCAGCACCCCTCCCCACGGGGACGGCAGCGGCTGAGCCAATCGCCGCTGGGGACAGAGCGTCCACCCGCTGTCCCCTCTCTCCCGTGGCCGCGTCACGAGGAACTCGTGAGGGCTGTTTTGTCCCTAGGGCTTTCCGGGCCTGGGACGCCGTGCAGGCTGCCGAACGTGTCCGTTTTCGGGGCGCGCCCTCAGCCACGTAGCTCGTGCCCAGGCTGGCGCCGCGTGCGCCCCCAACGCGCCCTCTGCTCTGTGTCGGCTGCAGATGGGCGGGATGGAGTCGGTGATCACCGGGCTCACAGACGAATTCCAGCTGCTGCACAGGCACCGGGAGCTCTTCACCCTCTTCATCGTCCTGGTGACCTTCCTGCTGTCCCTCTTCTGCGTCACCAACGTACGTGCAGCTCAGCTCTGCCCAGCGATGTCCCCTCGGACTCGGCGCGGGGCGCAGTGGCTGGTGCCGTCAGGCCAGACAGAGCGCGGGCTTCCAAGAGCTGTGTCCCAGGAACTACTCTTGTCGCCATACGCAGGAAGCCGCGGTCACACGAGGGGTAGCCGCGGTCACACGAGGGGTAGCCGCGGTCACACGAGGGGTAGCCGCGGTCACGGGGAGTAGACACGGGTGGTCACGGGGAGTAGCCACGGGCGTGGGAGCAGTTGGCACCCACGTGGAGCCTGGGCCTGAGCTACCTCAGCACCGGGACAGCCCCCGGATGGGCCCTTGGCCCGGCCACCTGCCTGTGGCTTAGGGGCGGGCGTGGGGCCAGAGGCAGGTGCCAGGGCCGCCACCCTCCCCCCGGGGCTCTGCCGGCTTGGCGTCTGGGTGCCCTCGTCCCGAGTGTCAGCGAGAGCCCTGGAGGAGGGGTCGCCTCCATTTCTGAGTGGCGGGCACGTCCCTAAGGAGCTGCGTGTGGCTTGAATCTCGGTGACTCACGTCGGGCTTCGCAGGGCGTCGAGCAGAATCCGCCCGCGCCCGCGCCCGCGCCTTCTGTGAAGGGCACGGCCTCCCGGGCCAGGCGCGCCGCAGCAGGCGGCCCGCGTTCAGCAGGCTCCCCTCTCCCAGGGCGGCATCTACGTCTTCACGCTGCTGGACCACTTTGCGGCCGGCACGTCCATCCTGTTCGGAGTGCTCGTCGAGGCCATCGGGGTGGCCTGGCTGTACGGTAAGGCCGGGGCCTGCCCCGGGGCCCGTGCGTCAGCGGCTGGGAGACCCCGTGCCGTGTCCGTGGCCGCGGGGCTGGCATCCCCTTGCTGTGTGGCCGCGTGGCTGCCATTCGGGGGAAGCTGGCTCGAACAGGGACAGCTGTGAGGTCCGGAGAGCGTAAGTCGTGGAGCCCGCGTCACCGAGGACGGGGGGCCTGGCAACTGCCGTTCCTTCGGACCGGATGGCACCCGGAATCCTTACTGTGGTCAGGGGCATCCCACGTGGCCACGCAGCTGTGCCGTGCGAACGTCCCAACTGGTTCTTGGGAAAGAAGGGGTCCCTGGGACACTGGGACACTCTGCCGGCCGGGGCAAGACCCCTGCCCGGCCAGCCGGGAGGCGACAGCACCGAGAGCCCAGACAACCGGCCGCGCCAGGCCCCCTGGGGCGACACGGCCAGCAAACGCCGTGCACCAGCCCGCACGCTCCAGTGCGCCCCTGCTCACACTCGGCTCCCGCAGCCGCGGGACCCCGACCCTCGGGGACCCCAGACCCGCTTCGGTCCAGCGCTTGGGCACAGTCAGAACTCTGACCTGCTGGTGGGCGGCGGCCCCGGGTGAGGCTCGGCACCTCCTGCAGCCCTGGCCCTGCCCTGCTGGGAGGCCACCCGGCCTGGCTGACAGCAGCAGCAGGAGCTGGGGGAGCCGGCACCTGGAACCACCTCGCGTGCCACCCCGAAGGGACGGCTCACGGAGACAGGGACGCCTCGCAGGTGCCCCAGCCGTGAGCTCCGTGCCGGCGAGGCAGGAGGGAAGCCGCCGGGCGGTGCAGGCCGGACCCCACAGCCCCGGGGGCAGAGGCCTGCGTGACTTCTCCGAAAGCCGCCACGTCCTGCGACCTGAAGGAAGCGGGGCCTGCGTTTCCAGGAGCATCGCACGGGCTGCGCCAGCCTCCCCGGGCACGAGGTCCCTGCGGGCCCGGGAGCAGATGGCCCCGCGCCAGGCAGGGCCGGCCCGGATCCGCTCGAAGGGCGGAGTCCAGAGGGGCCGAGGGGCCGCAGGTGGATGCTCTCGGGCCATCTCCGCGTCCAGGGCGCTGATGACAGGTCGTCACGTGACGGTGGACTTTCTGACCCCTCCCCAAGCGCGACGCCCACGCTCGGCGACCGGCCGAGGCCACACACCGGAGGCCGGGCGGACGCGGCCCGGGAGAAACCACCTAGAAACAGCTTTTCTTCGAAAGTAACGATTGTGCACACAGCGGAGTGCTGTTCCGCCCCTAAAAGGACGGGAATGCTGGCCCGGGCTGCCTCGTGGGGGCACAAAAGGACGAACGCGTGCGACTCACTCGCGCGAGGTCCCTGGAGGGGCAGATCCGCAGAGACAGCAGAGGGGGGTTCGCAGGGCCTGGGGGCCAGGAGGGGCGAGTGTCTAACGGGGACGGAGGTTCAGACCGGGAGGGGCGAGGAGGAAGCCCGGGGACGGCGGTGGTGACGGCCGCACGGCCGCGTGAACGACTGACCACACGGAGCGGTGGCGAAGGTGGCACGTTCTACACCGCGTGTGTTTTGCCGCCGTTTGAGTTAGAAACACGATGCGGAGGGAAGGCGGGGACAGCCCGGGGACACGGGAGGCGGCCTCAGGCGGGAGGAGGCCGGAGGGCGGTCGGGCAGGGGCGCTGGGGCCCCATAGGCCTGTGTGAGTCCGGTCAGGGTCGAGGGGCAGGTGTCACCGCAGGGGACACGTGTGGGTGGCGTGGAGTGGGCTGGCGCCCGCAGGAGCAGCCGGGGTCAGCGCGGGCCTGGGTCTGGGGCGCGCGCTGTCCTGACGGCCCCGCTCGGCTGCCCCCAGGCGTGTGGCAGTTCAGCGATGACATCAAGCAGATGACCGGGCGGCGGCCCAGCCTCTACTGGCGAATGTGCTGGAAGTTCGTCAGCCCCTGCTTCCTCCTGGTAAGGGCCGCGGCCAGGCGGTGCCCCTCCCGCCGGGGTGCTCCCCGCGGCCCGCAGACCCGGTGTCCGAGGCGGGCTCCGGGGGGCGGGCTGGCCCTGAGGTCCTCCGGCCTCCTGAAGGCGTCCCCCAGCCCCACGAGACCCGGGGGGACCTTCGGGGGTGACCCGTCCTCGGTCCCGCGGGCAGAGCGACTCCGGTCAGACCAGGGACCGAGGACACGCAGCGGCCGGCGCTGTCCGTGGCTGCAGCCCGGGGCGCCTCGGTCCCAGAGACCGGGAGACCCCGCGCCCGCCGGCCCGTCGCTGCCGCCTGACCTCTGCCCTTGGTTTCAGTTTGTGGTCGTGGTCAGCGTGGTGACCTCCAGGCCCCCGCACTACGGAGACTACGTCTTCCCCGCGTGGGCCAACGCGCTGGGCTGGGCCGTCGCCGCGTCCTCCATGGCCCTCGTGCCCGTCTACGCGGCCTACAAGCTCTGCAGCCTGCCCGGGTCCCTGCGGGAGGTGCGGCCGTGCCCAGGGCCCCCCCGCCCCCCGAGCACGGGTGGCCCGGCACCTCCCCGGCCACGTAAACGCTCCGTCAGCGGCCCAGACGGGCGGGCTGCGGGGAGGTCCCCGGGGCTGGCCTCGGCGGGCGGGAGCTCGGGGGCCCTGGGGCCCGGCTTCGGCTGGTGGGGTCACCTTCCCCTGGAGCCCACGCTCGCTCTCCCCCCCAGAAAGTGGCCTACGCCATCACGCCCGAGAAGGAGCACGAGCTGGTGGACGGCGGGGAGGTGCGCCAGTTCACGGTGAGTGCGGTCCCCCCGCCCCCGCCCCCGGCCGGGTCGCAGACGATCCCCAGGGCGCGTCACAGGATCCCCGGGGCGCGTCACAGGAGCCTGGGAGGACGATCGACTCCTCCAGCAGGCGAGCCCAGGGCCACCTTCCGAGACCCCGTCCCGAGGAGGGGCGGGCGGCGGGCGAAGCGCACCAGGTGCGGGTGGGCCCCGGGCCAGACGGGGCAGAGCCTGGCTCGGGGCGGGGGCCCCCGAGGCGGCGGCTGAGCGGACACCCGTGTGCGGGGTGGGGCCTGCCTCCAGGTGGGGCGCAGCCAGGGAAGGGCTCGGCGGCGGCTGGGCTCGGCTCCTGCTCTGCGCCCCCAGGGCCTCGGACGTGCATCGGGGGCTCCTTCCACTCCCCCCGCCCCGCGTGCTCGTCCTCCGCGGCGTCCGGGCGGCCGGTGCCCCAGGTGCCCCAGCTGACCCGCCGCACTCGCGCCGCACGCGCTGCCGCCTGGAGTCCAGTATGGGTCTCTGCGCCCCGTTCCCGTCGCTCGCCCCGTGGGGTGACGATCACCGCTTTCACGTCCCCGTCGGCTCCTTTAGCGGCTGTCAGCTCCGGGTCAGCCTCGCCGGGCGTGTTTTCTCTCTCGGGGCCGGGTTTGCGGCTGCTTCACGTCCGGTGACGTGTCGCTGACTCCGCGTGTCGTGAGTCTGCCTTGGTGGAAGCCGGGCGTCTGCACCCTTTGGATGTCCCTGAGCCCTGCTCGGGGACGTGGTTGAGTCCCTTGCGGACAGTGCGACCCCCCGGGGCCCTGCTTTGCGAGGTTCGGCAGGTGGGCCAGGGCCTGCTCAGTAAGGCCTCGCGAGCTCTGCCCCCACGAAGCGGGATCTCGTCGGGGCCCGGGACCAGGCCGCTCCCCCAGCCCTGTTGGGGCTCCCCCTGTCGCCTCGTGTGCACTGAGGCCCCAGCCAGGCCCTCGGGGGACCCTGTGCTCCCCGTGCCGGTTGCCCCTCTTGGGCACTTCGTCCTGCACATTCTTTGTCCCCCCGTTTCCCCATCCCCCCAGCCCCATCCCCATCCCCCATGCCCATCCCCCCAGCCCCATCCCCAGCCCTCATCCCCGTCCCCCCAGCCCCAAGTTCGCTGCCCCACGGGCGCCCGTCCCCCAGGCCACGGCCTGGAGGTCCCCTGGTGGCTCCTGTGTCTCTCTCCCCGGATCACGGTTCTCTGTCACCCGCTGTCCTGACCCGCCTGGACGGCAGGGCGGTAGATGCGGCCCCCGGTACTCCATCGCGATCAGAAGCGTCCGCGCGTGCGGCTGGGGTCACCCACGCTGATGGCTGCACGACGACCGTGTAGACCTGCCACAGCGCGCCCCCCGCCTCCGCCTCGTGGCTCCCTGGCTGGACGCCACTTTGCCGAAAGCCGCCCTTCCGCGGCGTCCGGAGGCTGCATTTGGCCCGCCTGTTCTTTGGGAAACGCGCATCCCCGAACGTGGCACGTGGCACTGAGCTGCCCCGAAAGCCGAGAGTCGCGCACACTCGGGGCGTCGTGTTGCAGGTCTCCTGGCCGGGGCCCATGGCTCGGCGGGTGGCGTCCCGAGCCCTGCCCGGGACCCGTGGCCGGCCAAGCGTCTCGCTGTCCCCAGCAGCCCTGCCCGCTGCTGTTCGAACGCGTTTAGAAACCGGTTCTTGCCATTTAGTGTGGTTGCGGGGCCGGTGCTCCCAGCTGGACTCCCAGCTGCGCGACGACAGGCGATGATGTCTGCCGGAAGCCTAAGTGGTGTCCTGTCATCTCGTCCGACTTGAGCCGTGAGGGCGGCCCGCTCGCAGGCCGGTGCGGGCCAGTCAGAGCTGCGGGGCACAGCGTGTCCCTGGGGGGGCCGGAGGCCCCGGGACGGTGGCCTCGGGGGCCCGGGGAGGGGAGGGCTGCAGGGGACACGCGGGCCGATGGGGAGCGCCCTGGGACCAGCCCCGGGTGTGGCCGGCCGCTGATCCCGCAGTCGGGGCGACACGAGGGGCGGGGCCCTGCGCGGGGCCCGGCTGCAGACGTCGCCCCGAACTCGCTGGCTCAAGCGACGACGCTCGGAGGTGAGGCCCCCTGGGCACCGGGTCTGCGGCCCCAGGCGCCGCGCCCACCCGGTCCCCTCTGCTGCCCACGGCGTCCGCGCGGTCCCCTGGCGCCGGTCGCTTCCCGTCTGAAAAGCGAACCTTCTCTCCGCAGCTGCGCCACTGGCTCCTCGTGTAGACGGCGAGAAGCGAGTCCGGGCGGCCGACCGCCGTGGAGACTCGCCCGCGAGACGGACCCCGAGCCCGGAGAGGAAGCGGCCGCTGCCCTCGACCCCGCCGCGGGGCCGCCGGGGCCCTCCCGCCGACGTTCGCGCCTTCCGCGCCGCGGGAGGCGCGGGCCGCCCGCCCTGTGTCGTGCCACCCGGTAGAAATGTCGTGTCCTGCCCCTGCAAGCCCCTCCCGCCACCGCCCCAGCCCGGGCCTTGCTCCCCGGCGCCGCGCTGACTCGCGGTCACCGTGGACGTGCCCGCGGCCCCGGCGCTCTCAGTGGCTTCCCGGGGCGTTCGTTCCGCTCGTATTAAAACAACCGAACGACTGAACGTCAGACTTCGCCTCGTGTTGCAGACGGTGACGAGGAAGCAGTCTGCCGAAGGCGACGAAGTTCGCGTCCGTGTCCGCCGTCCGCGCACAGCCACCGAGGGCGGGCAGGGTCCCCGTGTGTGGTGGGGCGCGACCCGTGCCCTTGTCGCTGAGGGGAACAGGCTCCGCGGTCGCTGCGTCCCCGAGCGCGGGCCCAGACGGCGGACACCCCAGGCGGGTGGCGGGAGGCCCCGTGGGCTGTCCCCTCGGGCTTCGGCGCAGCAGCAACACCTCGCGTCGGGGGCAGCTTCGCACAGCCGCGCCCGCCTGCCTGGCCGGGCCAGTCCCGGGGCGCGTGCTGTCGCAGCTCCGTGACCCTGCTGAGCCGTGGCCGCCGGGGCGGTGGGGCGTGGGGCGCGGGGGCACCAGCCGCTCAGCCCGTGTGGGCGAGTGGCCCGCAGCGCGCCAGGGATCCGCCTGGCCTGCCCTCCAGGGCCCCACAGTCCTCCGTGTCTGTCCGCGGGAAGCACAGCCGCGGCCGCCTGGGCGCGCCCCTGGCCCTGCCCCTGGCCCTGGCCCTGGCCCTGCCCCACCCCGCAGATCTTCCGGGCCGGCCGGCAGGGGCCCCGCACGTCCTCCCCACGCGTCCTCCCCGCACCTCCCCAGCCCGCGGCCCCCACGGGGCTGCCGGCCCCAGCCGGGACCCAGCCAGGGCCCGGGCCAACCTCGCACCATCCCACCTGCCTCTCCCCAGCCCTCACCTGCCCGTCAGCTCCCCGAGGGCTCCCTCTGCGGCCGGACCCCAGCCCTGAGGCCTGACCGCCGCCCTGCCCCGCCGAGCTCCCCTCCTGGGCCCCCCACCCCCAGCTGTGGCGCCTCCACCTGTCACAGGGGACTCAGGGCTGGACGCAGGACCCGCCCCGAGGGCACGAGGCGAGCTGGCCTCGGTGCCATCATGTCCCCACCTCCCGGTCCCCAGGTGCCACGGAGGCGCGCCTGCGGCTGGGAAAGGCAGCGGCGGCAGGAGGGGCAGCCAGTGGGGGCAGCCAGTGGGGGCAGCCAGTGGGGGCAGCCAGTGGGGGCAGCTGCCTGACGGCTTTTCAGGCGACCCTGGCGCTGAGCAGGGGGCCCGCGTGCCCGCCGCGGACGGAAAATGTCAGAGCCCTTCGATTGAGTGAGTCCGGCTCGATCCCTGTTGGCATTTTAACGGAATGGAAATGCCGGCCGGTGCCCTGAGAAGGGCAAGCTCCGTTCTGGGAAACGTGTTTCTGGGAGTGTGCGTGTGCATGTGTGCATGTATGTGCGCGCGTGTGTCACGTGTGTGCACGTCCGTGTGCATGTGCGTCCGCACGCGTGTGTGCGTGTGCGCGTGTGCGCGCACACATGTGTGCACGCACAAGAGAGACAGAGACTGAGGGGGCGGGCGGGGGAGACGGGCCCCTGCAGGTCAGGCTCAAAGACCCGGAGGCCAGGCCTTGCCGGGCCGAGTGACCGCCTCCCGCAGTGTCCACAGCCTCCGGGGGCCGCACGCTGCCCCTCCAGGCAGGCCAGAGGGCGGAGCCCTGAGTCGGGGAGGGGCGAGGCCCAGAACCGGCACCTCGGGGTGGCACATGGGGTCTGGGAAGAGCAGAGCTGACCTGTCCCTGGGGCCCCTGAGAAGGTGGCGGCCGGCGTGGACACAGTGGAGGGCGATGGCGTCCAGCGGACGGGGGGTGCTGGGTGGCCCTGCTTCTCTGTGCGGGACGCCCCGAGTGTGCTGCCCGCAGCGGGGACCCAGGACTCCAGGGCACAGACAGGGGTGGCCGGGGCACAGCAGGCTGGACACCGGGACATGCCCCCGCCCCACGGCGGAGGGCACCAGCCTCCTCGGGGGTCCTTGCGCACCGAGCACCACGAACCGTGCTTGCCGGGCGAACCCGCTCTCCCGGATCGACCGCCTGCACCGCCCGCTACGTGACTGACCTTTAAAGGTCAGGCCGGGCCGCGGCGTGTTTACCTGGAATTTACATAACGCTGCCTCCGCGGCGCGCGGACGGCCGGAGGGTTGCGTCAGACGGGACATTTGCTGGGCTGGAAGTGGAACGGTGAACGCGGCTGCCCCGCCCCGCTCCGTGCCGTGCGCGGCCGCCGAGCGCCCTTAAGCCCTGCGCACACAGAGAAGCAAATCCGCGATCCCGAGACGTCCCGTCGCCCGCGAAATGGGCTTTTTAAAAGCTCGGGGGGAGCGGGGCGGGGGGGACTCGCCCACGGGTCCGTGCCCCGTGGTGGTGGCCGAGGAACGTCGGTGTCCCCGCGCGTCCCCGTGCTGCTCGGACGCTCGGGGCTGTGCCTCGAGGGGCGCTGGGACCCCACATTCCGCCCCGAACCCCGTCCTCCCCTCGGGGGTGCTGGAGGAGGAAGCGGAGGGCGCCAGGCAGGGCTGCGGCCGGCCCTGCCACTCCCCGGAGGGGCCCCGACCGCCTGGGCCTCCGGGTTGGAAGGAAAAGCGAGTTTGGGCGACGGCCGGTGAGCACGCGCTGTCGCTGGCAGCCCTGGACGGTGGCCAGGCTGAGCCCACCTCGCTGCGGCCGGGGGGACACGCTCTTTCCAGTCCGGCCACTCGCCCTCCGGCTTCCACCGGGAAAGTCTCTCCGAATGGGCCGCTGCTCCGTCCGACCACGGCTCCGCCGGTGCCCGTGGGCCCTGCCGGGGCCGACGGTCACGCCGACACGTTCCCTGCCAGCTCGGCCGAGGTGCCGGGTCCCCACGGGCACCGCTGGGCCCTGGGACCGTGGCTTTGCCAGGTCGAGTCACGAAAGTGTCCGCAGCAGCTGACCGGGAGGGACCCCTCCGACACGTGCCTCCCGCGGGCCGGCAGCCCCGTCGGACGCCCACACCTGTGGGGTCTCGGGGGCGACAGGCCGAGCCCGGAGCTCCCGCTGGTCCGGACGCTGGGCAGAGGGCGCTTCGCCCTGAGGCCACACCTCACCCCGCCCCCCAGGGCCCGCTGGCCTCCTCCCGGCTGCTCCTGCTCCGGGCTGGAGGGAAAACGCCACGCAGCCCCCCCGGGCAGCGGGCCGACCGCCGGCCACCCCTGGGACCAGGGCACGGTCGGGCCCCTCCCGCCCTCGCCCCGCCCGTCTTCCCAGTGGGCTGCAGCTGCAGGAGGGGGACACTCGCAGGCTCGGGCCCTCCGTCCCCCCTGGGGGCCAGCACCTGTCTCCCTGGCACCTGGGCCCCCAGCGGGGCCCTCCCCCTGGCCCTGCGCGTCCCCCTCCTACCTCAGCCCCCCACCAGGCTGGCCGAGGTCCACCTGGCCAGCCCCGCCCCCCCCAGGCGAGCCGGCCCGACGCCGGACCCCGCCCGGCCAGACCTCCGGCGACAGCACTTAAGCAGACGGGGCCCTGTGCAGACGCCGCGCCCCAGCGGGCACGGGCGCCTCGCGCGGAGCCACGAGCCAGCAGCCCGGAACGACCCCGTGTGCTCGGCGGAGCCGGCGGGCGGGCGGGCGGGCGGGCTCGCTGTGGGTAATCAGCCGGGGCCGTAATTTCCCATAATTTCCAGGCCCTGCGAGCACGAGGACGCGGGGCCCTCGTTCCGAACTCATTAAGGGTTCCAGGACGCGACAGCAGAGCGTGACACAAGCCGTTCCGCGCCGGGGAAGGGGGCGCTCCCCTCAGCACCGGGTCACAAAGGCGGGGGGACCGTCAGCGACAGGCAGGCGCCGCGTGACCTCGCCCGTACGTGTGAGGAGGGAAAACGCAAACTCTAGAAGGAGGGGGCGGCGCGGGTACCGGGGTGGGGTCGGGGGCTCAGACCCCGCTCTGAGGCGGGCGAGGCCCGGGCGTGGCGTCCAGCGCGGGACGGCAGCGCCCACGGCCGCGGGCACACGGAGCTGCTCGCAGCGCGTCCTCGGGGCTCCCGTCGCCGGGAAAAGCCGCTGCTTCTTCTTCGCGGCTGCGGGAGGCGGGGACGCGAACCCCCGGGGCCGCCCGCCCTCCCGACGCCAGGCCCCGTGAACGGTCCGTCGGTTCTGCCTCGATGAACAGGAAGGTGAAGCCGTGGACGGCAGAGGAGAGTGACGGCAACGTGGGACCCGAAGTCCCGGCCGTGCCAGCGCCGGCGAGAGCGCAGGGAACCGGACGTCCTGCCTCCGCCGGGAAGGCCGGGACGCGGGGGGTGGCGGGACGCGGGGGGGTGGCAGGGACAGCACAGCCGCTCGCCAGGCGACGGGGTTCGCGCGGCTCGTCAGGGGTGACGTGAAGCGGGACGCGGGCTCGGTCCCCTGCCCGTGAGGTGATGAGGGAAAGGAGTGCCTTGGCCGTGGGGAAGCCTGGCACGCCCGGCACCAAGCTCTGCCGCGTGACGCAGCGGGAGGGCACTTCCTGTCCAGAGGTCTGCGGGCTCCGGTGCCCGGCCCACCCCGATGGTGGCCGCGAGGACACCCACCTGGGAGCCTGTGCACCCAGCGACGGCCGGCGCCCCCAAACACGTCAGGACTGAGGGACCGGCCCCGTGGAGGGGCCCCAGGGGACGTGACACCACAGACGTGGACCCGACCCGGGACAGGACGCCGAGGTCAGGCCGCGGGCGGGTCAGCCGTGCTGCCGGGGGCCACACGACCGCCTCGGCCACGCGAGTGGGGACAGGGGCCCTGCGGCAGGACGGCCTGGAGCGCTCCGTGTGCTTTTTGTAGCTTTTTTCGTGTCAGAAATCATTCAACGTGAAAAGCCAGAGCTCTCAGACATCAGCACGAGTGTCTTCTTCTGTCCTTCGGGTAAAAGGACACGAAGGACGGACGGTCGGGACTCTCCTGGCGCCTGTGCGGCCCGCGACTGCCGCGCTGCCGGCGTGGCTGGGGCACCCCAGACCCACGTTCGCCCGAACCCGAGGACGCGGCCCCTTCGGCAAGGGAAGACGTAACTGGTCACGCTGAGGTCGCGCTGGGCCCTTCGTCCCCCTGGGAACCGAGGGTCAGTTTCCCAGTGGCCGCGAAATGGCCCACGGGGACTCTGGTCGTCCCGTCGCAACGTCGCCTTCGCTGCTCTCCTCGTTGCCCTTCTGCACTGTGAATCGCAGTTGGCGAGGACTCCCCCCCCCCCCGGGTCTGGGCTCTCACTGTCCTCCACCGGAGTCACGTGACCCTCCTCCGTTTCGCTCTCCAGCACTTTGGGGGGTGTCCGGCGTCCAGCGTGAGCGGAGGATTCGGTTTTCTCCCCTTTTTGGAGGGCGGGCCCGCTGTCCCCGAAACACCCGCGTCCGGGCCCGGCGTTTGCCACCTTTCCGGCTTCCGTGAGTTGAAGCATCGGTGAGATGACGCGGAGGTTGCCTTTGGGGCCCCGCAGACTTGCTGTCACTTCTCGGGGTGGCGCATGCTTGTCCTCCACAGGGGATGCCCCCTCGCGTCCTGCTGGTCGTCAGACCGTTGACTGGGCGTCGGGGATTCTCAGTCTCATCAAACTCAGGGCCCCCCCGAGGGCCACCCCACCCCCTCCCCCCCACAGGGATGGTCAAGCTGCCCCCCCGAACCCTCCCCAGTGGAGCCAGCTGTGGAGCCCACGCCCCCTCCTCTAACCCTCCAAACAGCAGCGACCACGGTGACACTTGGGGTGGGACTTGCGGTGGGTTCAGGGCTGTTCTGGGGGAAGCTGTGTCCCTTTGCACACGGAGCCCCAACCCCTGGGACCTCAGAGTGTCACTGAGTTTGGACACAGGGGCTCGAACGAGGTAAGCCAGCTGAACGAGGCCACTCGGCTGGGCCCAACGCCCCCCGACGGCCGTCCCCGTAAGAGCGATCGGGACGCCGCAGGACAGACACCGTGCGCTGACCCCGTGTGCTCCCGGGCCAGCCGAGCCCGGGCTGTCCCTGCGTGCGGCCGGGCTCCGTCCTGCGGACCCCACGGCCAAGGGGCGACGGCCCTGACTCCGGGGAGGTGGCCGGGGAGGGCGGGCCCGTGGCCCCGGGGCGGCCGTGTTCCCCTCGCCTGTCCCTAGGTGGCGCCCACGCGGCACGTTCGCGGTTCGGGCGACCGTGGGTCCAGGGCGCCCCAGCCAGGCCAGCAGCGCGGCGGCAGTCGCGGGCCGCACCGGCGCCAGGAGTGTCCCACGGTTCTGAACCCGGGTCCGTCCTTAGTGTCCTGGCAGGTGTGCTGAGCAGCGACTGCTCGGCGAGGGGCAGAGACCGGGGGCCACACGCGCCAGGGGCCGACCCCGACGGGCCATGAGCAGACGGTGCGCGGGAGAGTGACCGCGCAGATGATGGAGCGAGGGACAGGGAAGCCTCCGAGGGCCCCAAAGTTTCCGGCCCAGACTCCCGGGCTGGGCGGCCCAGAGCAGCCGCGGCGCTCGGCTCTGGCTCCTCGCCCCTGGGGCGGCCACTTCCCTCTCGTCGTCAGCAACTCCCTCTCCCACCTGCTCAGAGGCCCCGCTTGGCGAGGTCGTCCCTGGCCCCCACCCTGAAGGAGCGGCCCCTCCTCCGAAAACCCTCGGCGATTCATCGGGGCTTCACCAGCACCTTCCACTTCTACCCGTGCCCAGCGGCGTTAGTGTGTGTCAGAGACAGAGACCAGGGCCGTCCGGAGACCGGACCGCGGGCGGGCAGCCCGGAGCCCTTTGATGAGGCCGGAGCTCACGCCACCCCTGGGCTAACCGGGAAGAGCATCCAGTGCCACCAAGCTCTGGGGAACAGGGACAAGCTCCCGTCCTCCCTGGGCCCCTGCCAGCCTCTCCCTGCGGTGGGCGGGGGTTGACCAGTGACAGCGGCCGGGAGGCCCCTCACTGCACCGGCTCCTTTTATCCCAGTAACCTGCCCTTTCCTCAGCACCTCTCCCCGCCCCCCATGGAGTTTCTGTTGAAAATCCACAGAAACTTCCAGAACTGGAGCAGTTCGCCGCCGGGGGTGCTCCGCTGGAGACAGGGCCGTCCTTAGGTCGTTTTATTTACTTGAAGCAAGTAAAGGACGCCGGGACTCACATCCCAAGCTGTCGCCCCGTTGTTTCTTATGCGCCAACTTCTTTGCGGCCGGCCACGTCTCCGGGTCAAGCTCCCGCTGCCCCGGCAAAACCCCTGGCACATCACTCTTCAGGATTCAGCGAGAACGGCATTCAGCAACGAGGCCTAAAGAGGGGCCACTTAGAAACCTGACGAGCTCGGCGGAGGCCCGCGGCGGGCCCTCCAAACCCAGAGCCCAGACGTAGGCAGAGGCGGTCTGCGCACACCCAAGCGGGTCGAGGCGGCAGTCGCGTCCTGGGCCTGCGGCTTCCTGGACAAAGGTCAGCCTTTAAGCGAGCCCGTCCGTCGCCTTTGTGCGTCTAGGACGGTCCCTCTGCGACGTCAGAGTAAGCCCCTTTCCCAGGCCCCTCGGGCGCACCTCCCGCCAGAGACCACGGAATCCCTCCCGCTTTCCTCGTTCCCCGAAGAGCATTTCTGTGCTGTGTTAACTCTCCTGCACCCACCAGCGTAAAAGGACACGTCTCTCCATTTAAAAAAAGTGCATTCACTTATTTAGCTTCAAGTACACACGACGCTGGTTAGACGTCCGTGATGTTCACAAACTGACCCCAAACTGCCCCTCCCTCCCCTGGCCCTCCTCCTAGCCGGCACGTCAGTGCTGACTGCATTCCCTCTGCCATGATGCCTGCCCCGTGACCAACTGTCAACTACCAATTTGTGCTTCTTTAACCCTTCGCCCCTTTCTCCCAGCCCCCCCGCTTTGTCATCGCCTAATCGTCCACTACGTTTGTGCGTCTGTTTTTGGTTAGTTTGTTATTTTGTTCCTTAGACCCCGCATGCGAGTGAAATCGTATGGTGTCTTTCCCTGACTTATCTCACTCAGCATAGCCTCTAGGCCCACCTGTGTCATTGCAAAGGGGAGGATTTCACTTTTAACGACTGAGCAATACTCCACTGTGCACGTGAACCACACTTTTTCACCTAACCGTCTGTCGACAGGCATTCCGGCTGCTTCCACGTCGTGGCCACTGCAGACTGTGCACGTGGCGCCACGAGTGCTGGAATGCTTACACCCTCACGGTACTGTTCTGGCTTTCTCCGGGTAAATGCCCAGAAGTGCCATTGCTGGCTCAAAAGATATGCCCGTTTTTACTTTTTGGGGGAAACTCCCTGCGGTCTCCCACGGCGGCTGCACCAATTCGCAATCCCGCCACCGTGGGCCAGGGCTCCCTTCCCCGCATCCTCGCCAACACCCGCGACGAGGGCCGCTCTGACAGGCGTGAGGGGGCGTCCCACCGCGAAGACAGAGGGCGGCAGCACACGCAGTGGGGTCAGCGCCGCCTCCTGGACAGGTGCTGCTGGACAGTGGGACGGGCCGCGCGAAAGCAGCGGCGGGACCGCCTTCTCAGGCCGCACACGGGAACCCGCCGCCGCGGGGAGGCTGGAGACCGCACGTTTCGGGGACAGCGCAGGCGGCAGCAACCTCTGAGGTCGCCTCCGGGATCGCTTTCCCGCTCTCCCCTGGGGCAAGGGAAGCCAAAGGAAGACAACGCGCGGGCGGGACCACACGGGGCTCGGCAGTGTGCGCGCCCCGAGGAGGCGTCCGCCTGGTGCGTGGGGCAGGACGCCCGCCCGCTGCAGCGGGCGCTCGCACGGCGCCGCCGCCGCCACAGGGCCGGGCGGGAGACGCGAACCGGCGCCCTCCCGAGGAGCCCCGCGAGGCGCGCAGACGCGGGAGGAGGCGCCCGCGGCCCGCCGAGCCCCCGCCGCGCCTTCTGCCCCGCCACCGGCCCGTGAGGGTCGCGGAAGCCCCCGCCCCCGACTCAGGCGCCAACGCGGACCACAGGCCGGAAGCGGCCGCGCGCCGCGCGCCTCCTCAGCCGCCGACTCGGCCCCGAGCCCACGCGGGCGGCGTCGCTCGCGCCCCAGGCCGCGGCCCCGCGGGGGGCCCCCGGGCTGCTCCCTCCCCCGCTGTCGTCCGGATTCGCCCCGGGCGCAGGCCACCCCGGGCCCCGCCGTCCGCCGTCCCCCACGGGGGGCCCCCGGGGCCCGCGCTGTCCGGTGCGGGCGGCTCGGGACCCGCCCGCCGCGACCACCACGGGAAACCCGGCGCGCGGCGGCGCGGCCGGATGACGTCACCGCGGCCGCGCCGGGACGTGGCGCGTGCGTGCGTGCGCGCGCGCGGCGGCGGCGCGACTACGCCTCCCAGGGAGCCGCGCGGCACGTCCACTTCCGGCGGCGGCGGCGGACCCGGAAGCGGCGGCGCCGGCGAATCCCGCGGCGACAGGTCGGCGGCGGCGGCGGCGGCGGCGGGAGCATGCGAGGCGGCGGGCGGCGCGCCCCGTCGGTTCCCGCGCGGCGGCGGCGGCGGCGGCAGTGAGCGGCGGCGGCGGGCGGCGGCGGGCGGCGCCATGTGGAGCGGCCGCAGCTCCTTCACCGGCCTGGTGGTGGGCGTGTTCGTGGTGTACGTGGTGCACACCTGCTGGGTCATGTACGGCATCGTCTACACGCGCCCGTGCGCCGGCGGCGGCGGCTGCATCCAGCCCTACCTGGCGCGCAGGCCCAAGCTGCAGGTGAGCGGCCCCCCCCATCGCCGTGGCCCCGGGGCTTCAGGCCACCCCTCGTCGCCCGTCACACGGTCCCCAGGGTCGGGGGCCCTTGCCCTGCGATGACTCAGCCGCCCACCTTAGCAGCTGTCCTTCTGGGGCAGACGTGTCAGGTACAGCTGTCCCCGGAGGTCGGAGTCCCGCCCCCGTGGGCGTGGACAGGAGGCCGTGCCCTCCGCGGCGTCTCCCTCGCCGTGAGCATCCGGCGGGGGCCGGGCCGTGCCAACCCGACTCTCGGCCCCCTTTCCAGCTGAGCGTGTACACCACCACCCGGTCCAGCCTCGGTGCGGAGAACAGCGTGGACCTCGTCTTGAACGTGGAAGACTTCGACGTGGAGTCCAAGTTTGAAAGGTGGGGTGATGGGACGGGGCCGGTGGTGGCGCGGGCGTCACCTACGTCTGCGTCGTTTCAGAGTTCCTGTCTGTGCGGAACGAGGTTCTCTTCGAGCAGCCGTGTCACCTCCTGTCTCGTGACCGGCGGAGCCTGGTAACCGGAGACGGGTGTGTGACACGTGAACAGTCAGGCTCTTGTTCTGCCTGAAAGTAGCCGGCGAGTTTGTCGTGTAGGAAGCCGCGGACACCGGCATCCGGTGCCGTGGGATACGCAGCAGCCGTGGGATACGCAGCAGCCGTGGGCGTTGCGGTGGGAATGACACGGGGGTCGGGTTGCTGCTGCTGTGTCCCCTAGCAAGCGACCCATCTCTTGCTAGCAGAGGGAGTTTCCCATAACTGTGGGTCTAGTGCCTAAGGTTTCAACAAGCTGTAAAACGACGTGCTCGTCAAGAGTCGTCTTTTTCCTCCTGCGTCGTCTGGGGGCATCGGCTGGGACGGGAACACGTGACGTCATGCTGGAAGGAACGCCCGCTAGCCAGCCTGCCCTGTCACCCGCGAGGTGGTGCAGTGGGCGGGGGACGCGCATGCTTTGGGTCAGCCTCTGCCTGCCTGTGACCTAGGCGAGTGAGTGATCCCCCTGAGCGCCGAGAAATGGGGGCAGGAAACGCAGGCTTTTCAGAGCGTTTTAAAAACGTGCCGTAACCTCCGCACCTAGGACTCTAAGTTAAGGCAGGTGGGGTTCGCTCTCGGTACTCCTGAGCTAAAGGTAGTTGGGGAGAGACAGCGTAACTCGCAGAGACACTTGAGTGGCCTTCGCTGTGTGTTTATGCGTGGAGTGAAGCACACGTGTTTGAAACTGTAGCTTGTCTTACTTCAGGACGGTTAACGTCTCCGTCCCGAAGAAAACGAGAAACAACGGGACGTTGTACGCCTACATCTTCCTCCATCATGCCGGCGTTCTGCCGTGGCACGACGGGAAGCAGGTGCACCTGATGAGCCCTCTGACCACTTACATGGTCCCCAAGCCGGAGGAGGTCAATCTGCTCACTGGGGAGTCCACTGCACAGGTGAGCATCGGCACCAGGGTGCGGGCCAGCGGAGCCGCGCCGCCGCTGGAACTCACACGCGTCCCCGACGTGCTGCCCGCGTCCCGGGCCGGAGTGACTGCCGGGACGCGAGGCGGTGTGACGTCGTTGGCGCGCGTCTTTCGGCTCAGTGATTTCCCTCGGGTTTGCAGATGTTCTATGTCCAGTCAGGGGCGAGAAGGTGAAGTCATCCGCTGACACTCCCCACCCAGGCTTCTCCTTGGGCCCTGGGCCTTTCAGCCCCCCGGGAGCGTGGGTGCGGGGCGGCCCCTTCTCTGGAGCTCGGCTGCAGCCATCACCGGAGTCAAGGAACTCACTCCGCACCCTGCGTAGGGCAGGTCCTGACTGTCCGTGCTGAGCTGCGGCTTCAGAGTGTTTGAAAGGCGTGTGTGCAGGTTGTGTCACGCACGTCCGTGGAAAAGCGTGTACCAGGAGACGCCGGGAGTCCCACCAGCGACCGTTCAGAGCCGTGGGTGGAGTTCGGTGCGCGTGGGGGGCGGGAGGCGAGGTCAGTTCCGAGCAAGGTCACGTCCGCGACGCCGCTCTGTGCAGGGGCGGCCGCCTGTGGTCGGGGCTGGTGTGGGAAGCCTCGCCAGCCTGCTCCGACCTCCCTCGGTTTGCGCTCCCTGCTTGCTGCGCGTCCCCGGGAAGACCCCTCGTCGCCTGTGTCACGTGGACAGCGTGGCCTGCCTCGTGGGGCCTTCCCAGGAGTCGGAGGTGGCGTGTGTAAAGGGTGTGGAGGGGTCTTTGGGGTGTACAAGCGCCAAGTAAACGCCCACTGGGTAGAAGCCGTGTCAGCGCGTCTTCAGGGGGGAGCCTGCGAACGCGCCGTTCCCGGACCTACCGAGCAGATCTGAGATAGCGGTCCTCCGGCCGGTCGGTTTCGTCCCGAGCTTTGTCAGCTCGGGCAGGAGCCCAGCCGCTGCCCCGGTTTGGAGGCAGCTTCTCGTCCAGTGTCACCGCGCACACGGGGCGCTCGGCCGCAGCTCGCCCGCACTGTCCCGCAGACTCGCCCGCCCACCTCGGGGTCCCTGACGAATGGGCCGCTTGGCGGAGGACCCAGGACGAGGGTCAGGCCAGGAGCGCACATCGCTTCTGTGGAGAAGGCGCGAGGGCCGTGCGAGTGCGGGCCTGGCGGCCCCGGGGCCGTTCGCTCAGCCTGGCCGCCGCCTCACGCGTCGCTCCTGTGGGTCAGCAGCAGCCGGAAGCCGAGAGCAAGCCGACGAGTGCCGTGGATGAGCCCGTTTCCCACTGGAGACCGAGACTGACGCTGAACGTGATGGTGGACGACTTCGTCTTCGACGGGGCCTCGCTGCCGGCCGACGTGCACCGGTACATGAAGATGTAAGTGCGCCGTCCGGCCGGGGCGGGACCCGCACAGCGGGGGCAGGTGCGGGCACGCTTGCTGCCTCAGCCGACCGCAGCGGGGGCGGCCCCGGGGGGCGGGCCGAGCAGGGCCCTGGGATCGCGGCCCACCGGGGCCCAAAGGCGGGTTGGCCGCGCTTGCATCTCTGAGCTGTCCCCGAGGGGCCTCGGGTGCGCCTGAGGTGCTGGGCGTCCCTCCCTCTGGGAGGGTTCGCTGACCGAGGTCGCATCCCGAGGGCCGGACGGAGTGAGCCTGGCCGGGTTCATCCCGCCCTTGGCCAGGGCCCCCGGGGAGCACACGTTGGCCACGGCGCTGGCGTTTCATCCTGTCTGCAGCCCGACTCCGTCCGTCGGCGCCACAGCGGGTCTCTCCGTGACGCGCGTCCTTGAGATTTACCTGCACGCTGTGGGTCACCTGTCACCACTAGTTATCCCAGTCAGTGCTCATCGAGCAGCGCAGAGCAGCCTGCGCCCGCAGCGTCGGGGAGCCCGCTGAGGCTTGGCACCTGCTAGGGGCCGTCCCGCCGCACCGGGGGCCGCCCCGGCGGTGTTGTCAGGGAGGCTCCTCTTCTGAGGACTTAGACCCGACCTTTGAACGCGCGACGCGTTCGCGTAGTTCGAAGCGTGGAAGGTCCAGATGTCGTGTCCCGGCCGCACCCGCACTGCCGGGCCCCTCACTTCTCTACCCCCGTAGGCCGGGTCCCAGTTCCCACCTCCTGGTGTCCCCTGGGGCGTGTTCCCCGGAGCTGGACTGTTGTGGCCAGAAGCAGCTGAAGGTGGGGGGGCGGGGGTTCGCGGGGAGATGCGGAACGTGGGGCTGCACGTGGTTCCCCCGAGGCGAGGACACGCAGTGACGCGCGGTGACGCGGAGAACTGCTTCGCCCGCCCGCAGGGTCCAGCTGGGCAAGACGGTGCACTACCTCCCCATCCTCTTCATCGACCAGCTCAGCAACCGCGTCAAGGACCTCATGGTAGGCGCCGCGCCTCTGCGTGCCGGGCTCCCGGGGGGTGGCTGCCGCGTGGCTCCCTGGGCGCGGGCGTGCGTGGCTCCCGTGGGGTGGCTGCCGCGTGTCTCCCTGGGCGCGGGCGTGCGTGGCTCCCGCAGGGTGGCTGCTGTGTGTCTCTCTGGACGTGGGTGTCTGTGTTTCCCCCGGGGTGGCTGCCCCGTCTCGCTGGGTGCGGGCGTGCGTGGCTCCCGCGGGGCTGGCTGCCGCGTGTCTCTCTGGGCGCAGGCGTGTGTGGCTTTCACGTGTCCCTCGCGTGTCTCCCTGGGTGCGCTCGGAGTTCGCTGCGAGGGTGGGGTTCCCTGACCAGCCCCGTGCCCTCGCGGGTGAAGGCATGAAAGGTTCTCGCGAGCGTGTGGACGGCGGCGCCCAGAGCTCCCGGAAGGGCCGGTGGCGGCGGCAGTGGCTCGCGAACGGCGGCCCGTTGAACCGAGGTTTCTGCCGCGCAGGTGCAGGTGATGCAGACAGCGTCCTGCGCAGACGCCCTGTGGGGCCGGCCTTGGGGGTGGCCGCCCACACGCGTTCCGTGCCACCCAGGCCCCAGCCGCGGCCCTGTTGTCACGGGGCAGCCACGGCGCCTGCTCTCCCAGGGCGGGCCGGAGGGCAGCGACAGGGCCGGTGACAGGGTTGGCCTCCGGCCGCTAACAGGAACAGCAGCGGTCACGCTGGGCTGACCGGGTGCCGAGTGCTGTTCCCCTCCAGAGCCCCGTGGTGGTCACTTGTGAGTTCCCAGGAGCCAGGCCACTCCTGCCTCTGAGAGCTCCGGAGGGCGCTGTCCCCGCCCCACAGTGAGAGCCGGGGCCGGGGGCTCGTGGGGCACGGCGGCAGGCGGGGCACCGACCTCGCCCGGAGCTGGGTCTGTCCGGCCCCTGTCCAGCTGGGCCGTCTCCCGCTGGCTGGGCACTCGGAAATGGCCGTCCCCGCCCCGCCGTTTCCTGGGGCTGCGCCCGCATGGCCCGCGTGGCGTCCCGGGAGCGCGCTGCGGTGCGTGTGCCCACGGCCACACGAGGTCCGCTGAGCAGCGCTGGACGGGCCCGGTGGCCCCGGGGGCCTGCGTGGTCGCCCTTGGAAGCAGCGGTGAGGACACAGTGACGCCCCGGGCTGGCGGAGGCCCAGCGCGCGAGCATGCGAGTCACACACAGGCGTGGGCGGCTCCGTGTCCCCAGGCTGCCTGCGGCGGCCGCGCTGCGTCTCCCTCGCGTCCACCTGCGGAAGCGAAGCTGTCGGTGGAGGACGAGCCCGCTGTGGGGCCGGCACGGCCTGTCGTGGAGGGAGGGAGTCTGGACGGTGGCAGCCCCCGACCTGCTGCCCGCCGGTCCCAAGGCTGACGCGCTGCGTGGGGCGGCCTGACGCCGGGCCCGGTGTCTGATCGATCCCGGCCCGTGGGGCTGCCGGGCTGGTGACGCCAGCCGTCCTCTGTGAGGGGTCGCGGTGCACGGAACGCGACGCTCGTGGGTGTGCCCGGGACCCTCGGGGACGTGGGGTGTCGCTGCCCGTGTGCTGGGGATGCCCCCTCCTGGACGCTGGGCCCTGCAGACGCCACTTCCGAGGCAGCGGCCCAGGTGGAGCGGGGCCCTCGGCGGTGGGGTGGGCAGGACGTGCGCGCCTCCCCCTCGGTCTCCGGCCCTTCTGCGAGGGGCCCGTGCAGCGTCTCACACACGTCTGGTCCCTGGCGCGTGGGGTGCTGCCCGTGCCAGGAAGGACGCGCGGAGGGGGCACGTCGAGATGCACAGGGTTCCCTCGGGAGGAGGAAGGGCCTGGCCCCCAGAGGAGGGTGGAAGGAGGGCGCTCAGCCTGGGCCCGGCAGGAGGGGCCCGGCGGGCCCAACCACGCCGTCCTTCCACAGGCCATCAACCGCTCCACCGCCGAGCTGCCCCTCACCGTGTCCTACGACAAGATCTCGCTGGGGAGGCTGCGCTTCTGGATCCACATGCAGGACGCCGTGCACGCCCTGCAGCAGTTCGGTGAGGCTGCGCGCGTGCCCGCCGTGGGCCCGGGGACCCAGGGCCCCAGGCCTCCCGCTGCCGGCCCCCCACGCGGGTCCAGTCTCGGGGTCCCCCATGTCCCGTCCCACGTGCCGGCTTTGGAAAGTCCCTGGCGGTCACTTGGGCGTTTGCTTGACCCAGACGCGTGTGGACGCCCGGTTCTGGCATCTGTGACGTGGGGCGCTCTGCGTCACGTTTCTTCGTCCCGTCTTAGGGTTTTCAGAGAAAGATGCCGACGAAGTGAAAGGAATTTTCGTCGACACCAACTTGTATTTCCTGGCGTTGACCTTCTTCGTCGCGGCGTTTCACGTGAGTGGGTCGCTGGGCCCTCGCTGGTGACGACGGGTAGGTGTGGGCGGCTCCCCGGGCGCCCCCGTCCCCAGCTGGGGCAGCGTCCCACCCAGCGGCCCCCTGGTGGCCGGCAGACCTGGGACTCCGCCGCCGTCTCACAGGGGCCTTTCTCCCGGCCGGCAGCGGGCGTCTGGACCTTGGGGCACTGGCCACCTTCAGGTCCTGGGACTTGGCTGGTTCGGAGGCCACTTCCCAGGAGGGCAGAACGACTGAAACGGGGTTTTGTCGCGTGGGTCCCGGTGTGGTGCTCGTGCCGCTAGGCAGGCCTCTGTGCTGGACCCTTTCTGCGCGGGGTCTCCAGCCGCAGAGGACAGCCGTCCCGCGTGGCGGCCGTGCTGGACTCGGGCCGGGGGGGCGAGGGGAGCCGGCGGGGCCCGTCGCGACTGCGGGGAAACCGCTTTGCACCCGAACGCGTCTCGGAACGAACACGTGCCCTTGCCCTGGGGGGCGGGCGTGGCAGGTCCTGCGGGCAGAGGTGCCGGCTGGAGGTGTCCCCACCCCCCACCCCAGGCGAGCACCGTGGCCTGTGACTCGTGAGACGGGGTCGGCCCTGCAGGGGGCTGCGCTCGTAGCCGTCCTCTCCCCTCCGCAGCTCCTTTTCGATTTCCTGGCCTTCAAAAACGACATCAGCTTCTGGAAGAAGAAGAAGAGCATGATCGGGATGTCCACCAAAGCAGGTAGACGCCCCGGCTCTCGGAGCCGTTCCGGGGCGCGCGCAGGTTGACGGAGACGGGCCAAGAGCGTTTAAAACCCGAAGCTCCGCCCGTGCCGAGTGCCGGCTGCGAGCCCGCCCCGTGGGTAGTCACCGGGCCCTGGCCCCGGATCTCGGCTCTAGTCGCGTGAGCTTGTGACCGCGGAGGCCGCATGGCCAGGGCCTGCTGGGCGACCGCGCGGATGCGGGCCCTCCGAGCCCGTCCGTCTGCTCGCCAGGCACGTGCCTCGTGCACAGGCAGGTCCTCTTCCGTGGCAGGGACACGCCCGTGGGGGAGTCCGGGGTGCCTGGGCGTCCCGTCTTCTCTGTCGGAGAGGACGCCCCCCACTGCCGAGCCCTCCTGCCCCCGCCCGGCCGCCTTGTGGGGGGAGGGGAGGGGAGCAGGCAGCGCGGGCTGCAGTCCCGAGGCTGCGCCCACAGGCGACAGCCTGGCATCCTTGCCCCAGCGAGCACCTGGGCGGAGCTGGCCGGGCTGTTCCGGCCAGGAGAGGCCCCGAGGCCGCAGGCCGGTCCAGCCAGCTCTGCGTCTCCCGCCGCGGCTTCAGAGGGGAGACACGCTGGCGTGGGGACGGTAGAGTGCCCGGCGGGGACGGCGAGCCCGTCCCTGTCAGCACGTGTCCTGTGCGTTTGCACGCCCGCCGCGTGGCGTGCACACCTCGCCCAGCGGAGGTGGCCTTCGGGTCTGTTCTGGAGCCTTCCACGGTCCTTTCAGTCCGTCGTGCTCAGCCCCGCGTAGCCCAGGGCCCGTGGAGTCGGAGGGACTGCAGACCTGCGTGTGCGAGCGGGGCGAGCGGGGCAGGGTGCGCGGGGGTCTGGCCACGGGGTGGGGGTGAGCGGGCAGGGGTGGCCCGCCAGCGTGTCCGCTCTGTCCCCAGTGCTCTGGCGCTGCTTCAGCACGGTGGTCATCTTCCTGTTCCTGCTGGACGAGCAGACGAGCCTCCTGGTGCTGGTCCCGGCGGGCGTGGGGGCCGCCATCGAGGTGAGCTGTGGTCTGAGCTGCCGCGGGGCAGGGGCAGGAGCCCAGAAGGTGACTTCTCGTGGCCCTGCGGTTCTCCCGGAAGGCCACTGGGTCGTCGCAGCCACCACGACGTGTGCTGATGCGCAGCCTGGCGCCCCGTGCGGCTTGGGGCGCGGGAGTCGGGGAGGCGGCCTGCACAGCGGCGCCCCACCGCACGCGCCGTCGGGCCAGCCGTGCGCGGTCCACGCGTGAGGGGGGGCGGAGACCCCCCCAGGCCAATCTCGCCCTGCCCCCGTGAGGCAGCCAGGGGCGGGTGGGGTACCCGGGGAACGTGGAGGCTGGCAGGGCGGGAAGGGGACTGAGAGGAGGCGGCGGCGTCTGCGTCCACGTGGGGCCGCGCCCTGGGGCCTGTGCGGGAGCCGGAAGGGCAGCTGGGCCGGGCAGCGCGCCCTGGGCAGGCGGGGCCCCTGGCTGTCGACGCCTCAGGCGTCGCTCTGTTCCCTCAGCTGTGGAAGGTGAAAAAGGCTCTGAAGATGAGCGTCGTCTGGAAAGGCCTGAGGCCCGCGTGTCAGGTGAGTTTCTGCCGAGCCCCGGGCCGCGCTCCTCCCGCCTCGCCGGGCCCCACATGCTCCACGTCCCGTCGCAGGCCCCAGCACGTGTGCCGCTCTATGGTTGCGCCCGATGCAGTGTGGAGGCCGCGCGGCAGGTGGCTGTCACTGGTGACGTCACCGCCGTCCGCACACACGCGGGGCGGCGCCCGCGGCCGGGCCAGCGTCGGCCCTGTGGTCACGGCTCGTTCAGGGCTCGCACAGGGACCCCGGTCACAGACGCAGCGGTGTCTGCACTGAAGGCAGGCGACCCTGTCCCCACCGAGGGGACACGGTCCGATGGCCTCTGGTGGCGGCCGCCCACGTGCCTGCGCAGCCCAGACAAGTCCAGCTCCCGGAGCTTCCCGCGCAGGTTGGGGCGGGCGGGGAGGGCGTGTGTGGTGTCAGGCGTGGGGCTCCCTCCGCTCTGCGGGGGGCTTGGGCTGGGGGACCCTCGGGGCCCAGGACATTCTCATTGTCCCTGTGGGTCAAGGACAGGAGCGCGGCAGACGGGGCGGAGCGCCGTTTCCAAAGCCGCCGCGGACCCGCCCCTGCTGGTGGGAGCAGCGGCCGAGCGTCCCGGTGCCAAGCGGGAGTCTCACTGCGAAAGGCGGGGGGGGGGAGCGGCGGCGCAGGCCGCGGTGCAGAGGAACACGGCCCCGGCCCCTCGGGTGGAGGGCGGGGGGGCACACGGACCCGGTGGCGCCCGGACGCCCGCGCGCGCTGCTGACGCGCTGTCCGGCTTTCCCTCCAGTTCGGCGCCTGCAGCGAGTCGGAGAGGAAGACAGAGGAGTACGACACTCAGGTGGGCGGCCGGCGCTGCGGGCGGCGTCTCCTCTGAGGCCGGGCCACGTCCCGTAGGGCCCCGAGGTCCCGTCTCCCGCACGGCGGTCGGGCGTCTCCGTCTTCACGCGCAGACCTGTCCCTGTGGGCCTGCCGCGGTCACCGCCGCGAGTGCGCGCTCGCAGGCCTGTGTGGCCCCACGGGGAGGCCCGCGCGTCCGGCCGTAGACCTCAGTGCCCTTACACGCACTTCCCGGGGAGGGGGCGCGCGGCTTTTTGCCTTGACGGACATCATCTCGCATCCCCGTTTTTCCTGGGGTCACGATGAGGTTCGAGTGGGGACACGCACGGGCACAGCTGTGCGGCTCGGACAGCGGTTCCCACCCGTGACCGGGGAGGGCCGCTTCCCACGTCTTCCCGCCCCGCGTGTGCGCTGCCCCGATGAGGCTGGCTCGTGCCGGGCGAGCCGGGTCGGACCAGCTGCTGTTGGCGTCACGGCCGCGTCAGCCTGGCCCCGGGTGCCCTGCGTCCCGTGGCTTTGGTGGCCCACACTGCGTCCTCGGTGGCGCTGCCCACGAGTCGGTTTCCCGCGCGTCGTCGGCTCCCGTCCGCGGTGGGCGGTGGGGCGCTGACAGCACCCTGCGCCCGCAGGCCATGAAGTACCTGTCCTACCTGCTCTACCCGCTGTGCGTCGGGGGCGCGGTCTACTCGCTGCTGAACGTCAAGTACAAGAGGTACGGCGCCCGCCGCCCTGTCGCCTGCTGAGCCCTGGGCCTCCGACCCCTCTGCAGTGGCGGCCGGGGCCCCGCCAGCCCCGGGGTCGGGAATGCGGTGGGAGCACCCGGCGCGGGACACACCCTGCAGGGGGCCCGGCGCCCGGCCGTGAGCCCTCGCCCCTTCCCGGAGCCGTGGGCACCTGGAGGTCCAGCTCCCGCAGTGCCGTGCCCGGCCAGGGCAGGCGCGTTGCGGGGGACCCACCGCGGTGGCCGCTGCTGGGGCCGTGGGGGGGGCATGCGAGCTACTGGGCAGCGGCTGCCGGTGGCTGGCGGCCCTCAGTGCGGTGCCCGAGGGCCCCCCGGGCCTCCAGGTCACAGACACGTGCCTTGGACGGGCGCCTGGGAGAGCTGGGGTGCTGAGGGCCCCCCGGAGGAGTCGCCTTCGTCCGTGTAACAGACGCCAGCCGGGGGGTCGCCCGGCCCCCTCGGTGACGCCCTGTCTTCCCTTCCAGTTGGTACTCTTGGCTGATCAACAGCTTTGTCAACGGTGAGTCCTGCCTCTTCCTCCCTGGGTGACGGCGTCCCTAGTGGGTCCCACCTCGCTGCTCCTGTGACGCGAGGTCGCCTGCCAGGCCCCCTGCCCCGCACGCCTGCCGGACCCGGGACGCCGGGGTCGCCCACCAGCGCCCCTGAGCAGCCTGCTCTGTGCCGGCGGCGGACGGCTCCGGCTCCGCGGGCGCGTCCGTGGGGCGCAGCAGGGCGGTCGGCCCCAAGCACAGGCTCAGGCGGGCCGTCCCGCCACACGGCGTCCCCGCGCCTGTGGGCCGTTAGGGGCCAGGCCTGGGGTGGCGGAACAGAAGGCTGCTCCAGGGTCCCTGTGGGCAGCCGCCCGGCCGCGCGACCCGCAGCCCGGGCTGTCCGGTGTGGGGCGGTGCGTGCCTGCCCTCCAGCCCGTCTGTCCCCGCAGGGGTGTACGCCTTCGGCTTCCTCTTCATGCTGCCCCAGCTGTTCGTCAACTACAAGGTAAGGCGCGTCCCCAGGGGCGGTGGCCTGGGCGCCCGGTGGCCTGCTGCCAACCCGCGCCGTGTCTCGTCCCCAGATGAAGTCGGTGGCGCACCTGCCCTGGAAGGCCTTCACCTACAAGGTCGGTGCTCTGCCTGCGGGCGCTGCGCCGTGCCGGGGCCGCGTTTCGGTCACGTGTCGGGGTGTCGGGGTGGCTCACGTGCCCCCCCGGGTCAGGCTGCCCTGAGGGTCGTGTCACCACGTCACGGCCCGTCCGGAGCCACCACCTGCTCCTTTTCTGTTCTCTGTGGGCGCTGCGAGAGGCACCGTCGCGCGTGGCACGTCGGCTGTGAAGGGCTTTGCTGACTCGGGCCTGGGTGCACGGGGTCCGGGCGGTTGGCTGGGCGTCCCCAGGCGACCCCCAGCGGCCGGTTCCTGTCCCTCTGCCCCAGGCCTTCAACACCTTCATCGACGACGTCTTCGCCTTCATCATCACCATGCCCACCTCCCACCGCCTGGCGTGCTTCCGGGACGACGTGGTGTTCCTGGTCTACCTGTACCAGCGGTGGTGAGTCCGGGGCCGCGGGGGCTTCGCAGGGGCCGTGTCGCGGAGGCAGGCACGGCGGGGGCTGTCACGGGGGCTAGCGTCCTGGAGCAGTGGCGCTGCTCTGCCTGCGTGTCCGGCCCCCGCCTCGGCACAGCGGTCACCTTCCGGTGGCCTCGAGCTCGGGGCTGTGGCATGACCCGGCCCCAGCGGCACGAGGGCGGGGCGGACCTCAGTGTGCGGGGTCGCGGGCTTAGACGTCGCGGCGCTCCGTCACGGGACGGGGCGCGTGCCGTTGCAGGCTCTACCCCGTGGACAGGAGCCGGGTGAACGAGTTTGGGGAGTCCTACGAGGAGCGGCCCCAGCGGAAGCCCCATGCAGACTGAGCCCGCCGGGTGCCCGGGGTCAGCGGGCCGAGCACCTGGGACACTTCTGGGAGCTCCCCGGGCACCCCGCCTCGCATTGCCAAAACCTCCGGGCGCGCCGCGTGCCCCCCGCGCCCCTCCGTGGCGTGGGGCGGGCGGGCAGCACCACGCCGCTCCAGCCTGTGGACGTCACCTCGGTGCTGAGGTCCCCCGGGCCGCGCGTCGCCGCAGTGCCCGCACCGCAGAGGGCAGGTGCGGCTTCCACCTCCGCGTGCACGTCGGACGGACGCCTCCGCCCCGCGCGGCGTGGACTCTGGGATCACGTGGCTTTCCCGTTCGTTTAAAACCCTGACTGTTTTCGAGCTTAGTGGACGTACGTTTGTATTTTAAAATAAACCTCTGGCGGCGACGCTTGCTCGGCCTGCTGCCACGCGGAGCGCGCTTCACACGCTGTCTGCCCGCCCCGTGGAGAACGCGTGAGCGGGTACACGCGTGTTTGCTAAGGGGACCGACGGGCGCCTGTCCCTCGCCTCCGCGTCGTGGGCGGCCCTGGGGCTCACGGCCTGCCTCGTCACGTCGGTCGCGTTGTCACTGAACGCCCTGGGTTGGCGCAGGAGCACTCGGCGAGCGGCGCCACGGCCAGCCTCTGCGGCGTCACCTGCACGGGAGGCGCGTCGGGAGGGCCAGGCAGGCTGCGGGCCGGCCTCTGCGCCTCCGGCTCCGCGCACTGGGTTTTCGGGGGACGGGGGCCTGCTCTGCCTGCACTGGCTGGCGGCACTCGCTTCACCCCCTCGCGTGTGGAGCCTGAAGCACCCGCCTGCTGCTCCGTGTCCTCTGTCCTCACCGAGGTCTCGGGGGGACGTGCTCCCGTGCCGCCCGCCCCGTCCTCCGACAGGCTGCGCGGGGCCGTCCTGGTGCGCGGCCCGACAGGCCGGGCCTGGCGTGTGGGACGCGGGCTCCCTAGGCCGGCCCTGGGAGCCCCCGAGGGCCCGCAGGCAGCCCTTACCGTGTGCGTGTTCGGGTCTGAATTTCCAGGCCTGTCGGTGTGAGCCCTCCGGCTGCGCGACGAGGTACCGCAGGCCGGGGGCACGAAGCGCCTTCACCAAAAAGACGCCGAGCCCCGCGTGGGTGCGGGGAGGCACGCGTGACCCGGCTGGATCTTTCTAGGAAACTGCCACCTCAAACCACACGTTCCCTGTGTCCCCGCCCTGGAGGCCGGAGGCGGAGATCAAGCTGTCGGCCAGCAGGCCCCTTCTGGGGGCCGAGGGCGGCCCGCTCTGTGCCCCGTCTCTGACCGTGGGCGTCTGTCGTCCCTGGCACTCTCCCTGCCAACGCGTCTGCAGGCACACCCCCCATTTTCGCAGGGACACGGCCGTGCTGGGTCAGGACCCGCCCCAGTGGCCTCGTCGTGGGCGGGCCAGGAAGCGAACCCCAGGGCCCTCGATGACGGGTCCGAGAGGTTGGGGCTCCCGCACTTCGGCTCGTAACAGCACAGTGGCCTGCGTTTCTGATGTTTTTTCCTCCCAGTCTCGGCTCAGATCTTTTATATTTTTACGTTTGCTGGGCCTGTTTTGGGGTCCTCCTTTCCGCTTTCTGTCACTCAGCACAGGCGGCTGCCTCTGCTCTGGTCCCACCGACGAAGCTCAGACGCGAAACCCGAAGGGGTCAAGCCACTGCAAGGGACTTTAAGCGTTTCCCAGTAAAAACCTAAAAAGTACAGGAACGCAAAAACGTCCTTTGAAAAGGAAGTTACTGAGGGAAACAGAACAGCGTCACTGGGCTGGGAGGGAACTGGTGGCCGACGTGAGCGGAGCCCCCGAGGGACAGCAGAGGCGGGAGAGACGTACGCTCCGCGTCACCCTTCATTTAACCACACTCAAACCCGCAGATTCCAGGAGCTCACCAAGGGCCGAACGCGAGAGACGGGAAGGAAAGGAAAACGTGCATCACGACCGAATTGCTAAAAACTGGGAACAGAAAATCAGAGCGACGCGAGAGAACGCGTGCGCGACGTGCGAAGGACGAGGGGAGCGGCGCAGGTTTCCGTGGGAAGCAGTGGCAGCTGCCAGGTCACGTTCGCACACGAAAGGGGACAACCCTGCCGGCTCAGGATCCTTTACCCGGCACAGCGCACCCCAAGATACGTTCTGCCACTCGCCTTTACGGACACGCACGAGCTGGGAGGACCGTGGCGGGGGCCCATGGCACCAGACGGAAGGGACGAGGCGCACCAGGGCTGCGGCCACGCGGGTCACCGTAGAGAGGGTTTCCTTACTGGTTAAGCTCTAACTCACTTTAAAGGTAACAGACCCCTCAAAACTAACGAAACTAACAGGAGCAGTGTTTGCGGGGTCTGTGACGTGCAGGAACGAAATGTGCCGTGACAGCAGCACAGATGCAGGCGGCGCCGTGGAGTCACCGCCCTAAGCGTCTCCTGCTAAACGTGCAAAGGCGCAGCGACTCGGGCATACGGGGTCGGCCAGACGCGCGCCGTGAGCCCTGCGGCGACCTCTCAAAGGACACGCCTACGGCTGTGGAGCCACGAAGAAAGTCGAGTCACACAAAACACTCAGTGTGGGAGGAGGCAGGGAAAAAGGGCAAAGAACAGACGGGAAACCGGGAAAGCAGCGCGACGCAGACTGAAACCAGGATTGGCGGTGACCGCATTAAACGTAAACGGTTCAGGCCCGCAGAAAAAAGGCAGAGATTGCCAGGCCGGATGGAAAGGCGAGACCCGAAGAAATGCCGCTTACAGGGAGCCCACCCGAAACACAGGGGCACAGACAGGCTGAGACAAAAGGATGCAGCCGTCCTAAACACTCCCGTGCCCGGTAACAGCTTCAGAACGTCCTGCGCGAAAATGGGTAGAAACGCAAGGGGCTGGCGGAGTCCACAGTGACGGGAGGTGCCAGCAGCTCTCGGGCTTCCGCAGAACAGTGTGCGGAAGGTGGCCGACCCCACACCCCACCCGCCTCCGGAACCCTTCCCCGGGGAGACGCCCCTCTGGGCCGCAGGACGAGCCTCCGGGATTAACGTTACTCAGGTCGCGCAGGTCACGTCCTCCGGCCGCCCTGGCACTAAAGGAGAAGCAGGGACAGAGAGACCTCCGGGAAGTCCCCAGACGTTTGGAAGTGAAACCTCAGATTCCGAAACAACCCGGGATCGGGGCAGAAACCAAAAGGGACGTTGAAAGCATTTGGAACTAGATGGAAGCGACCACTGGGGGCCAGGAGAGGGCCGGCAGCAGACCGGTTCTCTGCCTCGCCGGGTGTCCCGGCCAGAATCACGTCCCCCCGATGCCACGTCCTGGTCCTGGAACCTCGCCCGGCACGAGGGACTCTGAATGTGGGGTCCCATGAAGGGTCCTGGGCTGGAGAGGCGGCCTGCGTGAGGGAGGCCGAGGGTCGGGGTCGGGAGGAGCTGCGGGCCGGGAGCAGAGGCTGGCGTGGCTTGGGGCGTGGCGCCTGCCCTAAGGCTGCCCCTGGGTCTCGTCCCCGCGCCCGCACAGCTCTGGGGTCGCGCTGGCTCGGCGCGCCGGTGGCCGGGTTCGAAGGACAGTTCACGCGCCTTCACGCGCGTCCTGTTGACGTCACGCTGCGTGCGCTGGCCGCTGGCCCGGCCTGCTGAGCCGTCTGCGTCCTGACTCTGCGACCTGCCGCCTTCGCTCCTCGCCCACCGCAGACCTGACCTGAGCCGGCTGCGTCACGCAGGACGCCGGCGACAGGGCGCCCCGGGGGCTCGGCCTGCCGACCGATGGGCACGGGCCGTACCAGAGCGCTTCGCTGCTGCTTGTCCCCACGCCCCAGCCATGCAGTCAGTGTTCACCAGACTCTGACGTCACACCCAGGAGCTGTCACTTCCAGGCCCGGTGGTTTCCCAGCCTACAGACTTCGAGGCGAACATCCCCCAGCGTGTGGGTTCGGGGGCTCTCACTAGGGCGGCCCCTCTGAACGGTCTTGTCCATGTGACCAGCGTTGTCCAAACTGTCCCCTGGGTCTGGGGATGGCCTCTGCTGCTGGTGGGAAGCATGGCCTTCCGGCTCCTTCTGGGGCGACAAGTCTGTAGGGAGGTCTGGGACCCGTCGCGTCACCTCCGTCCCCGTGGTTTGGAAGGCAGGACATGGGTGCGAAGCCACGACGTGCGGGGCAGGGGCCTGTGGCTCCACTGTGTCCCCTCCTGCGAACCGACGGGTGCGCCACGCACAGGATCCGGTCTGGGGTTTCCGTTCATGGTCGGGACAAGGGAAGCCTAAGGAGCCGAGGAGGAACGACAGCCTGGGGTCCCGGGGCCGAGTCCGTCTGGGGGACTAGTGGCCCGCTGCCCGCTGCCCGCGCCTGGAGGAGCCGCCGCAGCGCGCCCGGTGCGCGGCCAGGGCGAGCGCGGGATGGGGCGTCCCCTCCGGCCTCGGGCCCCTCCGAAGCCCCGCGCGGGGCGGGCGCGGGAGGGGGCGGGGCGGGGGCGGGGCGGGCAGGTGCCGCCGCCGGCGGGAGCGCGGGCAGGTGCGGGCGCGGTCCGGGCCCCGCCCCGGGGCGGGGCGAAGGCGGAGGGCGCGCCCCCGCGGCGCCGCCCCTTCCTTCCCCGGCCGCGGCCCCCGCCCCGCCCCTTCCTCCGCCCGGACCCTCGCCACGCGCTCGCGCCGGAGTCCCCCGCGGGGACCGTCCGCCGCCGCCCGCGATGCCGCGCGCGCCCCGCTGCCGCGCCGTGCGCGCCCTGCTGCGGGGCCGCTACCGCCAGGTGCTGCCGCTGGGCGCCTTCGCGCGCCGCCTGGGGCCCGAGGGCCGGCGGCTGGTGCGGCGCGGGGACCCCGCGGCCTTCCGCGCGCTCGTGGCGGGCTGCCTGGTGTGCGAGCCCTGGGACGCGCCGCCGCCGCCCGCCGCGCCCGACTTCCGCCAGGTGCGCCGCGGGGGGACCGGGGGCCGGGCCCCGGGGTGTCTGCGAGGCGGGCCCCCGGGGTCCTGCGCGGTGGGGGGGGCGGGGCCCCGGGGGCCTGCAGGGGGGCGGGGCGGGACCCGGGGGGCGACCTGCGCGGCGGGGCCCGCGCCCTCAGCGCCCCCTGCCCCCCGCCCGCAGGTGTCGTCGCTGCGGGAGCTGCTGGCGCGCGTGCTGCAGCGCCTGCTCGAGCGCGGCGCGCGCAACGTGCTGGCCTTCGGCTTCGCGCTGCGGGACCGCGAGGGCGCGGGCTCCCCGCTGCCCTTCAGCCGGGCGCTGCGCAGCCTCGCGCCCAACTCGGCGGCCGGCGCGCTGCGCGGCGCGGGCGCGTGGGCGCTGCTGCTGCGGCGCGTGGGCGACGCGGTGCTCGGGCACCTGCTGGCGCGCTGCGCGCTCTTCGTGCTCGTGGCGCCCAGCTGCGCCTTCCAGCTGTGCGGGCCGCCGCTCTACGGCCCCGCCGCGCCGCCCCGGGCCGCGCCCCCCGCCAAGCGCCCGCGCCTCGGCCCGGAGCCGCCCGCAGGGCCCGCCCCCCGCGCGGGCGCCCGCCCCGGGGCGCCGTGGGCCGGCGCGGCCGCGGCCACCACGCGCCTGCTGTACCGCGCGGGCGGCGGCGAGCGGCTGGCGCCGTCCTTCCCGCTGAGCGCGCTGCGGCCCAGCCTGGCGGGCGCGCGGCGGCTGCTGGAGGCCGTGTTCCTGGGCGCGCGCCCGGCCCGCCGCCTGCCCCCGCGCCTGTGGCGCGCGCGGCCGCTGTTCCGCCAGCTGCTGGCCAACCACGCGCGCTGCCCCTACGGCGCGCTGCTGCGCGCGCACTGCCCGCTGCCGCCCGGGGGCGCGGCCCGGGGCCCGGACACCGCCGGGGACACGGACGGGGGCCCCGACGCGGACGCGCGGCGCCTGGCGCGCCTGCTGCGCCTGCACAGCAGCCCGTGGCGCGTGTTCCGCCTGCTGCGCGCCTGCCTGCGCCGCGTGGTGCCCGCGCGCCTCTGGGGCTCGCGGCGCAACGAGCGGCGCTTCCTGCGCAACGTGAAGAAGCTGCTGGCCCTGGGGCGCCGCGCGCGCCTGTCGCCGCGGGAGCTGGCGTGGCGGATGCGCGTGCGCGACTGCGCCTGGCTGCGCGCGCGCCCAGGTGAGTGCGGGGGGTGGGGTGGGGGGGCAGGTGAGCGGGCGGGGCAGGTGCGCGCGCCGGGCGGGAGGGCGGCCAGAAGGCCAGGCCATCCTGGAGCACGAGGCCCCAGCCCCAGCCTTAAGGAGCGGAGGGGCCCCAGGGAGCGGAGGGGCCGCGGGTGCCCTGCCCCTTCCCACGCGCGTGGCCCGCGGGGCCGCCGTCTGCTCGACCTTCTGGGCTCGTGGATGAGGTCGCTCCAGGCTGGGACCCAGCGCCAGGTCCCCGAGGCGTCCTCGGTGAGCTTCCTCCTGTGACCGGCCCCACGAGGGGCCCGCGGCTGAACCACGGAGGCATGGGGCAGCCTTGGCCTCGGCCGCGGTCCTGATCGCGGCTGTCCATGGTCACCTCTTGCACCCCGTCCCGCTGGACACCCCGTGCTGGCCACCTGCCCTGCCAGGCGCTCTGTCCCCAGCTCTGGCTCCTCCACGTCCGTCCAGGCAGCCTGGGCCACCATCCTGTCCGCCGTGCTGCCCACTGACTCCCACCCACTCCCTGGGCGCCCGCCCCAGCGGCCGGGCTGCCAGGCTGCGGCTTCTGCTGCCAGGTGCCCCCAGAGGTGGGCAGAGCCGTTCTTGATGGGGGCTGGGAGGCCCCCTGCGCTGGCAGCGACCTTACCCGTGACCTGGGCCAAGGTCCTGCTCTTCCTCAGGTGATCGCCCCCTGAACCACAGGGGCGCGTCCCTCCTGTCAAGGGCACCTTGACCTTCAGGGTGGAGCCGGGGGGCCTTGCCGGGGCTCTGCGTCGAGGTCCGTCGCTTTCTCCGATGGTCGTGTCCTTCCCCTGCCCTCTCCGGGCATGGCCCCCGTCACCCCGCCCGCTCGGCCGCCCCGTGCTGAGCTGTCACTCACGTTTCGACGCCCGCTGGGCTGGGGCACTTCCTTCCATCGCTTCTCTGAGCAGCGAGGCGTCCGGGCGTGTCTCTCGTTTCCGAGGTGGCGTGTTAGGTCGAGTTTTCGTTCTGCATTCGGGTCCGGTGTGACCCCAGCTCCCCGAACCCTGCGGACTCCGTACGCGCCCAAGCGGGCAGTCCCCCCCGCGTTCCCCGGGCCCGTGGTGGCGCCGTGGGAACGGCGTGTCCGGCCTCCCTGTCCCCCCACGTGGACGTGGTTTTACGGGCACACGCGTGTGAGGACCTTTCCCTCCGACGAGCGCCCACTCCCTTGCCTTCCAGCCCGCGGCGCGGCCGCTCTGGCTTCCCGTGGGGCGGTGCTTGCCCCCCTGTCTCCTTAAGCGTCCGCCGCCGGCCTCCTCACGTGCACGTGGCGTGGACGGGTCTCACCGACAGCACGAACCTGGCGTTTTGTTCTCGATCCGGCGTGACAGCCTTTGCCCCTCTCCTGACGACCTGGCTCCGTCTTCCTGTGACCGCAGACGCGTCTGCGCGCTCGTCCTCCTTTCCCGTTCGCCGGGCCTGCGCGCGTCTCCGTGCGGCGTGTTCCTGTCCCAGCGCTGGCCTCTCCGCGCTTCGTTCCCTCCCGGCCGGTCACCCTTCTCCCAGGAGACCGCCGCCCCATCCTGTGGGCTGTCCCCCACTGACCTGTTCGTGTCCCAAATTAGACGCTTGTCACTGCTGCCCGGGGTCACTGCTTAGCTTCACCTGCCCCCTTTGTTCGCCGTCCTGTCTCCTGCCCCCGACCTGCCTCAGGCCCCTTCTCCTTTTCGTGTTTCTGCCTGTGCCGGGCCCCGGGCAGCCTGGTGACACCGTGGACCTCGTCTCCCGGTGTGTCCGAGTGCGCCGAGCAGGATGGCGGCTCTGGCCCGCGCCGTGCGCCCGCTCCCCGCTGGCCGGCCACCGCTGCCCCTGGTGGGCGGTCTGGCCTAGAGGACGCCCAGCGTTCGTGGCTCTTGCTGCTCGGCCATGAGGCCGGCCGTCCGGGCCGGGCAGGACGGTGACGCTGGCGTCCTCGCAGTCGGGCAGTCCTGTCGCGAGGCGCACGCGTAAGGCGCTGAGCGGCCGCGTGGGAGGGACGAGCGGAAGGGGGAGCCGGCGCGACAGCGGCTGCGTCCGGGCCGCCGGTCCTTCCCGTGCCCTCCCGCTGCAGGTGGCCGCACGGTCCCCGCGGCGGAGCACCGGCGGCGGGAGGCGCTGCTGGCCAAGCTGCTGTGCTGGCTGATGGGCACCTACGTGGTCGAGCTGCTGCGGTCCTTCTTCTACGTCACGGAGACCACGTTTCAGAAGAACCGGCTCTTCTTCTTCCGCAAGAGCGTCTGGAGCCAGCTGCAGCGCATCGGGGTCAGGTCCGTGCCGGCTCGCGCCCCGGGGCCCCCCCCCGGCCTGCGGCACGGGCTCTGGGCGCCGTGGCCCCTCGGGTCTGGGAGGGGGGCAGCGTGCAAGCCGGCCACCCGCTCGTCCCGGCCCGTGGGTGGCTCTGTTTCGATTTGCACCAAAAAGTGGGGCTCGTGTCGCAAGGTGAGGAAGCCCACTCGGCTGACACCTCGCTGGGGGAGCCTCCAGGGACAGGCGACCTCTGGGTGGCTCTGTCTCGGCGTCTCAGCGGCCGCGGGCCCCCTGGGAGGTGTCGGCAGGGGCAGCCTGTCGGCCTGGCCGTGACGCACGAGCCCCCCTCTCTGTGGCCGGCCTGGGCTCCGTGCGCACCGTGGTCACGCCCGCGCCCTGGCCACACATCTGTGGTGGGCGCCGGTGCCCCATTCCCCAGCGTCTGGCCGAGGGCCTGGAGGCCTCGGCCGTGGGTGTGAGTCAGGTGGCCATCGCGGCCCACCGGGGACCGTCGCCCTGCCTGGTGGGCGTTCGGGCCCCCGAGGGGCCGTCTCGTCTGACCACCTTCCCTGCTGGGGCCGCCAGCATGAGCTTCCTCGGCCGCGCCTGCCGTGGGGTCAGGGAGCGGGGGTCCCTCGGGAGACGGCCTGTCCCTCCGTGGGCTGCACCAGGACCCTGCACGGCCCACGTGGCAGACACGGGGCCTCTCGCCCGGGGTCCCGTGGTGTCCCGGGCTCTGCCGGGGGTGGGGGGCTGCGGCAGCCGGTCCGTCGGGGTGTGGCAGGCCCCGCACCCCGCGGGCTGGCCCGCGGCCCTCACCGCGCGCGTCCCCGCGGTCCCCTGCCAGGCAGCATTTCCAGAGGGTGCGGCTCCGGGAGCTGTCGCCGGCGGAGGTGAAGCTGTTGCGGGAGGCGCGGCCGGCCCCGCTGCTCTCCAGGCTCCGCTTCGTGCCCAAGCCCAGCGGGCTGCGGCCCATCGTGAACATGGGCTACGTCCTGGGCGCCAGGACCGCCTGCAGGGACAAGAAGGTCACGGGCTCGGCGTCCGGCAGGCGGGCAGCGGGCATGGGCGGAGCCACCCCGGGCCCCGGCTGGGGACGCCCGTGACGACGCCGCGCCCTGGCCGCCTCGCAGGTGCAGCACTTCACCTCGCGGGTCAAGACCCTGTTCAGCGTCCTCAACTACGAGTGTAGGCGGCGGCCGGGCCTGCTGGGCGCCTCGGTCCTGGGCTTGGACGACGTGCACCGGGCCTGGCGCGACTTCGTGCTGCGCGTGCGGGCCCGGGGCCCGGTGCCCCCGCTCTACTTCGTCAAGGTGGGTCCCCGGAGCCCGACAGGCGGCCGGTCCTGGAAGACCCCGCCACAGGGGCCCGGAGTGGGGTGCGGCTGGCCCTCGCCTCGGGCGTCTGCCGGGGAGCGGGGGACCTCATCTCCGTCTGCGGTGCTCTGCCCTGCAGCCCAGCTCCCCGGGGCCGGTGTGACACGGCCACCCGCGCGGGTTACGTGGCCCGGAGCCCGAGAGGGGACCCAGCCCCCCCGGGGTGTCACGGTCTGGGGGACGGGGGCGTCTCTGTGGGAGCCCGTGGCGGGCGTGTGTGGCGGGTGCGGGGCCGTGGGCCGGGCTCGGGGGCCCTGGCCCAGGGCAGGTCAGCCCGGTGGGACCGGGGACGCGGGGGCCGTGGCGAGTGCGTGAGCAGCTGTGAGTGGCCTCGGTCCCCACAGGTGGACGTGACTGGGGCGTACGACGCCCTCCCCCAGGACAGGCTGGAGGAGGTGGTGGCCAGCGTGATCAGGCCCCAGGAGCAGACCTACTGCGTGCGCCAGTACGCCGTGCTCCAGAGGACCGCTCACGGCCACGTCCGCAAGTCCTTCAGGAGACACGTGAGGCCGCGGGCGGTGCGGGCGGGCGCTCGTGACCCGGATCCTCTGTCCCTGTCGTCCTCACGCGCTTGTCCGCGTCGCACTCGGCCGCCCCGCCGTCCCCCCGCTGGGCCCTGGGGACTGCTCCCCGGTTTGGGCCGAGGACGGACGCGGGGGCGGCAGAGCTGTGGGTGCGTTTCAGGGGTGTCCCCGCGGCCACCGCCCGGAGCCCACCCCTGCCCGGTGGCTGCACCGGGGCCAAGTGCTCCGTGGCCGCTCGCTGGGCAGTCCCCACAGCGGCCGGGGCCTCTGGCCTCGGTGGCGCTGGGGAGGGCACCTGGGGTTCAGGTGGCGGCCGAGGCCCAGTCAGCGCAGGCGGCACCGGCGTGCGCGGAGCGTGAGCGTGAGGAGGCAGTGCCCAGAGCGGGGGACAGAAGGGGGCAGGGGTCCCTGGACGTCCCTGGGGAAGGCGCCGGGGAGCCTGGCAGGCGGGTGTGTGGGGCTGTGGGCCCCGCGGTGCCCCCAGGAAGGGGTCATGTGCACAGGTGGTGCCGCCACCTGCCTGCGGCGGGCAGGGTCACGGGCGGCCACTGCTGTGACCCCGTCGCTCACACCCCGTCTCCGCAGCTGCCCTTTGCCCCTCGTCCCGGGCGTGTCCCCGTCTGCCCCCGGCCCCCGCTGCGTGGCGCCACAGCACAGCTTCTCGAGCCGGGGCTCGGGCGGCCCCGCGAGCTTCGCCGTGACCTCACTCTGCGGGTTCAGGGCGGGGCCGCCAGGCCGGGGGCCGCCGTGCTCGTGCAGGGAGACGGCACCGCGCGTGCCCCCCGGCGGCCGCCCCTGCGACCCGGCGACCTGCGCCGGCCGGCACCTCACGTCGGGGCGGGTCAGCTCGGCCCACATCTTGCCCCGCGGGCCGCCGGCCTGGCGGGTGACTAGCGGGCGACCCTCGCGTGTCCTGGGGACGAGTCCTCTGCCGGGCGCGCGTCGTGGAGTGCGTCCTCGGCCTGTCCCGCCTTCGCGGGCTCAGGTGGAGCCGTTGCGTGAACTGAGGTTTCTAGGGCGGAGAAGTTGCCGCGTCGTGCGCCCAGCCCGGCCCCGTGTCTTTCGCGACCTTGTTGCTTCGGCCCTCGCCTTCGGGTCCAGGGTCGGGGTCCGGGTCCGGGAGCGGGACGTTCGCAGCCCGCCGTGCCCGCTGCCGTCCGGCCCCGGACCCTGTCCGTGTGTCTCTCGTCCCCGCCACACCCGCCCCCCGCATCCTCGAGCCCGGCTCGGCCGCGTGCGGCTCCCGAGAGCCCCCGTACGCCGTCTCGTGGCTCCCAGGTCTCGGGCAAACGTCCCCGGCCTCTCTGAGCCTCCCTGCGTCTGTCGTCCTGGCCGGACCCGGTCCCCGCCCCAGGCTCTGCTGTGGCCGGGCCTCTGGGGCGCGGGGAGCTCGGGTTTCGCCCCGCATCACGCCTCTCCCGAGAGGACGACGCGTTCCTGACGGGCGGCCTGCTGCGCGGTCTCGCTCCCGCGGGGGGCGTCTCAGACCGCTGGGGCAGCCCCTTTGTTCGCCCCGTGCTCAGCTGGGCCCCAGCAGGGTCCCCGCGTGCGTGGCGCCGGGCTGGAGGGGACCTCGCATGGCTGTGGCTCCCCCAGGCCCCGACCCCGGGCCCCGGGGGCACGTCCGGGTGAGCGTGGGGTGCACCCCAGACGGAGACCCCAAGCCCATCGGCGGCGTGTGCCCTGCCCCTCCCCGTGCCGTCTTCCTCTGCGTGTGGCCGGTGGGCACAGCGGTCACGGCGGAGGTGACCGAGGTCCGGTCCCCGCGCGCCCCCCACACCTCAGTCCTCCCCGTCCCACGCAGGCTGCACGGCGGGGCCTGACTGTCCCCTGCGGTGGCTCCTGCGTGCCGGTGCCCGGGCCTGGGCCCGGAGGGCGCCGGCCCCTGCCTCACGCCCTGCCCCCGCCCGCAGGTGTCCACCTTCGCGGACCTGCAGCCGTACATGAGGCAGTTCGTGCGGCACCTGCAGGGGACGAGCTCGCTGAGGGACGCCGTGGTCATCGAGCAGGTCGGTGCGGGCGGCGTGCGGGTCCCCGCCGGGGGAGGGCCGGGGACACGGCGAGGCCGCCCTTCGCGGCCGGCGGCGGCGTCTGCCTGCGCCTCGCCGGACTCCGCTGCCGGCGGCCTCTTCACTGGGGCCCGCTGGACACGTGTCCCGCTCAGCTTTGCTCTCGGGACCAGAAAAAGCCCGTCGGACGCGGTGCACCTGACCCCGAGCCCCACCTCGGACCAGCGCGTCCGGTGTGAGCGCGCGTTTCTCCTGGGCGCGGGCACTGTCCCGAGCCTGTGCCCCGTGTGCCGGGCCAGCCGGGCCCCTGGGAGACCCTGGGCTGTCCCGACGCCTTTCCCCTGGCCGGCCGGGCCCTGCCACTTGGCGCTGAGTCACGGCGTGGGGCGCAGCCGTCGGGGTCAGTGGCCACGGGTCAGCCAGAGCGACAGGCGCAGAGGTGGCCATGTCAGGGTGGGGCAGGCTCCGCACACCCCCGCCCGCTCCACGCCCGCCACGCCCGCCCACCCTCGAGCACAGGCTCCCGTGGCGGCCCCGTCCCTCCACACTGCCCCCACCTCCACGCTCGCTCGTCCACACCCGTGGCCACGTCCACAGCCCCCGCACCTTCTCATGCGCCCGCCCGCGTGCTGCCTCGTGTCCCCGCGCCCGCCCACCCCCGCAAACTCCCACGGGCTCCCTCGGCTCCCGCGCCCGCCCACACCGCCTGCCCCCCCAGAGCTGCTCCCTGAACGAGCCCAGCAGCGGCCTCTTCGACGTCTTCCTGCGCCTGCTGCGCGGCCACGTCCTCAGGATCGGGGGCAAGTGAGTCGGGCGGCGGGGGCGGGGGCGGTGCGCGTCTGTGCCCACGTGTCTGCCACGTGAACGCGGGCCCCTCCCGCGCGCTCGTCCCCCAGGTGCTACGTCCAGTGCCGGGGCGTCCCCCAGGGCTCGGTCCTGTCCACCCTGCTGTGCAACCTGTGCTACGGGGACATGGAGAACAGGCTGTTCCCCGGGATCCAGCGGGACGGGTAGGGACACGCCGGAGCCCGCGCGGCGGGAGGCCCGCGGGGCCGGGTGCCGCGACACGAGGTGGTCGCGGTCCCTTCGCGGAGGCTGCGCCGTCCCCGTCCGCGCAGAGGGGACACTGGGCCCGTGTCTCCCCCCCAGGCTGCTCCTCCGCCTGGTGGACGACTTCTTGCTGGTCACCCCTCACCTGACACACGCGAAGGCCTTCCTCAGGTGAGGGCCGCGCACGGACGTCTCTCACGTGACACGCAGTCGCCACCCCCGCCGTGCCCCCCGCGGCTCCGGCTGCCCTGAGGAGCCGGGCGCAAAGCGGCCGCCCCCGTCGCCGGCACAGCGGGGCCGCAGCCGTGAGCGCGCGGTCAGGACGCGGTGTCCCCGGCACCGACGGGCGCGGACGCATCAGACGGGGCGGGGACAGCTCGCTGGGCGCTGCGCACGCTGCCGCGAGGGGCGTGGGCCTGCGGCGGCCTCCAGGGGATGGAGGGAGCGAGGCTTGCCCAGCTGGCGCGGGCGCACGGGGGGCGTGGACCCCAGCATGGGCCACCCCCGGCAGCCCACGGCTCCGCTGGCCCGGGGGGGGGGGCGGCGCAGGCCAGACCCTCGCTCGGGCCGCTGCCCGGGGCGGTTCGCTTTGCACGACCCGGCTAGACGGCGTCCCCAGACCCCGCTTCTGCCCCCAGGGGCCCCCTGGGGCCAGGACGCGCCGGGCCGCTCCCCTGCGGCCGCCGTGCCCACGCGGGCTCGTCGCAGGCAGTGCCGGGTCTGGGCCTCGGGCACCTGCGGGTCAGGCGGCCGCAGCCACACGTGGCCGGAAGGGGCGGCAGGGGCGGGGGCGGCCCCCTGGGGCCGCTGTGAGGACGTCGGGCCGGGACGCTGACCCGGTTCTCGTCTGTGGACGAGGTCAGCGGGCGTCCCCCGGCCTCCTGGGTCAGCCCCGTCCCCTGCTGCCGGCCTCTGCCCCGGGCGGCCGCCCCGTCGCTCACCCCGGGGAGGCCAGGGCGCCCTTGGGGCCCGGCGCCGGGAGGCCAGGCTGACGCGGCCCCTGCCGTAGGACCCTGGTCCGCGGCGTGCCCGAGTACGGCTGCCTGGCGAACCTGCCCAAGACGGTGGTGAACTTCCCCGTGGGCGACGGCGACGGCGCGGGCGCGGCGGCCCCGCTGCAGCTGCCCGCCCACTGCCTGTTCCCCTGGTGCGGCCTGCTGCTGGACACCCGCACCCTGGAGGTGGCCTGCGACTACTCCAGGTCAGCGCGCCGGCCGCCGCGGCCTCGGCCCCTCCTGCCCCCGCTGCGCGGCGGCTGCGGCCTGAGGGCAGGGCGGGCGGGCTGCCGGGCGGCTGCCGCCCCTGCCGCGGGGCCGTGTCTGCGGTTTGGCTAAAAGGGCGCCCTGGCGGGCTCGGGGGCGCATGCCGCGCGTCCTCACGGCTCGGGGGCGCACGCCGGTGTCACGGGCACAGGTCACCTCGGAGCTGTCGGGGACCCTGGCCGTGGCGTGGGGCCTGCTCTGCATGCGACGCCCTGGGTCCCCCCTCGGTCTGGCCGTGGGGGGGAAGGTGAGACCCCAGGCCCTTCTCTCCTGTCTGGGGCGGAGGGGCCGGCGTCCCCGAGGCCTCGCCCCGGCCCCGTGCCCTCACACGGCCGTCCCTCTGCCTTCGAGTCTCTCTGGTGTCTCCCCTGGGACAGGGGTCCCGTCTGATCGGGGCCGCACCCGCGTCACCGCGCGTGACCTCAGTCCCCGTCCTAGCGGCCCCGTCCCCAGACACGGCCGCTCAGGGCCACGGCCTCCACGTGTGCATCGGGGGGACACGGTTCGGCCCTAGCAGCCCTGAGGGCCCCAACCCCGCTCAGACGTGGCCGGGCCAGGGGGATGCGGGGGCTGCCGCCCCGTGACCGAGGAGCCCAGGCTCCCGAGGGCGCGAGGCCCGCGTCCCGTCGCTGTGGCCCCCGGGTCGGCCGTGGCCCCGTGCTCGCGGGCTCCGCGGGGATTCGCTCAGAAGGGGCACGGGGGCCGCAGGCGCTTCCCGCTCTTCCAGGGGCCAGCGTCCCCGGCCTGCGGGTCCCCCGGCCTGTGGGTCCCCGGCCTGCGGGTCCCCCTGCCTGCGGGTCCCCCTGCCTGCGGGTCCCCTGCCTGCGGGTCCCCCGGCCTGCGACTGCCGCCCCCACCCCCAGCCCGCTGTCCGCCCGGCGTCTCCTCCGGGGACTCACCCCCACGCCCAGCGGCCCCGAGGACCCTCCCCCGTGGACGGTCCCTCGCCGGCGTCTGCCTCCACGCGCCACGTTTGTGCCCTTCTTAGGGGGGGCCAGACGGGGACAGTTTTCCCGGAAGGCGGCGGATTCGGTGAAAGTCCCCGAGCCTCAGTGTCCCCGGTCGTTTCGCTGCCGGCCCCGTCCGGAGAAGACTCGGAGTCGGGGTCACGAGTTTCCTCAGGCCGTTGGGAGGGCGGGGGCCGGTGTGACTCGCCACGCGGGGGCACGCGGGGACGCGGCCGAGGAAACGGCTGAGGGGTGCCGCGTGCCGCCGGGGCAGCTCTGTCCCGCCCTGAGGGTCGTTCCCGGGGAGCGCGAGGTCAGGGCGTGAGGGGCCCCCCGAGCGTGGTCTCCCGTAGCTACGTGCAGGCGCGCGGGGCGGGGACGCCCAGTGGCCGCGGTGGGCGGGCCCTCTCCGCCCCGTGCCCACGTCTCCCGGGGTGCGGGCCGTGCGGGGGCGCCGCGTGCCACGGGGCCCCGCGTGTTGCAGCTACGCCCAGACCTCGATCAGAGCCAGCCTCACCTTCAGCCAGGGCGCCAAGCCCGGGAGGAGCCTGCGCCGCAAGCTCTTCGGCGTCCTGGCGCTCAAGTGCCACCGCCTGTTCCTGGACCTGCAGGTGAGCGCGGGGCGTGTCCGGCGTGGGCGTGCGCGTGGGCGTGGGTGCACCGAGGGCCCCTTGCCTGCCCCCTGCCCCGCCCCCTGCGAGCCCCCCTCGTGCTGGGCCCCGGGGCCCCTGCTCGCAGGCTCTGGGGCCCGAGGCCTCGTCGGGGCCCCGGGATGTCCTCCCGGCCTGGCCTTCGCGCCGCACCCCAGTGGGGACCCGGCGGGGTTTGGCGAGAAGGAGGGGCTCCTCGCCAGGACGGGTTCCTCCGTGCCCGCCCCCCGAGCGGGCGGGAGAGCGAAGGCGTCGCCCTCACGCCGCGTCCCCGTCCCCGCGGCCGCAGGTGAACAGCCTCCCGACGGTCTGCACCAACGTCTACAAGATCCTCCTGCTGCAGGCCTACAGGTGGGCGCCTGGCCCGGCCCCCGCGCCCGACCCCCTGGGGAAAGCGGCGGACGCTGCCCCCCGTGCGCGTCCGCGCTGGCCCCACGTTGCTGGGGCCCCGTCCCCGGTCACCAGGAGGGCCGCGTGGCCCACGGGGTACCCCTGTCCCGGCCTGTCTGCCGCAAGCGGGGTGCGTGGGAGAGGGGCGGCCTGCACGGGGTGGAGGGCCGGGGCCCGGGGCAGGGCATCGAGGTGCGGCCGCAGCCCCACACCTGAGCCCCGGGAGGGCGGCGGGACACGGCGCGCCCCCACTCGGCAGGTGCTGAGGCCCCTGTGCCTCTGGGACACCCGTCCCAGGGGTCGCGGCCACCTGCGGGGGCTGGTGGTGGCCGCGCAGTCGCACCGTCAGGCCGGGGGTCCCCGGGGAGACGGACCTTAACCCCGTCACCCGCCGGCTTGGCCTCGGGACACAGGTCGGGCGTCGCTCCGCAGTTTCGGCCCCGGTGCTGCTGGGGGGAGCAGCCCCCCTGCCTGGCGGGAAGCCCGGGCGGAGGCCTGCGCTGTGGGCGGGCCGGGGGGCCGTGGTGTCCCCTGGGTGACGGGAGCCTCGGGTCTGTCGCCCAGGGCTGGGCCCCCGGGGGACGAGCTCGGTGCCTCCCGCCTGGCGGGGCGTTTCTGCCTTCGCTGCGCCTGCCTCCCCTCCCCCGAGCCGCCGCGTGCAGGTGGCCGGGACACCTGGAAACGGGCGGCCTCAGCGGGCACTGCCCACGGGCAGCCGGGGACGAGGCGGCTGAGACGCTGCTCGCTTCTCGGGGCCGTCGGGCCGAGGCCGCTCGGGCGGCGGGAGGCCGGCCCCGGAGCTGTGACCTCGCCGCAGAAGGCCTGCTCTGGTGTCCCGCCGGCCTCGCCCGGGTCCCCGCCCCCCCGGTCCCCGTGTTCCCAGACCCGACCCCTGCCCCGCGGCCGGGAAGATGCCTCCCTCCTCAGCCAGGTGGCCGTGCACTCGGTCAGGGTGAGCGTCGTTCCCGGGACGACCCCGACGAGGCGCACGGGGCCTGGGCGAGGGGCCCGCCCTGACGCGCCGCGCCCCGCCCGCCAGGTTCCACGCGTGCGTGCTGCAGCTGCCCTTCAACCAGCCGGTGCGCGCCAACCCCGCCTTCTTCCTGCGCGTCATCCTGGACACCGCGTCCCGCTGCCACGGCCTCCTGAAGGCCAGGAATGCAGGTGCGCGGGCCTCGGGGTCCCCGGGCCACCGGGGACGCGGGGTGCCCCCCCCACGCTTCCCGCACGAGCGGCCACGTGCTCCAGGCAGCTGTGCTCGGCGCGCCGGCCGCCCCCGGCCCCGACCCTGCCGGGCAGTTGTCCCGTGTGAGTGGGGTGGCACGTGTTTGGGCGGGGGGACGGGCCCCCTCCCCGTGGTGCTCGCGGCGCCGCACAGACAGGTAGGAGCCGCCCACCAGGCCTGCCTCGGGCTCAGCGCTCCCCCGCGTCTCCGCCCCGCGCCCCGTCTGCGCGGCCCCACTCAGCCGTCTCCGTGGTCGCGGGCTCGCGGGCCTGACTGCCGTGACTCCCGCTGTGTGGCGGCCCCTCCCTGGCGTCCCCGCGGTCACAGCCCCACGGAGCCGACGCCGGGGCGGCCCCCAGAGTGAAGCCTCCCGTCGGCCCCCGCCCCGCGAGCCCCCATCCTGCCGGCCGCCCCTCCTGAGCGCGGGGCGGGCGTCTCAGCGCTCCCCGTCCCCCAGGGATGTCTCTGGGCGCGAAGGGGGCCGCCGGCCCGCTGCCTTGCGAGGCCACGCGGTGGCTGTGCCTGCGGGCCTTCCGGCAGAAGCTGGCTCGTCACCGCGTCACCTACAGCTGCCTCCTGGGGGCGCTCCAGGCAGGTGAGCGCGGACGGGGGCCGTCCCCCTCCTCCAGGGGTCCCGGAGCCACCCCCGTGCGTGTCCCCACGCCACTCCGGGCGCTCGGAGGCACACGCCTCCCTCGGCACTCGCGCTCCCCGCGTCGCCCGGCCCCGGCCACCACCCGGCCCTCCAGAGCCCCTTGGGTCCCCAGCTCCCCCATCCTGCCACCGCGCTCTGACGTCCTCGGGGGGTCCCGTCACCCCAGCCGTGCGGTGTGCGCCTCTTGCCCAGGGCCCCCCACGCCGGCCACCTGGCCCTCGGGGCCGTGAGGCGCGTCCTGGGGAACGAGCACGCTCGCCTCGCCCCCCCACAGCCCAAGCACGGCTGGGCCGACAGCTCCCGGCGGCCACCCTGGCCACCCTGCAGGCAGCGGCCGACCCGGCCCTGACCGCGGACTTCAAGACCATCCTGGACTGACTGACGGCCGGCCCGGCCCATCGGAGGGCCCGGCCCCCGCGCGTGCGGCTCCAGGAGGCTCCGCCTTCCCCCCGGGAGGACCGGGCCGGGGCGTCGGGGGCCTCTGTCCCCCCTGCTGCCGGGCACCCCCGTCCAGAGCAGGGGCTCCTCCCCGCTGACGCTGCAGCACCCCAAGTCGCAGCCGTCCGCGCCCCGCGCAGCACGCACCCCCGCTGCCCCGTGGTCCGTCCTCACCGAGCCGCCCTGCCCGGGCCCCCGCGGCCAAGCGTCGGGCGCACCCCAGCCGCCCGCCACCCCCCCGTCCAGACTGCGGAGGGCCGGGGAGCCTCCCGCGAGTCCCCGTGTGAAACGTTTCTGTTCGTATTAAAACCCGCACCCCGTGCGCGCGGCCGTCTGCGCTTACGGCGCCTGGGCCCGGGGTCGAGTGCGGGGCGGGGGCGGGGGGGTGTGGAGGGGTGAGGCAGTGGGTCAGACCCTGGGCTCGGGGTCCCTGGGGTGCCCCCCCACCCGCCCAGGCTCCCAGCTCAGCAGATGGGGGGAGGGGCCCGGGCGTTCGCACTTTCTACCGAGTTCCGGGCGGGCGGGGAGGGGGCCCCACACAGCCGCTGCTGGGGAGACGGAGACTTGGGGTGCTGTTGGGGGCCCTTCTACGCGGTGGCCTGGGCACCGAGCAGACCGCGCAGGTTGGGTTCACGTCGGGGTCAGAAGTTTGGGGGTGTGGGGGGGCGAGGGTGAGGTCGCCAGGGAGACGTGCCCGGGGGCTGTCGGGGGCTTGAGTGACGCGGGGGCGGGGGGGCTGCCTCAGTAGCCTCGCCAGAGGCCCCTCCCCCACCCCTAATCGGATCCCGCCTTCTGGGTCACCCCAGCCCCACGAGGGCCCGGGGAGGAGGCCTTGTCCAGGGAGCCGCCGGCGTCCCGGCAACGGCCGGGCCTCTGCCCGCGCCGGACAGTGCACGTGAACGGGGCGCAGCGGCTCCAGGGGGTGTCGTCTGAGGGGCAGTCCCCCCGGGGCTCTGCTGCTCGTCCCTGGCCCCGGGGCGGCACCGCGGCCGGTGAGTGGCGCGGTGACCACAGCGAGCAGTTCTCCGGCTCGCGACGTCCCTGACGGAGCCACGTGACGGTGCCATCGCGTGTACGTTGGAGCGAGTCGGTGCCCACGCAGCCCGAGTGGCCGTGGGGGGCTTCATGGCCGCGGCCTCGTTTCCTGCGGCTGCGCAGAGCCTCGCGTGCCCGGCCACACGATGGCCACCCCAGGTCCACAGAGCGCGTCGTAGACGTGCAGGAGGGGCCCGAGGGCCTCGCTGTGGCACGCGGGAGCAGTGACCCTCCGCCCGGGGCGGAGGACGCTCGGGGCAGGGCCGGCGGGACCCGAGGGGGCCCTGCCGCGGGCGCCGGGCTGAGCAGCCCGCCCCGGGCGTCCCTCCTGTCCCTCACGCCCAGAACCTCGTTCTCCAGGACGGGCACCGGGGCCAGTTTTTCTCTGAAAGCCGCCGCGCACGCCGCCAGGCCTCGGGGGGAAACGGGAAACGGTGACGTTGTAAAGAGCAGAGGAGGACTCCTGGATGCGGGCCCCCCCCCACGCAAACCGCACACGCAGGACGGAGCTCGCGCCTCCCGCAGACGCGTGCGGGGCGGGCTGGGACCGGGCAGGAGTGGGAAGAGGGGGGTGAGCGCAGGCGCCGCCCCCGGGACCAGCGCTGAGTGGTCCTCGCCCGCACGTGCCGGCGCCTCGCGGAGAGGGGGCCCGGCCACTGCCCGGGGCTGAGGGCAGACCTCGGGCGGCGCCGCTCCTGGGCGGCAGTGACGCGAGTGCCGTGTGCCCAGGCCCGGGCTGGCTGTGGCGGGGACAACCCCCGGCGGCTCGCCTGGCCCGGCTGCTTCCAGCCCACAGTGACTCCTGACGGCGCCGGGACACCCGGACCGTGTGGAGGGCTGCGCGGGGCCTGCACGGGGCTGTCCCAGCAGCGGGCAGCGACACGGTCTCCACACGGCAGGGCAGAAGCGTGCCCGAGTGTCAGGGCCGGGCCGCAGCGCGGGCGAGGCACCGCTCGGGGGGCGCAGACCCGCGGGAGGGCTGCGGGCTGCCGGGAGGGACGTCAGTCCTCTGGCGGCACTGGGGCCTCCATGACAATCGCTCTCTGTGCCTCCTCCACACACCGTCGAGTCTTGGCGAAGGGTTTAAGGGAACAGAAGGCCGCGCGGTGGGCGGGGCCCCAGGAGCCGGCCCTGGAGGGGGGCGTGCTGGGTGCTGGGTGCGGGGCGAGAGCCGGCGGCCGCGAGCGTCCGGGCACTGCGCTCCGTCGGGCTGCTCCCCGGGGCTGACAGGCCCGCGCTCCGGCTGCCCGCACGTCCCATCACCTCGGCCACCGCAGACCCGCCCGTGGCTTCTGCCATCCCGGCCCCACCCGCTCGTCTGCAGGTCCCCGCGCCTCGGAGGCGTGAGGCCCCCCGCGAGGGCGTGGACGCGGCCTGCTCTGGGGTGGGCCCGCACCCCTGGCCTTGCTTGGCAGTGGGACCCCTGCCGGGGCGCCTCCCACCTGGAGAGCAGCAGGGGCCGCGACGCCGGGGCGGGGCTGTGCCCCGAGGGGCCGACGGCAGAGCACACGGTGTGGGTCAGGGGGTGAGTGTAATGGGGTCGGGGCGCCCCACGGACGGGCACACAGGCCCAGCCCCCGTCCCCGCCCTCAGCGGGCCCCGCGGTCCTGCAGCTTCAGGCCTGTGCCCTGCTGCTCGTCCTTCCGTCTGCGCCGCGTGACGAGCAGCTGGACCAGCGCGGCCCCGGGGACACAGAGCACGGGCAGGACGGTCAGCGCCGCGCCCACGGCCTGCACCCAGCCCGGGTACAGCTTCTCCTGCCGCGTGGGGAAGTGCTCCTGCAGAGAGGGGACACGAGGCCACCGTGAGCGTGCGGGGAAGGGGCCAGCGGCCCCCGCCCACTCCGCCCGCCCCCCGACGGAGCGAGGCTGACCCTCGGCCACATGGGGGCGGGTCGTGTGGGCAGCTTCGCCCACTGTGGCCCACTCCGGGCGGATGGATGGACAGTGAGGACCCAGGAGCCGAAGCTCCGGGACGTGGGCTAAGCCCCTCGCGGGTGCTGGGCTCCGAGGGGCCTGGCCCCTGGGGCCATGCTCTGGGGAGAGCCGCCTGACCAGCCCGAGGGGCCCCACAGTTTCGGGCTCCCTCGACCTAACCCACTGGACACGGCCGGTCTGCACGTGTCCTCCTCTCTCCTGTGCGCGGGCGACACCGCCCACCGACCCCAGGCCCTCGTGAGGTTCACGAGGCCCCCACGTGACCCGCACAGGTCACAGGCAGAGACACTTGGAGAAGCACAGCGTCATCCCTGCTTCTCCTGCTCTTGGCCTGGGGCCGCGTCCCTTTCTAAGGGGACCAGAACGACTCCCGCGCTCCTGACAAGGGCGTGGGGGTCCCTGCGCATCCAGACAGGGTGGCGGGTCAGCCCAGCCAGACACGGCTCGGGCCAGCACGAGGGCCAGGTGCAGCCCGCACGCCCTCCTGACAGGGCCTGGGGTCAGTTCAGTGGCACCTTCTGCCCCGTGTACCTTCTCCCGTCTCAGACCAGGAGCTGGCAGCGTGCAGGGCCTGTGGGACGTGCAGCCGGAGGCCACTTCCCTATGTGCAGGCTGCGGAGACCCGCGATGTCACCGCGCAGCCGCTCCAGCCCTCCCGCCACTGGCCGAGGCCCTTGCCCCAGGCTTGCGGGCTGCCGCAGTGGCCCCTGATGTCCAGAGGACGCTGGAGGTCCTGAGGCCTTGTGTCACGTAGCAAAGGCATCCCACATGGTCACTTAAGCCACAGATGTCCCCCATGAGGGCCGTCTGGGTCCCGGACGGTGCCAAGGCCAGGCCGGGCCTGCAGTGGGTCCTGGGGCCCCATGCAGGGGACTTACGTATCCGGGGTCCCAGGCCCTATAGCTGGGTGGCGTGCGGGCCAGGAGAGCAATGTAGGACACCAAGACGGTCAGCAGCAGCAGAGGGCTGATGACCTTCCAGGACACCCGCCAGTAGGGGCCAGGCCGCCTCCCCGTCATCCACGCTATGTCATCGCAGAACCTGCCGCAGAGACGCGGGGCTGAGGCTCCCCCAGGGGCCCGAGCCCGCATGCTTGGTCAGCAGCTTTGTCCAGCGTCACCAAGACGTGGCCGGTGGGGCCATCCCCCTCCGCTCCATCCTGTGTCCCCAAGCCTCCCCCAGCAGCCACCGGACAGGCAGCCCCCTCAACCCCCGAGGAAAACACAGCGCCCTCCCTGTTCGATTCGTGGAAGAGACCTGACCAGCAGGTCCTGCGGCCAGGGGGAGGGCTGGACAGCAGGGAGGTGGCCAGCCCGTCCCCAGTCCTGTTTCCAGTCCCACCCCTGGAAAACGTGCCCCTGGACAGGGCCTGCGGGTTCAGCCCCGGGAGGCTGGGCCGCTTGGCTGCAGGAGCAAAGCGGAGCCTGTGCTGGTGCCCTCAGCGCACAACCTGGAGAAGCCACCTTTCAGCCACCCTGGCCCAAGGGACGGGGCAGAGGGGACCCAGGATGTGCAGCAGCACGGCCTCAGCTACGCCCAGGAGCCCCTGGGAAGGCAGGACCCTGCTCACAAGCCCCCCCCCCGCCTTCTCCCCAACCGATCACCCCAGACGGTCCCCAAGCACCTCCCAAGACCGCACAGCTGGTTGGAGTCTGGGGCTCACTGTCGGGTCCCACCAGACTGTGGCCTCTCACTTCCGCCACTCCGTGTGGGCAGTGTCCCACCTCAGGACAAGCCCGCTGGCCCCCGCCCAGACAGTGGGGTGAAGGCCCTGGCATTCGGTGACTCCCAAAGTCCCGTGGGACAAGGAGGGAGGGCACGACCTCCAGGGCCACTCAGGCAAGGCTGTGGGCAGAGGTGGCACGTATGAGTGCAAGTGTGAGTGTGGGTATGTCAGGTGAGTGTAGGCGTGACAGGTGTGAGTGCAGATGTGATAGATGTCACTATGGGCGTATGTGTGGGGGTGTGAATGTGGGTGTAATGGGTGTGATTGCAGGTGTGAGTATGGGTGTGAGGATGGTGTGACAAGTGAGTACAAGTGTGAGTAGGTGCAAGTGCTGGGTGCCGACACAGGTGTGAGTATAGTGACAGGTGTGAGTACAAGTGTGAGAGCAGGTGTGGGTGCAGGTATGACAACGGTGTGACGGGTGTGCAGCGGGCTCGCACCAGTTGGGGCGGGCAGGATCCGTGCCAGGCCTCCTCCGAGGCCTCCAGGGCCCCTCCTGGTGCCCTTAGTGTCCGCCGTCCTTGGACTTGGGCAGTCCGTCGCGTGGGGCTGCAGCCTAGCCCTTTGTCCCCCGCGTCCCCCCAGGCTGGCAACCCCACAGGGCGCTGGGGGCACCTGAGGTTGCCCGGGAACCGGCCTCCGGGGGCTGCGTGTGGCCCCGAGGCCGCCGGGACGACACCTGCGGGCCGGGCGGGCGGGACTCACCGGTCCAGCCCGTAGACGTAGGCGACGATGACCACCTCGAGGAAGGCGAAGAGGAGGAGGTTCAGGGCGGCCGCGTGGCTGTCGAACACCTCGAGCCAGTAGCTCCCGGAGCGCAGCGTGAAGCAGGAGGCGGACAGCAGGCAGAGCAGGCAGACGGCGCCTGCGCGGCGGGCGGCGGTGGGTGGCGGGCCGGACCCCGGGCCCCGGACCCCACACCCCCACCCACCCCGCCCCGCGCCTGTCCTCCCCGGGCCCCGCCCCCCACCTGGAACCCCCGCCCCCCCCACACCCCCAGCCGGGCGGCAGCGAGGCGGCGCGGGCCGGGCGAGCACGGCCCGCAGGTCCCCAGGCGCAGCGGGCGGACACTCACCGGTCAGCGCCTCCTTGGGCACCCGTCGGGGCACGACCCCCAGGTCCAGGAGGGGCGCGACCACGCTCTCCATGTTCCCGAACATGGTCGACAGCCCCAGCGTGAACAGCATCGCGAAGAAGAGCACGGCCCAGGCGGGCGCGCCCGGCATGTGCAGCACGGCCTCGGCGACGGCCACGAAGGCCAGGCCGGGGCCCGCGGCGCCCTGCGGGGGGACGGGGGTCGGACAGACAGCGGCGCTCGGCCCCCACACTCCCGCCTCGCCCCGGCCCCGCCCACAGGCTGCCGGTCCCTCCCCACTCCTGCCTGGCCCCGCCCATGCGGCCGCTGGGACCCGTCCACGCCCCCGCGCCCGGCCCCGCCCACTCCTGCCTGGCCCCGGCCCCGCCCACAGCCCGCGCCCAGGACCCACCCACAGGCTGCCGGCCCCCCACGTCTGCCTAGCCCCGCCCACACACCCTGGGTCCCGCCCACAGGCTGCCGGCCCCGCCCCACTCCCGCCTTGCCCCGCCCACACGGCCGCTGGGACCCGCCCACGCGCCCTGCCCCGCCCCCGGCCCCGCCCCGCACCTGGTCCAGGAAGTCGCGCAGGCGGCAGCGCCCCAGCCGCAGGGCGGCCACCCGCGCGGGCCGCGAGGCGTTGAGGCGCGCGAGCGCCGCCGCGTAGTCGTCCCGGGTGACGCTGCGGTCGGGGAGCTCGAAGGCGTCGACGAGGAGGACGATGTTCCTGCGGCCGGGCGGGGGCGGTGGGCGCGGGGGCGTCCTCGTCCCCCCCCCGAGGGTCCGCCCGCAGCCGCGCCCCCGTGCCCGGGCCTGGGTGCCCCGCGGGCGCCGGCGCAGAGCCCCCAGGGCCGCGCCCGCAGGGGAGCCCCCCCCCGGGACACTGGGGACACCCCGGCCGCGCGTCCCCGCCCGGGGGCCAGGCCGCGGCCGCCCCCCGCGCCGTCTCCACGGGGACAGGGCCCCCCGCAGCCGGGCGGGCCGTGGCGCTCCCATCCGCGCCCTGGGGCGCCGACCCGGCCGTGGACGCCCCCCGCGCAGAGGGGGGTCCACCCCGAGCCGGACAGGCAGCCCCGCCGTCTCCGGCCCCGCCCCGCCTGCTGCCCGGCGCACCCCGCACTCCCCGCCGGCGCCCACCGCGGGTGCCCAGTGCCCAGCGCGGGGCTCCCCAGCGGCCAGAGCCCTCTGGGGTCCGGGGGTGGGGGACCTTCCCGCTGCCCCCGGCTCCTGGTGCCCGAGGCCCTCATGGCCCTACGCTCCCGGCTCCCCCGCACCCCTGTGCCCTCCCGCCTCTGTGGGGACACCCTCCAGGGTCGGGCACCCCCTGAACCCGCACCGGCTGCAAAGGCCCTGTTCCCGGGCAGGTCTCGCCCGGCTGCCCGGGGCTGTGCCATTCCGGGCACAGACCGCACCCCCGCCCCCGAGGAAACCAGGTCGTGGGTGGGACCCTGTGCGGGCGCCGTGCGCACCTGTCCAGGCAGCGCCCGTAGTCCTGGGCCGCCTTGAAGCCCAGCATGGAGAAGACCACGACGGCGGCGTAGAGGGAGGTCATGCTGTTGACCAGGGCGACGGTCACCGCGTCCTTCCTGCAGTCGTTCCTGGGCAGACACAGGCGCGTGGGGTGGTGAGGGCCCCGCCCCCTGGTACCCGCCAGGATGCCCCCACTCTGCACCGCGCGCTGTTCCCGGTGGTCTCAGGACGCACCCGCCCGGCCCCTCAGCCTCCGCCCACCCCGAGGCCTCCGCCCTGGAGCCTGGGGACGGGGCTGGCACTCAGGGGCAGGCGAGGCTAACGTGTCAACACAGCGAGGAAAGCCCACGCGCCTCCCGCCCCCTGGGGGGCACGGGGTCTCATGGAGGGCGGGCGGGGCGCCCTGTGGGTGGAGGCCTCGGCCGGCTTCCGTGGCTGCCCAGGGAACGGGGCATTTCTCTACGACCTCGTGTCCCACCGTGGTTCGCAGTGGTTGTGTCAGCCCCCGGCATGGCCTGACTCCTGGGTTTGGCTTCCGGGCTGTGGAACGTGCTGGAAGCCGACCCGAAGCCCTCAGGGGTGACTCAGTGACTGCTAGAATGCTCAGCAGCCTGCTTCCATCTCAAGTTCACTCTAGGTCGCCTCCATCCCAGGCGGGAGGCCCCAGTGAAGGCGAGCGGGGCATGGGCTCGCGGCCGGCGCCGCCGCCCGAAGGGGCCCGCCCCGTGTCCAGCCCCACCTGGGCAGGTTGTAGCTGGCAAACGCGATGTGTCCTCCTAAGGCCAGGGACAGGGAGAAGAAGATCTGGGTGGCCGCGTCCAGCCACATGCGGGGGCTCTGGAGAGTCTGCATCTGGAGGGGGCGGAGAACCTTCGGTGCCGGCACAGACCGCAGCGGCCCGCGGTCCCTGGGCTTCCTCTGGGGCAGCCGTCGTGAGCGGCGTCCCCCCCCAGGCCACCCCGCGTGAGGGAGCGCACGTGGAAGGGCGGTCAGCATGGCGCGCGGCCTCCTGCCCCGTGACGAGTCAGCTAACCCGCGCTCATCCAGGACGCGGGGGGCCGTGAGCCTGGCGACCGACCTGGCCAGGCCAGGCCACCGTCTGGGCGACCTGGGCGTGCTGCGTCTGTCCTGCCCCCTCGGGCCTGGTGGGTTCGAGTGACCGGAAGGCCCCAGGGCAGCGTCACCCATGGGCGGTGCCGGTGCTTCTGCCGTCAGGCCCTGTGTGACCCGCCTCCACGCGCAGACCTCCCCCCTCCCCAGGGTCTGGCAAGTGGGGGGGTCTAGAAGGGCATGCACCTGGGGTCAGGCCCCCAGCCCTGAGGCTCCTGGCCTGGTGTGGCCGTGCCGCTGGACAGGGCTCTCAGACGTGTGGGGTCCAGGGCCGGCCTCCCCTCTGAACCCCGGCCCCCCGCGTCCCACAGGCGACAGAGTCTGCATGTCCCCACGCCCTGCACTCCGACCCTGACGTCCTCCCTGGACTGGGGCCGCCCTCCTCCTCGTCCTCCCCACGGGGCCGGGGCAGACGCCCCGACGTGAGTGTTTCCGGGACCTGCCCTGGGGACCACTTACGTCGGGGGTGAACAGGTAGGCCAGCCCTTCGACCGCCCCGGGCAGCGTGAGTCCTCGGACCAGGAACACCGTCAGGACCAGGTAGGGGAACAGGGCTGTGAAGTAAATGGCCTGAGGGAGGCCGGGGGTGACTTCAGGCCCAGCTCCCACTGCCCCGACGCCCTCCGCCTCCCGCATGTGCCCCAGCGCAGCACACGTCCCCAGTTCCCGGTCCGGTCTGGGCCGGGGTCTGCACACGGGGTGACTGTGCGAATAGACCTACAAACGGACACTCGTCCCTCACCGCCCCGAGCCCGGGACGCAGCGCCTTCCCGACTGGGTTGCTCGGCGCCTCCAGCTGGCGGGCGGGGCCTCACGGTGGCCCTGGTCGCCCTCAGCAGTTCTAGTCCCCCCGGCAGTAAAGACCCTCGGGTGGCAGTAGTGACTTCCCCACGTCAGCGGGGAAAGGGCGCAGGCGCATGTGCATGTGAGGTCTGCGCGCCCCGCACATGGCGACCGCGGCGGGGCCCGGAGATGCCTGCAACACTGTGTGCGTGTTCACATGTGTGTGCCCGCGCGTGCGCGTGCGTGCGTGCGTGTGCGTGTGCGCGCGTGTCTGCCGCACGCAGCCGTCCCCGAGGTGGGGGGCGCCGAGCCGGGTGCCGTGCCGAAGGCCCTGGCGTTGCCGCGTGGACGCGCGTCACCGCCGGGACGGGCTCCGCCTCAGGTCGCAGCTCATAGGAGCCCCGGGCCCGGCGCCGCCGCAAAGGCTGGGGACACCACGCTCGGCCCCGCTGTGTCGCGCGCTGCGGCGGGCTGGGGCACGGGGTCCGCCGGGCCCTCACCTTCCCCGTGGACTCGATGCCTCTGATGACGCACAGGTACACCACCGCCCAGCAGGCCGCCAGGCACAGCAGCAGCCGCCACTGGACGGGGCCGCTGTGGCCGATGTCCGCCGACACGTTCAGCGTCTGCCGGTACCAGAAGTAGCTCACGGGGCTGCTGCCCTGGCACTCCCGCTCCAGCCCTGCGGGCAGGAGGCCCGTCACCGGCCGGCACGGGCCGCGGGGTTCCCCGGCCACCCCGGAGTCGGCCTGGGCGCTGGGCGGCCGCGGGACTGGCCACGGTCCCCACGGAGCCCTCACCGGGGGCAGCGGCGGCCCCCACACTCCGCCCCGTCACCCCACAGACCCTGTCCCCCTGCACGCCCCATCCCCCAGGCCCCGCGCCCCCACACACCGTCTCCCCGCACCCCACCCCCGCACACACACGAGCTGTGCTGGCACAGCTGGGAGCAGACGCGCGGGGCGAAGAGCCCGGACCTGGAACGCGTGATTTGGGGCGACCGCGGGCCCGAGCGGGGCAGAGCGTCACCTGTGAGGTTGTGGTCGGGCGGGCAGGCGCTCCAGGGCAGCGGGTGCTGGAAGGAGTTGAGCAGGTACCAGAGCACCCAGGCCAGGACGGTGTTGTAGTAGAGGCTGACCAGGAAGGACACGGACAGGCAGCCCAGCCCTGCGGCCGCGGCGGTGCCCGTGGTTACTGCGCGCCGCCCGGCCTGCGCCCTAGCCTCCTCCCCGCTGCTGCCCGCCCCGCACCACCCACCGCCCCCCACCACTGGCCGCCACCCGGTCAGCCACCCCGCCTGGCAGGCGCCGCCTCGTCTTATCGCCCTCCGTCCCTGCCACTCCGTGGCGGCGAGCCCCCGGACGTGGGACGGGGCTGCCTCTGCCTCCCGCACCCCGCACCCAAGCCCTCCCTCGGGACCGAGCGAGGCCACCGGAGAGTGTGGCAGGGACGCTGCCGCCCGGCTCTCCGTGCACACTGCGTGGGCCCGCCCTCGTCTGCAGCCCCGCGCAGCGTCCCGAGGGCACCTACCAACCCCGCTCAGGTAGGGCGAGATGGCCGTCCACACCCCGACGCTGCCTCTGCGCAGCCGCTGGCCGATGGCGAGCTCGAGGTGGAACAGCGGGACCCCCTCAAAGGCCAGGGCCACGAGGTAGGGGATGAGGAAGGCCCCTGCAAGCGGGCGGCGGTCAGCGAGGCGGCGCGGCGCGGGCCCCACGCCGGGCCCTGTCGCCGCTCTGCCCCATCCCTCGGCGCTTCGCGGCCGTTTCAACAAGCGGCCACCCCTTCCCACGGAGGCCCCGTGGCCGGCGCCTCTCAGGGTGCCCCCCGTGTCGCCCTGAGCCGGGCCGGACCCTCTCTCGGTCCCTCCGCGCCCCGCTGCCCGTCCTCCCCCCGGCTGGCGGAGGAGGGACAGAGCCACCCTCGTGCCGGCTGCCGGGGGCGGCGGGGCCGAGCCGGGCCCTGGCCTCTCCCGGGGCCCACAGACCCAGCGCCCAGCACGAGTGGGACCCGGAGCCTCCGCCTGCCCGGCCCGTTGCTCTCCGGGCCCGCGGACACCCCCGCGCTGTCGGAGGCCGGACGCCCCCGCGGCCGCTGTGGCCATTCCCGCAGGCGGGGCGTGGTGGCCGCGGCGTGTCCCGCTCCCGCCGTCAGTGTCGCCCGAGGCGGGCGTGCGCGGAGACTGACAGACAGGAATCCCCGACAGGAGAGAAAGCCTAGTCCCCTCGGTGTGACGAGCTGGTGCGAACTCGAAGTGGGCGCACGACGGCTCTCCAGCGCACCCCGTGCCGGGGGCCGAGGGGGACACCGCGTCGGAAGCGTGGGAGGCAAGGACACGGAACGTTCTGGGGCACCTGACCGAGTGTCCCGCGCCCGCGAGTTGGGCCTGAGGGCGTGTTTCCAGTCACGGACCCTGCCAAGGCCCACAGCTCAGGGGGCGCGGGGACTGCCCCCGGCCCCGCGGGAGGCAGCCTCGGCCCGCGGCGGTGACCAGGGTTCGGGCCCGGTCCCGCCCTGCCGGTGGGACCTGATCAGGGGCCGGTGACCGTGCTCGTCCTGCCTCGCCCCGGCCCGCTCCCCACCGCGCTCACCCCCACGCTCGGGGCCCCGAGGCAGGCAGCGCGTGGGGCCGGTGTGAGCGTCTCCTCGCCACCCGGAGGCCCGAGGCCGGTGCCCTGCCCACGCCCGGGGCCCCGACAGCTCTCGGGCAGCGGTGACAGACTCCCCATCAGCCAGGCCCTGCTCTGTCCTCCGCCCGTCCCCCTGTCCACCTGCTGCGACCCGGGGGGGGGGCCGTCTGCGTGCCCGCGGGGAGGGGAAGGCTGAGGCCGCCGTCGGGGACCGCAGCACTGTGCTCGCCCCCTGCTCCCTGGGGGAGACACTCCTGCTCCCAGCGGGACACCCGCGGAGCCAGGTGTCCCCTTGAGGACTCAGGGACCCTCCCGGTCTCGCGAGGGAGCCTGGAAGGCGGGTCGACCTGGCACCGAGCCCAGAACGGCCCCTAGAGGGGGAGCCGCATAGAGGACGAGCCGGGCCTGGCCATCGGGGGACACGGCACATGGGTGCGCACGGGGGCTGGTGCTGGCGCCCTCGCGTCTGCAGCGCCGAGCGTGGAGGGCGACACCCGCCGTGGGCAGAGAAGGCGGCTCGCCCGTCGCCGAGTTGCTGCTGGCCGTGGACAGACGACCCCGCCGGGCTGAGCCCGCGCCGCCCGCCCGGGGACCCGCCGCCCAGGGGTGCCGGTGGCCGGGCCAGGCCCCCCGACGGCCAGGGTCCCGCGGGCGACGCCGCCGAGTCCGCGCACGCAGCGGCACCGGCGGGGCGGCGTGCGGGGCCCCCCGGCCCCCGGGGCTCCGCGCCTCACACCGGGCCCCGCAGCGGCCCCGGGTCTGGGGTGACCCCCGCCCCCGCGGCCTCACCTCCGCCGTGGCTCTGGCACAGGTACGGGAACCTCCAGATGTTGCCCAGGCCCACGGCGAAGCCCACGCAGCTGAGCAGGTACTGCAGCTTGTTGTCCCACCGGGGCCGCCCGTCCCCGCCGCCCGCCCCCCGCGCAGCCGGCTCCGGGGCGCTCGCCATGCCCGGCCCGGCCCGGCCCGCGGAGCCCTCCAACCTCTGCCGGGGCTCGAAGCCACAGCAGCCCCCTGCGGCCGTGTCCTGAGACTTAAAGGAAAGCCACGGAGCCGGTTAATCGGTAACGCGTGCGGCCCCTGCCCGCCCGGCCCTGCCCGCATCCGCGCCGCTGCCGAAGGCCGCGTGTGCCACGGCCAGCGGACCGCTCCCAGCGAGGGCCTCCGTCCCCGCGGGGACGCTCGGGGGGGCGCGGTCAGCTGTGTGAGTGAGTGACACAGTCGCCGACCCGCACGTCCCGCCTGAGACGCGCCGCAGAGCCCAGAGCCCGGTGCCCCGGCGGCCGCGGCCTGCGGACATCTCGTCAGCGCCACAGTGGGATGCCGACGTCCACGGGTCAATCGGGACACGTCCGTCACCAGAGGGTCCCCGACCCCTTTCCTGGCCACGCCCACCTCCCATCCCCCCCAATCGCCGCCCCCCCGGCTCCTGACAAGGTCCAGTGTCCAGGTGTCATTTCAAGAATGTCGTCCGGGTGGAGCGCACAGCGGTGACCTTTGGAGCCACAGGTGGGGCCTCCTCCTCGGCCCTGCGGCTGTGCCGTCCCCCTCAGCATCCACGGTCGCTCTCGGGCAAGGGGGGACAGGGCGACACCCACTGCACCCAGGGAGGGTGGGCTCCGCCAGGCTGGGGGAAGAGGCGACAAGCCGACGCGGAGCGGCCTCAGCCGGGCGCCCCACCGGGGCTCCGGGGCGCGTGGACCCCGGCCCCAGGGCAGACTCTGCCACCAGGACAGGCCAGGGCCCCGGGGCCAAGAGTCTCACTTTTCCTGGACACTGTGTCTCGTGTGCGGCCACGACCCCGAGAGATTCCTTCTTGGTTGAGAGCCGAGGCTCAGAGGGGAGAACCAGAGACGACGGAACGGAGGGAGCGGGGAGGGGAGGCCGGGGCGCAGCCTCCCCACCGTCCTCGCCCCTCACAGGGGCGGCCCCGCCTCCCGCCGCCAGGGCTCCCGTGGGTCACGGCGTCCGGGGACCGGCAGGGCCGTCGGGATTCTCGGCCGGGCTCCGGGCGGGAGTCCGCGGTCACCGGTGGCCGGAGGCGCGGTGGGGACAGCACACGGCGGGGGCCTCGCCCCCCCGGAGAACCCCCCAAGGCCAGTTTAGCTCAGGCTCCCAGGTGTCCGCGGACAGCGGCGGCGGCCGGGTTGTCGGGATGAACGCCGAGTGCCGGTCCGTGGCGGGGGAAGCTGGTGCCCGGGGGGCCCGAGCGGGCGGCCCCCCGGCCGGCCCGGCCCCGCCCCGCCTCGGAGGCCGGGCCGGGTTACCCTGTAACCCGTCTTTCCAGCACCTGGCTAAAGATTCACGCGGCGAGGCCCTGAGAAACGCTCGGACGCTTCCGCCTTGACGTGTCCAGTCGAGTTTTATTTAACTGTCCCCGGTCCGTGGCGGCCGGAGCCGTGACCAAACGGCCCGGCCCGCCCTGGGCTGGGGCAGCGCCCACCGGCCCGTGGCAACTCCGGGCCGGCCCCGGTCTAGGGGCCCACGGCCTGTCGCGATGGGCCTCTTCAGGGGGCACGCGTGTCCCCGTGGCCGCCGGGGAAGGCGGGGGCAGCGAGACTGCCCGCCCCGCCCCGACGCCCACGGCCCCCGCGGGAGGCCTGGCAGGACCCGAGCGTGCGCCCAGCACCTCCTGACAAGGGAGGCCACAGGGCAGCTGGGCTCCACGTGGCAGGTGTGTGCACCGACGGACGGCACAGGAGACACGTGCTCGCACTCACAGGCTCACACGCACGCACTCACAGGCTCACACGCACGCACACGCCGCATAGCACATGCTCACGCGTATACTCACATCTATCAACACGCACACGCATGCACACGCACGCACACGCATGCACACGCACTGTGCACGCACACGTGTGTACCAGACACGCCGCGCCCGCGTGTGACTTACACGCGTGTGTGAGCGCAGGTGCGCGCGTGCCCACGCTCACACCGCGTGCGCCCACGCGTGTGCGGGCTCGGCGCGTGCAGCCGGGCCGGCGCTCAGTACTTGAGGTCCCCGTTCACGGAGGCGAAGGACAGCGAGCTGACCAGGCCCTGCTCGCTCCCCGGCCTGCGACAGCGGTCCCGGATGAGCTTGTAGACGATGAAGCCGGGGATGATGAGGCAGGGCCCCCCGGCCACCACCACCACCACGCCGTACACCCAGTCCGGATACAGGACCTTCTGGGACTTGGGAAACTCCTCCTGGGGACAGAGCGGCCGCTGGCTGAGCACCCGCAGGCAGCAGGGCGTCTCCTCCTCCCTGGGGTCCCGGCCCCGGCCCGGGGGGGAGGGGAGAGACGCTCCGGGCCACCTGTCCCCCGCCGGCCCCCGGGGACCGCGGCCCGCGCGCTCACATAGGCGGGGTCCCAGACGCTGTAGACCAGCTCCTCGTTGACCTGGACCACTAAGAAGAACAGGAAGATGACCAGCATGAGCAGGGGGCTGACCACTCTCCACGTGACTTGCCAGAAGACGTTGGGCTTGTGGCCGATCATGAACTCGAGGTCTTTGCTAAACCTGGAAGCAGAGGCCGGAGGGGGCCGTCACCCGGGGGACTGCACCGGCCTTCCGACCCGGCGTCCCGCGCCGCCTCGCCGGGCCCCTCCCCCGTCGCGGTCCTGAGCAGGCCCGTGGCACAGCGGGAGCCCCGGAGCCACGGCTCGCCGCTCGGGCCTGCGAACTCACGCCCGGGCAGGCCGATGCCCACAGGGGCCGTGCGTCCGGCGGGCGATGCGGGCCGCGGCCGGACCCGGAGGCCCCGCCGTCTCCCCCCACCCTGCGCGAGTCGCCGTCCGCAGAAGTCAGAACGGAGGGGGCAGGGTGCACACCGCAAGCCGCCCGGGGCGAGCGGCGAGCCCGGAGGGCGCCCCGGGAAACGCGGAGGTGCCAGGCCTGGAGTGTGGCGGGGCCTGCGAGCGCGGGGACAGGTGCCCTGCTTGGGCCCCCCCCCGCCCTCTGCCCCCGCTCATGAGGCCTCTCCGGGGCAGCGTCGCACGGGAACCCAGGCAGCGAGTGCCCAGCTTCGGAGCGACTTGGGTCATTCACGGGCGGGAGTGCGATCACCGGGCCCGTCATGCCTGCACGTGTGCCTTGCACACGCGTGTCGGCGACACGAACCGGGCTTCTCCACCCGGGCACCCATGGAGGGTGCGGGCACAGCCCACGCCAGGAGGTGCCGGCGAGTACCTGAGGTCGCGGCGCGGCCGGCTCCCGAGGTCTGTGCCGTGTCCCTGACCCCCCATCTATAAGGGGGGACGCCCGCGTGTCGCACCGCGGTGACAGTGAAAGGGCCGCGCAGCCCCTGTCCTCGCCGGAGTCTGGCGGCAGCGGAGCCCTCTCCCCCAGAAGGGTCGGGAGCGCCCCGCCGTGGGGCAGCCCCGCCTCGGACCCCCAGTCACGACAGAACACCCGGCCGCCTCTCCCTGGTCCCGAGGCCGCCCCGCAGCCAGCCTCCCCGTCCGGCCACTCCCGCCTGCCCTCTGCTGCCCGCTCCCCGGCCCCCGGGGCGGCCTCCGGGCCCCACGGGACCGAGGCCCCCGGCCCTTCCTGGGCCCGCCAGCTAGCGACCGCACGTTCGCATTCGCGCAGGCCCCGGCGCTGAGTGGTGTGAATGCGGGGGGCACGTCGGGCGCTGCGCGTTTCTGCTGGCGATGCCGGTCTCTCCGCCGCCCCGAGACCGAGCGGCCGCCCTGCTGTCTGCTCCTCACGTGCCGGGCCTGGGAGCGTCCGGGAGCTGAGGGCTCTGTCCGGCTGCTGAGCGGGCGGCCACCAGGACCCGCCTCTCCTCCACTCGCCGACCAGGTGCCAGACCCGCGCCCGCACCATGCCGTTCGGCCGCGGACGCTCCCCACGGCCTGCGTCACGCGCGCCTGTCTCCTGCCCCGGCCCGGGCGGGAGGCGCCCTGGCTGTCGGGGCTGGCGCGCGCCCGGCCCCCTACCTGTCCCAGCCATACACGTAGACCACGGAGAACATCTCGAAGAAGGCGATGATGAGCAGGGGGACGGAGCCGGCATAGCTGTCCAGGAGGGACAGCCAGTACTGGCCCGAGTTCAGCGTGAAGATGAAGGCCACGAGGTACGTCCCCAAGCAGAGGAGGCCTGTGGGCAGAGGGCCGCTGCGGACGGAGCTCCGGCCTGTGGCGGGCCTGGCCCCGCCGCCCGCCGCCCGCCTGCCGGCCCGCTACCTGTGCTCAGCTCCTTGGGACACTTCTTGGGGATGACTCCGAGGTCCTGCAGGGGTACGATCACGCCCTCCACGTTCCCGAACATGGACGAGAGCCCCAGGCAGAAGAGCATGACGAAGAAGAGCACGGACCACAGCGGGGACAGCGGCATCTTGGTGATGGCCTCTGTGAAGACGATGAAGGCCAGCCCCGTGCCCTCCACGCCCTGCACGGCAAGCAGGCGCGTCAGCCCCGCGCGGCCCCGCGCCCCGGGCCGCCGCCGGCTCTCCGCGTGCTCCGTGAAACGAGCAGAGCTGCCCTGCAGGCCCGACTGTCTTTTCCGTTGCTGAGCCGCGTGTCGCGGTCACGTCGCCCAGCAGCGCTCAGGGACCCCGAGGCAGCGCCTCGGCACTGAGCGTGTCCGCCCCGTCCGCTCTGGAGGGCCGTGGGGCTCAGAAGCGAAGGGGACAGACAGCGGGGCCGCGTACAGAGCCGCCGGCCTCGTGCAGGAGTGCGGGGCTGCCACACGACCCTCGGGAAACCCCGAGAGGTGACGCTAAGGGAAGCCGGCGGCAGGCCACGCAGCACGCGGCTCTCTCTACGAAACCTCTAGAGAAGGCAAAACCGCGGGGCAGAGCAGGCGGCCCGGGGCGTGTTTCCCCGTGTTCGACACGCACGCGGCCCTGGAGGAGGCCAGGCTGGTGGCCGCCGTCCCCACGGGGTCTGCAACGTGGGGCTTCATGGCTGGACAGACGCTGGGGCCCCTGACCAGGTGCCCGGGACCAGTCGCCCGGGGCCCGGCGGGGCGGGAGGGTCAGAGGTGGGGAGGCGCGTGGGGGGGGAACAGGCCCCGGGGCGTCCTTCCCTCCGGCCTTGCGCCGCCCCACGGGCTCACCTCGGACAGGAAGGAGCTCATGTCGCAGGTCTGGAAGCTCAGCTGGGCGTAGGCCACGGGGTCGGTGAGGTTGCACCAGCGCTGCATCTCCTCGAAGTTCTCCTGGGTGACATTTCCCTCGGGCAGGTCGAACCCGTTGATGAGCGTCAGGATGTTCCTGGGAAGAGAGCGAGGAGCTTGCCCTGGGCGGGGCGGGCCCGGCGGGCTCCCTGGAGGCGGCGCGGGCCTGGCGGGGCACTCACTCTTCGAAGCAGTCGTCGAAGCGCTCGGTGGCGCGGAAGCCGATGATGGAGTAGACCACGGTGGCCGCGTACACGGACGTGAAGCCGTTGATGACCGACACGATCACCGCGTCCATCTCGCAGTTGTTGCTGTGGACGAGGGAGGCAGGGTCACCGCGGGCCGGGGGCTCGGTGTCCTCTAGCCTGGCCGCACGGCTCGGCTGGAGCCTGCGGTGCCGGGTGCGGCGGGGGAGAGGCCGCGGCCCACCCATCTGCCCTCCCCCGACAGGCGCCCGGCAGGGGCCACCAGAGGGCGGTGCCCAGGCCCTGTGCCTGAAGCCAGCGGCCCTCGCTCCTGCCCTCGCACCACCCGCGCGGGGAAGCCCCAGAGTCCCCAGGGAGCCTTCGCCCCCCGCGCGGGGTGGGAGGCCCCGGGTGGGACCAGCCGGAGTGAAGCTTCCATGAAAGCTCGGCCCCCCCCCCCGGTCCAGGCTGCTGCAGAGTGTCCGGGGGACCTCGCCACCGCCCTGCCCGGTCCCCCAGGCCAGAACCCCGGGGCGTCCGCCCTCCCCGCCCCCCGCCTCACCTGAGTCCGCTCCTGTTGCCCTCGGACCCCTGCCCACCCTGACGAGGGACCCAGCCGGGCCTCGCGCCCCTCCAGGCCCCGCCGTCCTGCCCGTCCCAGTGTCGGGGCCTCTGCCGGCCACGGCCACAGACCGCAGGAGGCCCGACCCCGGTGCGCCAGGCAGGGCATGCGGTCGGCGCCCGGAGATGTTCGTGGCGCTGAACCCCCAGCTGCGCTCCTCCCGGAGCCCCGCCGAGCGGGCGCCGTCTGGGGGGCTGTGGGCGCAGGCCCCTGGGGCCCTGATGCGATGGGCAGGCAGGGAGGGCGTGGGGGGCTCCAGGGCTCGCGGTCACCCACAGGGGCGCGTGGGAGGCCCCGGGTCCTGGGCGGTGAGAGCCACCCCGACCCCGGCACGAGCCTGCGCGGGCCGGACCCGCCGCACTCACTGGATGGAGTTGTAGCTGGAGAAGGAGATGAGGCCCCCGAAGGCCAGCGAGAAGGAGTAGAACACCTGCGCGCCCGCGTCCAGCCAGGTCTCGGGGTTGGCCAGCTCTGTCACCTGAAGCCCGGCAGGGACCCTCAGCCGCGGGGAGGCCCGGGCGCGGCGGGCGGCCCCGGGGCTGGTCTGGGGCGGGGAGGCCTGAGCCCAGCGTGGCCCTGGCACCCGGGCGGGCGGGGGACACTCACGTTGGGCGTGAAGAGGAAGACGATCCCGTTGGCGGCCCCCTTCAGCGTCAGGCCTCGGATGAGGAAGACGGTCAGGACGACGTAGGGCAGGGTCGAGGTGATGTACACGGCCTGGGGGCACGGCACGTGTGGGCCGAGGCGGGCACGGGGCCGGGGGCCACGCGGCGGGGCGGGCCCCTCCCAGACCGGCGCACCTTGCCGGTGGTCTCGATGCCGCGGATGACGCACAGGTAGAGGAAGCTCCAGGCGCAGGTGAGGCAGAGCAGCAGCCACCACTGCACGGAGCCCGAGTCGCCGATGGAGGCGGAGACGTTGAGCGTCTGGCGGTACCAGTAGTAGTCCACGGACGAGCTGAGGGCGCACTCCTCCACGTAGCCTGCGGGCGCGCGCCGTCAGCGGGCGCTGCCAGGAGCTGAGCGCTCGCCCCGTGCACCCCACGCCCCTCCACGGGGGCTCCCAGGAGGACCCGGAGGTGGGGGGTGGTGACTGCGGAGAAGGAGACCCCGGGATGTGGCGCCAGGGGCCAGCGGAGGGCCAGGCCCCCACGGAGCCGGCCACGACCGTGGGGGTCGGAGGCTGCGCCCAGCCTCGCCGCGCCCCGCCCCGGGCCGAAGCTGCTCCTCTAGGGGCTCGTGCCCACCCGGGGGTCCTTCTGAACGCGCCCCGGAGTCCGCCCACCCGAGCCACCGCCACCGCCTGTGGGGGCCCCGGAGGCCGCGGCTCGGGGGCCGAGCTCGGGCGCGGCCCACCTGTTCGGTTGGCGTTGAGCGGGCACGTGCTCCAGGGCAGGGGGTCCTGGAAGGAGTTGAAGAAGTACCACAGGATCCAGGCGACGATGGTGTTGTAGTAGAGGCCCACCATGAAGGACACGAACATGGACGCGATGCCTGGGGGCACGGACACGCTGCGGGCACCCGGGGCGGGTCCCAGAGGACGCGGCGGCCCCTCGGGGGCTCGCTGAGCCCGCCGTGGGCGGCAGCGGGGACCGCGCTCCCCCTGTCTACACCTCCTCAGGCCCCGAGCTGCCCGGCCGGGCGTGCCCCAGCCTGGCCCCCGCCGCTGACCCTTCCGCCAGACCCCAGGGAGGGGTTCGCAGAGGCCCGGGCGGTGAGCCCCCCGAAACAGAGGCGGCGGGAGAGAGGGCGCCCACACCGCCCCCGCGCGCACCTACGCCCTTGAGGGCCGGGTGGATGGAGCTCCAGACGCCCACGCTGCCCCTGCGCAGCCGCTGCCCGACGGCGAACTCCAGGTGCAGCAAGGGGACGCCCTCCAGGACCAGCAGGATGAGGAACGGGATCATGAAGGCTCCTGGGGGGCGGGGGGCAACGCGTCAGGTGCCCGGGGGCCACGGGCACAAGGTCCCCCTCGGGGGACACGGGTGTCGGCACGGAGCACCTGCGCGGCGTGGTCACCAAGGCCAACTCCGGGTGCCCGGGCGGCCGTCGCACTGTTTTACGGGTGGCTCCGCTGCCCCGCCCCGGGGCCCCTCGCGGACGCCCAGGCAGGAGGCTGGGGCTCCCCGGCCCGGGGGGCGGCCGCGTCCCAGCAGGCTCCACGGCTGGGGGAGCAGGGGGGAGGGGGGAGGGGGGAGCGGGGGCACTCGCCAGCAAACCCGCCAACAAAGCGGAGCGCGCGGGGCCCAGCCCGGAGGGCCTGGGAGGCGGCAGCCCCTCCCGCGTCCCCCACAGCGTCCTGGGGCCGACCTGTGGGGCCCAAGGGCCACTCGCCCGCCCCCCCCCGGCCTGGGCAGGGGCACTGGTGCCCGGTGCCTCCCAGGAGCGAGCGGGCTCTTAGCTCTGGACGCCCAGCTGCTCCTCTGGTCAGACACGGGGGCGATGCGCGGCCCTTTACTGACCAACCCGCCGCCCGCCCGCCCGGGGAGTCTGACCTTCCCGCCGCGGGTGGGGTGGGGCGAGGACGGGCGGGCCCAGAGGAGGGGGAGGGGGGGTGAGCCGCGGGGCGCAGCGGGCACCGGGTGGGGGTGCTGTCCGCGAGGGTGGGACCAGCCGGGCGCAGAGGCCAGGGGCGGGGCTCACTTCCCCCCTCTCGGGGAGCTTAGGGAGCCGGAGGGGGCGGCTCCCTCCTGCTCCACGCGGGGGGGGGGGGGGACGCCAGGCGAGGCCCCGGGAGACCTGCTGACTTCGCGGGTGCAGGGCGGGCCCGGCCGGAGAGCTGCTGAGTGGGCAGCGCGGCCCCTGGGGCTGCGGCCTCCCGGGCTCCCTCAGGCCGCGCACCGTGTCTCCCGCAGGCGCTGCCGCCGCCAAGTGGGGACGCGGTGGGGGGAGGGGCCGCCCCGCGTGGGGTGGCAGCGCAGACGCCGGCATCCGAGGCCGGGGGGACACGCTTCGCCTGGCCCCGCTCTTGGGCCTGGCGCTGGTCCAGGACTCTCGGCGGGGACCGGCTGGTCACCGGGAGGGGGCCATTCCGGCCGACGCCCTCCACCACCACCCGCTTCGCGGCAGGGACCCCAGGCCCCGGCGAGGGTGGTGGCGCCGGGACGCGGGCTCTGATCCCGACTCAACCGGGGCGTCTGAAAGGCCCTGGTCAGGGAAGGGCCGAGCCGCGCCCCTCACCAGGGTCCCGGGGCCCCCCTCGCTGGTCCCTGACGTCTGAACGCGACACGCCACTCGCTCCCATCCGGGGCGGCCCCCGCCACCGCGGTGCAGGCCGCGCCCGCCCCCGCCCCAGGCCCCTGCGCCCAGCTCTCTCGGCGGGGTAAGGCGGGCTCCGCTGCGGGCGCTGTGCCAGGCGAACCCCGGAAAGCAAACCGCGGGGCCGGCGGGCGACACGGGCAGGGGCACCGCCCACAGGTGTCCAGCCCCAGAGCCCCCCCCCCAGAGATCCGGAATCGGGCCCTTCTCTGACCACGCGTCTCCCTGTCCCGCAACGCGCAGGGGCTCCCGTGGCTCACGGCCAGGCGGGCGGAGCGCCCCGGCGCCCACCCCGTCCCGGGACGGGGCTGCTCTGCGGCCCCCTCTACTTCCCCACGTTTCATTTTGTTTTTCCGTAACGAGGAGTTAACCACGAAGCGATGCTGATTTGTTTTACTTTCCGGTCACCAGACCCTCCTGGACGTGACCGAAGGCCGACTAGGTTGTCGCCAGATCAGGACTGGCCTTCGGGGAGGGTCCCGAGATGTCGCTTTCTCTCCGGGTTACGGGACGGCTCCCTCCCCACTGGCCTGCAGGGTGGGAAATGGCACCCAGAGGGTCGCCTGCCAGCCTGGTCACCGTCCTCAGCCCCCGGCCGGGGCTCAGGGCCGGGGGGGCCCGGGCACCCGGGGAGAGCAGGGCCTTCGTCCTCTCCAGGGAGGTTGTTCCGAAACCCGCGAACCCGAGTGTCCGCGGCACCCGGCCCCCTCTGCAGGGCCCGAGCCTCCGGCGAGCACGGCCCCTGCCCCAGACCCCGCTCCCCCGTGACGGGTGCGCCTGGCGCCCATTCTGCCCGCCCTCGGGGCTGCGGCCCCGGGGAGACAGAGCCAGGGACACACGGGGGCCGAGGGCACCGCGGGCGTGACCTTGGTCCCTGCAGGGTGGGCTGAGGGGCGGGATCACGGGCACTGAGACCCAGCACCCCGGTGGGGCCTCCGCATCCAGGGGGCGGGGGCAGCCCCAGCCCTGGGGAAGGCCGCCCCGGAGCCCGCCGGTGGGGTTAGGACTGCAGGGTGGGCACTCGGAGGGCTGGCCTGGCGTCCCCTCGTGCTGGCGCCTTCCATGCCCAGAGGAGGGGCTCCACTGGGGGGGGACAGGTGGTCCCTCTCTGACCCCCCCATTACCCCATCCCCCTTCACCCGTCCCCCGTGCCCATGTAGGGTCTGTTCTCTGGGAACAGGGCAGGGCTCCTGGGGCCTGGAGCGCAGGTGGCCTCCCCCACGCGCAGGCACTGGGTCCCCCCGCCGACCCAGGTGAAGCCCTAGGGGGTGAGGGCGCCGCAGCCCTGCCCGCAGCCCTGCCCTGGGGGCGAGCGCGGGGGCTCCCGGAGATGGGCGAAGGGGAGTGCGCCAGGGCGTCGGGCCGTAGCCCTGCCCTCCGGACTCCCCCTCTGCAATCCGGTGCCGCCTGGCCCCCCCCCGCCCGCCTACCTCCGCCGTGGCTCTGGCACAGGTAGGGGAAGCGCCACACGTTGCCCAGGCCCACGCAGAAGCCCACGCAGGTGAGCATGTACTGGGTCTTGTTGTCCCACGTGGGCCGCGAGCTGGCCTCCTCCTTCTCCATGACGTGCATCTGGTCCAGGGACGGGATGCGGTCCTCCAGGCCCGGGTTGGGCAGCGCGAGCCTCACCATGGCGGCGGCGGGGGTCCGCGGGCAGCGGGCTGGAAGCCGGAGGGACGCGGCACTTGACAGGAACCTTTGGCACCTCGCCGCGAGCACCTGGGCCGCCGGGAGGCGTCAGCAGATCTGGAGGCCCCGGGACTGTTAATGCCTTATCTGCGGGGCCGGCCCCGCCCCCGTGCGGCGCGGCGCGGGCACAGGTGCGCCGCCCCCACCGGAGGGCTCAGGCAGCCTGGCTCCCCAGAGGGGCGCGGCGCGGCGGCCACGTGGGCGGCCCTGCCTGGCTCCGGGGGTGCTGGTTCTCCCACGGCCCTCGTGGCCCCCGACACCCCCAGCCACAGGCTCCCGCCCGCAGGAGGAGGCCGGGAGGGGCCGTCTGCCCCCACTCTCTCTGCCAACGGGCGAGGCGCCCGGGACCCCCGGTCCCTCCCGCTGCGGGCTCACGCCGGCCCCCTCCGGGCCTGAGCTCCGGGCTCTAAAAGCTGCTCAGAGAGGCGGGGTCCAGCCCGCACGGGGGCGCCCAGAGCCGAGCCACCCCATCCCCGTGGGCCCTCCCTGGGGCTCCAGGAGGACACTGTCCCCACGCCACCCCACCGCAGCCTCCAGGCCTCCCCGGTCCTTCACGGAGGCCTCGTATGGCGCAGCCCCGAGCCGAGCGTGGATGGGTGCCGGGGCCGGGGTCCCTGCCCAGCACAGAGGGGCAGGGGGCTCAGCCGCAGCTCCCAGCGGCAGCGCAGCCTCCACCTGGTGACCGCCGGGCCACGGAGGTGGAGGGGCAGCGGGCGGGCGGGGCGGGGGACAGGGGGAGGCCGCCAGGCTGGGTCTCAGCTGAGGCCGAGGCGGGCCCCCTTCCGTGTGGGGCCGGGGAGAGCCTCAGCGCTCCGGCCACCCCCCCACCCTGATCCAGGGGCTCCCGGTCCCCACTGCTCCTGCCCTCTGGCCGCTGACCGTGCCCCTGGCCCGCCCGGGGCCTGCCCGCAGGAGCATCTTCCTACAAGCCCGCCGGCCTCTGGCGCGCTCTCTGCGGAGCCCTCCTCCCTGACCGCCCCCAGCCGGCTCCCCCAGCCCAGGGCCTTCCTCAAGAGGGGCTGCCTCTGCGCCCCTTTGTGTGTCTGTCATCGGCGGTGGGTGCTGCGGGATGGAGATGTCCGGGGGCCGGGCTCCCACCGCCCACTCGACTGGCTCGCACCGAGCTCACGGGGCAACCCCGGGAGCCGGGCAGGAGTGAGCTCAGGAGCCTGGCCTGACCTTCGACCCCAGGACTGGGGGGGATGGGGGGGTGGAGGCCAGAAGAGCTCAGGTCAGCACTTAGGGCCCTCCGGCTCCTGCGATGGGGCAGCCGACAGGGCCGGGCGGGCCGATGGGCGAGGCCCCTGCAGACTGGCCGACCCAGGCCGGGGAGGGCCGTGTGGAGGCGGGAGGAGGTGTCCCCCGGCCCCGAGGGCCAGCGAGGGCGAGGAGTGGGGTGCGGAGGGGTGGTCTCCTCGGGGACAGGCACGGGGCCCAGTGGTGGGGGCAGGGCTGGCGTCCGCCCCACCGTGGAGGGAGCCTGGAGTGGCGGGACCTGGCCGTGGGCCCCGGCCCCGGCCCGCGAACCCCTGGAGCCCCCGCCCTCAGCCCGGCGCCCCGAGGCCCTCCCAGGCTGTGAGAGGCGGCAACACCCACCACCGTGCTGCCCCGGGGAACCCCGCATGGCACAGGCGGACGGACCGGGTGCCCGGCGCCGAGCCCGAGCGGGCCGGGTCGTGGGTCTCCGTGACGAGGAGGACGGGGCGGCTGCCGGGGACCCTGCTCACCGAGGTCCCGGAGTCTGCCCTGGAGGGGGTCCGGGCGGGCTGAAGAGGCGACACCTTGGGCCGGTGGAAGGTGGAGCCGGGACTCTCGGCTGGCAAGGGCCTGGCGCCCCGTCCCTTCTGCTCAGAACCCTCCATCCTGTGTCGCCAGGGCAAAGGCGGGGGCCGCCGTGTCCGGCCTGACCTGCCACGACGGCTACGCCCCCTGCAGCCGTGCCCTGCCTGCACCCCTGCCCGGAGCCACATTCCCATAGCGTCACCTTCGGGTCACAGCAGAGACACCCGCGGTCACCCCGGGCGCACTGCCCCTGCCCACGTCTCTCTTCCCCGTGCCATAAGGGTCCGGGATCCACGGGTGGGTTCCCACCTCCCGCTCTCCGACAGCGCCCCTGGGACGGTGCCTGGCGCCTCGGAAATGCTCGGTCGACACGGACCCCGCGAGGGTCCTGCGGCGGGAGGCTGGGTGAGCCCCCTCCCCGGCAGGCCGGGAGCAGACAGTCCCTGGCGCCCGCCCGCCAGCCCCGGGCCAGGACACACGACCCCCACGGTCCCAGGACGCCGAGAGGGTCGGTGCCTTGGGCCCCACCGTAGGCTGGTCCCTGGACGGGCCAAGGTCCTGACCGGGTCAGGCGCGTCAGGCATTGCCCCCCGGGCCTGGGGCACGGCGCCCACGGGGACTGTCCACCCTGCCCCGGCCCGTGTCACCTGGGCACCTGCCCCGCGGCACAAAGGGCGCCCCGTAGTTCGTGCCTCCCGCGTGAGCGCCCTGAGCGTCCCTGTCCAGGCCGGGCTGTGAGGAGTCCCATCCGTCCACGGTGAAGACGCGGGGTGGCGCTGACTCGGGGACCCTCTCAGGAGGGCCACTCAGGGCCCTCACCGTGTCCCGTCGCCCCCGCCACGCGTGCCACAGCGATCGGCTTCCCAACGAGGGACACGGTGAAGGAACCTGGCCCGTTCCGGGGGATGCGGCAGCTGCCGACGGCCGGCATCCTCGCCGAGCCGCGCTTCCGTGCGTGTGCACGTGTGCGTGTGTGCGCGTGTGTGCGTGTGAGTGCGTGTGCGGGTGTGTGCATGTGAGTGCGTGTGCGGGTGTGTGCATATGCGTGTAAGTGCGTGTGCGTGTGAGTGCGTGTGAGCGTGCGTGTGAGTGTGTGTGCGGGTGTGTGCATGTGCGTGTAAGTGCGTGTGCGTGTGCGCATGCGTGTGAGTGCGTGTGAGTGCGTGTGAGCGTGCGTGTAAGTGCGTGTGAGTGCGCGTGCACGTGCGTGTGCGTGCGTGCGTGTGCGTGTGTGTGCATGTTAGTGCATGTGCGTGTGAGTGTGCGTGTGAGTGTGCGTGTGTGTGCGTGCGTGTGCGTGTGCGCGCGTGCGTGCTGCACAGAGTCGCCGCGCGGACACGCCGCGGGCCTGGTTTCTACTGAACACCGTATCTTGAGACTTTTCTTGTTTAATCTTCATTTTCAGAATGAAATTTAAATGTCCCCAAATGTCCCTGTGTAACCCCGTTTCCCTCCGACGTGACCTGCACCGTGGGACGCGAGGTGGCGGGGCCGTCGGGGCACCCCCCGGGCGGGCTCTGCCGTCGTCCTTCCCTCGCCGTCCCATGTAGCCAGGTGCGTCTGAACAGGCGTCCCTGATGCTGTTCTGCTCGTCGCTAACTGTCGTAAAGCAGCCACGGTCCCACGGCAATCCCCCAAACCCGAAAAGAACGTTCCAGAACCCCAAGGCCCCTGCTCCCTCCGGGCACTACCTTTCTCCCCCGCCCCGGCCCCGCCCTCGGCGCCCCAGAAGAGGCCGCTCTCCCGGGTGCAGACACCGCAGGCCCCGGGTGCGGCGCGCCCCGGCCCCCGTGTCGCTCGGCGGCTGCGGGACAGCGCGGGTGTGCGCGGCGTCACGGCCTTGTCCCGCTGCTGAGTCCCCTCCGGTCTCGTGTCACGCCGCTGTCCCCTCGCACACACCGGACTAACAGGCAGGCGCCGCGGCCCCCGGCTCCTGTCGCTGCGCCGGCGCTGCGTGGTCGCCGTGCGGTTCTGGACGCCGCGCCCGGGCCTGTGACGTCGGGGTCGCCCGCACGCTGGCCGGCCGGCCCCGGGCCTCCGTGTGCACCCCTTTCCCGCGCGGCGCCCCTGCCCGCACCAGCCCCGTCGCCCCCCTTTAGGAAGCTCTGCCTGCCCGGGGGCGCGAGGCTGTCCCCGTGGGCTTCGTCCAGGAGGCTCGGCGGGGCGGCCTCGGGCGCGTGGGTCGCCGGGCCCCTGCAGTCACTCGCACGAGGCACCGGTGGGTCAGGATTCCTTGCGTCTGTTTTCCGTCTGCGAACCTCCCCGCGCCGGGGGTGACACCGCCGCCCTCCCCGCACTCCCGCACTCCCGCAGGGCGGGTGCCGCCGCCGGCCCGTCCCAGTCTGCCGTCCTCTGCCCCGTCCCACCCGCCTGTGCGCCCACCTCCCGCCTCGGGCCGCGTCCGGTCCCCGTGGCTGTGACGGGGCCTCGTGCGTGCCGGTGCGTGTCGTCCTGCCGCGTTCCTGGGGGACGCGCACGCTTTAGGACGAGCTCGCGCGGCGTCGGCCCGGGGCTGCGTCGCACCCACAGATCCTCGGGGCACGTGGCTGGAGCCTTCGGGGCCGCGTCCAGACCACGACCAGGGCCCCCCCCCGCCGCCGAGGCCGCCGGCCCTGGTGTGTGTGCCGAGGCGGGGCGGGAAGGCCTTTCCTCAGATGTGGCCCCGTCGGGTGCCTGAGGGTCGCTGGTGCCACTCGGTGCTGCTCTGCGTCGTCTCTTCCCACCCGCGTGTCGCTGGCACCTGCGGCCGCAGAACTAGCGTTTGTCCGTGGACCCGACGTCAAACCTTCCTCTGACCCGTCCAACCACTGACTTTCAAACCCACTTTCAGCACGAGGTGATTTATGCCACTGAAAACGGTTCCAGAAGCTTCCATCGGCTCCCAAAGGAGCCCGAACCCTTGATCCATCCCCGCCCCACCCTGAGGCGAACGGGCGATGGACGCTACGAAACGCTTCTCTGCGTCTTCGAGGTGATTGCAAGCGCGTCCGGCGGCTTTGCCACCGCGAGACGGCCTCGCGCTCCCGGAGGGACCCACCCCGCGTCGTCAGGATGCGCCCCTGAGGGCTGCCGGGCCTGGCCCCGGGACCGCGGGAGCCAGCGCGCTTCCCGGGACGCGTCGGGGCGCTCGCCCCTCCGCCGTGCCGTCCGCAGAGCCGAGCCATCCTCCCCCCACAGGACGCGGGGCGGTCCGTCCCGCCTTCCTGCAGCGAGAGCCGATGATGATTTAAAAAGCTTTGCGGATTTTGTAAGTTTTGAGAAAACACAGTCACATGGGCCAGAGCGCCACACCCGCCTCTCAGAGGGCGCGTCACCCGCAGTCGTGGCCGGCGTCCCTCTGGTGTGACCGCAACGGGCCCCGCCGGCGGCAGGTGTCCACGCGCCAGCAGTGGACGGGACGTCCCACCTGGCGGACCCACGGGAGGGACGTCGCAGGGAAGGTGTCTCTCCTCCCGTGCTGGGGGGAGCCGCGGCGGGGGGTGCTGTTCCCGGGCCGTCCCCCGGACACGGACAGGACAGGCCGGGGGCCAGGAAGACGCCAGGCCCCGGGGTGTCCCTCGCGGAGGGGCGTGGCCGCCAGTGCCCACAGCCGGCCCCGAGGCGCAGGCGCGCAGGAGGGCCGCGGCGGTCCCGTGACGGCCAGCCAGGAACCTTTGCCTCCAGCGGGGCGGCGGAGGCATGTTTGTCAGCCCCGAGTCACTGAGTCGTGGCCCCAGAAGTCACGGGAAGCTGACGCTTCTCCGCGTCCCCTCCCCCGGCCTGTGTGCGTGGCCTGCGGGGCCCCGCGAAGCCTCGGGCGTAGCTTCGCCCGCGGTGACACGCGCTCCAGGCTCTCACCTGGACGCCCCCCGCCTTCGTGTCCCCCGGGAAAGAGAGAGCAGAGTCGAGTCTGTCCGGGGGCGGGCACCCCAGCGAGAGACAGACGAGGGACAGAGGCAGAGCGGGGTGTAGGGGGCGTGAGGGGGGCGGGGAGCGTGAGGGTCCGGTGCTCCGTCCCCACGCGCCTGCCGCCCGCAGGTGCCAGCGTGCCCGCCGCGGCATTCCCAGCAGGCACCGTGCCCGAAGGCCATGCGCACGGGGAGTGGCGCTGCGCGTGCCCGGCCCCGAGCGCGGCTGGCACCGGGGATGCTGGCTCTGTCCTCTCGCTCACCTGCCGGGGGGCGGGGCAGCCGCCCGGGGGCCCTGCTGTGTGTGTTTCCGGCTGGATTGTCACGAGAACCCGCCGCTAGCCACCTGGGGCAGGAGGAAGTCACCCGCGATAAGCAGGGGCAGTTGACTCTGCCAGTTATGACGAGTCCCCGGGCCCAGCTGGTGGCCGTGGCAGAGACGGGGGTGCCAGCCCGTGTGCCCCGCGCCCGTCCGAGGGCCCCTCTTCCCCGAACGACCCCCGGGAGGCCTGGGAGGGGGCACATCGGCCCGGGCGCCCAGGGTCCACCATGCAGAGCCCGGTGTCCTGTTCTAGAAGGTGGGAGAAGCGGCCGAGGCCTTGGGTCAGGGCCCAGGGTGGTTGTGTCGGGCGCACAGGGACGCGAGCACGTTCGCCTGTTCCTCACTGTGCGATGATAAAAGCGACACGTTTGTGACGTGGTGGCAGGTGGCAGAGGCACTCGCGTGGCACCTCCTGCGGGCGGCTCTCTCGCTGCGCACGCGGCGCACGCCCACGCGCGTTGCACGCCCGTCCCGACCGCGCGTCCCGGCCGGGCGCGCGGTGCCGCCCCGCGCCTCGGGGCTCTCGCGTGCCCGCGCCTGTGTCGGGCCCCGCCGGGTGCCCTGCGCTCGGGCCCGCGTTGTCCCGCGTCCCGGTCCTCGTAAGTCCTGCTGGAAGCATCTTTGTTCAAAACCCTTTTGTCCCATCTCTGAACCCCTGGGACAGGTTTTGCCAGAAGCGGCTTATGAGGGCGAAGGCCAGACCCCGGGCTCCGGAGACCCAGCTCCCCAGGAAGACACGTCACCTGCCCCGGCCCAGAGGCCCGCAGGGGCGGCCGCCGCCACAGACCCAGAGGTTGGGGACGACTTGCAGAGGGGCCCGGGGCCCGGCCAGCGTGGGGTCAGTTTCTGGAGCCCTGTTCGGAGGGAGCTGGCGGGGGAGGCTCCGTCTAGGGCGCGGAGGCGCCCGCGCCCCCTCCCGCCGCGGCCCCTCCCTGCCCGCCCGCCTGAAACCAGCCTGATCGGCTCCGAGCCCATTAACCATCAACCTGAGGAAGTGACTTCTCAGCAGATTGCCAGGCCCGACTTTTCCAGCAGCCCCTGACCCCTGCCGGGCCCCACCCTGTGTCCCTGGGGAGAGGCGGGGAGGCCGGCCCGGGGGAGCGGGGGTTGGGACAGTCTGGAACCTGCCTTCGCTCCTGCAGCCCTTTCGGAGGTCCCCACGCGGCACCCCGCGGGGCGCCCTGCCCCTGCCAGTCCAGACCCTGTCCCCCCAGACCCCCGGCCCCTCCCAGGCCACCCCAGACCAGCCCCACCCTCCGCCCAGGCCTCTGCCCGGCTCCCCAAAAGTCGGCCCCTCCCTGGGCCCCAGCTCCTCCTGGGCTGCTCGGATTCCTTCCTCAGGGACTGCGGGGTGAGCGCAGAGGTCCGGCCCCGGGCCGCCCTCCCCACCACCCTCGGGGGGGGCGAGTTGACCCCCCATGGGGAGGGGCAGGGCTCCCCCTTACCAGTCGCCTGGTCTGGGCTTCGGCTCCCGCAGAGAGCACAGCAGGCCCTCGGGGTCTGGGTGGAGGGGGCAGAGCCCCACATCGTGCTGCGCTGGGCCCAGCCGGCCCGGGGGCCCCAGCAGCGCCCTCCTGGGAGCGGAGACCGCTGACTGAGGGCGTCGCGCGTGGACAACGAGCGGTACTGCGGCTGGCGCACCTGTGACATTAGGCGAGATCACCCCTGAGAGCGCACGGACCTGGTCGCCTGTCCTGTGACCGTCCCCAGCCTCACCTCCCGCCTCCCTGTCGCCTTCCCCGCGTTCCCTCCTGAAGTCCAAACGACGAACCGAAGCCACGGGACCGACACTCTCTGGAGCATCCGACACCTTGCTCCCGGCCCCCGCGCACACTCTCCGGTCGCGCGGACGCCCTTTCGTGGACCCGGCGAGCTGCGCGTGCGCGGACCCGGGCGCGGGCACCTCCACACGCGGCTCTCCTGAGGGGGCCTCCCTCGGCCGCGGGGAGCACGTGGATCGCAAGGGCGAAGGTCGCGGTTCACCCCGAACAGCCACGCCCGGGGGTCCATCTGCGAGAGGGGTCGTGACAGACGTGGCTGGAAGCGTGTCCCTTGGGCTCGACGGCCCGAGCTCAGGGTGCAGGCTCTGCCGGGGTCCCCTCCCCCCGCCCCCACCCGCAGGAGCAGAGGGACCGGAGCCCGGAGGCTGCGCCGGGCGACGTGCTCTGGGCCTTGTCCCCTGACGCCTTGCAGAGCCGTCTCCCGCGGCCTTCGGCCCCACTGGGCTGACCCGGCGCTTCCTGCCCACCGACCACCAGGGCCGGAGCGGGAGGGCCCCGCCCGCACGGTCCAGGACTCGGTGGTGGACGAGGCAGGGCCAGGCCCTAGGGGGTCACCACCCAGAGGTGAGAGTCATTCCCGCGGCGGGCGGCGGGCGGGGGGACCCTCAGCGTCTCTGGATGGAGGTGCCGGGAGGGGCGGGGTGTGGAGGGAGCAGGGGCCTCGCCCTGCGGGGCGCAAGGAGGGGTGCTCAGAGGCCTGACGTTGACGCCCAGAGGCCGAAGGAGCGTGGGCCGGAGGAAGCCCCGTTGACAGCCCTGGCTAAGCACTGTCCACCTAAGATGCAGTCGCCGCAGGTGTGGGGTGTCCCCTCGCGGGCCCCGGCGGGTGCAAGAGGACACAGAGCTGAAGGCGCCAGGGAGGGGAGAGGGGAGACCTCGGGGACCGCGCACGTGGCCCCTGCAGAGAGAGCGGGGACGGGGAGCCCCAGGCTCGCTCAGCTCTCCCTCGGGGTCCCCAGCCCCCGGCTGAGCGGGACGAGGGGTGGGAGGGGGAGGGGCAGCGGGGAGGGGAGGGGCTGCCGAGAGCAAGGGGCGGCGGCCCTGACCCTGACCAGGCCGGGCTGGTGAAGGGAACCGAGGGCCACCCAGGGGAGGCCGCAGCAGGCGGAGCTGGAGGATCTGACCCCCGCAGTGGTCAGGCTGGAGGTCAGGGTCGAGGCCTCATTCAAAGGCTGAGATGGGGGCGGGGAAGGAAGCCAGGCTGCACCCCGAGCTCCCGGGAGAGCAGTGGGCGCCTCGGGGCTGGCCTGGAGGGGACACAGGGGTTCGGAGGAAGGGGACAGACAGGTGAGGGCAGGGGACAGGGGTCAAGGCTGCGGTGCGCCCAGCCCAGGAGGTGGGGCCGGGCCTGGGTGACCGGGTCGTCAGGCTGACCTGGTTCCACCGACCAGACTGGGGCAGCGGGGCCCATGGCCTTGGACGCCGACCGGGCTGAGTCAGGTGCTGGGCAGGTGCAGGGTGGGCTTGGGGAGTGACAGTTCTGGGTGTGGTCCTGGCCGAGGGCCAAGGTGCAGAGGGCAAGGTCACGCGCGCAGGTGGCCTGAGCCAGCTTTGGGAACACCGGATGAGCAGGGCGGAGGAGGGGCAGCAGGTCGGCCCCCTGGGGGTGCAGGGCCCTGCTGGGGACCCCTGCCTCCAGGCTTCCGCCCCTGCCCTGCCGTGTGGGGGGGAGTCTGTCCCTGCGGGCGTGGGGCTCCGGCGGCCACTGCCCGGCCGGGGGGCAGCCAGCCCCGCTCTCCCCGGCCCTCCCCGGCCCCCCTCATCCTCCAACGTCCAGAGAATTTTTTTCCCTTTAAGACTTCTTTCCTAAAGCCTGTAGCCAATTCTTGCGTTGTTCAAGCCACACCCCGCAGGCGGGAGATCCCGAATGCTCCAGGGGACCGCGTGTTGCGGTCTCGCGTGCCCCTGAGAGACATCAAGGGACGCTCGGGGAGAGCAGGGCCGGACGGGTTGCAGGCGGCTGCCGGGGTTGGGCGCTCCCCTGGGGGTCGGCGCCCCGTTCCAGGGCTGGGACCTCCGGCATCTCAGGGCCATGCTGACCTGGGGGCCCCGAGCAGTGGCCGGGCTGGCCGAGGCACAGATACGGCCTTTCAGTGGCGGAGTGACGAGTCTGGGGCCTGGCCGCCCCGGAGCTGCCCAGTCGGGGGGCCGTGATCAGGCCACCACCCTGGGAGGTTACTCTCCGTGGAATCCCGTTTCTCACCCACACTCTCCCCGCAAGCGCGGCCTGCTCCCCTGACCCTTGCCCTGTGCCCGTGGCCCTCCTAGCTCTCTGGCACTGGTGTAGGAACATGCCAGCCTGTGTAGGATTTTTATAGGGTTTAATCGAGCCACACTGCTCCAGGGAATAACAGTTTACAGCTCCTGGTGCGCGCCTGGACTCTGGGAGGGAAGGCGGGGGCAGGTGACAGGGAGGTGTGGAAAGCAGGGAGGGGACAGATAAGAGTGCTCTCCTGAGGATGCTTATGGCTCGTTTCGAGGGTGTGTCAGCCCAGAGACGACACAGGGAGGCGGACAGGGCCGGCGAGGCAGAGATAAGCCTTTCCGTAAAGAGGTTACACCTGGGGCGTGACCGCGGGGCGTGCCCGCTGGGGGTTTCCGATCTGGTCGCCCTGCCAAGTTTCTTCCCGGGGAATTGATTTTTTCCGTCCACACTGGGTCCCAGGGTGAGGACTGGCCCCGCCTAGGCTGGCTCCATACCTGGGCCCCTGCCACCCGATGGGCACAGGAGAGGGGCAGGTGGGGGGCGGGGGCTTCCAGGGATCTCTGGGATGGAATGGACGGTCCGGGATGGAGAAGGGGCCCAGCGGGGGCGTGGGGACATGTCTCCGTCCCCAGGTGCCATGGGGCAGCGGGAGAGCCAGGCTCTGACCACGGCCCCCGACACCCACCGCAGCACACCCCGGGCAGTGGGTGCAGGGAAGGCGGCTGCCCCGGAACACCCTGGGGCGCGCAGGGGGAGCTGTTTAGCTCCCGCAGGGAGGAGCACATGGGCCGGGGGTGGGGGGGGAGCAGAGTGTCGCGGGGCCCCCGCAGGTGGCGTCAGTCAGCCCCAGTGCTGGGGGTGCGGGCCGGGGAGGGGGCCGAGCATGCAGCGCGGACCCGGCACCAGGTCCAGTTCCCACATGAAGGTCCGGGAGGGGTGCGGTTCCCACCCGGGGGGCTGGGGCTGGGCCCTGCTGGACCTGAGGAACCTCACACGAAGCAGTCGGGTGACCGGCGGCCCACACAGCGCGCGGGGGGCGTGCGGAGTCCCATAGCACAGAGCGAAGGGGACGCGGCTCGGGCCACAGCGCAGAGTGTGTCCGCCGAGAGTGTCCGCCGCCGGCGCGCCCCCGGAGGTCCTCCTAGCCCAGCCGGGGCAGGGGAGGCTGAGCAGGACACTCCACGGCCCGGCCCGGGCAGCGGGCCCCGCGGGCCCAGACCGAGCCCAGCCCGCCCAGCCAGCTCCGGCCAAACAGCAGGAGGCATGGGAGAGGCAGGTGGCGGTGGCGTGGGACACAGCTGTGCTGCCTCGCCGGGTCCCCGCACCCCATTCCCCCCTGTCGTGCTCGCCCACGTGTTAGTGCTGCCGAGCTTAACAGGCGACGGGCGTCCCCCGGAGGCGACTATGGCAGACAGACCGGACGCCCAGCTGGGGAGAGGAGGGGTCCTCGCGGTGGCGGTGGTCGCCCCCCACAGTGTTCCTGGCGGTCCCAGGGGTGCTGCATGCGGGACGGGCGGTTCGCAGACGGAGAGGGGACCTTTGCCTCCTGGGGGTGCATTTCCGTGAGCCACTGTCCCAGGGAATGCGGACGCGGCTGCACGGCCTCTGCCAGGCGCCAGAGCCGCCGCCTCTCAGGCGGGGGCACAGCTGACTCCCCGCGGCAGCCTTGTTCGGCCACCTGGGGCTGCGGGGTCCCGTGGGGGCCACAGAGAGGCGGCGGAGAGGCCCCTCGCGCCCACGAGCGCGCTCATCCCGGCCGGGTCGGTCCCTCCCGTCTGCCTGGGCCCCGACTGCCGCCTCCTAGCACCGCGCCCGGGGCCATCGCCTCCCCGGCGGGGTCCCCCTCCGCGCTGCGGGCGCCCCCCTCAGTGGTGGGGTCGGCGTCAGGAGGCCCCCGCCGCCCTGCCCCTGCGGGACGCGCCCTGCCCCTGCGGGGGGGGCTGGGGCCCCTCGTTTCTTCCTCCCCGCGGCGTGCGTCGGGCCGGGCCTGCGGCTCGCCGGGTCATGGCTCCGCGGAGCGGGCAGGCTCCGGGCCGAGCGCCCGATGCTGTGGCCGCCCCCACGGCGCTGCCCACGAGGACCCGTCCCCCACGACCTCCCCGACCCGGGAGTGGGCGGACCGGACCGCGGGATGGGAGCGGGACGAGCGGCGCGGGCCGCCTTCAGGCCCGGCTCGGTCCGGCACCGCGTCCTGGGCCCACCGACCCCGGGCCCCCCAGGAGCCGCGGGCAGCCGCGCAGGGCCCCGGGGCGCTCGCGGCCGGGGCGTCGGGGGGCGTCGGGGGGCGTCGCGGGGAGGCGGGGGGGTTGGCGGGAGGCGGCGGGGAGTGGCGGGGGACGGCCTCCCGCCCGCCGTGGGCCCCGCGTGTGTAGGCCGCATGTCGGGTCAGGGAGGAAGGAGCAGGTGCGGGACGGAGCGTGGGACCGCGGAGGCGCGTGGCCCTCAGCGCCCACCCACGGGAGGGTCCGCCGGGAACGGTGTTCCCACGAGGTGTTCCCACGAGGCCGAGCGGGGGAAGGCAGAACGCGAACCGGGCGAGCCCCAAGCCCCCACCGGGCGAGACGGAGCCCAGAGGGCGGGCCGCCGGGGCCCCCGCCAGGGGCGCTCGGGTGGGCGCCCTGACACCCCCCACCCCACCCCGCCGCCCCGCCACCCGGGTCCTCCCCCCCCCCGCGCCAGCACCGTGCCGGGCCCTGCTCCCCTCGGCCCCCCGGGGCACCCGGTTCGCCCCCACACAGCCTGGCTCCCCTGTCTCTGCGCCTCAGTTTCCCCTGGGGTCCGTCGTGCATGAAATGGGCCGTGGTGCAGGGACGGGAGCGAGGCGGGCTGAGCCGCGCGTCGGGAGCTCCCTGGAGCAGCTCGGCGCCCCCTCTTTAGGGGCGAGGAGAGCGCAGTCCCGGGGGGAGCGTGCACCTGCTGTGCTGGGACCCCAGGGAGGAGGGGCGCGGGGCTCGCGTGCGTCCTGCCGCCGTCCCCGTCTGACCCAGGCGCCAGGCAGACGCCAGGCAGGCCCCCTGGGGGGGGGCCTTGTCCGCCTCCCGCGGGTCCGCTGGGCGGTCGCCTGGGCGGTCCCCTGGGCGGTCACCGCGCCAGGCCGCGGCGCTAGGGGGCAGCAGTGCTCTTTCCCGCGGGCTCCTGGGCCGCCCGGTCCTCGAGCCCCGGCGGTGGGGGGGGTCATGTGGGGTTCGGCGACAGGACTCCCTCTGCAGCCCCCCTCCAGCCCGGGCGACGCTGCCTTCCCCTGAAACAGAAGGAGCCGCCATCGGCGGGGCTGGGAGGGGCCGCAGGTTTTCCTGCGGGAACTGGGGAGACCACCCCCCACTCGCACACCGTGTAGGTTGTGCCATCAGCACCTGAGCGTCAGGCCCACCCTTCGGTCAACAGCAGGGCCGCCCCGGGAGCCACAGGGGACGGCCACGGAAAGGGAGGACGGGGGTGGGGGACCCCGACCCGGAGGGATTAGTCTGCTCTGGGGGAGGGAGGCAGGCGCGGCCGCGGATGGTGGCCCCGGCAGGGTGTCCAGAGCGGGAGGATGAGACCAGAGTGGGCAGTGGCCAGGAGGAGCCGGGGCAGCCGCACGGGGTGAGCTGGTGATGGGGGCCCCCGGGCTTCGGTGCAGGGCAGCCCTGGAGCAAAAAGGGAGCGCCCGGATGGAGGTTACTGTCGTTACTGTCGTTACTGTCGTCGTCCCCCTCGGCCTCTCAGCGGCAGACACACAAGTTGAAGCTCCCCCAGCAGCGATGAACAAAGGCTGCTTTGGTCCGGGAGCCCGGGCCAGGAAGGTGACCGTGGCCTGTCGTGTCCACCTGCCCCGCGTCGTCTGCCCCCTGCCCGGGGCCTCCTCCGGCCTGACCGCGGGGTGAGCGCCTCTGCGGGCCCTTCGCTCCCTCCCCCGCCTGCCCACCACTCCGCTGGCCTCGGCCCCGCTCACCTGCCTTCGGACCGCACGGGTGCCTCGGGGCCCCCACTCGTGTTCCCAGCCCGTGCAGCAGCTCGTCCTGGGCGAGTCCCCGTATCGGGGGTGAATGATGGTGCGTGGATGGCTAACGAAGGGGGGTGGGCGCGCGGGTAAGTGCCCGGAACCCCTCCACGGCGCAGTCGGCGTTGGGAAACGTCGCATCTCTCCTTCTGCAGGTGTCGGGACACTCTCGCTGGCCCTGGCCCTCCGCGGCGTTGGCTTCAGTTCTGCACCTCTGCCTCGCGCTGCGTGCTGAGGTAGGACGGGGTGAGCGCCCCGAGGGATCTAGGCTAGAGGGGGGAGGAGGGGACAGGTGAGGGCCAGGCACACGGGAGGGCGCCACGGGAGGTTCACGCTGGGGTGGATGCCAGGACCGGCCCCAGGGGGGCCTCCTGGGCTCAGCACTGAGCAGGGCCGGACGGAAACCCAAGGGGCTGGGGGAGAGCACAGGCCACGCTCCGCCCGTGGGGGGGTGGCCCCGCGGCCGTTCACCGCTGTGGAATCCCCTCCTGTCGTTCCGCTCTGCGGGGAGGCCCCCTTGTCCTGCGCCCGTCACTCCGAGGTAGGGCTCCAGCGGGCATTTCTGCACCCCTGCCCCCGTCTGCTGGGGTTTGGCGTGGGCAGGTGACGAGGGTCTGGCCAGTGAGCTGTGGGCGCAGCCGTGGGGGAGGGGTGGGCGGGCATTTCTGGGAACGACAGGAGGTCCCAGCCCGAGTGGCAGTCTCCTCAGGCCTATGGCGGGGCGTGGGGACCCCTATACCGGGGCGTGGGGCCGTGCCGGGGGGCTGCAGGATCAGGAGGCTCAGAAACCCCATGATAGACCCATCGACCCCCCCGCTCTGGGAGGCCCCAGTCCCAAGCGTGGCTCCCAGGTCAGCAGGTCAGCCGTTGGCTGAGGACGCCGCTGCGGCAAGACCTGCCCCGCTTTGAACACAGAAGCACGGAAACTCGGGCCACCTGACCCGCTGCCTTGCCCGGCACCGTGACATGATCCCCTGGGCTCCCCAGGCCCTCGCTCCCCAGGGAGGTTGGGTTTCCTGGGCGGGGTGTCTCGGCCGGCTCTAGCGAGGGTGCCGAGGTGACCCTAGCCTTGAGCCTCCCCAAGGTGCCTCTCCTGGCTTGGGGGGCCCCTGAAGCCTCTGGGGCCTGCAACTCCAGCCAGCTCTGCCTCCCACACTGGCGCTTGGGCTGCCCACAGGTGGCGGTCTGGGTCTCGCGGCCTCCTCGGGTAGAAGGCGGAGAAGGTCGAAGACAGTGTCTAGTACATGCGACCTCCCCCCCACCCTCCCTCCATCCATCTACCACGCATCCACCATCCATCCTCCATTCGTCCATCCATCCATCCTCCCCCCATCCATCCACCCATCCTCCCTCCATCCATCCATCCATCCTCCCTCCATCCATCCATCCATCCTCCGTTCGTCCATCCATCCTCCCACCCATCCTCCATCCATCCATCCGCCACCCACCCCCCATCCCGCATGAACGTCCGAATGCCAGAGGCACTACACAGTGCCCTGGATGCTGGAGCAAAGCAGGAAAGAACACAGACGGGGCCCCTGGGAGAACTGAGGGCCCTTTGTCCAAGATGGGGTGCGGCGGGCTGGAGGGAAGCACCCAGAGGGCACACAGGGGACCCCTTGGAGGTGCTGGTTCAGAGCTGGACGACAATCGGAAAGTGGGGTAGCGGCACCCGAAGAAAACTAACCCCCCTTGAGTTGTCCCGTGGACCCCAGGAGGCCCTGGGGCGCAACTCTGCTCCCTAGAAAGGCTGGGGCACCCCTTCGGAGCGAGGGCCCTCTATCGCAGAAGCGTCTTTCGGAAGCAGTAGGGGCGGGGGTTCCTCATCCCCCCGGGCCCCCCTGCCCCCCAGCTGACCCCCACCCAGTGCGTGAGAGAGGGTCTCCAGGTGCCTCCCGCCGTCACACCCCCAGCCTCGCCCCACCCCTTCTCACCACACCCCTCCCCCGCTCCAGAGGGCCAGGCTGGCCAGCTCGGTCAGAAAGTGGCCCACCCTCCGGGACGCAGGGGAGCACCCAGAGCTTCAGGGCTGGGGCGGGGGGGCGGGTGGGGCTGCTGCCGGTCTCCCGGCCCCACTGCCTGCGGGGTGGGATGTGCCGCGGCCGGGGCCGGTCACCAGATGCCCCTGCTGTGGTTTGGGGGCAGACACCCGGCCCAGGGCCCGTGTCCCCGGTGGGTACTGAGGAGGGGGTGGCATTCGACAGACGGAGGGTCCCCTGGGTGCTAGGGACTGCAGCCCACAGGGGCCCTCCTTGACCTTGACCCTGTAGGTGGCCTGGCGTGGCCGAGCGAGACAAGCCAGGACGGCTGCTCCTGCCTGGGGGGTCTGGGAGGCCGGAGTCCCGAAGCGATGGGCAGGTGGTCAGGGCAGCAGCTGCCAGCGGGGGCCTGCGCGCGCCTTCGGGTGACACCGGGGCCCGCCTGCCGCTCCCGTCTGTGGGTGTGCTGACGGCCTGCCCGCACCTCGAGGGGACCCAAGGCGCCCCACCCTGACGCGCACACACACGCAGCCACACTCATGCCCTCTGCTGGCCACCCTCTGTCACCTAAACCCGGCGTCCCCAACCCCCAGGGACCGGTCCGTGGCCTGTCAGGAGCCGGGCCGCTCAGCTGGAGGGGAGCGGCGGGTGAGCCAAGCTCCATCCGCAGCCGCTCCCAGCGCCAGCGTCCCCGCCTCAGCTCCGCCTCACACCATCAGGCACGAGGTTCTCGTGGGAGCACCGGGCCCTGGCACCATCAAGGTTGGGGACCCTGAGCTAAATGACTTCGGGGTCCACCTGAGGAGCCCGCCCGCTGCCATCACCGCGGCCTGGAGGCCCAGCCACGGGTGCCCCTGAGAGCCAGACTTCGTACAGGTGCTTTTCTGGGACATGTTTAGAGCAGCGCGGACACTTTTAACATCGGCTTTAGATTTTTCCAGGCTGAGACCCAAAGGGCTACATGCTGTCCGACGAGGGCCACTCCATGGGACGTTCCTGAAAGAAAGGTGGGGACAGAAACTGTTCGGTGCCTCCAGGGGCCGGGCACAGAGGTGGCAGGGGCGCTCTGTCCTGCTGTACGTGTCAGAACCCATGGGCTCCCCGAAGGCAGTGGCTCCTACTGTCCCTGCAGTGGGCCCCAGCTAACAGCAAATCGACAAATAAACGCATGTGCACACACAGAATTAAAAGTGGAGGCTATAAAAGTGCTTTTAATTGGGACCAGCACCACGATAGGCCATGTGGAGAACCACACCCCCGGAGGGGCAGCCAGGGGAGGTCGGCCGCGGAGGCGAGGCCAAAGCCGAGTCCAGAGGAAAAGGCGTAACCTTCCGCGTGTTCTCTGCTGCCGGAGACGTGTTTAAACGGAGTGTTCAGGTCAAGGTGGCAGAAAGGAAGAGCAAAAAGAAGAAACACTGAGGATGGAAACAGGAGTTAGTGCAGGGGAGGGATGGGAAACAGGCCGGGCCGCTAGCTCGCCCCCTACCCCTCGCCCCGCGCCCTCCCCACCTTGGGACGGTCTCACGTCCCTCTGTGCTCTTCCCTGGCATTGCTGAGCTGCTCCCTCCTGCCCGCCGCCCCGCCCCTCACACGTCGCCTTTCTGGGCATCTCGACAGCTCACGCGAACCAGGCTGCATTGTTCTGCTTCGAACACGTAACTAGAGTTTACGTCTTTCTTGCAGGTGAACGGTGATGACCAGAGGCCACTTGGGCTTCTGCTGGCTCGGGTCCCAGCCCCCCACCAGGACAGGCAGAGGGGTCTGAGGCACCCCGAGGCGCCAGCCAAAGACTCCCCAGTTAGGCAGTGCAGCCGCCACCCACGTGGGCCCGAGGCCGGCGGGGCAGCGGCCGCGTGGACGGTGGTTGCCGTGTGGCTCCGGCATCTTCGGTCCGCCATGTGGTGAGGGACCGGGTGGGCAGAGAGCCTGTCCCGCTGCAGGGGTTTGGGCACCTTGAAGGGGAAGCTGGAGATGCAGGCCGTTCTCGGGCAGCCTTAAACGACGGAAGAGCGGGCTCGGGGGGCAGAGAGCTTCGTGCGGACACCACCCTCACGGCTCCATTCCAGGCCTCGCCCTCAAGTCACGTCCGTCCCCAGCTGTCACTGGGTCCTCAGTGCGGCGGCTGGCTTCTGATGACTGAGGATGGCCACTGGCCAGCACCGCGCTTCACGGGAAGACCCCAGGACCGCCCCTTTCCACACCAGGAGCACCAGCAAGCGCGCCGCTCCACATCGCCCTAGAATTTCTAGAAAATTCCCAAGCAAGAACAAAAAGGGTAAAGAAAACAGAAGAGGTAAAAACAATGGAGAAAGACAAAGCTTTCATTCTTTATAGGCACAAAGATGCCCTTGTGAGACCTAAGATGTTGGGCTGGAAAAGGCAACTGAGAAACAGAATTTCGGACTCTGCGAGGTGGCGGGTCACAAGAGAGACACACGGAAGCCAGCGATGTTCAGTTTTCCTTCTTACGTGTCAGACAGCGGCGCGATCCGTTGCTGCGAGGACGACAGGGTGGACGCGTGTCACTTCACGGAGAGAAAAGAGGGGCGGGAGCTGGAAGAAGGACCTGAAGCCGTAAAGGAGTGGTTCACAGGATGGATGCCTTTCCAATCGAAGACTGAATGTTTTCGGGGAAAACCTTCCAAAAGGATTCAAATGTTCATCTTGGGCAGAAAAGAAAAAAAAAGTCAGTGTGCAGAACAGCCCAGGAAGTGTGGAAGAATGGGTGGGGGCGGGGCTGCCGGCCCGGGTCCTGGCGGAGCTCCGTGCGGGGTCCCCGAGACCCCTGAGCACCCAGCGGCCCCCAGAGGCTGAGTGGGGAGGAGGGCGGTGTGGCCCGCTGTGGCAGCTGAGCCTGCAGGCGCGGGAGCTTGGACTCCGCGAGCAAATGCAGGTGTGGGGTCATGGGCAAGGCCCCCTCCTCACCCGAACCCCCACCTTTCCTCCCCCGACCCCGCATCCCTCACCCTGCCCTTCCCCTCAGCCGAGCCCCAGACACCAAGGGGCGCATTTCCCAGGCCCTGCACGACCGTCCGACAAGTCCTGGCTGAGGGCCGTGCCTTGTGGGGGTGGGGATGGGGGCGAACGGCCTTTCCCTTGTCCCCCCCCCCCCACTGCGGGAATGCCAGAGTGATGGCTGGACCCGAGGGGCCATCGCGGGCCGCGAGGTGCGTGGGAGCCGGCCCGGCCGACACTGACCTTGCAGTCGTCGCCCCGAAGGCATCCTCTCCTGGGGCCCTCCTGGGCACCCCATCACAGCTCCCCCTCCGGGGCCCCTCTCCTTTGCCTCTCACCCGGAGCTGTCGGATCCGCCTCCACCCTGGGATGCGGCCTGGAAGGGCAGGGATTCCCGCCACCCCCCACCCCGGGGCGTCCGCAGGGGCGTGGCCAGGCGCCCCGGAACCCTCGTCGAATGCGTGACCGTGGGGACCGCGTCGCGCGCTGCGAGGTGCCGCGCGGATAAACGCACAGTGGCGGCGATGCCATCGCGGCGCCCTGTGTGCCCGAGCCCGGTGGACAGAGCGGCTGGGTCCCCCGGGCTGCCGCGTCCGCGGTTCCCACGCCCGGTGCCGGCCTCGCCTCCTCCCTCCCTCCCTCCCTCCGCTCTCCTGGGGGAGTCGTGGGCGACACCGGGCCAGGGCGACCCAGCCCCGACCTCGTGGACTGGCCGCCTCCTCCTTCCCTCCTCCCTCCCTCCTCCCTCCCGGAGTCGGGACCGGCCCTCGGTGGGCGCGGCCGGGGGCAGCGGGGGGTGTCGGCTGTGCCTGACCGAGATCTCGGGCGTCCCGTGGCCCGAGCCTCCCGCGGACCGAGCCTCCCGCGGACCGGGCCCCGACGGGCCGAGCCTGACGCCAGGGGTGGCCCCGGGTCTCCGAGGCGGTGCTGCTCGGAGGGGACGCGACTGGCTTCGAGATCAAGGCTTTTTGCGTCCCCCGGCGGGCAAGGGACCTCGGCCACAGCCGGGACCGCGTCCGCCCCCGCCCCGCCCCCACCTGCCCGCCCCTCCCGCCCCTCGGGCCCCGCCCCCACCTGCCCGCCCCTCGGGCCCGCCCTGCCCGCCCCTCGGGCCCCGCCCCCACCTGCCCGCCCCTCGGGCCCCGCCCCCACCTGCCCGCCCCTCCCGCCCCTCGGGCCCCGCCCCCACCTGCCCGCCCCTCCCGCCCCTCGGGCCCCGCCCTGCCCGCCCCTCGGGCCCCGCCCCGCCCCCACCTGCCCGCCCCTCCCGCACCCCGGGGCCCGCGCGCGGCCGCACCGGCTGGGCGACAGGGACGGGGACCACCATGTCGCGGCGCTTCGTGGTGACGCCCGCGGCGGGCGGGGCGGGGGGCCCCGGCCCCACGGCCGCGCCGGAGCCGCCGCGGGGGGACGCGCTGCCCATCCTGCGCTACGGCCGCGAGCCCGGCCGCCACGGTAGGTGGAGGGACCCGCCGGGCGCCGCGACGCCGCCTCCGCCGCGCGGGCGCCGGGGCGCGGAGCCGGGTCGGGCCGAGGCTCCCGCGGGGCGGGCGGCCGTGGGGGCGGCCTGCGCGGCCGGTGGTGGCCGGCGGTGGCCGGTGGCCTGGGCAGGGCGCGGCCGCGCGTCGCCGCGGGGTCCGCCCGAGAGCCCAGAGGACCCAGAGCTCAGGGTCCGCCCAGAGCCCAGCGGGGCGCGCGGGGCGCTCTCCCCTGCCGAGGCCCTGGCCCCGCCGCCGTTGGGCGCTGTCCTGGGAGACGACTGGCCGGTGGCAGCGCCAGGTCCCCGCCGGCCGTGGAGGGGGGACTGGGCCCCTCCGCGCGAGGCTGCCGGCCCTCTGGTGCCCCCACCCAAGGGTCCGCGAGGCCTGGGCAGGCTGGCCCTTCTGCCACGACAGCCCTGGGGTCCCTCTCGGTGGGTGTCCTTTCCCCCAGGGACCACGGTGCCTGTAACCACTGTAGTCACCCACCTCCCACCGTCGCGCCCCTCGATACTGTCAGCTGGGAAGTGTCAGCAGCCAGGTGGGTGGGTGACCCCTGCCTGGTCCCTAGGCCGGGGAGCTAAGGGCAGGGTCCCTCCCGGCCACTCACTGATCACCCAAAATGGGTCCTTGCCTTTTCCTCCAGAAGCACTGATTCCTCAGGCTCCTCAGGTCATCGATCAGACCCGTCAGAGCTGAATTCTTTCTCTGGGGGCAGGGTCCCCTCCGGCTCTGGGTGAAGGACTTTGGGGGCGGCGCTCAGTGAGGTTTGGGGAGCCTCCGGGCTAGAGACTAGCACCCGCCAGCCCAGAGGGCCGTCTTGCTGTTGTTGCCGCAGGGCTCACACACCGTCACCCGGGGGACCCTAGGGTGGCGGCCGGTTCCATGCTGACCCCAGCCTGGGCTTGCTCGGCCCCCACCCTCTCCCCACAGGACCGGCCAGGGCCTCGGCCTCGCCTCTGAGCCGAAAGGTGGACTCCCAGGGGACACTGTCCCATCCTGGGTGACCCTGGGTCAGCAGTTCACACTGCAGGTGCACCTGGAGCCAGCCCCGTTTTGGGTGCCCCCCCCAGCACCCAGCACGCAGCTGCGCCCTGGGGGAAGGGTCTGGGGCTGGGAGCCCAGCTCAGGTCCCACCTCGTGTCCTCATCCCCCATCCGGCTGTTCCGATTTTCGCCCTCCCGCTGATGCGGAGGGGGCCAAGCCAAGCGGCCTTGCGGGGTCCTTGATGTGGCACCAGGAGACGGGCTGTTTGAGGCCAGGGGACCCTGCCTGACCCTAGAAGCCCGACACTTCCACTTTCACCTCTTCCCTGTGGTCCAGGGGCTGTGGTCCAGGGGTTGGGCCTCTAGCCCTCCTTCCCACCTCCACCCTCGGGGTCCGGGCCGAGGACCCGGTTGGGGACAGGCCGCCCTGGCTGCTCCCCCACTGCGGCCTCAGAGTGGAAACTGTGCTGAGCCCGGGGCGCTGCCCCCCGCCTAGCTGGCGGGCATTAATGGGTGACGCTGGCTCCAGCGGTGCGTGAGTTCCAGCCGGGGTCAATCCAATGACCTCTGTCACACCCACTCCGTGGGGACGAAAGCCGTGCCAGTCGACCTTCCGTCTGGACGCTGGAAACTACGTTCGAACAAGTCAATGTGGGCCCGAAACGCGGTGGGTGCCTGTCCAAACCTCTTTTCTGCTCCAGGGAGCGGTGCTGGAGGGGTTTCCCGCCCTTGGGAACACCCGGCCTCTGGGCTCCGGGCTCCTGGTTCCGCATCGGTGTCTCCAGCGCCTCTTTGTGGAGTGGGAACAGCAGCCCGGTGGTCCCCCTCTCCCTGAGCCCAGTTCCTGCGAGTGCAGGGGTGTGCAGGGGCGTGCAGGGGCGTGCAGGGGCGTGCAGGGGCGTGCAGGGGTGTGCAGGGGTGTGCAGGGGCGTGCAGGGGCGTGCAGGGGCGTGCAGGGGCGTGCAGGGGTGTGCAGGGGCGTGCAGGGGCGTGCAGGGGTGTGCAGGGGCGTGCAGGGGCGTGCAGGGGCGTGCCGGGAGCACCAGCGATGGCGTCTCCCGCCTCTGCCCTGCAGGACGGAGCCCAGTGCCGTGTCCCCATCTGTGTCCCTGGCTCAACTAACGTTTCTCCGAGGGTCCCCTGTGAGCCCATAGCACACAGGGGTCGCAACAGCGAGCTGCTGAGCCGCGGTGGCTCAGCTCATCGCGGCCACTGTCTTGTTCTGGGGCAGGAACTGCCGCGTAGGAGGCAGGAGATGCTGCTCCACATGCCACTGCCCCCCGCGTGACCGTGTCCGGAGAGCCCAGCACCCAGGTGGGAGGGCAGCCGAGGCTCGTGCGGGGACCTCAGAGCCTTCTGGGGTCACAGGAAGAGTCTGGCTGCGCTGTGATGGGGCCAGGAATGACACGCGTGCTTTGGGCGGTCCCAGGCGAGTGAGGCTGAGGCTCCCAGCCTAGGGGAGTCTGTGCAAGAGGCCCCCCTGAGGACAGTGGTTTTGGGGATGGTCACAGCCAGCTGGAGGCCATGCGGGCGGAGGCAGCCCAAGGGGCACGCGCTTCCCCACCCCATTCTTCTTTCGGGCGCCGCCCCACGGGGCCACAGCCTTGGGGGTCAGCTCGGCTCCCCAGCAACTCGACTCTCCTCGGCCACCTCTGTGTCTGTGTCTCAGAGGCCTGGGGCACCTGAAGCAGACTCTGAGTGGAACATTCTGGAAGTGAGGAGGGCAGTGGCCTGTCTCTTCCTCAGGGCTGTCTGGGCTGGGGCATTGTGCCGTGTTGACAGGGCCAGCAGGGGCCATCCGCGCCGCCAAGGGAACACGGACAGCCGGTCCACCTGGGCAGCAAGCGTCATGGCCGGGCAGGGTGGGCACCCCGCCTTCAGCCCCACAGCCGGCCAGAGGAGGAGGGAGAGCGTGGGGCCGATGCCAACGGGGTGGACTGGGGGATGAGGGTCAGCTGGCTCCCCAGGTCACCCGCTAGGACGGCCCTGGCTGGTCCTGGGCCCCCGAGCGCCCGCCCCCCGCCCGGACGGCGTTTGTCACGAGTCATTCCGGGGCGGGTCAGGTCTGTGCTCGAGGCGAGTGCCCCTGGCTTCGGTGGGCACGGAGGCGGCGCCGCTCCCCAGCCGCCTGCGCCCGCCGGGGCGGAGGCGGCTCCGGTGTCGGAGGACGGGGCTGGGCGACTCCGCTTTCCTGCCCTAAATATTTCATGGGGCGGGCGGCACGCGGAGCCCTGACCGCCCGGCCGAGGGAGCGGCCTCCGCCCAGACCCCCAGCTGCCCCTGGGCCGGCGGGGCGAGCCCGTCCCTGCTCTTCCTCTTCACCTAGGGCACAGCCTGGCTCCTTTTCCCATGCGGCGGGGCGTGGGTTCTGAGGCACCGGCTCCTTTTATGCACCAACAGTTTCTTTAAATCGAGGCTGTGGCGTCCAAAGAGGAGTCGCGTGGTCGTGCAGGGTGGCCCGGGGTCTGCGCGGTGGGGTTGGCCCCTCGGGCCGCGGGGCACGGGGCCTCCCGCGTCCCCGACCTCGCTGCCCGTCCCTGCACTTGGTCCCTGCACACGGCCGAAAGGCAGAGCCCCCGGCGTCCACCGACAAAATGGGGTCCGTCCTTCCAACGACATGTTTGAGCAGGAGGGGGGTCTGACACCTGCTGCCAGGTGGGTGGACCCGGAGGACTTTGTGCTGAGACACGGTGCGGGGGACAAACGCGGCGCGGGTCCTCCTCCACGAGGGCCCAGAGCGCCCGGACTCAGACGCGGGTCTGGGGAGGGGAGGGCCTCAGTGGGGCCAGAGGTTCAGACGGGGACGGGGGAAAGTTCTGGAGACGGTGGTGGCGCCGCTGCGCAACGCGAACGCACTTAACGCCGGCCCGCACCCAGGGTGGTGAAAGCGCGAGGCGGTGCCCGCACGCTTTACCGCAACACGGAGAAACAGCCCCAAAACGCGGGCAGGAGGGCCGGCCCCGCGTCCGGAGGAGGAGGCCTCTGACTAAACCAATTTCCCCCGGCCGGCCTCGCCCAGGAGGGGTCCCTTCTCATCGAAATTGCTCTCTGCCAGGGGCCAGTTCGGCCTCTCGCAGGAGATGACTTGGCCCCGGGCCCTTCCTGTCCCGCGCGGCCCCCTGCGAGGTCCCTTCCGCGCTGGGCAGGGCGGGGGAGGGGCCGCCGGCAGCGTCCAGCCTGCAGGGCCCCTCACACCGCCCCCCGGAACGGGCCCCTCCCTGGACGAGGAGGCCGGCGCGGCCTCAGCTGCCCGGCCAGGCAGCCGGCCGGGTCCTTCAGGCCCTGACCCTCCCGCCCCCCAGCCCCCTCCCCCCGAACTGGCTCTCTGGGCGCTGCGCTGACCGCGTGTCCTGGCCACGGGGCTGCAGCCCCCGCCGCCCCCTCCCTGGCTGCCCCTGGCCTCCCCCACAGGCCCCGGAGCTGGGGCGGGCACTGGGCGCCGCGGGGCGGCCTCGCCCGCCTCCCGGGCCCTTCCCGGCCCGCCTGCCGCTGCCGGCCCTCTGCTCAGTGTCGGTGGTCGGTCTCCTGCCCGCACGTCCTCCCTCCACCGGCGCCGAGCATCGCCCTCGCCTGGGTTGGCCTTGGGGGGGGTGGAGGTCCCATCCTCGCGCCCGTGGAGGGGCCCGTGTCTGCACCGTGTCGTTGGGAGTTGGGCAGACGCGGCCCGGGCTCTTTGCCGGGGGCAGGCAGCCAGGGCCCCTCAGTCCGCGGCGGCCCCGGGGGCCGGGTGGGCGGGGGCCTGCGACTCTGGAAGGGCCCTCGGAGCCGTGCTGGGTGGTGGCCCTCACCGCAGACACCCGGGACGGTGCGCAGAGCAGACCCGGCAGGACGTGTGCGTGCACAGGACCGAGGGCTCACGTGCTGCGGTTCGGGGACCCAGCCTCAGCGGGGGCGGAGGCGGAGTGACCGTTTAGGCCGCGCCGTCCGCTCGGGAGTCGGCCTTCGCCTGACTGCACGAGGCCCACCGCGGCGGGCAGGGCAGTCTGCTCTACTCGAATCCTCCGCTTCTGTCCACGTCATCCGAAGAGCCGCCGCGCGGGGACACCCGGGCAACGCGAGACCTGGCATCGGAGCAGCTGTCCCGCCTCCAGGGCCGCGGCCTCCCCGTCTGCGGGGCCCGTGGTGCCAGCCAGAGCTGCCAGACTAAGCCGCTGGCCGGGACAGCCACGGCACCCGTCACCCCCCGGCGGGCTTGGCTCCGCTCACGCCCCCGGCTCTGCTCCACCCTGAGCCCCCAGCCGGTGTCCCCGACAGCGTCCGTGTCGCGGTCCACCCTGCGGTCGCGGCAGAGCCCTGTGCCCTCCCAGCCGGGTGCCCGCCGCTGCCTGCCCCGCACGGAGCCTCCCTCCCTGGCAGCCACCTCCCCCGGGACCCACGCTCCCCTCCCTCCGGCCACCTGAGCCCTCCCCCGGGGGCCTCTCCTCGCCTCGCGTTGCCTGGAGACCCACCCGCTGCTGTCCCCCTGGACCAGACAGCGGCGTGGGCGGCGCCGAGGCCCCGCGCGAAGGGCGGGCGGAGCCCAACCCCGTTCTCGGGAGGAGGGACACCACCCTGGGGGGCGCTGGCAGCCCACCCAGTCCACCTGTCGCCTGAGTCCACCGGGCGGGGGGCAGCTGGACGCCTGTGAAGTGAGCGGACAGCAGTCAGCGGGAGCCGAGGGCCCCTGGACCCAGCCAGCCGGACCAGGGCCTCCGGCCTCGGGGGAGGGGCCTGGGGCCTGGCCCCGGGCAGGGGCCGCAGGTCCCTCAGGCCCGGCTCTCCTCCAGCCGCTGCACGGGGCGCGGCGCGGCCCGGCCTTCGTGGCCCGGGCGTCCCCCACAGCCCCCGGGAAGGCGAGCCGCTCGCGGCCACGCGGCTCGGCGGGGTCCCGGGCCACCGGCGCGTCGGGCCTGGGCCGTGTGACCCCAGAGGTTTACCCCGATACCGACGCGGGGCTCCGGCCCCCACCACGGGCAGCCCGCCCCGGAGCCTCCGGCCTGAAACTGCCGCGCCCGGAGTGCGACAGGGCTGCGCCGTGTCCGGGAGGCCGGGCCGCAGGCGGGCACCTTCCAGCACCTGTGGCCAGAGCCCCTCCTGGCACTGGCGGCCCGAAGCTGAGGGGCGGCTGCTCTGCACGTGTCACCGTCCTCCCGACTTCAGAGCGTCAGATGCACGCACGCCGGGACGGCGGGGAGGGGACCGCACGGAACTCCCGCCCCGAAGCGGAGCAGGCGGCCGCCGAGCGGGACCGTCGCAGGACCACAGCCGGGGCGAGCCAGGCCGCTGCCCCTCCGGGAGGGAGGCGACACCCGCCGAGGGTGTTGGGCTCCAGTGCTTGCGGCCAGCCGCCCGCCCCCGCGGGCACCGTCCCAGAGCGAGCCGGACCTCCCCGCGTGGCGCCAGGCTGTGGCCTCGCGGTGGGGCGGGGGCCTCGGGAGACGCTGACCCCCGCCGCCACGCGTGAGCTGCCCTCAGCCCTCCTGGCCTATGTGGGCCCAAGGGTCACAGTGGCAGTGCTGTCACCGGCCCGGCTGCCCGCCGCGGGAAGCCCCCCGGGCTTAGAGGTCAGGGGACCTGGCTCTTCCGCCCGCTGTGCTGCGAGCGGCGGTGGCGTGAGCAGGACACGAGGCCGGGCCCACGAGGGAGGGTGGGGCTCGGGGCACCGGGTGGCCCCGGAATGACTTGCTGCTGCCCCGAGGGGCCACGGCGTTCCGGGGGGGCCACGGGGACAGGGCACAGGGGTCGCGGCCTGACGCTGTCCCACTGTGCACAGAAGGCTGCGGGGGCAGTGGGAGTGGCGTCCTGGGCCCCCCCCCCGGTGCCCGCGCACTGCCAAGCTGGACCCGCACCCTGTTTTAGCTTCGAGGCTTGTCACGGGCTACGTGGTGGCCGCGAAGGTCATGCCCACGTCCCAACCCCGGCTCCTGTGAACGTGGCCTCATTCGGGAAAAGGGTCTTTGCAGACGTGACTCAGTTAAGGACGTGGCAATAGGGGCTCATCCTGGGCCATTCCGGTGGCCCCGAGTCAGTGGCCTCGTAAGCGACACGGAGGGGACAGACGCGCAGAGAGAGGAGCAGAGTGGGCAACGCGGCCACAGCCCAGGGACGCCCAGGACACCGGGTGCTGGGGAGGCTGGCGGACCGTCCCCGAGCCTCCGGAGGGAGTGTGGCCCCGAGTCACTTCGCTGTCACGCTTCCGGCCCCGGGCTCCGAGTGCGTGTGTTTCTGTGTCGAGCCCGTTTGTGACTCTGGGTCACAGCGGCCTCAGGGACCAACGCAGGCTGAGTGGTGCCCGCGGGGCCCGGGCGGGCTTGCCTGGAGAGGGCTCTGGGGGTGGGGCGGGCGCGGAAGGAGAAGGGACGCGACCCCGGGCGTCCCCGCCCCGTGGCAGCCCCACGGGGCAGCCCCACGGTCCGGCCTCCAGCCCACGCCGGGACCAGCCCTGCAGCCAGGAGCCAGGGCCTCCCGGGGCGAGGTGGACCCCCGCAGGGGGGTGACCGGTGTCCTGGGGCCGGTGGGCGGTGGCGAGACCGGGACTGAGTGACCGAAGGAGCCTGATGCTGGGACCTGAGCCAGGAATCGGTGCCCGGAGCAGACCCGGCTCCAAAGTGTAGCCTGGCCAGCAGCCCAGTCGCCGGAGTCTGCCCTCGGGAGGAGCAGGGCGGGGGGCGTCACCCTCCGCCCTGCAGGGCCCCCGGGGAGCCAGCAGCCGAAGAGCAGCCCTGAGCGGAGACCCCACCCGCCTCCTTGGCCACAGCCTCTCCTGGGCGGGAGCCTCCGCGTCCCTGCACAGGCCCCGGCCGGCGACACTGCCGCTCTGCCCCGCGGCCCCTGGGTCCGCTGGGTCCGCGTGGGGAGGCCCCGCCCGCACTTTGTCCCCTCCCCTGCCCGCACTTTGTCCCCTCAGCCCTTCGAAGTCTGCTCAGGGCCGGGCTGGCCACCAGGCCGCGCCTGGAAGCCGGGAGCGACTTCAGAACCCAGCGGGGGGGCGGGCACGGCGCGTCCCCTGGGGAGGTCGGGGCAGGGAGCTCGGCGGCCGCAGCGCGGCCAGGCCTCGGGCCACGCGCAGCGCCCGCCCGCGCCACCGGGCACGCAGAATGGGGTCCGGCGGGCCCGCGGCCGGTCAGTGGGACTCGGCGGCAGGCGGCCTGGAGGGACAGTGTGCGCTTTCCCCGAGGGTCCTGCGAGCTCCGTCCACGCGCTGCTCTGGTGACCAGGGCCGAGCTCCGGGGGGCCGGGCCCTTCCCCTTCCCGTTGGGCCCGTGGGGCTGGCAGTGGCCGAGCCTCGTGGTCCCCACACGTGGTGCCAAGCCCCGGACCGAGGCCGGCCCGGCCCACGAGAGCCCGCCCGTGCTGGGGGCGCAGCGGTCAAGTGTCCACTGTGCGCGGTGGTCTCCGGGTGGACCCACCCCCAGGGAACCTCACTGTCCAGACGAGGCCTGGCTGGCCCTGGGGGGACACCTGGCCTGGCCACCGAGGCCAGGAGGGACTGGGCAGAGGCCCCCGAAGGGGGAGGAAGCCGGGGGTGGGTGACAGCGGTGGGTGAGGGCGGCAGAGGACTTGCGCGTGGCTGAGGCCCCCGTCGGCTCCGGGCTCTGGCTGCCCAGGTCGCACGGAGGGCCCCGTGTCATCTGCGGTCTGTCCCCGGCCGCTGTGTGTGCGGCGTCCCAGGGCGGGGCCATTCCTGCGTCCACATCCTGTTGGTCTGGGGGGCAGCCCACGTGCCCCCCAGTGATGGGGCACAGCCCTTGCCCTGCAGGCAGAGTGAGCTCGAGGGGTGGAAGCCCAGGGAGATGGTGACCCCGAAGTGACCACGGAAGAGATGTCGGCCACTCTCTGGGGGGACGCTGAGGGGACGCTGGGGGACACTGTGCGACACCGTGACACTGTGGAGACACCAGGGGACACTGTGGAGCTCTGTGGGGACGCTGGGGGCGCTGTGGGGACACAGGGGACAGCGTGACCCCGTGGGGGGAGCAGCAGGGTCCCGGGTCTCCTGCGCTGGTGGGCGGCCCAGGGCCCCGGCCTCCCGGGACAGTGCCGAGCAGCGGGACGGCCAGCAGGGGGCGGGGAGGACCACGGCGATGGCCGCAGCAGGTGCCCGGCCCGGGTGCCCTGCCCCCAGCCTGTCCTCCTGCCAGCCCCGTCCTAAGGTCCAGGGGCCTCATCCACCATCCAGACCCTGCTGGAGGCCATGGGGACAGGAGGGGTTCCGGAAGGTTCCAGCCCAACCTCACGGCCCTCACTCAGAGACCCTCTTCTTGTCCTGTTGACCCCACCCCGCGGCCCTAAGCCTGTCACAGCCCCCAGACCACGCCCCATCGATTCCTGCCCGGGACCCGGGCCTGCTCCCCCGGCCACCCCCCTGGCCCCTGCCCGCGGGGAGAGGCCCCTCTGCCCCCGGCTGGGGCCCTGGGCCCGCCCCCACGAGGCGCCCCTAAGGCCGGTGAGGCCCCTCGGGGAGGCGTGCCCCGCGCAGGGCACGGGCCGCAGGGCGCCCCCTCGCAGCCGGCCTCAGCGGGTCCCGCGGCCCTGGCTTCTGAAAGGTCCTGGCGGGTCCACCCCAGCGGCGGGGGCGTCGGAGCCGCCTCCACGGCAGCGGATGGGGACATCGGTGGTTTCCTGCGTTTTCTGACCCACGCCCAGGCGGGAAGCCGTGGGGCCGAGGTGCTCGCCGGGGCTCGGCCTCCCCTTGTGGGGGAAACGGAGGCGGCGGCCGCGGGCTGCCGGGCGGAGCCTCCTCCACGCGCCTGACCGCAGGCTCCCGCCGGGGTCGGTGGCGGTGTCAGCGGCGGGCGCGCGCCCCTGCTGAGTCACCGGCTCCCCGTGGAAGCGGGCTCCGCGCGCTGGCGACTGTCACCGGCCCGAGCCTTCCCTTCTCCCTGTTTCACCGGGTCAGTTCCCCAAGGTCGAGGCTGCAGGTCTCCTCTCCGGGCGACGTCGGCCCCGTCACTGACTGCTGCGAGCTGTCACGTTCACGCAGGGGCGGCTGCAGGGGCCGGCCTGGCCGGGCACCCACCTGGAGCCCACGGCCTCCCCACCCCTGGGGGCCCACGGGGCACTGTGGCCCCTCCTGGCCCGGGCCCCAGGGCGACTGGGCGGAGCGATCGGGGAGAGGCCCGGACGTCTGCCAGGCCCTGGCGCCCGGGCTCTCAGCTGCCCCACACGGCCCCGAGGACGTTCCCCGTGGCCTTCGTACCACCCGCGCGTGGGGTCGGGGCTCCAGCAGACGCTGCCCTTTGGGTGGGGAGGCGGTGGGCGCCACGCCCTCCCGCTTTCCCGGTGCCCAGACGGGCAGCGCCCCCGGCCGCGCCACTGCGCGGGCCTTCGAGCCCCACGCGGCGCGACCTGCCGTCCCGCCCCTCCGTGGGGGCGCGGTGCGGTTCGGCGGCTCCGAGCACACCCGCCGCCGGCACCGCCGTCTCCAGACGTTAGGACTTCGCTCTTTCTGTGGCCGAGGAATACGCCACCATGAGCGGGTGCCCCCTCGGCTCTCGCCGACGGCCCGCGGTCGCGCCGGGTCCCCTCCGCAGGTCGTCCCGTGGGCAGCGCTGCCTGGAACGCAGGGCGCCCGGTCCTGACGGACTCGCGCTTCGGGTTCCTTCCGATAGAAGCATCCAGAAGCGGAACTGCTGAGTCACAAGGGAGCTCGATTTCTAAGGTTTTGAGGGTTTTTCCAAACGGCCCTCCAGGGCGGCCGCACCCGCGCTCGTCGCCACCACAGCGCACGAGGGTCCCTCTCGTCCCCTCGCCGCCCCCCCCCGTCGGTGCCAGCCGCGGGCGCGGCCACCTCTCCGCGTGCTTCGGCCTCGCTTTCCCGTGACGACCAGCCGCTCGGAGCGTCCCCTCACGCGTCTGCGGGTCCTCCCCGGGGGAGCGCCCGTCCGGGCCCTGCCCGTCTCTGCAGACCCGGTCGCTTGTCCCTGAGGCTACGCCGCCTGCGATCCGCGTGCGTTTGGAGGTCCCCTGCTCCCCGGCGCGGCGGCGCCCACCGTGCCCCCCCGGGTCGTCTTGGCAGCCGCCGTCTGTTTCCTTCACGGTCCCGAGTGGCGGGTCCCGCTGTCGGCCGTTTCCTTCGCGTTCCCCGCCCGAGGGTCGTGTCCGAGGAGACCCCGCCGGAAGCGGCGTCGGAGAGCGGCCGCTGCCCGTCTGCCCGGGACCGTGTGCTCCAGGCCTCTCCCCGAGTTGCTCGCCCGTACGCGCAGCCAGAGCGCGGCTGGCCTCGCGGGCCTTTAATCTCGGCGTCTGTCCGTCCAGTGTCCCCACCACCGTCTGCGACCAGCCCGCCGCTCCCCGTCGCCCCCTTTGTCACGGGCTGGCCAACCGGACGGGTGCGGGTGTGCGCCTGGGCTCCCCGTGCTGTCGCGTTGACCTTCGCGTCTGTTTTCACGCCGGGGACGTGCCGCTTTGACCACGAGAGCCGGGCGGCATGGTGTCGGGGCCTCCGGCTTTGTCTCCTTCCTCAAGATTGTCGTGGCTGTTTGGGGCGTCCGTTTCCGTCTCGACTTTTGGATTCTTTGTCCTCGTTCTGGGGAGAGCGCGGCCGGGATTTCGACAGGGACCGCCCGGACCCTGTCGGCCGCTTCGGGTCGGGCCGTGTGGCCGTCCCAGCCGTGTTGGTTCCCCCCGCCCACGAGCTCGGCGTCGCTCCCGTTCACTCGTGTCCCCGCAGCTTCTGTCTCCCAGGCCTCGCCATTTTCCGAGCTCGGGCCCTTGACGTCCTCAGTTAATTCGTTCCTGGGCATTTTATTTCGATGTAATTGCAAGCGGGCCTGCTTTCTCCAGTTCCCTTCCTGGCGGCTCGTTGCCGGTGCAGGGGAATGCAGCCGACCCCGCGTGTTTCCTGCGACGCCACTGGGCTCGCGCTCGGTTCTGACAGTTTTCGTGGAACCGCTAGGGTTCTCTGCGTGTGGCGTGCGTCACGTCACCTGCGAGTGGTGGCAGTTTTGCTTCTCCGTCTCCGCTCGGATGCCTTTCGTTTCCCTTCCTCGTCTGACTGCTGTGGCCAGGGCGGGGGGACGTGGGCGTCCTTGAAAAGCTCGCTCTCGAGGGGTCGGTCCTGCCGTCCACCTCTGGACCGGGCCGGGAGGGTCATCTGTGCATGGCCGGTGGCCTGGACACGGCACCAGGCGGCCCGCGTGGGTGAACAGCCCTTCCCTGGCCCTGGAGGGCCAGGGGTCAGAGCCGTCGGAGGTTGGACGTGCGAGAGCAGCCCCTCCCCCAGCCTCCTCGCCTGCCTGCGGGGTGTGGGGACCCAGCGGCTCCTCGGCCACAACGCCCGGCGACTTCTCCCCCTCCTCGCCCTCGACCGTCCAGCAAACCCCGACACGCGCGGCAGCTGCCGTCCTGCTTGCCACCGTGTTTTCCTGGCCCCCTCAGGCCTCGCACGCTGTCCCCCAGGGCCTCCCCCCCAAAGGCGGGGGCTGTTCCCCAGGACACAGGGAACATTCCAGATGCCCCCGGCGATCACTGGCCAGTGGACCAGACACCTGTCGAATGACCGAGCGCACGTCCCCCTGAGCCAGGGCCCCGCGTCTGCCTGGGTGACGTTTTTCTCTGCGCGTTGGAGCCCCCCGGCCCTGGGCCTGAGCGGTGGGGCTCGGCTCCCTGTCCCTCGGGAAGCCCGGGGCACCCAGGGGGGCCCTGCCCTGCCTGCCGCCGGCGCGGCGTGCGGCTCGGAGCCTGGCCGAGTGTTCATTTCCCAAACGCTTCCAGGCCTGCCAGGGCCCCCGGCAGTCCCGGGAGTGCCCCAGCCGGGCAGGGACCCGCCCTCCGGAGGCGAGAGGCACGGCTGTCCCTCGGGGAGAACAGAGGGGCTGCAGGGCGGCCTGGTGGGGTCCAGGCACGCCTGTGCCCTGATGAGGACAGGGCCGTGGGCGAGAGGGGGAGCGGGGTCAGCAGGGGTGCGAGCAGGTGGGAAGGTCTGCGGGAGGCCACCGACCTGGGGTCTCGAGGGTCCGCCCCCGCGGAGGGCAGCGGGTGAGAGAACGGACCGGAACCCGGAGAGGGTGTGGGAGGTGGGGGGCGGGGCGGGGGCTTCTGTGGGGAGCAGGTCCGGGTTGGTGTCCGCAGGAGCGGGAGGTCACAGGGCCACGGCCGGGACGCGGAGCGGGCGGGTGACCAGCCCGGGCTGCCCCGGGCCACCCCAGGGGCAAAGGTGTGCACACGCGGTGCGAGCCTGTGCACACGCCCACACTCGGCTCGCACGCGCACGCACACGTGTGCACACGCACGCGCACCCCCCCCCCGCCTGCGCGCCCACGGGCGTCTGTCGCCGCGGTCAGGCGCGTGGGCGGCCGCCCGGCGGGTGCCGGCGGCAGCGGATGAGCTCACCTCCTCGCCGGCCTGCGGGCCTGTAATTTAACTGACGACGTTTCGGATCGTTCTCTGCTCGCCACGCCCCCTCCGGGTAAAACACCGGACGGGACAGGCCGCCCGGCCCGCAGGCGCAGGTCAGACACCCGCAGGGGCGTCGCCTGCCCCACCGTGGCTCCCTGTCCGTTCCGATGCCACAGGCCGACGGGGGAGAACTGGGCAACGGGTTTTTTCAAAAAGTGCCCGGGAGAGTTTCGTGTACTGGGTCTTACCTCCGCCTCAGGTGTGGGGAACACTTACGGGTGAAGCCATCGGGCGTGTGCGTGCGTGTGTGAGGGCCGGACGGGGCCGGGCACGGGGCCGGGCACGGGCAGGGCCTCAGCGTGGTCCCTGTGGGGACACGGCTCAGCCCACGGCACTATCCTCGTCATTCTTCCTGGGTCCCCCGCGGGGACGGCTGGTTCCCAGGCGTGGTTCTGGACTTTTCCTCGTCGTTTAGTCCGGGTATTAGTGCGCAGTCGTGTGGCTTCTGCAGCTCAGGGACTCCCCAGGCAGCCGCCGCTCGTTTTCAGCGCGTACCTGTCAACCTGTCAACCTGGCCCCGAGAAGACGGGAGCTAATGGCTCGCAGGGTTTGCACACGAAACCGCTCTCCGCGGACCCCAGGGACAGCCCGCGAGTCGGACCCCGGGGACAGCCCGCGAGTCGGACCCCGGGGACAGCCCGCGAGTCGGACCCCGGGGACAGCCCGCGAGTCGGACCCCGGGGACAGCCCGCGAGTCGGACCCCGGGGACAGCCCGCGAGTCCCGCGGCCCCGCGATCGGGGCAAACGTTCAGGGTTGGGACGAGGTGCTTAAGCGGAGAGGCCGTTCGTTCCCCGACTCGGGAGCTACCACCGGACGTCCCCGCCTCCCTCCTCTGAACGGAGAAGACAGTCGACCTGGTCCAGTGGGTGAAGCGGAATCTGAGGCCTAAAACCTGAGGCGATGGCTCAGCCGGTTCAGACATCGTTCGGCAGGACGGACGGCGACCTCGGCTCCCCCGTGCGTCCAGGCCCGTGGCCGGCGGACACGCGGACGTGTCCCTCAGACACCGACGCGGGGCCCTGGCCACAGCCACGCTCGGCGGGAGCCTCGGCCTCGGCCCTCGCGGCTCGCCAGGGCCCACGGTGTGACCTTGGGACGGGCCGTGGTCACTTTATCTGGCCGTGGGTAATAATAGGCTGGAAATCGCCGCCCTGGGCGCCCGAGTGGCCTGCTTATCTCTGGGCGCAGCCGCTGCTTAATTTAAACGATGGCGAGGTATTTTTGTCTCGGCGATGCTGGCACGGGCTGCGGGACGCAGAGGGGACGAGCGGAGGCCGGCTCCTTCCCCTGCGCCCGCCCCGTCCCCTCCCAGGGGGCTCGTGTGTGCGCGCGCGCGTGAAACGGTGACAGGTCGTCCCGCGTCGCCCCATACAGGGCGAGTCATTCAGTAAAGCAAAGCGGTTCACGGGGGCCCGAGGGCGGGAGCAGCCCGCGCGTCCACCCCCAGGATCCATCCATCGGTGAGCCGGGCAGGCGTGTGCGCGCGCACGGTGGGAGGGTGCTCAGCCCTGAAGAGCAGGCGATCCCGACACGGGCACAGAGGGACGGGCGCCGTGTGACGTCACGCGCACGAGGCCCCTGGAGGGTCGGGTTCACAGAGACAGAGGCAGGTGTGGGTGACCGGAGGGACACATGGAGGTGCCCGGCTCGTCTGCGGCCAGACACCTGCCCAGTGGGACAGACGAGAGGCGCGCGGGATCCCGTGTGGGCTGCAGCCTCGGCCCCCGGCGCTCTCGTGGGCCCCGGGCGGCTTCGTGCCTTAGCGAGCACTGGCGGGCCTGCCCTCTCGGTGCTGCCAGGCGACGGCAGGGCCCAGGTCGCCCACTGCCAGGGAACGAGACCCGGGCCCGGGCGGTGACGGGTGGGCACAGCCACCCTCCCGCGCCCACGGCGGGGTCGGCCCCCCGTGCGGCCCCTCCCGGGTCAGAGCCCGCGGCCCCAGCGGTGCCCTCCTGCCGTCTGCCCACGACGGGGTTGCCTGCCCTTGGCTCCAGGCGGACGGGCTCACCGGCCTCCGCCACCGCGGGCTGGGAGGGGGCGCGTGGCAGTGCGGCTCACGCGTGCGGCTCCACGGGACACACTCGGTCGGCGGCCCTGGCCTGCCGACGGGCACAGCGGAGATGCAGGGACCGCCACGGTGCGCGTCCGCGACCGGCCACGGTGCGCGTGTCCCCGGGGCCTGCGCGTCCCCTCCCCCACCCACCTGCCGCCAGCCCTGCCAGCTGGTGAGGCCCGGCCGGGGGCAGGGACGGTGTTGGCGCCCGCTTTCCCGCGCTCGGGGGCGGCTTTGGGGGGACAGAGCGTGACGCCAGGACAGCCCCTTGGGCAGCTTCTCCCTCGTGAGGGCTGAGTTCCGAGGCCGCCGTCGTTCTCGGCGTCCAGCCTGGCTTTGCAGCCCCTGGCCGTAGCCGTGCTCCCGGGGCTGGGGTCCTCCCCGGTGGCTTTGCCCTGACGGCCTTGCCGTGGGGTCCCGTGAGCTGGCCGGGTGGCCGGACTCCCCCCAGCCCCGGTGGGACCCAGGCTCCCCGAGGGGCGAAACGGGCCGGCACCCGGCGGTGACACCAGTCACATGCCGACGGAGACTGAGCGAGTCCCGTGCGGTGGCCTTCGAGGGACTGGGTGGCGAGGAGCAAGCTGCGCGTGCGGTCGGCTGGCGTGGACTGGGCTTCGGGGGAGATGGAGCAGCGAAGGGGAGCGGCCGCCTAGACGGGGGTCAGAGTGCCCAGGTCCAGGCCGCTGCTCCTGTCCCCACCCTGCCCCGCGGCCCTGGCTGGCCCTTCCCTGGAAGTCGCCAGGGACTCTCCAGAGCGCGGGTGTGCTCCCGGCCCCCACCCTCGCACTCGCCTTCTGGGGCAGGGTGGGGCCTGCGGCCTGGCTGGGCGCCTGGGCGGGAGCTGGCCGAGGGCCACGGTGTGGGCCAGGGACGCCAGGAAGCCCCTTGCCGTGACCCGGAGGGCCGGCCCTGACCACCCACCCCGGACGGTCCACCTCTGGGGGGAGGGGGAGGCCAAGTCACTGGCCCACCCGGCCCCGGGCCACTTCCCTGCGAGACGCAGAGTGGTACGTGCAGCCCGGCCGGAGTGGACAGAGGTCACACGGTGGCCGGGCAGGGCGCGTGCTCACTCCCAGCCTTTCCTTGAGGCCGACGGCCCTTGGGAGCCTGGGGGGACCGTGAGGGTGGGGGAGACAGCAGCCCCCCACCCGGCCTGGTGCGGGCTGCTGGGCAAGGGCCCTGGCTGTGGCCCCGGGGGGGGGGTGAGGGGACAAGGCGGCAGCAGCCATGGGGCTGGCCTCTGCCTACGGGTTCCCAGGTGCAGCCACGTGTTGCAGGGCGTTTCCCTCGCCCCTGAGAGGCGTCAGGTGACGCGCTGACCAGAGGCCCTCGGGGTTCTGGAAAGTGCCTGCGACCTGGCTCAGGTGCTGACCATTCCCCCCCCACCCCAGGTGCCTGGGACCTGCCTCAGGTGCTGACCCAGGCTGGGGAGAAGCTCCCGGTCCCCGGGCAGTTTTCACACATCAGACTTGGCCAGGCCCCCTTTCTGGACCAATCACAAAGCCCGCCCGCCTCCCCCCCTGCAGTCTCCGGAACATTCCAGCGGAGGAGGTCTGGTGTGCTTATCACTGTGCTGTGCGGTGAGGCTTATCTCCTTTCAATTAGGACAATCAGCTGTGACCCCGGGCCCTGCCTCCGGGGAGGTGAGGTCAGTCCTCTGCCCGTTGCTCTGCCTTTCTGGGGGGGCCAGGCCACAGGCTCCGCCAGCCGCCCCCTCCCTGGAAGAACCCTCAGGAACTCGCCGTCCGCGGGGTTTAGCTCAGGCCATTCTGAGGTCAGTTTCCGGGGCTTCCCCACGTCCACGACCGCCAGGTTTGGCCAGACGCTGGGCAGGGTTTTCTCCTCGGGGCACACGGTGCGGCTTCCTGCTGGGATGACCCCCAGACCCTTCGTTTGGCCTGGCGTGGAGTCGATGGAGGCCACTGTGACCCCTGGCCGTGTCCGGGCATCCTCGCTGCCGCTATGACCCCTGGCCGCATCCTGGTGGCCTTGCTGGTTCAGGGCGCACGGCTGCTCCTCCCTCCTCGCGGTTTTGGAAGGTCGTTGTGACGCCCTGGGCCTCCCGCACGGAGGACTCCGGGTCCTTGTGGTGGGTGCTGGCGGGACCATTCCTGGCGTTGGCACCCCGGCCGCGCTGTACCCCACCCGGTGCATCAGAGGGGACTGTACCAGCTGCGGACTCACCCCCAGCCCCAAAGCCTGGCCTCTGGCACGGCCTTTCCCTGAAGCCGACAGCAAACACTTGTCCAAGCTTCACTTGAAAGGAGGTTCCACGTGGAACCAGACGAGGCCTTGGGGCTCACAGGTCACCATGCGCTCGGGACGGCCGCTGCCCTCCGTGCCAACTCCGTTGAGCCTTCGGCTTGTGCTGTGCTTCGTGAGCCCTCGTGGCGAGGCTGGTATGTGGGTGCCGGGGGTGCCAGCTTCAGAGGCACAAAGCCGCAGGGATGGCGGGCTAGGCGTGCTCTGCTGTGGACCCCACTCCCCGGGCTCAGAAAGTGGGCGGATGGGGACCCGCAGCGGACCCCCGGGCGTCCCCCAGGCTGTGGCCGAGTGCTGGGCCAAACACCCGGAGGGCCAGGCCTCTTGCGATTTCTGCGTCCTTTCCACGGTGTCACCTTCTCAAATACCAAAGGAGGCCCAGCCAGGCCTCCGAGGCCATTAGTGGGGGCCCCGTCCTCCTTGGGGATCCGCGTCCTGCCTGCGCGTGCACCCCGAAGCTGGAGGCGAAGGGCGGGCGGGTGGCCTGAAGCACCCAGCCACCCGCACCCGGGACGTCCTGAGCTGGGCACGGCGGGCAGAGCAGGGCCAGCTGGCAACAGGACGTCAGAATAACTTTCCAGGGTCATTGAAGGTTGTGGTCACTCGTGTTTTCGATACGCCCGTCCGCCGTGATGAAACAGGGAGCTCTCCCCTGGAGTTATGAAACGATTTTATTTTGAAACGTACAGAAAAGTGGACGAAGACCGCAAGGACACACACGCTGGCAGGCCCGCACGGCCCCTCCCAGCTGCCCCACCCCTCTCCGTCCCCTGGGTCTCCTTCACCCCTCTCATCTGGCAGCTCCGGGTCTGTGGTTTTTGTTTGCATATGCTCAGGTGACAATGACGTTGTTCAGGACCCAGGACATTGTTTTTCTGAACCCCACAACCAGTTAGGTCCCCAGGGCAGGTGGCTTGTCCTGCCCTGCCCCTTCTCAGTGAGGGACATGTGTCCCCAGGGCCATCGGCAGGACTCATGAGCAGGAGGGGCCCGGAATCGGGGTCACGGGGTGGAGCTTGGGGTGAAGGGACTGATGCAGGGTCAGTTTGGAGCCCCTGCTGTCTACTGTGGCAGGGCGGGGGACGTATGCTGTCCCTGGATGGACAGTCCCTTTCCAGGCAAGCCTGGCCCTGGGTCCACCCTGAGGGTCCTCCCCACAGGACAGCCAGGAGAGCTCTGGTCCCACAGGGCAGCCGAGGGCTCCAGATGCGTCCCCTCCCCTCCACGGCCTCTCGCTTGCCCAAGGCTCACCACACGGCTGCTCCAGAAACAGAGCTTTGGCTTCGGGTGGAGGGTCTCCCTGCTGTCCCCGCCCCGCCCCTCGTTCCTGCTCCTCTGTCCCCGCTCTGTCAGGCTCTGCCTCCGCCAGCTGAGCGGCCAGCAGCTTCCTCCTTCGTGGGGGGACCAGCCGCCGCCGGGCCCACACCACCTGCTGGGCCAGGCCCTTCCAGGCTGGCACAGCCAGCGCCTGCTGGTGGGGGTGGGCGGCCCGGGTGCTGACCGCAGGCCTCCACCCTCTGGGCGGTTGGGGCAGAGCGTGGGACCGAGGCCACCCCAAGTCTCCTCTTTGTCCTTCAGTGGGGATGGCTTTTCCCACGGCTGTGCCGGAGCGGGGAGCTGGGGACCGGCAGAGCCCACAGCCCGGACCCCCCCTGCCTGCAGGGACTCGCGGGCCTCTCGACCCCCCCAGGCCACGCTGGCCACCCCCATCAGGGTGCCGACGCCTGTGGCCCGCCACCCGCGCTCCGGGGCTAAAACGGGGGACTCCGTGCGCCCAGCGGCCCTGACGTTCGCACCGGCGTCGGTTGGGCGCAGAGGGGGCCGTCACGGCTGAGAGGGAGGGAGGGAGGGGCGTCGGGCAGCACCTGCCGCCCCTCCGGGCCGGACCGCGGACCGAGACCCAGGGCAGCCCCCGCCCCGGGGCGCCGTCGAGCCGGGGACGCAGGGGGCGCAGGGGGGGCGGGGGGCGGCGCCGGGGCCGGGGGTGGGGGGCGCGGGGCTCCCCAGGCTGGGGCCGCGGGACGGGCCTCCTGGGCCGCGCCCCGCCCGGAGCCGGCTTCGCCCGGGGCGGCGGGGCCGCAGGTGGGGTCACGTGGCGGGGCGGGGCCCGGGGCGGGGCCAGGAGGGCGTGTCCTCGCGGGCCCCGCCCCCACGCCCCAGCCCCGCGGCGGGAGCGGGCGGAGCGGACGGCGCGCGCCGGGCCGGAGCCGGGGCCGGAGCCGAGTGGCCGGGGCCGGAGCCGAGTGGCCGGAGCCGGAGCCGAGTGTCCGGAGCCGAGTGTCCGGAGCCGAGTGGCGGGGCCGGCGCGGGCGCCATGCCCACCAACTTCACCGTGGTGCCCGTGGACGCGCGGGCCGACGGCGCCCAGGACGCGGCGGCCGAGCCGAGCGACGCGCCGGGCGCCCCCGAGGGCCGCGCGCCCGAGCGCCCGGGCCGGGGTAAGGCGGCCGCACCTGCCGGGGGTGCGGGGTGCGGGGGTGCCGGGGGGTCCCGGAGGGTGCGGGGGGTCCCGGGGGGTCCCGGAGGGTGCGGGGGATCCCGGAGGGTGCGGGGGGGCTGGGGGGTCCCGGAGGGTGCGGGGGGGGTGCCGGGGGGTCCCGGAGGGTGCAGGGGGGTCCCGGGGGGTGCAGGGGGTTCCCGTGGGGTGCCGGGGGTCCCCGCGCCGCTCCCCTGCCCTCCCGGTCCCCCCGCCCCCCCCCCGCCGCCCCCGCGCGCCCTCCGCCCGCCCGGGCCTCCCCCTGCGGCCCCTCCCCCCGCCTCGCCGCGCCCCCGCGGCTGGGGGACCCCGTCCCCTCCCGTCCCCCGACTCCCCGGGCTCGGGGGCCGGCGCCGCGGGCGCGCGTGGGCGGCGGGGCGCCCCGGGGCGGGGGGGGGGACGGGGGCGGCGCGGCCCGCGGCGCCTTCCTGCTTCCTCGGCCTTTGCTCCCCGCGGGCGGGCGGCGGGGCCGGGCCGGGCGGGGCGGACGAGCCCCCGCGGCCTGCCCCGTGCGCCCCTCGGGCCGCCCCGTCCGCGTCCGGGGTGGGGGGCGCAGGGCCCGGGGGGGCGTTGGGGGGGGTGGGGGGGCGCCCAGCTGGGACCCGGCCCCCCCGCCCCGCAGCCCGGCCCCGGGCCCTGGCGCTTTCGCTTTCCCTCCGGGGCCCCCAGGCCCGCTGCCGCCGGGCCCTGCGGCGGGGCGGTGGGGGGGGCGCCCCGGGAGCCCCCCTGTCCCCTCTCCCGCTCCCTCCCTGCACACAGTGGGGCGGGGAGGGCACCCCCGCGGTCTCGGCCAGGGCCGGCCCCCGCCCCCCCAGCCCTGAGGGAGGAGGAGGCCGGGCGGAGGGCACAGGGCCTGACCGACCACCGCCCGCCCCGGGAAAGGTCATGCCCCTCTGGGCCGCTGCCGGAAGGTGCCCTCCTCGTGGGCTGCTGCGCCCTCCGTCTGGGGTCCTGCCCCGCCTCCCAGGTGTCCCTTCCTTCAGGGCGAGGCACCTGCCCAGCCTTGCTCTGCACCTGGCCAGGGGCTGGTCGCCCGCTCCCTGACCCGCGGCCCGGCGTGGGCTCAGAATCTCTGTCACCACCGCCCGTGGTTCGGAGGGCCCCGGCGCGTGTGCCCTGTGGTCCCTGGGCAAGCAGCTTCCTGGGGCCACCGGCAGCCGCCCCCTGCCCAGAGGAGCTGGGCGTCAGGTTCCGGCCCTGCCGGCCCCTTCTTGGGACGTTGGGGCTGGCTTCGAAGCTGGGGTGACTTCCTCCTGCTCGTCCCTTCCGCTCCCATAGCTGTACCGTGGTGCCCTGGGCCTGCAGGGTGCCCCTGCTGCTGCCGGTGGGTGAGCGTCTCGCCCAGCGGGTCTCGAGCCCCAAGCACCACCCTCCACCCCCTGAGTGCTTTTGGTTTCTGAGCCCCCCTCGGGTTCGGGGGCTGGACAGGCATCACACTCGCCCGGGTGACCGCAGACGCAGGAGCACCCAGGGTGGGCCTTGTGCTCACTCGTGAACGCACCCCTCACGGTCTGAGCTGCGCTGTGACACCAGCTGAGCTGGCACGGAGCTAGCCCGGGCCGTGGACGTTTGTGTCCTACGCTCTTCACGTCTCCTCAGAAAGACGGAGGGGGAGGTCACCTTGCTGCGCCGTCACGGTGCTGTTCTCTCTCCAGCAGCGCACCGTCCGCTCTTAGAGATGCCCTGCGACGGGCACCGTGTCACTGGCATGCTGGTGGGGGTCTGCGGAAGCCGCCGCACGCCCTGCTTGTGGGGGCAGGTCCTGCAGGAGCTGGGAGCAGCCAGGCTGAGCCCCTTCCACGGGCCGTGTGTGGGGTTCCCCCCCGTGGTCCCAGGCAGCGGCCGTGCCTGTCGCGTCACGGGATCACTGAAGCCCGCGGACGGTCCCTCCCAACCCCGGCGGCCCTCAGACCCCAGAGAGGTGCCTGGCTTTCTGGGCGGGCCTCCGGGTGGCGGTGGGGAAAGTGTGGGCAGACCCTGCGCCCGGAGCCCTGGCCGCTGTGGACGTCGGCGTGGGGCCCCAGGGCGTGCGGGGAGGACCGCGTTTTCCCGCGGGGCGTGGGGAGGGACGGCGCTGTGCCCACCTCGCCCAGCGTGCAGCGAGGCCAGATCTGGCCTGAGTCCTGGAGACCGTGACACTGGAGCAGTAGGGCGCCTGCGGCCTCCGGGCCTCCCCGGGAGCCTGTCATCCATCTCGGGGTGAAGCAGCCGCACGGTGGGTGCCAGACGCCGGGCATCGACCTGGGATTAGTGCTGCTGCCTTGACCCTGGCTCCCCGGCGGGCCGGCCTGTGCCTGGTGCCTCAGACCCGGGCAGCGGCCCTGCGCCCCGGCTGCCCCGGGGTGGTCAGGGCCCCGAGCAGGAGCCGCTCCCCCGGGCGCTGGGAGGGAGGACAGACGCGGGAAGCGAAGGCCAAGGCCGGGGTCGGCCTCTGCTGCGGACACACTTGGGGCCCACCCGCCGCCCCTCCCCTGGCAAGGTGGGGCCTGGTGTTCTGGAATGACGGGGGCTCGGCTTCCCTGGGGGCCGGTCCCCTGCGTGACGGGTCACTTCTTCTGCATCTTCCTGTGGTGGAGACTGGTCTGGAAGTGGGAAGGACAGGGTTGTCTGTGTCCCTGTCCTCCCTGCTGTGTTTCTCAGGGAAGGTGCTCAGGAGGTGGAGGAGCAGGGGCGTCCTCCCGCCTTTGGGGCGCAGTGGTTGTAGCTGACTTGGGGAGCCCCCGCCCCAGGCCCCGGGCCCCGGTCCCCGAGGAAGCCTGCGCTGCAGCCTCTGTGGCCGGGCGTCTGCCCTGTGCAGCTCGTGGCCTGTCTCCCGCCCCGCGGCCCACGGCCTGAGGCTCCCTGCGGCTCTGACTCCGCCTCCTCTGCTCCCAAGGCCGGTTCCGCTTTTTGGGTCCCTTCCTGTGTGATGTCACACCCTGCTGACCAGGTCCTGTTGGTCACCCGGGGGTCCCTTCTGTGAGGGGGACCGGAGCCCCTGACGTGCTGACCCAGGGAGCTGTGGGGATCGTCCCCTTGGTCCTGTTCGGGAATGTGGCTGGTGGCCATCGGCAGCAGGTGGCCGTGGCCGGCAGCTCTGCCCCAGGCCGTGCGGCTCACGCCGGCCGTCGGGGCCTTTCGCCTCGGGCCCGGGAACGCAGGTCGCGGCCCGCGCCGATGGAGCACGGCAGCCGAGCGCTGGGACCCTGTCTCCCGGGCGCTCACTGGGGTCCCCGCTGTCCTCAGCGACAGGCCCTCCTCTTAGATATAAGCGAGGACGTGTTTGAGTCCTGTGCCGGCCCTGCGTGTGCACGCGTGTGGGCCCGAGTCACGCGGGTGAGTGTGCGCCCGTTGGTGCGTGCGTGCGCGGGCACGGGCCCGTGAGGCACGCGGGCTGTGTGCGTGCGCGGTGGTGGGTGCGTGTGCACTGTGTGCGCGTGGCTGCGTGTGCGCGCTTGTGCACACGTGTGGGCGCGTGCGTGCACGTGCGCGCGCACGGCGGTGGCCAGAGCGCGGCTCGGTCCCGGCGCTGGGTGGGGGGGGTGGCGCATCTGTCCGCTCCGGCCCCGTGGTGGACGGTGTCCCGTCACGGGGCCGGGGCGCCGTCCGCACCTCGGGCCGGGCAGGCCGTGGAGGCGTCTGTCCCGGTCTGACGTGTGCTCCAGCGCTGCCCCTCGGTCCAGTTCCGGGGTCTTGTGTTCTGGAAAGTTGCTCAGCCCGTTTGCCGTGCCGGGGCAGGCGTCCTGGCTGCGGACACGCGTGGCGGCCGCTGTGGTGTTGGGCGTGAGGGACACCCCCGGGGGCTGAGCAGCTGTGGGGCTCCGTGAGGTGGTGGGTGCCGCCCCACCGGGACTCGTGAAGCTGGAATTGCTCCGTCCAGGTGAAGCCACTGCCCGCCTGTTGTGGCCGCGAGCAGGGAGCGGTTGACCCCGCAGACACGTCCTCTGCTCGTGCAGCCCCCTCCCGTGGGCGCCTTGGCTGTCCTCGTACCTCGTGCGGGGCCTGACCCACCGGCCGGAGTCAGACTGTCGGACGGTGACAAGGACGAGCAGCCAGTCGTGTCCCCGCCGTCCCCCGTGCGTGTCCCCACCGTGCGTTCCTTCCGCCCCGACACAGCGTCTCGGTGGGGCCGGGCACCCTCGGTGTCCCCTGTGCTGTTTCTCGCCCTGGGACCCGGGAGGGGACCGGAAGCCGCGTGGCACCCTCTGGTTCTCCATCAGGGCGTTTCTTTGGGGAGGGACCCCCGACGGCCTTCCTTAGAGGTTTGTGGGGGTCTCGCTCTGTGCCGCTGGGTCCAGGTGGCAGTCTAGGGCTGTGGGCACGGGGGTGCTGAGGGGTGAGGTGCCCGTGAGCTGGGAGCTGGCCAGGGCTGAAGCTCGGCGTCGTGTCCCTCAGCTCAGGCCCCAGCGGGGACTGTCTGTCCAGGTCGGACCGGGAGTGAGTGGCGAGCTGCTCCCGCCTCCCTGCCCTCTGGAGGCCCCGGCCCGGGGGGAGCCGCGGTGGCCATGGTCCTGGGAGCCGATTCGCTGACCTCCAGGCCTGGGATCCTGCGTCCAGGGATGGGTGACCTTGGAGCAGGACACCTAGCAAGGCCGGCGTCCTCGGGGGCCACTGTGGACAGCCCGTCACACCCCACGGCCAGGCACGGCCGTGGGCACGGGGGTCAGGCCCGGGGAGACGCCCACCGGCCTCTGGCCGATGGCTGCGGGCTGCCAGCGCCCGCTGTCCTGTCGGTGCCTCGCGGCACGAGCTCGGTAAGCCTGGCCGGTTGCAGATGGGGGGCCGGAGGGGACGGTGTGATTCAGCGTTGGGTTCCGGCCACCGTTCACGTGGCCAGGTACTTTCCTCCTCGGCGTGTTTGCGGGGGTGTCCGTGGGCGTCTTCTGGTGACAGCTGCTCCGGGGAGGTGGCAGGTATCTGCAGGCCGCTCTGGGCGTGCGGCCAGCGGGGCCTCGAGGGAGGAGACCCTCCTGTGTGGGCGTGTGAGCCCTCGAGAGGGGCCCCGCGGGTGAGGCGCGGTGACAGAGCCGTGCGCGCACCCCGGACCGGATGGCGGCCCCCGGCAGCGGGGGCCGGGCCTGGGGCACCTGCTGGGGACTGGCCCGCGGGGCCGGGCTCCCTTCCGGGGGTCGCTGGGGCAGGGCACCCCGCAGGGGGAGCCGAGCTCCAAGGGTTAACGCGTCTCCTCGGGGGGGAAGAGGGCGCTTCCTTCCAGAGCGCAGACCTGCCCCGCGCAGATAAGCCCCGAGCTGTGGGGTGGCCGAGGAGGAGGCCCGGCTGCCGCCTCCATGGCTGCCCTGTGGGTCCTTGAACCTCTGGCCGTGAGGCCCGGTGAGCGGGTGAGCGGGTCTGTCCCGGGCACGGGGGGAGGCCGGCAGGGCCATGCGCGGCCCTTGGCCCCGGGGTCGGGCCTGGGGCCCTGCGCGGGGCTCCCGCCGCCCTCCTCCTCCTCCCCGGGCCTGTCTCCCCGGGAAAGCGGTGGGGGCGGGTGCAAGTGCGTTTCGGGTTCTGTGGGGCCGGGATCCGGGCGGCAGCTCCGTTTCCTGCGTCGGGTGGTTCTGAGCTCAGACCCTCTCCCGGGCTGCGGGACTCACGCGGGTGCCCTGGCTGCCGGGCCGGGGCCTGCAGTCGGAGCTGCTTTCGATTCGGCGGGGCGCGGCGTCCCGGCCCGGGCCTGCCTGGGCGCCCGCGCTGGGCCTGGCCCTCGGACTGGGGCACCGTGTCCCTGTGTCTGTGTCGCCCTCTGCGCACCCGGCGGGTCGAGCCCCTCGGGGACTCCGGGGCCGCCTGAGTTTGCCTCGTGCCTCTCTGTCCCCCTCCAGGGCCCCGCCTGCCCAGAGGTGGCCGTGACCTCTAGTCTCCTGAGCTCCGTGTGGTGGCGGCGCCTGGGCACTCGAGGCTGGTCACCGGGGAGGGATCGGGTTGAGCCGAGCTCGGGAGGGAAGTGCCAGGTCATTCTCGGCGCCGCCCCCCTCCAGCCAGCCAGGCAGCCAGGCGGGAGCCGGTGCTGGTAACAAGAGCTGCCCGGGCGGCAGGGTCCCCGGCCGCGCCCTCGGCCTCCGCCCCGCGACCCTGCCTGGAGGGGTGACCAGAGCCTCAGCAGCCACGGGACTGGGGTGTCAGAGGTGGGGTCCCCTGGGGGCTGCTTCTCCCACGAGGGGCTGCGCCCTCTAGACAGTCTGGGAAACACCCCGCTCCGGAGCAGGGGCTCGTCGGTTCCCAGCGACGCTGCGTGCTGTGTGGGGGCGTGGGTGGGTGTGCCCGTGCAGGTGTGCCAGCACGCGTGTGCGTGTGCATGCGTGTGCGTGTGCCGTGTTGCGTGTGCACGTGTGTATGCGCTGTTGTCACGTGCACGTGTGCTGTGCACACGTGTGCCGTGTCTGTGCACGTGTGTGTGCATGTGTGTGCACGTGAGTGTGCACGTGTGCGTGCTGCGTCTCTGTCGCTCACTCGTGGGTGTGTCTGGCCGCTGTGTCGGGCCTTCTGGCCCCCCCCCCGTGCCCTCTCGGTAGGTGGGAGCCCTGCAGTGCCGTGACCCCCACCGTGCCAGGGGTGGGGGCCCTGCCCGGTCAGTGGGGACCGAGGGCCCTGGGTGGCGTGGTGAGTTGAGGTGGGGGCAGGGCGTTGGCCTGGTCGAAGGTGGTGCAGCTCCGAGACCTCAGTTTCCCACGAGCACCCCCAACAGTGGGGGCTGTGGAGGGCGATGGGGAGCCCCGTGGGGCGTGCCCGGTCAGTGGGGAGTGAGAGGGACGAGTTCCGGGAGGACCCTTCTCTGCGGGAGGCCCGGACCCTTCCAGAAGACGGCGCCCCGGGGGGGGCACGCAGGACGCGGGGTCTGTGGAGGGGGCGGAGGGCGGTTCTCGTCTGCTCGGACGTGCCCCTTCGGCGGGCCGGGCGCCCCTAGCAGCCGGGGGGGGTGCTCGTGGCCCCAGCTCTCAGGCCTCCGCCTGAGCAGGCCGCACGGTGCCCGCCCCGGGGCCTGGGCTGTCGGCTGCCGCGCTCCGGTCACCGGCGCCGGCGCTGCCGCAGGGCGTGGAGGGCGGGGGCCGGGGTGGCTGGTGAGCCCTGAGCGCCTGCCGTGCGCCCGCCGTGTGCCCTGGTGGCCTCCTCCCAGCCCTCAGCGCTCCCGAAAGGCCCGGCCAGAGGCTGCGGGGTGTGGCCGACGGGACGCACGCGAGGTCACCCGTCCCCCGAGGGGACTCCGCTGAAGGGGTCCGCGGCTCCAGGGCAAGACGGTGTCCCTCAGCGCCGGCCCCTGTGCGGCCCACGCTGTGGCCAGGGCCGCCCGCCCGCACGCCCGTGCTTGGTGGCAGGAAGGGGGGACGCTGCCCTGCTCCTTCCTGGGTGGCCGTCTGGGGGGAGACGGGGTGGAACGTGCGGGCTCAGGTGTGGGGAGGGGGTGACCGGAGGGGGACACAGTGCGTCCCAGCAGCCCCCCGCGGTCTGGGCTCGCGCCCGCAGCAGGAAGGTGGCTCTGAGGGCCTCGCTGAGCCCCGGCGCCCCGCCTGCTGCTCCGGGCTGAGGGCGCCCCCCGCCCCCGCTGCAGAGAACGAGACCGCGTTTGCTCGATAACGACAAGGACGCCCTGTCTGAGGGACGCGGGCCGAGTGCCCCGCGGCCTGCAGTGACCACGTTCGGCGCGGCGGGGGGAGGGGGCCGCTGCCCACTGCGCTGCCGCTGGCCCTGCGTCCGCCGGGGCCGGGGTTGGCTGCTCCGGGAGCCCGGGACGCGGCCTCGGGACGGACGCGGGAAGCGCGGCCGGCGTTTCCGCGAGCGGGGCGGGGTGGGGTGGGGTGGGGGGGTGGGGGGGGCACAGAGGCCCCTGGTCAGCCCCCCCCGTGGGGGAGCTGAGGCAGCCAGGCCTGGCCGGGCACCAGCAGCCCCTGGCCCCCGGCAGCCGGACACCCTGTCCTGCGTCCCTCGGCTGGCAGGGCCCTGGGGTGGGGGGCTCGGTCAGGTGGCCCTTTGGGCAGTTCCCGCCAGAGGCCGTGCCAGCGCTCGGGCCTGGCAGGGACGAGCCGCCCGGTGTGACAGGCCCTGGCCGGGCCGACCGGGCCCCCAGCCCGTGGTGTGTCCAGGGCCGTGCGCCAGCTCTGCGGGCCGGGCTGCGGCCAGTCGCTCTCTCAGACGCCGTGGGGCAGACACTGCGCGGGACACCGAGGGGCGGACGCCGGCGCCACTGCCTCGAGGCTCAGGCCCGTGAGGGTGTGGGCGGCGGGGCCGGCGGTCGCGTCGGAGGGACGCAGCGCGTCTCAGGCTCGCCGTGGCTGCCGGGCTCGTCGTGTCGGCGCCGGGTCCCCTGGGCTCCGGCCTGTCCCGCCGTCGTGGGGGACGTAGCCGACCCTGCCTGGCCCCTCTGGGCCTAGCCGCGTGCAGCGACCGGGGCGGGGTGGGGACGCGGTGGCCACAGTGGCTGGAGTCCCCGGCGCAGTGTGAGGTCAGCAGGGGCCTCGCCGTCCACTCAGAGGGTGGCTGCGGCCACACACGGCCCTCCTCAGTGCCCACGCCGTCCTCCGGCTGCGGCGCCCGCCTCTGCCCAGGGTCCTGGCTCAGCCGTGGGTCCCCCCACCCCCGGGGCCACCGCCCATCCCCCTTCAGCTGCGGACACTGAGCAGCCTTCTCCCGCAGGAGATGGACACTGGAGGGGAAGCAGCGCGGCCGTTAACGGAGGCGAGGCCGAGCGCGAGAGCCTGTTCGAGGGGAAGAACATGGCGCTGTTCGAGGTGACGCGACTCTGCCTGCGGGCGGCGGGCGCCGGGCAGCTCAGCTTGGGCACGTGCAGGGGCCGCAGCCCTGGGCAACGCGGCCCGAGCCCGGCCTCCCGCCCCGGGGCCCTGACCGCAGCCCTGCGGGGGCTGGGCCTGGCCGCCCAGCTCAGACCGAGGGGCCCCAGGCGGCCCCAGGATGGGCGCCGGGAGCGGTGCGGGGCCCGGGCGGTGCGGAGCGTCTCGGTTCGGGGTGGGGTGGCTGACTCCGCCCCTGGCCCCACACAGGAGGAGATGGACAGCAACCCCATGGTGTCCTCGCTGCTCAACAAGCTGGCCAACTACACCAACCTGAGCCAGGGCGTGGTGGAGCACGAGCAGGCCGAGGACAGCCAGAGGCGCGAGGCCAAGGTCCCCCACCGGGACCCCCGCCCGGGACTTCCCTGCCGCGCCCCCGGCCCCTCCCCCGGGCCCCTCGGGACTCCGGGACCCCCACACCCCTCCGCCTCGGGGCCTCCCATCCCCGTCCCTCCGCGAGGCTCTGGCCTGGGGTGGCGGGCTTTGCCCTGGACCCTCCCGGTCCCAGCCCTGTCCCGGGGACAGGACCCGCAGCCGTCTCTCCAGCCCTGGGCCGCTGGAGCTTCCGCCCTCGCCCGTCCCTTTCCCGGTCGTCCTGTGCCCTCACACGCCGCTGTCCCCGCAGAGCCCGGGCATGGGCACCCTCATCGGCGTCTACCTGCCCTGCCTGCAGAACATCCTCGGCGTCATCCTCTTCCTGCGGCTGACGTGGATCGTGGGGGCGGCCGGGGTCCTGGAGTCCCTCCTCATCGTGTCCATGTGCTGCACCTGCGTGAGTGGCCTCGGCCGGCCCCCGGGCTTCGCGCCTTTGCCTTCGGGGCGGTGGCTGGGGGTCGGGCCCACCGCGTGGACAGCCGTGGGCTCTCCGGGGTCCGAGGCTGCCGTGCGTCCTGCCCTCGGGCGGCCGGTGGCGGCGGCCGGCCGGGCTGTCCGTCGGCCCTGGGCGTCTTTAGGTGCCTGTGCGGAAGACCAGGGCACCCGGGCGGCCGGGGACGGGCGTGGGGCACTGTGTCTCGGACCCGTCCCCTTGCAGCGGGACCGTCCGGGCATTTCAGGGACCCCGGTTATAGGAGGGACACGAACCAGGGACACGCAGCCTGCGGCCCCGTCTGATGGCGACACAGGGTCCCTTCTCGCCACCGTTTGCTGCGTCCAGTTTAGCCCCAGTGTCCCCTCCCGGCCACGCTGGTGCTTACTGTCCTCATTCTCCCTGGGAAGAGGGCAAAGAACGCTTCTGTCACCAGGTGTCACCTGGAGGCGTCTGTCTGAAAGATTTCAGGGTCCCTGGGGTCCTGCTCGTCACCCCCTGCCGCCCCGGGCCTTGGCCTCCGGGCGCTGTGGTCAGTGCGGTCACCTCGTGGCCTCACCCCGCCCTCCCTGGTGGGGGAGTGCCTGGAGCAGCCAGTACACGTGCACACGTGCATGCCTGTCCACACATGCACGCACACGCATGCACACGCGTGCACACGCACACACGTGCACACGCAACCTGCTGGATACAAACGGTCCGGGTGGGTCTCGCCGGGCCTGCCGCCTGGACGCTGGGGACTCGGCTTGCTGGGCCGTCCCTCCCGGGCCGCGGGTTGTGAGGAAACTGCTCCCCAGCCCACGGGCGTGGCCGCTTCCTGAGCAGGTGGTGGGAGCTGGGGTGGGCACCCAGGCGGGCCCCCCGATGCCCCACGGGGTGGGCACCCAGGCGGGCCCCCCGATGCCCCACGGGGTGGGCACCCAGGCCAGCCCCCCGTGCCCCGCGGGGTGGGCACCCAGGCGGGCCCCCCGTGCCCCACGGGTTGGGCACCCATGCAGGCCCCCCAGTGCCCCGTGGGGTGGGCACCCAGGTGGGCCCCCGTGCCCCGCGGGGTGGGCACCCAGGCCGGGCCCCCCCGTGCCCCACGGGGTGGGCACCCAGGCGGCGTGTGGCGGGGTTGAGTTGGGTCTTTCCTGGGCCGCCGACAGGAGCTCAGCTTCGGGGGTTCGGTGGGAGAGGACGTGGGGTGGGGGCTGCAGGCCCGAGTGTCCCATACCCGGGTGCCCCTTTGCCCCTGTCCCTCCCTACGCGTGGCCCTCGCAGGCTGCCCTCCAGGGTGCCCTGTGTTCTTGCAGACGATGCTGACGGCCATCTCCATGAGCGCGATCGCCACCAACGGCGTGGTCCCAGGTGAGCGACTGGCCGCGGGGTCCCAGGCGAGGCAGGGAGGTGCGGCCCTGTCCCAAGGGCCCGGCCTGGGCGCACCCTTCCCCGCCTGGAGGTTGCGGCTTGTGGTCCGTGTCTGAGCCCAGTGGCAGGAGGGGTCAGGCGGGCAGGAGGGGGCCGTCCTCGCCCGGCCGGGCGCTGGCGGGAGGCGTGTCGGCCGTGAGCGCACCCGTGGGCCGTCGGGCCGCCCCGACCCCGTTTCCCGTTGGGCTCCGCAGCCGGCGGCTCCTACTACATGATATCGCGGTCCCTGGGCCCGGAGTTCGGGGGCGCCGTGGGCCTCTGCTTCTACCTGGGCACGACCTTCGCGGGCGCCATGTACATTTTGGGGACCATTGAGATTTTCCTGGTGAGTGCTCCGTTCCGGGCCGGCTCTCCCTGCCGGCGCCGACGCCAGGGCAGCGCCTGCGCCGGGCCCTTCCCTCCGCGGTCCTCGCCGCCCAGCGGCCCCCGGGCCCCCGCAGAAGGGCCCTGGACTGCGAAGGGCCGGCCCCCAGCTCCTCATTGATGTAGGGTGGACGCGCCCGCCCGGTTGGCCAGGCCCCCAGGACCCGCGGGGCCTGCACCTCTGTCCCCGAGGGCCTGGCTTCCGGAAGCCCCAGGGCCTCCCGCACTCCAGGCGCCTGGTGGTGGGCGACGACGGGGCGACGTGCTCCTGACCCCTGTCCGTCGGGCCCCTGTACCCGGCCCCGCCCGCTTCTCGGAGCTAAGGGGCAGCTCCGCGGTCCCGTGGTCCACCCCCAGCGGGCGCGCTGGGCGTCCGTCGGTGTCCGCGCCCGGGGCCGGCCCGGCGTGTTCCCGGAGGGCTGTGCCGGGCTGTGCCAGGCTGTGCCAGGCTGCTCCGGGCTCCCCGAGCTGGCCTCGCGCCCGCTGGCGGGAAACGTGGCTCTTCGATGTCCTCGGGGGCTCCTTGCGTCCCGACGCGGCCTCTCTGAAGGGCCCTCCGCTCCGGCTCAGAACCGTCCCCGTCCCTCGCCGTGCAGAGCCCCCGGTCACAGTCCCGAGGGTCCGTCGTGGGGGCCCCGGTGGTGTGGGGCCCCGAGGGAGCAGCGCAGGGCGGGGTCTCCGCTGGCCGCCCCGCAGCGGTCGTCTGCCCTTCCCCCCCGCCTCGTCCCCGCAGACCTACATCTCCCCTGGCGCGGCCATCGTGCACGCGGGCGTGGCGGGCAGCGAGGCGGCGGCCATGCTGCACAACATGCGGGTGTACGGCACGTGCACGCTGGCCCTCATGGCCATGGTGGTCTTCGTGGGCGTCAAGTACGTCAACAAGCTGGCCCTGGTGTTCCTGGCCTGCGTGGTGCTGTCCATCCTCGCCATCTACGCCGGCGTCATCAAGACGGCCTTCGACCCGCCCGACATCCCGTGAGTCCGGGGCCGACGTCACGGCGTTAGGGGTGCGCTGTCCCCTGCTCCGTGGCCGGCGTCTGCGAGGACACGGCAGGGGGAGGTGAAGGTCCGGGGGGACGAGGTGGCTCGCGGCCCCGGGGACGGCGGCCTCCTCCCCCGGGCCTCCCGAGGGCCCCCGAGGGGTTCTTTCCCTGTCCCCCTTTTGGACGAGGACGCCGAGTCGCAGGGAAGTGGCCGCGGGTCGCAGAGCGAGCGGCCGGCGCTCGGGCGGCAGGCCAGCCGTCAGGGCTGACCGGGCCGGGGGCCTGGGCGGGGCTGGTCCTGCGCGTGGAGGGAGCTGCTCGGCGGGAGCAGCGTCCACTCTGCGTCCGCTCGGGCGCCAGCCGGGGCGGCAGCGGGACCGGCCCCGGCCGCGGGCCCCGGGGGCCGCACGACTCATCACGCGCGCCCGCCGCAGGGTGTGTCTGCTGGGGAACCGCACGCTGTCCCGACGCGGCTTCGACGTCTGCGCCAAGAGCCACAGCTCGGCCAACGGCACGCGCGCCACGGCGCTCTGGGGCCTCTTCTGCAACGGCTCGGAGCCCGGCGCCGCCTGCGACCCGTACTTCGCCCAGAACAACCTCACCGAGACGCAGGGCATCCCCGGCGTGGCCAGTGGTGTCCTCCTGGGTGCGCGCGGCGGGCCCGGGCGGGGCCGGGGGTGCGGGGCACGGGCCGCGCGGGGGGCTGGAGGTGGGGCGGGGCGCCCCGCGGGAGGGGCCGGCCTGGGAAGGGCGAGGGGTGTGCACGCTCCCCCGGGGGTCCCCGCCACTGCGCGTGGGGGTGGGCTCAGGCCCTCCTCGCGGGTCGTGGGAAGGGGTCGCCGACCGACCCCCTGCCCTGAGACCCGCCCCCAGAGCCCCCGGCGCTCGCTCGTCGGGGCGAGCCTGCCCTGCGCGAGGTGCCGGCAGCGTCGACGTTAGGAGGGAAAGCTGTCACGGGGTGAGCCGCGGTGCTCACGGGTCCGCGTCCGAAGTCGGAGCCCGTGGGGCCATGCCAGGTGCATGTGCTGGCCCCGACGGAAGGTTCCAGAGCCCGCCGCCCGGCCTCTCCCCACAGACAACCTGTGGAGCGCGTACGCAGACAAGGGGGACTTTGTGGACAAGAAGGGCACGCCCTCGGTGCCCGTGCCGGAGGAGGGCCGCGCCGGCGGGCTGCCCTACGTGCTCACCGACATCACGACCTACTTCACCATGCTGGTCGGCATCTACTTCCCGTCCGTGACCGGTGAGGCTGCCCCGGCCGCCCCGAGCGGGGAGCCCGGCTCGTCGCGTGGTCACAAGTAGCCGTGTGGCCGGGGGCCTTGTGGAGAGCGCCCGGCGCACCGCCGGGTGGCACCCAGGGGTGGACACGGGCTGTCAGAGGCCGGGTGCTGCGGCCGTCCTCGTTCCTACAGGAGAGCCGACTCTCCAGGGCCCCCCGCACGCACACACGTGTGCACACGCACACAGGCTCGCGTGTGCCGACGTGCACACCCGGGTCACGTGCCCGCGCACGCAGCACGTTCGTGCATGCACCCGGCTCGCACCGGCACACGCGGCTCCCGTGTGTCCGCGCGCATCCACGCTCCGCACCGCCGCCCCCGTCCGCCTGCCCCTGCCCGCAGCGGCGGGAGCCCCACGCGCCACGTGGCCCGGCCGGGCTGCGGCCGCGGCTGCGGGTGTGTCTGGCCCCTGCCCGGGCCGGCCCTGGCCGCGCGGAGACGCGGCTTCCCCGAGCTCCCGCCCCTCCGGCGCAGCGTGGCCGCCGTCGCCCTGGCTCTGCCCCGGGTGGGCCGGCGTGTGCCCGGGACGCGTCAGCTCCGCCCTCTGCTCCGCAGGCATCATGGCGGGCTCGAACCGGTCCGGGGACCTGAAGGACGCCCAGAAGTCCATCCCCACGGGCACCATCCTGGCCATCGTGACCACGTCTTTTATCTGTATCCTCAGGGGGTCGCGCCGCGGGAGGCCCGGGTGCTGGGAGGGACACTCGCCGCCCGCGTGGCTCCCGCCGTGCGCCCGCAGCTCTGGGTCGGGGCCGCGACCGCAGCGTCCCTACCGAGGGACCTGGGCGGGTGCCGACGGACGCGAGACGATGAAGCAGGTGGCGCCACCTTCGCAGCTGGGCGCGGGGGGAGACGCGGCACGTGAAGGAAGCCACGTGCGGTGGCCACGTCCCCCGTGTGGCATCTGGCCGGGAGCGCCACGTACCCCGGGAGCGCCACGCCTGGGCCGTTTTGCGGGGCCAGGTCACTGGCCCGGAGGCCCCGAGGTTTGCCCTGAGCCAGGGTGTGCCCTTCCCGGTCCCCGCGGTGGTCACCTGCAGGCCGGGCGTGTCCTCGCTGGCCCCAGGACCGAGCGGGGACGAGGTGCCCGGGGACCCCCGGGGGCCCCGACCCGCCCGCGCCCAGGACCTGCCGCCAGCACGTGCCCCCTGCTTCCTTGACGCGCCGAGACCTGTCCTGCATCGTGCTGTTCGGGGCCTGCATCGAAGGCGTCGTCTTACGAGACAAGTACGTGGCTCCCGCCGCGAGGGCCGCTTTCCTCCGTGACTTGGGCTTTGAGAGCGAGGCCACCGGGGGTCGCCCTTCGCACCCAGAGCGGGACGACCCCAAGGCCCTTTGTTGAGGCTCCGCTGGGTCCGACCGTCATCCCTCTCCTGCCGCAGCCCGGAGCCGAGGGACCAGTGTCACCTCGGACCCTGCGGGGCTGGGGTTGCGGAGCCCCTGGGAGAGGCCGCGGGAAGCGCCGCCGGCCCCAGCACTCACTGGGGGAGCGGCCTGTGCGCCGGGCTCCCCGGCGCGTGCGTGGCCATCGCCGCCCCCACTGCCCCGGGCACGAGGGCCCCTGACAGCCAGCCCAGGCCTCCCTGCTCCTGGGGGGACCCGGGGGCAGGGCCCGCTCTCGGGGCTGGGCGCAGTGTCCTGCCCCCTCGGGAGCTGGGAGGGATCTGGCCCCTCAGCCCGGGGTTCGACGGCCGCTCCACCCGCCCCCAGGTTCGGGGAGGCCCTGCAGGGGAATCTCGTCATCGGCATGCTGGCCTGGCCGTCCCCCTGGGTCATCGTCATCGGCTCCTTCTTCTCCACCTGTGGCGCCGGCCTGCAGAGCCTGACGGGGGCCCCGCGCTTGCTGCAGGCCATCGCCCGGGACGGCGTCATCCCCCTCCTGCAGGTGCGTCCCGCACCCCGCCACCGCGCCGGGCCCCTGGTCTCCTCCAGCTGCGCCCCCCCCGGGCTGGCCGAGCCAGCGGTCCCGGGGGCCGGTCTCTGTCCCGGCGTCGCCCTGTGGGACCTGACGCCCCAGGACGGTCCTGCTGTGAGGACGACGAGGGGCGTGGCGTCGGGCGGGGCTTCCAGTCGGGCCGTAGCTTTCTGGAACGAACCCGAGGCCGCCGACGTGTGTGTCCTGGGAGCCCGGTGACAAGTGCCACAGACGGGGTGGCGGCTCCCGCACAGGCTGCTCCTCTCCCGTCCAGGGGCCGAAGCCTGAGCTCAGGGTCGCGGCTGGTTCCTGCGGAGGCCTCCCCTGGCGCGTGGACGCCACTACCCCCCCCCGTGTCAGTGTCCCCGTCTGCTCAAGGACACGGGCCACGCCGGGTGCGGGTCTGCCTGGCGACCTCACGGGCCCCTCGTTGCACGTCCCAGCTTCGAACCCAGTCGCGTCCCGCGCTGCCGGGTCCGGACCTCGCCGCGTGCATCCGTGGGACGGCGCCCGTCGCGCTCAGCGAGTGGGTCACTGTGGCCAGAACCTCTGTCCCCCCGTGTGTCCCGAACCTGGTCCCTGCAGACCTGCGTTTCGTCACCTTTCGCAGCTTCTGTCAGGAGACACGAGGCCGTGGCGGTCGCGGGGGCGAGCCCCAGGCGGTGCGGGGGGCGGCCCTGGTCGTGGAGCCCCCACCGAGGCCGGGGCCGCTGCCCCGGGCGTCTCGCGCTTCCGTCCGCGTCTGCGACACTTTGGATTTCCCTCCGCAGCACCCCTGGGTGGCAGGGAGTGGGCAGGAAAAGCTGTCCGAGCCTGGTGTCCTTGAGCGCAGGGCGCACCTTCCAGAAGGTTCTGCGTCCCGCGTGGCTGTGGGTGAGGGCCTGGGCGCCGAGGGCCTGTGGCTCCTTCTCAGGGCCCAGGAGACCCCGTGGAGGACACCGGGTGGCGCGCCCCCTCCGGGGGCCCCTGGCCGCCGTCCCCGCGAGCCTGGGCGGTGTCCGGGGTCCGCTCCTGTGCAGACCTCGCCGTCGGGCCTGCCAGCTGGCTTGTGGCCTGCGCGCCGTGCCCCGCCCACGCAGCCGTCTACCTGCAGGTGTTCGGCCACGGGAAGGCCAACGGGGAGCCCACGTGGGCGCTGCTGCTGACGGCGCTCATCTGCGAGACGGGCATCCTCATCGCCTCCCTGGACAGCGTGGCGCCCATCCTCTCCATGTGAGCGCGGGCGGCGGCACGAGGCCCTGCTCCCGGGGCTGGCCCTTCCTGGGGACAGTAGAGGGGGTGGGCGCGGGCCAGGGGGCCACGTGTGGGACAGCGCCCAGGAGAGGGGCCCCGCAGGACGGCGGGGCGCGGGGCCGGCCGCTGAGCCCCTCCCGGCCGCAGGTTCTTCCTCATGTGCTACATGTTCGTGAACCTGGCCTGCGCCGTGCAGACGCTGCTGCGCACCCCGAACTGGCGCCCGCGCTTCCAGTACTACCACTGGTAGGTCACCCCCGGGGTGGCTGAGCGAGGCTTCTCCCCGAGGGCCGGAGGGGTGTCCGGGGCGGGCGCGGCCGGGTGGTGGCCGCGACCCCAGCGACGCCCGCCCCCCCGCAGGGCGCTGTCCTTCCTGGGCATGAGCCTGTGCCTGGCGCTGATGTTCATCTGCTCCTGGTACTACGCGCTGCTCGCCATGCTGGTCGCCGGCTGCATCTACAAGTACATCGAGTACCGCGGGTGAGACGCGCGTGGCGCCCGGCCCCGGCTCCCTGCCGCGCGCCCCGTCTGTCGGGCGCCCCCGTGGGCGCCGCGACGCCCCAGCGCGCGCCGTGGAGGCCACGTCCACGCCGGCGGCGGCGGCGCGGGCCGGGTTCAGCGTCACGGAGCCTCGCGCTCGGAAAGGCGGCCGGGGGGGCGGCGGCGGCAGTAGACGCCGCGCCCAGCGCCCCGCAGCGTGGCCCTCGCGGGGTGTCTCCCGCCGCCGGCCCCTGGCGGGGTGGCCCTCGCCCCCCAGGCTGCCTGACGGGACGTCCCGTCCCAGCCCCGCGCTCGGTGGAGGCGGCTCCGCCCGGGTCCCGGCCTGCCCCCTGGCATCCCTCTCGCGTCCCGTGTCGCCCTGGCTCAGGCCCCACGCGGGTGCCCCCCCCCGTCACGAGGGCCGAGTCGGCTTCCTGGGCGGCCGTAGGGCAGGGGTCCCACTGCCGCCGCCTCCGCAGGGCCGAGAAGGAGTGGGGGGACGGCATCCGGGGGCTGTCGCTGAACGCCGCCCGCTACGCCCTGCTGCGCGTGGAGCACGGGCCCCCCCACACCAAGAACTGGAGGTGAGTGTCTGCGCCCGCCCGGCCAGCCCCCCCTTTCTGAGAGCAGACCTGCGGGGGGGGCCGTGTCTCGGAAGCTTCTGGCGCCTTCTTCAGTCCAGGCAGGCCTGACGGGGGGGCGGCCGCGCTTCCCTCGTGGGGGACCTGCCCTCGGGTCACAGCCGGCCCCCCCCCCGAGGGCTGTGGGGGGGCTGCCCCCGGGAACGGATTCCGTCTGCGCTGAGGGCCCTGGGCCCCGCCCTGCACTCACCGGTGTCGCCAGGCAGGGAGGGGAGGTGCCCGCGGGGCTCTCAGCAGGGAGCCCCAGGCGTGCCGTGTCCTGGGGGCTGCAGGCACCCGGCTGTCCGCCCGTCCCACCTGTTCCCTGTCTCACCTGGTCCCCTGTTTACCTGTCCCACCCGTTCACTTGTGCACCTGTTCGCCCGTCTTACCCATCTCCCTTGTTTACCGGTCTTCCCTGTCCTACCCGTTTACTCGTCCCACCTGTTCACCTGTCCTACCTGTTCCTCTCCCACCTCTTCACCTGTCCCACCTATCTCACCTGGTCCCCTGTTTACCTGTCCCACCGTTCACTGTGCACCTGTTCACCTGTCTTACCCATCTCTCTTGTTTACCGGTCTTCCCTGTCCTACCTGTTTACTCGTCCCACCTGTTCACCTGTCCTACCTGTCTCACTTGTTTACCTCTCACCAGTCCCACCTGTCGTCTTGTTTACACATCCCCCCCCCCCGTTTACCTGTCTCTCACCCATCTCACCTGTTCACCTGTCCCGTATGCCCGTCCCACCTGCTCACCTGCCCCTCGCCCACCTGCCGGCCAGGGAGCGCGTGGTGGCGGCTGCCGTGGTGACCGCTGCCCCTGCACAGGCCGCAGGTGCTGGTGATGCTGAACCTGGACGCCGAGCAGCGTGTGAAGCACCCGCGCCTGCTGTCCTTCACCTCGCAGCTCAAGGCTGGCAAGGGCCTGACCATCGTGGGCTCCGTGCTGGAGGGCACCTACCTGGACAAGCACGCGGAGGCCCAGCAGGCCGAGGAGGTGGGTGGGCGCGGGGCTGGGGGGCAGTGGGCCGGGCCGCCTCTGCTCGGCCGTGGCCGAGGTCTCCCGCGTCCACGGCCCCCGACAGCGCCACGCGCTGCGCCAGCTCTCGTGCCCGTGGCCTTTGCGTTCGAAACGCGGAGGCCCGGACCCTGCTCGAGAAGCCCCGGCGGGCGGCGCCCGGCCGTTCAGCTCAGGCCTGTGGCAGCCCGGCCCCGGTCGCCTTTCCTTCCGCTCCTGAGGTCCCCGCGTGGTGGCCCGAGGTCCCCGTGCTCCCGTGGCCCGCTCAGGGCCCTGGGGTCTTGGCAGGGGCGGCGGGAGCGGCGCTAGCCTTGGCACGCGAGCGCTGCAGCAGCTGTGGCAGTGCCACAGCCGGGCCGCCGCCGCCAGGCTCGTCCCCTCCCGGTTCCGGGGCCAGAGGTCCTACATCAAGGTGTCGCAGGGCAGACCCTCGTCCCTCGCAGCTGCTGCGGGCTCCAGGCGTCCCTGGGCGTCCGGCCACTTCTCCGGGCTCTGCTCTGCCTTCACGTGATGACTTTCCCCTGCGTTTGTGTCTCGTTTCTCACGAGGACACTTGTCACTGGATTCAGGGCCACCTGGAGGACCCAGGCTGGTCTCCCCTCAGGGCCTTAGTCGCGTCGGTAAAGACCCCTTTACAGGGGGGACTGGGGAGCAGGTGGGCCAGGGTCACAGGTGCTCGGGGCCAGGACGAGGGCGCACCGCTTGGGGGCACCGCCAACCCACGCCGTCTGTCCCGTGGCCCCAAACGCTCTCGCGTCACGTCCAGACGCAGTCATCGCGTCCCCCCCGCATCCTCCCGAGTCTCAGCTCTCAGCCCAGGGTCTCGTGCAGCAGCTCAGGGGCCCCCGACTCACGTCCTGTGTCGTCTGAGCCGGGTGTAGGTGAGGCCCCCGGCACGGCCTGCCCCGGGCGGAAGGCCCGTGTCCGCCGGGCCGCAGCCTCGGGCAGCAGACGGCCCCGGGGCCGGAGCGCGGCGTGGGGCCGGCCTGCAGGAAGGTGTCCAAGGCGTCCAGGTCGCCGTCCTGGGCGACTACAATCGGGGGCAGAGCCGCTTGGTGTTGGGACCTGGGAGCGTCTCTGTGGCTCTGACCGGAGGGCGCCCTGGGCCTGGCCACTGCGGGCTGGTCGGCGTGGCTGGGGAGGGCCAGTGTCCACGCGCGGGCTCCCCCGGGGGTGTGGCCGAGCGGGCAGCAGCAGCAGGTGCGACGGGTTCTGGTGGCTTCTCCGTGAGCCAGGAGGTCAGCACCGCCCGGGACGTGCCCACGGGACGCTGGGTGTTCCGTGACGACGTGGGGCACGTCGGAACGGCCTCGAGCTGCGCGGGCAGTGGTGGCCGTCACCCCACTCCCGCAGACACGCGCACCTGCCAGGTCCCGGTCCAGGCCCCGGGGGCCGCCCGCACAGGCCGGCGCCGTGGGGCCACTGCCCTGACGCCCGCCCTGACGCCCGCCCCTCCCCAGAACATCCGGGCCCTGATGGGTGCGGAGAAGACCAAGGGCTTCTGCCAGCTGGTGGTGTCGTCCAGCCTGCGGGACGGCATGTCGCACCTGATCCAGTCGGCGGGCCTCGGGGGCATGAAGCACAACACGGTGCTGCTGGCCTGGCCGCAGTCCTGGAAGGAGGCGGACAACCCCTTCTCCTGGAAGAACTTCGTCGGTGGGTGCCGCCCCAGCGCGGCCGTCGGGGCGGGCCTGGTGGGTGCCGGGGTGCGCCGAGCTGCCCGGCCCACGCGCTGCCTGTCCGCAGACACCGTCCGGGACACCACGGCGGCGCAGCAGGCCCTGCTCGTGGCCAAGAACGTGGACCTGTTCCCGCAGAACCAGGAGCGCCTGGGCGACGGGGACATCGACGTGTGGTGGATCGTGCACGACGGCGGCCTGCTCATGCTGCTGCCCTTCCTGCTGCGGCAGCACAAGGTGGGGCCGCGGGGGCCGCGGGGGCCGGGGGGCCGCGGGGGCTGGGGGGGCCGCAGGGGCCGCGGGGGCCGGGCCGGCCCGGCGCCGGGGCTCAGCCGCGCCGTGCCCCAGGTGTGGCGGCGCTGCCGGATGCGGATCTTCACGGTGGCCCAGGTGGACGACAACAGCGTCCAGATGAAGAAGGACCTGCAGACCTTCCTGTACCACCTGCGCATCAGCGCCGAGGTGGAGGTGGTGGAGATGGTGAGCGCGCGGGGGTCCCGCGGCCGCCGCCGCGAGGGTCGCCAGCGAGGCCAGGCCGCCATGCGCTGTGCCCCTGACCAGCCTCGTGCGGCGGCGCTCCCGGGCGCAGGGGCCCGGGGAGGCGAGGGGAGGCCCGCGGCGTGGGGCTGACGCTGAACCGTACGGGGTCCCGGCCTCCGACGAGGAGGTGCCGCGCCAGCGAGGGCCGGAGAGCGCGGGGTGGCACGGGGGGCAGCGAGCGGACCGCGCGGAGAGCTCGGGGCGGGGAGGGCAGGGGTCACGTCGCTCTTAGTGGCCGGAGGCGCCCTTGCGTGCCCGCCCTCCAGGGGCCAGGCCCGGGCCGAGGCGGGGGCGCGGGGCGCGGGGCACGCGGCTCCTCGAGCGCCTGACCCCCCGCGCGGGAACCCGCAGGTGGAGAACGACATCTCGGCCTTCACCTACGAGAAGACGCTGGTCATGGAGCAGAGGTCGCAGATGCTGAAGCAGATGCAGCTGTCCAAGACCGAGCGGGAGAGGGAGGTGCGTGCCGGCCGGGGCCGCCCGGCCGCCCTCTGCCCCCGCGCGGGCCCGTCCCCGCCCGCGCCGCCGCCTCTGCCCACGCGCTTCCCGGCCGGCGGGCTCTCGGCCGCCGGGGCCAGGCCGCGTCGCCCCAGCCTCACACGGCGGTCCCCCCGGAGCCCTCCCGGCTGCGCACAGCCCCCCTCGTGCCGCCTGCCCGGACGCCGCTGCGGCCTGCCGGGCACCTCCTGTCCCTCCCACCCTCAAAGCACCCGCCACCGCGGCTTCCTAAGGGCCGGCTCGTTGGCCCCTGCGCAGGCCCCGTGCCTGACCTCTCGGGGGCCGGCCCGGACCGCCTCGCTCCCGCAGGCCTCCCCTGCCCCCCTGCCCCTTGGCACACGGGCCTCCCAGGGGCGTCGCGGCGATCGCTGGGGCTCCTCCCCCCACACCCCCCTCCAGACTCCGCGGTGCTCGCGGCTCCCCCCAGGACAGGCTCCCTGGCAGCGCCCGCGCTGTCGATGGACGGGAGGGTGGACGGACGGACGGACGGATGGACGGATACATGGTGGTGGACGGATGGGGGATGGGGCATGGGGGATGGCAGACGGGTGGGTGATGGTGGATGGTGGACGGACGGACGGACGGACGGACGGGCGGGGGAATCAGGGTGGATAGGCGAGGGCATGGGGCAGGGCTGAGTGTGGTGGGTCACCGGGGAGAGAGGGAACGGGGGCTGGGGGTCGGGAGTGGAGGCGGCGTGTAGAGCCGAGACGGTGGGCCTGCCCGTCCCCTCGTGGCGGCCGGCGTGGTCCTTGGGGGCCTCCAGCGGCAGGCGGGAGGGGACGGCGGGAAGTGCCGAGTCTGGTCTGGGAGCCCTGGGGGGGGGGTCGGCCGTGGGTGGGGGTGGCGCTGGGCCCCACGTGGGAGGCCGTCCGGGGGTCCCCAGGTCTCGCCGCCCCCGGGGCGTTCGCAGGCCGCGCTGAGGCCGTCACTGCCCTGCCCTGCCCTGCCCAGGCCCAGCTGATCCACGACAGGAACACGGCGTCGCATTCCGCGGTGGCGGCCCGGACCCCGGCCCCGTCCACGCCCGACAGGGTGCAGATGACCTGGACGAAGGAGAAGCTGGTGGCCGAGAAGCTCAAGAACAGGGACTCGGGCGTGTCCGGCTTCAAAGACCTGTTCAGCCTGAAGCCGTGAGTGTCGGCCGCGGGGCCGGCGCCGGCGCAGCTGGGCCGGGAGGCCGGGCGGGCGGCGGGGAGGCCGGCGCGTCTGTGCCCAGGGGGTCCCACGGTGGCCGGACGTGAGCGTTTCTGGGCGCCGGGGACCCCGGCGTGGACCCGCTCACGGTGGCTGTAGGGCCGGGGGCTGCCGTGGGGCACCGCGAGGCCGCGCCGTGCGGAGGGGCCCCTGGTCCTAGGGTGGAGTGAGCGAGTCCCCCGGGGCCCTCGGGGGGGGGCTAGGCCCTGAGGCCCAGGGTCTGGGGAAGGGCTGGGGGGCCCTGGGGTGAGCCCCCTCGGGGAGGACCGCGGGAGGCCCGGCGAGGGCGGCCTGGGCTGAGCCCGCGGCGGCGCGTGTGGGGTGGCGGCCGCGGCCGGAGTAACGTGCTGTCTGTTTTCTCTCCCCCGTAGAGAATGGGGCCACCTGTAAGTCACTGGCGCGTCAGGACGCGCCCGCTTGCCCCGCATGCCCCCGGCCCCGTGTGTGTGTGTCGCGTGCGGCCGCCGTGCCCGCCGCTGCTGTGGCTTTGCTTGCTGCCGCGCTCGCTCCCGCCTGCTCGGAGCGGCCCCGAGACGCGGGCGGGCTGGGCCGGGCCGGGCCGGGCGGCCCCGAGACGCGGGAGCGAGCGCGTGCTTGCTGGCCTTGGGCCGGTTCATCCACGGCCCTCGACCCAGGCGTCCTGCGGGGCCGGCTCATCCTGTCCCCGCACGGGCCCTCGGTGCCCGGAGGAGGGGGCTGACCCCCCCGCGCCGCGTGAAGGGGCCGTGGATGGTCGCTGCGGGGTCGGGCTGGCGCGTAGGCCCCCGGCCGGGGCGCCCCCGAGGCTGCTGTCCCCGTCTGTCCCCGCCTCTGTCCTGTGGCGTGGCGGCCTGGGCGGTCTGGGGACCAGGCGCCTGCACTTCCGGTGTGGGCTGGGCCGGCGGGGACGCGGGGCCCGCTTGCGGCTCCGCTGTCGTGTGAGTTGAGAAACGCCCCGAAAGCCCCCAGCCTGGAGAACGGGGACCCGTGCGCCCTGGAACGGGGTTTCTCCCCGGAACGTGGGGCTCGGGGGCCCGCGAGTCCCGGCCCCACACGCCGCAGGGCGTAGGTCAGGGCCCCGCGCCTGCACCCCGACCCCCCACACCGGGCAGGGCGGGCGGACCCCGCAGGCCTGGAGGGGAGGCCGTCGGGGGTCCGGTGAGCACAGCTCGACGTTGCTCAGGGCGCGCCACGTCCGGACCCCCGTGGCCAGGCCAAGGAAGCTTCTGGAAGGTGGGGAGGCCGTCACGCCTGACGCGCGTGTGCCTCGCAGCGTCGTCCCCCGGCTGTGTCGGGCGATGCCACCGGGAGCCACGGACCCGCAATCCCCACCCCGCCCCAGCGGCTCCTGCCGGACCCCGGTCCCTGGCGCGGGGACCCTCGGCGGTCAGCGCGTTCCTATCACGGCCGCCGTTGGCTTCCTGGGGCACGGGCCCCCCGCCCTGCCCACGCCCTGACCCCGCAGGCCCCGAGCTCTGACTTTAAGGTCCCGTGAGTCCTCGGACTCGGCCCTAAGAGACCCCGCAGCACTTGACGCACGCGTGGCGGCGGCTGCGGTCCCCGGGGCAGCCAGTCCCTGGTTCTCGGGATGAGTCGCGGCCGCGCTGCGGGCAGGGGCCGCGCGCTCACCTGTCAGACGAAACCGGAGGCGGGACACAGCGCCGTGCCCCTGGCTCCTCCCGGGAGCCGCGGTCGTGGCCGCGTGATGGCTCGAGGCGGCCTGGGCGTCCTGCGGGCCTCCCCGGCCCCCACGTGCAGCGCCCCCGTCGGTCTGCCGTGCGGGGTCTGCGGTCCCCCCAACCGTACTTGGCCGAGGACCCTCCCTGGGGGCCCCTGCTGGGCCCGGGCTGCCCAGGACCCTGGGAGCAGCGCAGTGGACGTCCGGCCACGTCGTGGCGCGTGGAGGGCCGGGTGGTGGGGACGGGGTCGCAGCGCGCGGGAAGCGGCCGTCCTCCAGCTGTAGCCAGGAGCGCCGGGGGCCGGGTCCTTCCCCGCCGTCGGCGTCTGGGGTCCCCAGGGCCGCCGTGTGGCACGGAGCAGTGGGCTTGGCGCGGGCAGCGGGGTTCAGCCGTGCCCCAGGGGCCCCGGCGGGGCACGGCTCGGCCGTGGGCGCCTCCCTGCACCGCCGCGCGCGCCAGCCCCGCGTCCGCCCGCGCGGACGCCGCTCGCAGACGAGCTTGGCCGCTTCGTGACGCTCAGTGTGACGTGTGCCGAGGCCGCAGCCCTGTCGTTGCTCGGTACCCCCACCCCCACCCCGTTCCCCTCACGCCCGGCCACGGAGTCTCCCGCGCGCGGCCCGCGGGGCGCGGCGCCCGCGTGGGCCAGACGCCCCCGCCGGCCCGTGACGGGCGCGGGGCCGGGCGGGCTCAGAGGGACCGTCCTCCCCGCAGGAACCAGTCGAACGTCAGGAGGATGCACACGGCCGTGAAGCTCAACGGCGTCGTCCTCAGCAAGTCCCAGGACGCCCGGCTGGTCCTGCTGAACATGCCGGGGCCCCCCAGGAACCGCCAGGGGGACGAGAACTGTATCCTTTCCCGCTGCTGCCCCGGGCGGTGAGGGTGACGCGGGCCCTGGGCGCCCCCATCCGGGCGCCCCCCACCCGGGCGCCCCCATCCTGGCACCCCCATCCGGGCGCCCCCCACCCGGGCACCCCCCAGCCGGGCGCCCCCCACCCGGGCACCCCCCAGCCGGGCGCCCCCATCCAGGTGCCCCCCGTGGCCTGTGACCCCGTCTCGGGCGGCCGGGTGCCTGGGCCCCTCGGCGCCTCCCCCGTGGCACGTGAACACCTCGCCACCTCGCCCACTGAGCACCGTGTCCGTGTCGGGCCCAGTCAGCTGTGGAGTGGGGGCTCGACCCCAGAGGGCACAGGTCAGGCTGTCCCGGACAGGCTCCGGCCCTGAGTGGGCGCCGCGAGGGGATGGGTCCCGCAGGCTCCCGGCCGCCGAGGCGCGTGCGGTCTGGGCGTGGGGCCAGCCTCAGGAGCCCGCGCGTCGCTGAGCAGGACTCGGGTCTGCCTGGGCGTCTGGGTGGCGGGGGACGTGTCCCGCGGGCCTGCGGGCGGGGCGCCCCAGGTTCCCCTGGGGCCGGCATCGTGTGGCCCCCCGCCCCGCCCTCGCCCCCTTTCCCACCCGAGTGCCGGGTCGGCCCCCCCCCCGCGCCGTCACGCCCCGGGCCCCGCGTGCGGAGGGTGCGGCTGTGGCCTTAACGCGCCCCGCAGACATGGAGTTCCTGGAGGTCCTCACCGAGGGGCTGGACCGGGTCCTGCTGGTGAGGGGCAGTGGCCGCGAGGTCATCACCATCTACTCCTAACGCTGCCGCCTCACGGCAGCCACGCACACGGCCTCCGGAGCCCAGCGCCGGGTCCCCCGGTCAGTGTGGCGGTCACACTCCCGTCCTTCCCCGTCCGGGGCGTTCGCAGGAACCACTCAGGCTGGAGGTGACCGGGCAGCTGGGGGCTCCGCCCAGGGTCCTGGGTCAGCCCCTGCGGCTCGTCCCTCTGAGCAGCCGGCGGGTCCCTGAACGAAGGCGGAGCGTCGGCTGCCCCCGCCCACGTCCCTGGCTCAGCGGGCGGCCTCGGCCTGGCGCCCGGGCAGGGAGGCGCCCGGGCAGGGAGGCGCCCGGGCAGGGAGCCTGCTGTTCAGGGGCGCGGGGGTGGGGGCCGTCGGCTGGCCGCGCGCTCCGGGAGCCCCTGACGGGGGTCTGCAGGTGTGTCCCCCCGGGGCACCTCGCCTCGAGGGCTCGGACTGGCGGACGCTGGGCCTGGCTGCCCTCAGGGCCGTAGGCACGGTATGCGGCCGGTGGCTGATGCCCGCGGGGACCCCGCCCGCCGGACCCGCGCCTGGTGCTCCGGGGAGGGACCCGGCGGGGCCCGTGTCCCCCACCACGTGGAGGGGGTGACGGCCTCACGAGGCCGACGCAGTAGCCTCAGTGACCCGCAGACGTCGCTCTTCGCCCCGTGGCCGTGATCACGGCCCCGCAGCCGCCCGCCGCGGTCGGGCGCCTCCTTGCTCCCCGCAGGGCTTAGTCGTTCGCGTGACCCGGTGGCCTGGGCGTTTCCCGCTGGCGTGTCCACGGGGAGCCGTGCCTCGGAGGGCCCGAGTGCCCAGGCCCCGGCGGCCTCCAGCTTCCCGCGCATCTCGGGGTCGCCCGGGCCGGGGGGTTGCTGTCAGGGCGAAGGCTGGAGCGTTTCCCCGCGTCCCTGAGGCGCTGTCGGGCAGCCTGGAGGGCCAGCGTCACCGCCACAGTGGCCGCCGGCCGGAGCGTGTGCCAAGCAGTGAACCCCGGCCGCGCCGCGTGCCGGCCTCGGCTGTGCCCGGCCCCGTCCTCCGCCTCCGGGCGCCGCGCAGCCCTCCACGCTGGCCCTCGTGTCCCGTCTCTGCGGCTGGGGACTCCGTGTGCTCCTCGCCGGCTCCTCGTCCCTGTGTGACCCGTTAGAAGAATAAAGTCCTGTGAACCCTGAGCGTGGGCGTCGCGTGGCTCTCGTTCAGCACGCGCTGTCGTCGCTGGGGCCGGGGCCCCTCCGTGGACGCGGCTGGCGGGGCGCTCGGGGCAGGCTGTGGGGGGGGCGGTCTGAGGGGCGCGTGACCCGGCGCTCCCGCTCCCGGTGCGCAGGGAAGCGCTCGTCCAGGGAAGCTGGGCGCGCGCTCACGGCGGCACTGGCCACCCAGCCGGGGAGTGGGGACCGCCCGGACGCCCCTCAGGCGATGCGCGGCTAAACGGACGTGGGACACTCACCCTGGGACAACTGTCGCTGAGAGGGGTGGCAGCCCGACACCACAGGCGGGTGAGCGGCTGAGAGAAGCCGGTCACGGCAGGTCCCGCTCGCGCGAGGGCGCGGAGCGAGCGCAGGGGCGCGGTGGGCTGGCGGGGGCGGGGCAGTGGCCACTGTGGCGGGGCGGGGGCGGGGCCCTGAAGTGGCTGCGGGTCCGGGTCTGTGCTCGGGCAGCACCGGGCAGCACGGGGACGGCCCAGCGAGCTGCGAGGTGTGTGAAGCCGTTGGTGTCGCGGGGCCTAGGACCGCGGCCGGGGGCGGCGTCGTCCTTCGGTCCCCGCTGGGTGAGCACGGGCACTGCAGGGCGTGCCCCCCCCCCCCCGTGGCCTGGAACAGGGCCTTTGGGGACGGGAGCCAGGATGTCATGGGGAGCACAGGGACCGGGCCCCCGGGGGCCGGCAGAGGCAGAGGGGCCTTGGCGAGGCCGCAGGGTCCTGTGGCTGAGCGGGTTCCGGGCTGTGGTCGGTGCGGGGCCCCCGTGGCTGCACTGTGGGGCCTGCACACGGCCCGTCTGGTCACGGCGCCCCCCCACGCGGGGCCCAGCTCACGCCGCCCAGAAGGTCCCCCGTCAACTCAGGGAGGTGGGGCGCCACCAAGGGCCACCTCGGCCGCCCCCGGAGCCCAGGCGGGGCCCGTCAGCGAGCACGCCAGGGCGGTGGTGGGGGCGCGGGGACGCGGCCCCGCATAGCCCTCCGCCACCTGCACAGCCGGCTGCCCGGGGGGGGTCGGCCTCAGCTGGGGGGACCCTAACCCTAACCCTAATGACGCGGGGCGCGCGGCGAGGCCCTCTGCGGGGCCCGGACGTCTCACCTCAGCTGGCGCCTCCCACACTCACTGGACGCGGCGCTGTAGCCCGGAGCCCAGGGCCCCAGACCTGTGGGCCGGGCCCGTGCTCCGAGGGGCGCCGCGCCAGGGGCCTCGGCCCGGCCAGGTCCAGGTGGTGGTTTCTCTGCTCCGTGTGTTCGTCCAGCGCGGGGGGGGGGCAGCCCCCGTGTGGGGCACAGGCGGGGGCCGACCTCGCACTGCCCGACGGGGCAGCGGGCAGGGGCTCTGACCAGCGTCCACCCCCACGAGGGGCATCGGAAGGGGCTGGTGTCCAGGTAGCAAGGTGCGTCCCACGGCCCCAGGGCCACGGCTGCGACTTTCCTCCGCGACCCCCAGGCCCCGTCTCCTGGTTCACCTACGACGCCCAGTTGGGCCGGAGGCAGAGCGGGTCACTGCTCTGAGACCTCGGGCCACTGCCCGTCACCACCAGTCAGCGAGCGGCACCACAGGGTGCCGGACTGAGGCCGGGGCCGCCTCCCCGTGGAGTCTCACCCGTCCTGGGGCGAGCTCGGGGCCCAGCCCCGGCCCAGGACGCGCCCTGCCCACCCGGGTCTGCTGGGGGGGCAGCCCCTGAGGCTGGTACCCCTGGAGGGCGAGCCGCACCCCGGCCCCTCCCCTGATGGGGGTGGACGGAGCCTGTGCCACCCTGGGGCCCTCGGTGGCCTCGCCTCCGACCCGCAGAGAGCGGGCTCGAGGCCTGAGGGAGGAAAATGCGCGCTCGCTCACCCATTCATTAATTCACTCCCATTCATTCATTCACTCATTTGTCCATGGAGCAGACACCCCTGAGCCCTGCAGGTGCCACATGCAGGGAACAGATTCTGCCCTGGGTGGGGCGGGGCCTGGTGCGTGGGAGGTGAGGGCCACGGGGACACGCGGGGCGGGGCGGCGGCTGCAGGGACAGGGAGGGCTGCCACTGAGCAGGGTCCTTGGGGCATCTGAGTGGCGCTCGGCTCAGCTTGTCCGGTGTCCTGAGGGCAAGTGTTGGTCCTGGGGCACAGGGTAGTCTGTGAAGTTTGGGGAGCAGGACTCATCCTCGAGGACCAGGTCCTCCTGGAAAGGTCCCTCCTTGGGGTCCCCACTGGCAGCGCCTGCAGAACGGGGAGCAAGGGACCCGTGGGGCAGCGGGCCGGCAGCGGGCTCCGGCCTCCCGGGTGCCACCGCTCGCGTGTGACACACGGGCCTCCGTGCCTCACTGAGCCTCACGTCGGTAGACGGCAAGACACGTGCACATCCCGCGACGCTGTCCGGTGCCACCGGGGCTGTCTCTCCGCTTCGCGGCCGGCCGAGGCCTCGCTGGCCCCGCACGTCGTGGGCGGGCTGGCGGTCCTCGTACACCCGGACGGGAAGCGTCGCTGCGGCCGCCTCTGGGACGCGGGTCTGAACCCGGCGGCACGGCGTGGCCCCCGCACGTGTCCGTGCTCGGCCGAGCGAGGCCCGCTCTGCGTTCCTGACCCCGCCGGACGGCCTTCGCCTTGGACTTCAGCATCAGGGTCAGCGATGCTGGGCGGCAGCGACGGCCACACTGTTGGAGCGTGACGAGGCCGCGTCTGCGCTCACGCTCGCCACGTCAGTCCGACGAGGGACGTCGCCTCTGGTCCTTCTTTTCCTCCCCGGTGTCCCCCGGCATCCCCCGGCGAGTCGGATCCTCCCCACGTTAGACTTCTGCTGATCTCCTACTGATGTCCCACGTGCGTCCCTGGAAGGAGCGCGGGCACCTTTCGTCCTGGACGGCGCCAGCGCGTCACGGTCCTTCAGTCCATTTTCCTGCCCTGGCCCTTGGCCGCCGTTTCGGGCCCTAAATCCGACACGAGATGAGTGTCACTGCGGCATCCAGCCTTAGCCACGACGGCTTCCCCATGCATTCACCGTGCCTGGCGTTCGCCAGTTTCCTCTTTTCAAAAAGAAAAAGAGAGACTTGGGGTGGGCGAACAGCTTCCCTTCTGCCTGGAGATTGTCCTGCGTCGTCGCTTTTCGTGCAGACGGCTGTGACCTGCTTTTCCAAGTCCGTCCGCTTGAACATACCTTAACTTTGTGTTTATTCTCCGGAGCGTTTAACTGGATGTGGGACTCCGGGCGCAGTCATTTCTCCCAGGGCCAAAGCGCCTCACGCAGCACCTGGCAGCGGCTGCGGCCTGCGAGGAGCCGGCCTGCGAGGAGCCGCCGTCGCCGCCCGCCGCCTGCGTGAGTCTGGCGGCGCACGGTGCGGCTGGGGCCCCGCGTTCTGCGTCACGTCGCGTCGCAGGGCTCCACACACACACACGGTTTGGGAAACGTCTTGGCCCGTGTTTCTCCCGTCATTGCTTCCTTTTCCTCTGTTAATCCTTTTAGCTTCCTTCACTTTGTTCTTGTGTTTTCCACTGACCCGTCTTCCACGTCGGGGACCTTCGTCCTGCTGGCTCGCCCGGTGGCTAAATCCACCTTTCAAGGACTTGAGTGCCGGTAACGCCGTTTCTGGTTCGAGTGTTTCCGTTTGATTTCCAAAGAGTGTTTTAGTTCCGCCGTGAAGCGGTCCGTGTCCCTGTGCCCTGCCCACAGCGGCTCATTGAAAGTCCGTGCCCGGTGAGTTCGATCTGCGACCACGTTTGACTCTGTCTGCCTCGTCCTTCTGTCCTGGTGCCTGGCCGTTTGCTGCTTGCTGAGCCTGGGGACTGTGAGTGCGCCTGGACGCCACGTATGGACACGGGTCTGGGGCCAAGAATTTCTTCCAGAAACCGCTTGACTCGCCTCCAGGGGACGGTGAGCTCTGAGTCCAGGAAACTGAACTCCCCAGAAGTTTGAAATTCCCAAAAGGAAGCGTCAACATCTGAAGCAGAAGTGTTAGGACAGACAGACGAGTCACTTAAACTAAGCCCGACAGACATCCCCAGAGGGCACAGGACGAAATCAGCAACGCGGGAAAAAATCCCAAAACAACGAGGACAGGAACGGCAGGTACAAAGCACGAGGGCTGACGCACCGGCTGCTCTGAGGGGATGACACGTTCTCACAGGGTTCAAAGCATCTGCCAGCGAGACCCACAGCGAGAACATTCTGGAGGAAACCTCAGGATGACAAAACGGACCCAGGGAGAGCCGCCAGACACGAAGGGAAAGCGGCGACGGGCACACTTCAGTTGGCTGGCATCTTAGGAGGAAACGAGACCAGAGGCGCCCGCGCGCACGTGCCAGTCCCGGACGAACCCTCGAGCACCCGCAGCCCGAGCGACCGGAGCGGAGGCCGAGGGCTGAGTCGCCTCCGCGACCCTGACGACGGCAGCGAAGCGGGGAAAGGCAACAGGGCAGGCGGGAAACCGCAGCGCCACACGAGGGAGGGTGGCTGTGGGTCCGGAGGGGGTGCCGTGCCCTGGCTCAGGCGGCCCGCGTCCCCAGCGACCCCCCGGCTCCTTCCCAGGGCCCCAGGTGTGGATTTCCGGCCACCCCCATGCCATCTGCCGAGGGTGCCGCTGCAGCAGTCCCTGCGTGCGCCCCGCTGCCACCTCAGGACCGGCGGCAGCCTCCGGCAGGGGACGCGCCCTGGCCGCCCCCCTTGCTGCACCCGGACACCCTCAGCTCTGCCCGCACCCAGACCCGGGCCCCCTCACCCCGCCCGTCCGGCCGCCACAGCCTCCTGGCGCGTCCCGCTCCTGTGCCCCACGCGGCGTGTCCTCTACAGAACAGCAAAGGCGTCCTTAGCACCGGGGTCAGCCCCGTGCGCCCCCGCTTCTCTCCCAGCGGGGGTCAGCCCCCCTCGCCGGCCCCCCCGGCCTGCGCCCCTCTGTGACTGCCCCCGAGACGCCTGGACGACAAGTGACGACGACGGACTACGAGACGGACCTGCTGAAATCCCTCGCCTTCCTAGAGGTACCGAGCGGGAGACGCACCAAGAGTAGCTGCTTGTTCCAAGCTCCCGGACACACGCGTCGACGGCCCCGTGGGGGTGGGGCTTTGCGCAGGTGCCACGGGTCCCGGGGGGGGGGTGCGGAGCGGGACTCGTGAGGCTCGCGCTGGACAAGGGGGGCCGCCGCCAGTGGAGCCTCTGAGTCGAGGCTGGGACACGAGTCGCGAGCAGAAGGCAGGACGGGCAGCCGCGGGGAGCAGCCTGACCGACCCGCACCTCCCGTGCCAGCCCCGACGGGCTTCTCCCCGGCTGGCGCCCTTCCGCGTCCCCGCCCAGGTGCCCGGACAGGGCACACCTCAGAAGCAAGGCCGCTGCGCGGTCCTCACCCGGTGCAGCCCCGATGAGCGCCCCCCTCCCGCCCCGGTGCCCACGACCCCACCTTCACCCCCCTTCAGGGTCTTTGGGGGACGGCAGCCAGGCCCTGGTCCCCACGGCGGGAGTCACTGGATCTGGTTCGGAAGCTGCGGGCGTGAGGACGGCAGTCGGCAGGGGCTGAACCCACCCACGCCAGGGCCTGCGGGGACCCTCTGGGCGACCCAGGAACCCCGCGCCGTGGCTGCGCGTGGGGGGGGCCAACGGGCGCGGCCTCTTCTGCTCTCACCCTCAACGCGTGACAGGCTAAAAGCCACGGGGCCGTTTCTAACGTTCAAAGCATTTACAAGGAACAGGAGAAACAGAACATTCTGGAAAACTTTTAATAAAGAACATAAAAGGTAACATTCTTTAAAAAACGTGTCTGAAACGCTAACACGAGACGTGTTTTGGCGTGAGACGAAGGTCAACGCAACACCCTGCGGAACCAAGCGGTCTGGGCCGGCCGACTTCACACCGGCTCACGCGAACCTCGTCTGAGCCGCGATGACGTCACGGGAGGAGCGGGAGGGAGCGCGCCCTGCTGGTCCCCAGGGCGTCGGGCGCTCCCGCCGAGCGCCGAGGGGCCGCCGTCCCAGGGGCCGACTCTGCTGCAAACGCGTCACCTGGACTTTCCTCCTCCCTCCGGTGACACGGGGACAGCTTTCCTTGCCCCGTCAGGCGGCCTCTGAAACGCCGCAGAGCGAGCCCCCGGCAGACGGCGGGGCCCCTCGACCCCGAGTGACGGGCACTCAGTGCCACGACCACACCGTCACGGGACGTGGCTTCTGCGCCGTCTCCCTAACCTCTGCCCCCTCCTTTAGGATGGAATCGTCGGCACCTGTGTCCACCGACCAGCGGCAGGACGCAGCGGACACAACTAGGCGGCTCTTTAGAGTGAGCGTGAACTGTGGCCCTTTGGAGCAAGCCACCTGCCACGGGCCACCTGCCTTCTAACACGCACGTCAAAGCTCGCAGCACAGCACACGCCCCGCGGCGACACGTGGCTCTGCGGGCCCGCTGAGCCCTCCGGGCTGGCCTCCCGGGCGCCGCGGGCGGCGGAGCCCGCATCAGACGTGGGACGACAGCTGCTGCTTGTCTTTGAACTGCTTGTCCACCGCCAGAGACAGCGCCTGCAGGAAGCCCTCGATGGTGACGGTGGGGGCCTGCAAGGACACGGGGGCATCGTGGGGTGGCCCACACCCTGGGGGCCACAGCGGTGCCCACCCCACCCCGGGCGCTCGTGACGCCACACGAGGTGTAGGGAGGGACAGGCCGGCTGCCCCTACCCGAAGGGCCGGGGCCCCATGCTGAGGCCCTGGGCCCGCGCCCCCCTCTGCCCCAGGAGCCCGTCCCTTGAGGAGCCGAGGGGAGGTGAGGCCGCCCCCGACGGCCCTGAGAGCGACCCCCGAGGCTCGCCCTGCTGAGCGGCCCGAGCGAGGCGGCCGGGACCCACCTGGATGTACAGCGCGTGAGCCAGGAAGGGGAGCTTCCGCAGCACGCGGCCGCTCAGGCCCTCGCTCTTCCTGCCGAGGGAACGAGTCGGGTCGCAGGGAGGGTCCCGCGGGTCGGGCCCCACCCGCCCCCACGCCCCGCCCCCCACGCCCCTCCTCCCGTGGCCCCTGGGGCCGGGGCCTGCAGCACAGCGACCCGCGCAGCCAGGCCACGTGGCACGTGCGTGGATTTCCGCCCGAGCCTCTGCCTCTCCGCCCAGAACCCTCCACGTGGCCAACCCTGTGGTTAAACGCAGAAGCCCTCGCTCCCCCGTGCCACCGTCCGTCTCTGCGGTGCGACCCCTGCCTGCCCGAGGCCCCTGCACACTCCGCGTCACAGCCCTCTGACTGCTCTCCAGTCCGTCCAACCGGACTGTCCTTCGCAGCTCGGCTCCATCCTCCCCCTTGCCTTGGCCCCCGGAGCCACCTGAGATGCTGGAAGTGCCACCAGCCCCAGGCCCCAGCCCCGGACCCCAGCAAGCCTCCATGGTGACACGCCAAGCGTCTCCCCCAGGGCGCGGGCAGCGGGCTGCATCGCGCACAGGACCCCTTTTGTTTTCTTGCCAGTTTGTAAAAATTTAACAAATAATGTCAAGAAAACACTAATTCACCAAGAACCTGCATTTGAACACCCCTTTCCGGGTGTGAGAGTGGCACCCTCTTCCACTGTCCGGTGGCACTTCTGGGAGGGCAGCTGCCCTCCGCCCTCTGGCCCCGGGGGTCAGGGGACTCCCCAGCCTGTGCGCGGTGATGACTGGGGACTGACCCCCCACCCCCACCCCAGACGGCTGCAGCCAACCACGGCCCCACGGCCACAGCGAGGGGGCTGCTCCCGGGACCGACGCGAGGCCCCGCACCTTGAGATCTCGCTCAGGAGGAGGCTCAGCTTCGACACGTTGTTTTCGATGAAGCCGATCATCTCCAGCTCGCGGAGGGTCAGCAGCTGCTGGCGCGGGTAGATGATCTGGCACTGCGGGGCGGGCCGGGCGCGGTCAGCTCCGGCCAGCACAGGCCTCCTCCCGTGCACACGCACCCTCCCCGCAGCAGGCCCCCCTCACCAACGCTTCCTAGACGAAGGACCGACCCCAAAACACGCCCCAGAAACCAGCAGTGACCCGGCCTCTTCTGTGCTTTCGGTCAAAACACGTCCTCCCCACAAGTCAGGATGAACCCCCAGGAAATACGGTCTCCGGTTAGGATGGCCCCCAACGCACTATGACCTCCGGTCAGGGTGACCCCCCTGAACCATGACCTCCGGTCAGGATGACCCCCCCGAACCATGACCTCCGGTCAGGATGACCCCCCCGAACCATGACCTCTGGTCAGGATGACCCCAGTGAACCTCGACCTCCGGTCAGGCTGACCCGTGAACCGGGACGACTAGTTATTCTTTCAGGGGAGGAAACTGAGGCCCAGGGCGCGGGTCACCTGCACCAGGACCCGCCCGGCAGGCTGGCCGCAGGCCGCACCCTCGCACTCAGCACCTGCGGCTAGGTAAACGCGTGACGATCACGTCGTACCAAGGGGGCGAAAGCACTGAGTCCTTGGCCACATTCTGACTACTAGCTCCACCTGCCAAACGCGCCTGACGTCACTTTTAACCCAAGCAGACGGCGGAGGCCACGTCCAAAGCCGTCGCTGCGCGTCAGAGCTCGCGGTCCTAGGCTGGGCCAGGGAGCTGAGCACGTGCGCCCTGCTGGCCGGCGGAGGGAGGGAAGTCGAGGCACCTTCATGAGCTCCTCCAGGCAGGACAGGTAGATTTTGAAGACGGCCGCTGCGGAGGGCGGCCCGATGTACTGCCTGATGTCCGCCCTGTCCACGAAGGCCACGTCGATCCTCTCCGTGATGTTGGAGGTGGTCAGGATCACCACGTTGGAGTGTCTGCGGGGGAGGGGCGAGGGCCGGTCACACCCCGGCCGCGCCGGGTGTCGGGAGAGACGCCTGGAAGGCTCCTCCGGGTGCCGGCCACCATCGTTCGGCCGGCTGCACCCCGTCCCGATACGGCACGCGGCCCCCGAGGCCCTGAGCTCCCGGCCCCGCGCAGACGCCACCCCAGGGCATCTGCTCACCCCGCCCGAGCAGGCGTCCGTCTCTACTGAATTCTTAAAAAGGGCGTCGCACGGGCCGCCTCGGAGGTGGGAAAGGAGCCAGCGCCAGGCGCTCTGAGAGGCAGCGGGGTCGGTGACCCTCGCTCTGCCCCGGGACCTCTCGCCTAAGGGCTCATGGTCAGAGCCTTGACGGCCACGTCCACAGCAGCGCGCGCGTGCGGCACGGGGCCCAACGACCGTGACGGGGGCGAGGTGGAAGGCGGGTGCGCGGTGTCGCGCAGGGGCTGCCCGTCGACGCCACGCCGGCGCCGCCACCAAACAGGGAGGCTCAGCGCCTGCCCACCCACCAGGTACCCACCACGGCCGGAGCAGCGGTGAGAGCGGGGTCCTGGAGCCGCCCGCCCTGCTCACACGCGCACACCCAGGCACACGCTCCCGCACGCGGAGCGGGCACCTCGCAGGCTGCTCCTCTCCCCTCCCCAGCGCCCCCTGCTGCCCGGCCTTGCGTGTGTGCGCGCACGCGCACGCACGCACACGCACACACACACGCACGCGCGCGCACGCACACACACGCACGCACGCGCACGCACGCACACGCACACACACACGCACGCACGCGCACGCACACACACGCACGCACACGCACGCGCACGCCAACGTTTACACCGTGTTACACTGTTCCTCCTCTCTGCCTGGGCACACGACAGCACGTCCCACGGGGCCAGGAGTCACACTCGCCCGCAGTGTTCACGACAGTCCCCGCTGCGAGGCTGGCAGCCCAGCGAGGCTGTCCTCTCCAGGGTGACGCTCGCACGACCCAGTCACGTGATGACGCCCCGTGCAGAACACACCCCCACTGCTCACGGCGTGACCATTACCTTTTGATTTGGTCGATTTGGGTCAGGACGGCATTGACCACGCGGATGGCATCTGAAGGCTCCGTGCCCGCCCTACAGGCGTTGCGGGCGGCTGTGAGGCTCTCCACCTGCGGGGACGGGGAGCAGAAAGTACGACGCCTGGCCCCGCAGGACAGGGCACACCAACGGAGCGAGTGAGCGAACACGCGAGTGGGTGTGCAGCGCCCGCTGTGCCCGCTCAGCGTGTGTGACGCTGAGGACAGGGCTGTGTGACACAGTGGACTGGGTGGGGGCAGGCCGTGCCCCGGGAACAAGGGGTGATTCAGTCTCGAAGCTCCGCAGGCCCGGATCCAGTGTCCGCTCACACCTACCTCGTCAATCAGCACGAACACCAGAGCGTCCTTGTCATCGATTAGATCCTGGATCTTCTGGAACATCTTCGTCACCAGCTTGCCACTCTGGAACCAAAACACGCTTTTAGTGTCGGCCTGCACTCGTCGTGCTGCCTGGTGGACACCGGATCCCCGCCTGGCACTGCTCTGGCTCCAGGCGGCCCTGCAAGCCCGCCGTCTCCTGATGGCCCTCGGAGAACCTGATCCACAGAAATGAGGTCAGCAACCCAAATGCCCCCTCCCTGTTCCACGTGCCAGGACACGGAGACTCGAGCCACAGCGACCCCGGCCCAGGGCCACGCGCTCCGTCTGCCGCCTGCGTCCTCCCTTTCCCAGCTGTCCAGGAACGCGATGGGTCACGGGTATAGACGGGCAAACCAGCTGGGCGCACCCATTATGGACCCATCCACTGACATGGCTGCCTGGGCAGAGCCCCCAGAGGTGAGGGGCACCTGAGCCGGCACCTTGCTGAGCCCCTCAGGCGGCAGCAGGCTCAGAACCCCGAGGGCATGCTCAGCTGAGGGGTGCGACCAGGATGGAACTCAGGACCCGCCCCCTCAGGTCCTGGAAAACGCCGTCCCACCCAGTCGAAGGTCTGTGTGTGCCCAGACACTTCCAGTTACTGTGTGGCTCTGGAACGTTCTTCTGGCCACACGGTCGGCCCCGTGGAAAGTCTGTCTGACACACAGGACACCTCCCAACTGCGTGGTCCACAGCCGAGGACAGAACACTCACCTCTGAAAACCACTTCGAGAAGAGGCTGTGGCTGTTGATTTCAATTAACTGGCCGTACCGGTACCTGGGACGAGAAAGAGCGAGGTGACTGATGACTCCACAAAGCAGCGCCCGGCTGCCCCGCCAGCGCCTCCGCTTTTAAGGCTGCAGCTCTCGACGTCCCCCGGCTGCTGAGAATCGTCACGCGTCACGGCGACTGACAGAGACCCGAGGCCCCGCAGCCTGCACGTTAACGAGCGCGACAGACCTAACCGGACGCTACCAACTCGCAGGGCGACGCGAACCGAGCCCTTCAGACGGCCGGGGACCCTCGTGTGGACGAGCGCGCGAGCCCTCTCGCTTTCAACCCACCTGCAGTCGCATTTCCACGTTTAAGCAGCGCCACCAGCCCCGATGTGGCAAACGAACCGAAACGGAAGCATCGAAGGTTCTGGCCGGAGCCGAACGTGTTTCCTCCTCCCACAAAACACGGGGACGTGACGGCACTAACGCCGCCGGCGACTCTGCAGCCCGGCATGCTCGGACGGCCACAGCGCACCCGACACGGGTCGCGCGGAAGGCCGCCAGAGCCTGCAGCGTCCTGAGGGGAAGAGTGCCCGGCTGGCCTGGGTCCCTCGTCTCTGAACTTGGACGTGGATGAGCAGGGGGGTCCAGGAGGCTCCTCGAGCTGTGAGCTGGGCGGCTCGGGCACTTGCACAGGCTGGGTGCATCCCCGTCCCCGACGGCCAAAGCAAAGAGCGCTCGTTACACACCCGAGGTGTTCCGATGGGACCCAGGAGGGCCGCACTTGGGAAGACTAGACGACACCCAGACCCCTAACGAAACCTAAAAACAAAGCCCAGAAGGACCACACCACATCAGCAGGGACTGAAATGCCGACCAGAACAAAGCCCAGGAGCCCTTAGAGAACCCAGACCCTACCAGCCGCCACGTCTACTCCAACCAAAACCGGCCTGACGTGCCGAGAGCAGAAACGTGTGGCCCGCAACGGAGGAAAACCGCCAGCAGAAAGACTCAGAAACAACCGCTACGGCTTTAGCCCACGAGAACGTGCAAACGGCTGCTACTCACCTGCTGGAGGATTTACCAAGGACACGATGGCAGGAAACAGCAAGCACAAAAGCAACCCAACGGGAGCTCAGAGAACACACTATCGGAGATGCAACTCGCACTAAACGGGACGAAAAGCAACTTAGATGCTGCAGAAAACTGCCCAACACGAAAGGGAAAAGCTCACTAACCCGAGGAAACCGAAAAGCACGTCGGTGGCCCGTGGGACACTGTCCGGCAGCCTGACACGCAGATACGTGGGCTCTCGAGAAAGGGGGGGGGCAGGGAAATCAGCTGAGAAACGACGGGCAACTATTTTCCAAATGCGACGAAACCATAAAGCCCAAGACAGACGCAACTCAAGGAGAAACGGACGGCTCCACCGTTCGAGGCCTGGCCATTCCTGCCCAGAAAGTGGCGGAACAGCAGACCGACCGGCTCGGCACGGACACGAAGCACCCCGAGCTGACGCCACGAACACCGCACCGGAATCGTGCACAGGACAGTCACCCAACAGACCGCGCGCCGGCCGCGGAGCAGGTCTCCACAGATTTAAAAAGATCGAAATCGGAGCTCGGGACTGGGCTGAGCACCGAGAAACGGGTCACCCGAAAGGGAGGGACCCACCCCTCATGTGAAACGTCCCCAAGCGCGGCTTCCGCTGGGACGGGCGGGAGGCGAGGACGGCGTCCTGCCGCGCCCCTCCGCAGACCAGCAGGTTACCTGCTCGAAAGGCGAATGGTCAGCTTCTGGGCCAGCGCTCTGCACAGGGACGTCTTCCCGGTTCCCGGGGGGCCTGCGACAAGATCCGGGCAGAAGCGTGTGGGCCAGGGCTGCACAGGCCTGTGGCAGCGGCAGCTGCGTTTTCCACTGAACCGAGGAGGGAGCAGAACTCGACGCTCTGACCGCGTGGCCGCGGGCAAGCTGGCTGCTCACTCCAGCGCAAGCGCCACCAACGTCACCGGTCGCTTCCACGTGACCTCCGCTTGTTTCTGGCCTCAGCATCCAGGGCCCGACGCGAGCCCGGCCTGGGCCCAGGGGCCTGCTCAGCTCCCGGAGCGAGCGCGCGGCATCGCGCAGCCTCCACCCCCACCGCCCACCTCCGCCCGGCCTCTCCTTAGGGCTCCGGGAAGGCCTCCCGATGCTCGTCAGGCCTCTTCAGCTCCGAAGCCTGCCTTGCCCGCGGCCCACAGCAGCACCGTCCCCAGCACAGCTGTTCCCACGGGGCCCGCACCCCGCACTGAACCAGAGGGCCAGGGCGACGGCCTTGCTTGTCACCTAGAAGGCCCTGCAGGAGCTCTGAGGTGACCACTGTAGAGGGACAAAGGCATCCATAGAAAAGGCTGACACGTTTAAGTGGTTTCTGCGCTTCCTACAATTAAAGAAAAACACGTGACGGGTACTAAATGGAAACTGACTCGGTCGCCGACTGAAATGCCGAGTGACTGCCAGCTCTGGCCCTGGACCAGGACAGCGGGCTGGGGTAGCTGCTCTCTGAAGACACAACTGCTCTTGAGCTCGCGTGCAAGCGTGCAGCCTCAACTGACACGAAACAGCTCCCACCTCCCCACAATCTGGGTGGCCGGGGTTCCCCTCCCGCAGCGACGTTCAACACCCACCACCCTCCTCTGAGCAGCAGACGGAACCCCTGTGAAGGGCGGTTTCTACAGTTTACCACTCACAAGCGAGGCTCTGAGAAGGCTACGAGGAAACGCGAGGCAATTTCTAGCCCGGGGAGTTTATGCAGCTGGAGAGAAGAGTTAACTGCGAAGTTCAGCATCGGAAGCAGCCACGGGGCGGAGGCGGGTGGCCAGGTGGCAGCAAACGCCATGGCAAAGTGAGCCGCGCTGGCTTCGCGGCGTAGCATTCGAGGACACCACCGGCCCCTCCAGACGGAAGCGCTAAAACCCCTCGGGACAGAGGTACGGGCAAAGCCTGACGTCGCACAGCTGGTCTCGTCACACGGGGCCCCGCGAGCTTTACCGTGAAGCAGCACCACCCGGTTCCAGGTGATGAGGTTGCTGTCGACGTTCTTGTCCGAGAACAGGAGCGTTGTCATCACGTAGTCGAGGAGCTGCGGGGAAAAAGGAACGTCAGCAGATGAAGGTGCCGACAGACGGAGGTGCCCCCGGCGTGCTCCCTCGTGAGTGCGCGGGCAGGAGCGAGGAGCCCCGCAGCGACTGCCCCCACCGCTTCCTCGATAAGGGAACTTGAAACGGCGTGATTCGGCACCCACCGGCCATGACTGCCGGAGGCACGAAAGACAAGCACGGACACTCACTCACCGCCTGGACCACACAGAAGGCCTGAGGGACGCGTCAGGCAGGAATAGGTGCCAGCCCTAGGGCCGGCGCGGCAGTGGGCAGCACGCGGCACACTGACCAAAGGTGACAGCAGCCAGGACTCCCGTGTCTCGCTGCGGTGCCCAGAGCTGCCTGGGCGGACGGGGGATGTGGTACCGACTTCAGTGTCCCCCACGGCATGCAGAAGGCCCCTTCTCCTTGAAGGGGGTTCAGAGGTGCTTGCTCCATCCTGCCCACCCGCTGTCGGCCCCGTGGCGCCGGCCCCGCCACCTCGAAGGGTTTCCAAGGGTGAAACCCAAACTGAAGCTGTCTTCATACTCTGCACCTTCTTCCCCTCGGGGACGTCCCAGAGACCCACTCCACTTGGGAGAAACCCCAGAGAACAGACGCCCTGGCAGCGAGCAGGTCTCCAAAGCACGACTGAGTCAAGGGCCCCGAGGTGCCGGAGAGCAGCACAGCAACGGTTCTACTTCAAACAGCGGGGCCTTCGCGGAAGAAAGGGCAACTTACGTGAGACTTGACTTCCACGTCGTACACCAGGCTGTCCCAGAGCCCGTGGAATTCGGCTGTCAGAGACCAAAATGAAAACCTGACTTCAGGACAGCAAGCATCAGGCCCCCAGCGGACCTGCCCAGAGCCACCGACGCTCCCTGAAGTTCCACGCGCACTAGGTGAAGGTCCTGATTACAGAGTTCAGTTTACAAAGTTTCTGCTTAAAACATCAAGTTTATTAAAAAAATTTGCAGACGCAGAATAAGCACCAGGTCGAAAGGACTAACGGCAGAGAACTGGGAAGGAGTCACCTTCCCTGTCGTCACATCACTAGGCACACCTGTCCTGCACCCCTGTGCCTTCACACAGCACGTGCCGCTCGGGGCAGAGGGGCCGCTCGGGTCTAGCATCAGGACGTCACGCCTGAAACCTGAAGACTGAGCTGACCCCAGGACTCTGCCTGCGACAACCGCTGGCAAGTCCACGGAGAAGCATGGAGGGGGCAGGAGCAACGAGCGGTCGAGCAGCAGGGAGGCAGAGCACGGTCACCCTGTCCGTGGGGGGGACCCGTCCAAAGGGAGCCTCCCCCTTCCCCGCCGGCAGTATACTTTCCGCGCCAGAAAAGGCCCTAAGATCCCACTAAACAAAGGGACGCCCCTCCTCAGCTGACGGACGAGGCGGGCCCGCGGCACGTGCCATGGCCCGACCTGGCACTCGGCTGGCTCCCCCGCTGCCACCGTCACACGCACCTGCTGGCAGAACCCAGTGGTTGGCGGCGATGATGTTTTCCGTCTCTTCCTCCAAATTCTCACTGGTGGGGCCCCCCTCGTTGAGCTGGAAGACGTGCAGCGCCACGGTGCTGGCGCTCAGGTCGATGGGCTGCGAGAGGGGCGAAGAGCAAGTCAAGCTGCCCAGCCGGGGCGCCCCCCAAAGGTGAGCGCGCGGGCGCCGGGCTGGGGCGCACACCTGCGGGTCTTTGACCTTCAGCTCCGTGTCCACGATCGCCACGGACTGCACGTTCCTGCTCAGGAAAGGGTCGTCGAACTCGGTCCACGTGTAGTCGCCGAACACCACGCTGTGCCTGCCCAGCAGCTTCCGCACGCTCAGCTTCACGTCCTCCTTCCGGGCGGTGCTGGGCGGGCGAGGGACAGAGCGCGGTTCGGACCACGCCGGCTCCGCTCCGGCCCTCCACGGGCGGGGGCGGGGCGGGGGCAGGGCTGTCCCCACGGGGAGGGCGGGGGGGGGCAGGGCTGTCCCCACGGGGGGGGGCAGCAGCGGGGGGTGGGGGGGGGGGCGGGGGGGGCCCCGCGGGGGGGGGGTAGGGGGGGCAGGGCTGTCCCCGCGGGGGGGGGGCAGCAGCCGAGTCCCCACGGGGGGGGCGGGGGGCAGGGCTGTCCCCACGGGGGGGGCGGGGGGGCAGGGCTGTCCCCGCAGGGGTGGTGGGGGGCGCCGGGCCGGGCGGGCAGCAGCGGGGGCCTCAGGGCGCCCCCAGCCCTGCGGCGCCCCTCCCCCTCCACCACCCCCCGCGGGGCGCGGTCCCCGGAGCCGCGGGGCGCACCTGCCGCCGCGCTGCAGCACCTCCACGTGCACGGCCGGCGCCTCGGCCACGCAGGGCAGCGCCTGCTTCAGGTCGCCCGCCGCCTGGTCCATGGCGCCGCGGCCCGGGCCGGAGCGCGCCCGCCGCCTCCCGCCGCCGCGCGCCGCCGCCACCGCCTCACACGCGCCGCCGCCTCGCGCCCGCGCGCGCCGGAGCCCGCCAACCCCCGACCCGGAAGCGCTCGCGCGGCGCCGGCGGGCGGGGCGGGGCCGCTTCCGGGGCGGCGCGGCGCGGCGGCCTCCCTGTCAGGGCGGCGGCTCCCCTCGGCCCGCGCCCGGCCGCGCCCCGCCATGGGGCGCTCGTCGTGCGAGGGCGCGGCCGGGGGAAGTGGGGGATGCCGGGGGCGGGAGGCGGCCCGGCCCGCTCCCCGGTGCCGGCGGGGGACGCGCCGGCCGCGGTCCCCACGTTCGCGCCCTCACTGCGGCCCTCGGGACCGGCCTCCTCCTCCTCGGGCCTCCCCGAGCCCCCCTCGGCCGCATGGGGCCCCGCGGGCCCTCGGACACCGTCCCCGCCGGCGACCGGGCGCCCCTGGAGCGGCCCCTGGAGCCGGTCCTCGGGGTGGGACGAAGCGGAGGGCCCGTCGCCCGGACTCCAGTGACGAGGGCGACAGGTCAGACCGGGAGCGGGACAGGCGCAGGGAGGAGGAGGAGGAGGAGGAGGAGTCCGAGGGGGAGAAGCCCCTGGACGGGGACGAGAGGGTGGTGGCCCCCACCCCTGGGGCCGAGCAAACGGGTCGCGTCTGTGGCAAAACGGGGACCAAGAAGGACGTCGCCCCGCCTCGGGCTCCTCGTGCACCCACCGCTGGGCGCCAGGCGCCGGGTGGGCGTCTGCAGGGCCGCCCGAGGCCCCCCAGACCCTGGCACCGCCCTCCCGCCTGGTGGCACAGGAGGAGGAGGAGGGGGACGGGCAGAGGAGCCCCTGGTCCTGAGTCAGAGTGGCCGTCCCCGGGGAGCCTGCCCCTCCCGGGCCCCCCAGGAGGGAGCGTCGCCCGTCTCAGGCGTTTGCTCCGTGGCCCTTGGGAGAAACAGTCTGGCTCCCGCTCTGGGTGCTCCGAGTTTCGGCCTTTCGGCCGCTCGTCTCTGACGTGTCTCCTCCTGTGCTTTCCTTTGCGTTTATTCTGTTTAAGGTTTCTTGGGCTCGTTGGGCCTGTTTATGGTTTTCAGCACATTCGGGAGGTTTTGCCCATCAGTTCACACGTCACCTCCTCGCGCCCCTTCCCCCTCTGCCGGGACTTGGACGCGTGTTGACGGCTGGGTGTGTCTTACGTGTCAAAAGTCCTCGTGAAGCTGTTTGTCCCTCCCAGTGTCGATGGTTTCTTTTGGCCCGGCTTCACGTTCGGTGACCTTTCTGTCGGCCACCCCTGTGTCTGCCGCTGACCCAGCCGGGGGCTCCTCTGTCTGCGAGGCCATTTGCCACCTCTGGAGCGTCACTCAGCCCTTCCTGCGCCTTTAGTCACGCTGTGCGCGTGCTCTCCGCAGACAGCCGGACACGCTCGCGGTCTCCGTAGCGCCCGGATTCGCTGATCCTGCCGTTGCTGTCCCGGGTCTGTCTCCGTGGGCGGGTGTCCCTCTGGCTGACAGGCTCTGCTTTGCTGGTTTGTCGTCTGCGTGGACGCGGCTTGCGTGCGGCGGTCTGGACCGTGTTCGTGCAGCGGCCACTGGCCACAGCTGGCTGCTAGGGAGCCTGAGTGCGGCCAGTCCGAGCTTAGACGTGAGGGAGCACGAGCTCCGAGCTGGAACTTTGACGACTGATACCAGAAAAGGAACGCGAAAGCGTCTCAGCGATGGTTGGGTTGCGTGTCAGACGGAAGCGTTTCCCCCGCGCTAGTGAGCAAGCGCCTGCGGCCGGAAGCGTGCCAGGGTCGCGTGAACGCGGCCGCCGGAGGAGGTGCGGCTAGGCTCAGCGTGCGTCACGTTCGGTCTGGGTCTCAGCTCCTCCTTCGGGGCACGGCTCCGTCCTCGTGGCGAGCTGTGCCCTCGTCCTCTTAGGCTCATTTTTGAGCTTCGCGAGGGTCGCTCCAGGCAGGCTTCGCTCTGGGCTTAGTTTGGCTTAAATACTAAGGTGTGGTGGTCCTTTTGGGGGCTGTTCTGATGTCCCTCGTCTCAGTGACGTGTCTGCTCTGCCTGCGTGAAGTTCACGGTCTCAGCCCGTGTGCCCAGCCCCATTGCATTGCCCCTGTGCACACTCGGGTCCGTGTCTCCCGGCAGGGGCCTGCTAGACCTCCCGGGCTCCTGCTTCCGGCCGTGCGCCCCTCTGAGACCACCCTGTGCCCCGCTGCGACCATCCCGCGGCCTCCGACCCCGTTCCTGGACCGGGCTGGCAGCCCGGCCCCCGGCGCCGCTCTTCGCCCCGTGGTCAGGTTCCCCGTGGCGCTGCCTGGGTGTGGCGGTCCCAGCGGGAGGCCCTGGAGTGCGCTGGCCCAGCGTGAGCACTTTCCGACAGGCACTTGTGCCACAGCGTCACGCAGCCCGGGCCGCAGCGCAGATGCTGACGTGTGCATGAGGAAACGGACACGCATGTGGCGGTGCCCGCCCTGCTTAAACGCTCATGGGAGTCACAGGAGGCGCTCCGAATCGTGGTTTTGAACTAAAGGCCCCACGCGAGCGCGTGCGAGCCGAGTGGCCGCTCGGGGCACGGACGGAGGACGCGGGTGCCCCGCCAGGCGTCAGGGTCAGGCCTTCGTGCTCTCGCGGGCACCCGCTGGCGAGGAGCAGGGCTGCGGCCCCCGGGCAGCCCAGCCGGGGCGTGGTGGTGGCATCGGGCAGCCCACCCCGCAGCTGTCCGAGGCTGCGGAACGAGGATGGGGGCCCTGTGACCCCTTCCTGTCCGTCTTGCCAGTACACTCGTGGGCACCAGCCCACCTGCATCGGGCCGGTGCTGCGTGACCCGGGCCCTCCGAGGTGCCGTCAGGGCTCTCACTCACACCGCCGGCTGCACAGGAGCAGCGAGGCCTGGCTCCGACTCAGCACGTGGGGACTTAACGAGGACAGCGGCACTGGCGGCTAAGCCAGCACGTGTGTCCGTGGCGTGGGTGAATCGTCCCATACAGAATTGTTTTGGAAAAACTGGTTTTCTCTTTGTTTTGCTTTGTAGAGGAGAAGTGTGCCCGTGAAGCCCTCAGCGGAAGTGAAGGTAGGTCCCACGGATGGGGAACCAGGACCTGAGCCTTAGGGTCCCACAGGGTGGCCATCGCTGCCCCTGGGAGGGGGTTGAGACGGGCTTCACGTACCGTCTCAGGCAGAAGCCCGACAGGCTCTGATCAGTGATGTGAAATGGCAGCGTCTCCCACCCCTGGTCTTAGTGGCCCAGGATCATCAGGTGAACCTGCGCTGTTCCCAAAGACACCGCTCTGGGGTGGCCCCTGACTCAGGAGCGAGTCAGGCTCTGGCTCCAGGGTAGCGGGAGCCTCTGCTCCCTCGTCACTGGGTCCCTGTGCGTCAGCCCCGGAAGGCCCCATGTTCAGGGGACAGTGAGTCAGCGGAGGGGGGCGCGCGTGCGCTGGGGCATCCGTGTCAGCGTCGGGGGTGCCGACGCAGGGCCTTGCAGACAAGCAGACGTGGGCCAGGGCCGCGAGGGCTCCAGGAGAGAGCACTGGTTTGGGACGGCCACACTGGTCGTTTCGTGACGTCCCTGAAAGTAGCCGCGGGCTCTTGAGGTGCCATGCAGCTGCCTGCCGCAGTCTCTCCCACGCCCCAGCACCTGCGGGTGCCCCTTCTTCCGCCAGCAGTGTCCCCCTGGGCCACCCAGGGGGCAGCCTCCAGGCTGTCAGGCTGGGGAGGCTGTGTGTGTCCCGCGGTGCCTGAGTCTGACCCTGCGGTGCCCACGGTGTGAATGTGGGCTCCCGGAGCACAAGCCGCTGACGACGTCAAGTGTGAACGGGGAGTCAGGGTCAGGGACTGCCACCGCGGACTGCCATCGCGGGCTGTTGAAGCAGGAGGTGGACGGGTCACGAGCTGGCTGCTCCGTCCCCGGGGGGCTGTGGGGTGGAGGGTTACGGTCACAGCTGCGGACCACGTGAACAGACTCGTGTGCCGGTGGCAGAGGGTGGCCGGTGGCCAGCCCCCATCGGAGGCCCCCAGGCCTTCTGCACAGGGTCCCCACAGCTGGCCGTGGGCGTGTCCGGGGGGCTGTCCTCTCCCCCGGCTGTCGGGGGCTGGGCTCCTGGCTTTATGAGGTACGCAGGGCTCCGGGGTTGCCATGCCACCCCGGGAGCTTTACGGTCCTGGCTGAGAGTCCGTCCTCAGTCTAGCCCAGACTGAGCAAGGAGCGTGCCTGCTTTTCTGTCTGTCTGGGACGTGCTGTGACTGGTGACAGGAGACAGTCCGCAGGGGTGGGAGGAAGGTGTGGCGCGTGCCCCTCTCGCCGGGAGGTAGGTCCTCCACGTCTGCTCTCAGCAGAGGACCGGCAGGTGCAGCTTCGGGGACCTGTAGGTAGTCCAGGGCCCAGGGCAAAGTAAGGACTCAGAAGCTCTCGGTGTGTCTCGGGGTTCAGAAAAGCGCAGAGGTCGTGGGGTCAGGAGGACGCCGATGGGGCCACCCAGGGCAGCACCATGCCTGCCTGCCTGCCTGCGGGTCAGCGGCCTGTCCCAGGGAAGGACGGGCGCAGCGTGGCCTGGGGGACGGGGAGAGGCAGGAGCAGGGACGAGCCAGGGAGCGAGGGTGCCGGCAGCGCGGTCGCCAGTCGTCAGTGGCCCCGCCCTCCCGCGGCCGTGGGCTGGCTTGGCCAAGCTCCGTGAGGGCCAACCGCGTGGAGCTGGGGGGCCGGGGCGAGGATTCCCACACCGAGGCAGCCAGGGCCAGAGCGCAGACGGTAGGCCCCGGGGGTGGTGAGAGGCAGGAGCCCAGCGCCAGGAGTCTGCCTGCGGCGATGTCTTGGGCAAACCCCCTCCCCCCCGGACCGAACCCAGAGCATGAAAACGTTTGCGAAGTAACAAGGGCGCAGCTCGGGTTCACGGGCGCGTCAGGGACGACGTCGGAGGAAGTGGCACCAAGAGGGGCCGTGTCCCTCCCTGTCTTGCAGATGGGCTGCTGCGTCAGGGCCCCGGGCCACGGCTCCCCGGAGGGAGCGGACAGGAGGCTGAGGCGAGCAGTGCCGCCGCGCGTGCCGAGGGCCAACGGCTGGTCGCTGCCTCTGCACCCGTTCCAGGTCACGTCCTGGGTCGTGTTCCTGGTGCTGGCCTTCGCCGTCTTCCTCGTCTTCATCCCCCTGCTGCCGCACGTGTGGAAGTTCACCGCGTATGGCGTATCCTTTCCTGGGCCTGCTGGCCGGCGGGGGCCCCTGCCCTCTGTGTGGTGCCACCGTGGGGGTCGTGTGCTGCTCCTGGCCCTCACCCTGGGCACCCCATCGTGGCGGAGCCTGCGCCCCACCCCCACTCTCGGTTCTCCGTGTCCCGTGAAGTGCAGCCGAGTACGCGGGAGCATCGGCCCCTCGCCTGCCGCTCTGCGGGGACAGTGCGCCTGCGGTGACGGGGACACGGGGCCCTCGGGGAGGGCATGCACACCTGGGCCAGCAAGGCACGGGGCTTGGTCTGTCACCCAGCGAAGAAGCATCAGTTCAGTGCCGAGGAGCTGTCTGGTGGCAGCTCCGGTGCGCTCACCTGGCCTGTCAGGTGTGCTCACCACGGTCTGTCAGGTGCGGCCACAGCACCCAGCCTCCAGGACTTCCTGGGTGGCCCTCACGTGGCTCGCTGACAGGGCCTCAGGCCTTCAGTCCTCCCAGGGTGCCGGGATGCACGGTGCGCCCTGAGGCCGTGGCCCTGTCCTGGCGGAGCGTGTGGGTGCCATCCTGTCTGTCCGTCTGGCCCTCCTGCCCCTGTGGGCGGGTGGCCAAGCCTGGGACCGTGCGTCTGGCCACCCGATGGCCGTGTGTTTTCCTGGCGGCTGCTGTAGCAGGTGCCATAGAGGCAGCGGCTTCCCCACAGAGCTGTGACCCCTGTCCTGGGGGTGTGGTGGGCGGTGCCCACCCTGACGGCTGGGGTCAGCCCCTCCCAGGCCTCCTGGCTCGGTGGCCTCGGGTGCCTTGGCGTGTGGAAGGCCACCACCTCTGTCCTCACGTGCTCGCTCTCCGCGTGTACGGACAGCGGAGGTCTGGTTTAGGGCCCATCACCGCGACCTCGTCTAACTTGACCGACCGCCAGGACCCTGTTTCCGGATCATGTCCTCCTGGGTCGGGGCTCTGCGTGGTTTGAGAGGCCCAGTTCAGCCCTCACTGTGGGTGTTGCCCACGTGCTGGGTGACCACCCGTCATCACCCGTTATCCGCTGAGCTCGTGTCTGCTCCGTCGCTGACCTGATGCTTCTTCGCTGGGTGCAGACCAACCCCTGTGCCTCGCTGGCCCAGGTCTGCGTGCCCCTCCTAACAGTGGACGCGGGACAGCTTCCGCGGCCCGGCCGGAGGGCTCAGGCCGCCTCTGGAACACGGTCCGCCCCGCTCTCCCGCGGGCCCCGCTCCCGCCACTGGGGGGCGCCAGCACCACGGGGTCAGGGCCCCCGGGCGGGGAAGGGACAGGAAGGCGGGCCTCTGCAGGGCAGAGGTCACCGTCCAGCATGGGCTGACCCTCCCAGCCAGCTGCTCTTGGCTGCCCAAGCCGCACGGCACACGGAGCGGAAGGCCCTGGAATCCTGGAGCTTGTTCGACGCAGACGTGCTGTGTTGGGGCCGGAGGCGCGTGACCTTGGACGCAGGCTGGAGAAACGAGCGGGGCGGGAAGGGCCCCTCCACTGTGTCCAGCCGGACTGCAGGGCTGGCCAGCCGCAGGGCTGACCGGCAGCGGGAACCCCGCCGCCCCCCGCCCCGCCCGCTGCTGTAAACAGGACGCGGGGTTAGCAGTGTGACAGGGCGGGCCCCTGGCGTCCTCCTCCGCGTCTGTTTACTAAACACAGATGGTTGCCAGGGGACCTTCCGGCCTGTGCGCAGGACGGGCCCCCCAACCCTCAGGCAGGCGCCGGCCCTGGCTGGTGAAAGTGACCTCGAACCCCTTCCTTTGTCTCTGTGGTGAACCTGAAACTGAGACAGCGGAGAGACTTGTGTCTGGAAGTGGCGGCCGGGACCGCAGGCCGTGGCGGCCACGTGAGCGGCCACCCCGGGCCCAGCCCACCTGAGGGAAGGTGGCCGAGTGTGGGTGGGCAGCCCGCCTGGGGCCGCCCAGGCCGACCTTTGCTCAGCGACCTGCACGTGGGGCGGACAGGGACCTGGCCGCGGGGTGGCCCCTCGCATTTGCTCCTGGGCGGGGTGGCTCCGTGTCGGGGGGCTGTGGGCAGCTTCGTCCACCCTGGACCTTGGGGCCCCGCCCCCAGAAGCCTCGGCTCTTCGCTCCCGGGATGTGTTGCGGGAGGCGGCCTGCGGGTTTGGGGTCAGGCGGGAAAGCGGCCACTGGCCGCCCTGCACCCCCACCCGGAGGCTGCGTGTCCGAGTGTGGCCACGCCGTCCCCACACTCCCCGGCCGGGGTCTCGTGTGTGAGCCGAGTGGACGCGGGGGCGAAGGGTTTGGGCCACGCGCCTCAGCCCAGTGTCACCTGCTGTGTGGAGGGAGCCCCGCCCGCCACCCCCGCCCCCGCTCCTGGCCACCCGCCCGTCTGTTCCTGACGAGGGCCATCCTACTCCAGCCCCACAGAGGAAGGGCCCACACCTGGGCCTCAGTGCTACTTCCTGCCGCGTGTCCTGCTGCTCGGGACGTGCTCCCGTTGCCCCAGTAACCGCACAAACAGTGCCTCCTGCCTGCAGGGCACGCCTCGGGCTTCAGGGACAGGTGCAGGGAACCGCTTAGTGTCGCCGGCTGTGACAGCGAGGCCTGGCCCAGCCACTGCCCACCTTCCCCCCACCCCGTGCCGAGCCTGGCCTTGGTCTGCGCGACGGCTCCATAGGGGCGGCTCAGGCTTTCGCCCCAGCCCTGCGGGTCTGGTGGCCGTGGGGAGGTCTGGGTGTCACCTTGTCCCATGTGGCACCAGAGAGCTCTGGTCAGCCGTGTGCCTTGCACATGTGCCCCAGGTGTGGCTGCCTCTCAGCCACGTCCCACCCCACTTTCCAGCTCCTCCCCACCATGTGCCTGCCACCTCTGGCCCTGTCTGACCCTCGTCCCCCGTGGTGCCTCACGCTCGCCTGTCCCCGCACCGTCACCTCACGGCCCGCAGTTGGGGGCCTGCGGCCCTGGCGCTGTGCCGTCCTTGGAGGCCGAGGCAGGGACTAGCAACGCGTCCAGGACCAGCCTGCACTCGGGCGCTTCTCACAGTGGACCTCGTGACGGGTCCTCGCCCAGGTGGCCACGCGTGTGAACCCCAGGGCCCCGGTGGCTCCACACCGAGGCCGACGCTGCCGGGCAGCGGGCCGGGCGGGGCCCGAGAAGGGGCTCCCTGCAGGATGGCGCGCTCAGCCCAGCGCCCTGCGGGCCGGTCCACCCGCTGGGGCCTCGGCCCTGGTGCTCCTCCGGGGCCCTGCAGCCCCCCGCCCTCCGGGACACCCGCGAACCCGGAACTCTCCCTCTGGCTCGGCGGCGCAGCAGGGCTGGTGGGGAGGCCGCAGCCCTGTGCTCCCGCCCCTTCTGTTTGGTTTCCATGGGGACGGTGTGTTGGTCCCCGGGGCAGAGGAGGCTGAGAGGTGGGGTGTGAGGCTTTAGTTTCACCCCAGGAGCTGGGGGCGGTGGCGGCGGCGTCGCTGCGAAGCTCTGGGCCAGGCCGGGCATCGAGTCCTCCCCACTCCCTCCCCCACGGCCCCTTCCCCTGCACCGACGGCCCTCAGCATGTGGCCTGGCGCCCAGCTGCACCGCAGGCCTGCCCGCCGCCTTCGTGGGGCTAGGGCAGGCGGCTGTGGGGTCGCGGGGTCGCGGGGCCATGGCTGCAGCCTGAGCCCCCTCCCGCTCCATCTTGCTGTGGGTGGAGGGCGGCTGCGGAGTGCGCGAGAGGCTGTCCCCGTCCCTGCCACTTGCTGGGTCCACAGCGCCTGGCCGGGGGCGGGGCCCGGACACCTTGCGACTGTTCCTTGACACAGCACCCACAGGTGACCGGCGGGTGTTTCCTCTTGTACCTCATCGCCCACCTCGTGGCAGTTTCCATCGACCCGGCCGAAGCCAGCGTCAGGCGCAAGAAGAACTACCGCCAGGTGGCACCGTCTTTCGACCGGTCCAAACAGCCGCACGTCATCCAGGACCGGTTTTGCTGCTTGTGCCAGGTCCCCGTGTGAGTGCGGGGCCTGGGGCCGGGTGACACCAGTGGCCCTGCCCCCACTCGGCAGCGGCCACCCGGGGGAGGGGGCGCTGGATGCGGTTTTCCTGCAGGGCCGGGGCAGGGCTCGGAGGGGCCTGCACCCCCATGTGCTGAGGGGTGCGGGTGCCCCAGTGCAGCGCCCACCCCCGTTGGTGTGGGCAGAGACCACTGTCCTTGGGTTTCTCAGCTGAGTCCCCGGCCCCGGGGTCACAGGGCTGGTGCTCGACCCCGGGGTCTCAGTCCTGGAGACCCTCGGTGGGCGGCGTGGGGCGGGACCCTGGCCCGGCCTCCCGGCGCAACCCCGTGCTGGCCGCTGCTGCCCACCCGTGCCCTGCGGCGGGCGGCTCCGGCCCGGGCCCCGCCTGCCGGGCGCTGACGGGCTGCGCACTGCCCCCCGCAGAGGCCCGAACACCAAGCACTGCAGCGCCTGCAACAAGTGCGTCGCTGGCTTCGACCACCACTGCAAGTGGCTGAACAACTGCATAGGCAGCAGGAACTACTGGTACGGCGGGCGGGGCGGCACCCCCCACGCGGCGCCCCCTCCTCTGCTCCTGAAGCGCGTTTGGGTGGAACGTCCCTGACCCAAGGTGCCCCCGCGGCACATGGCTGCAGACCCCCCCCCCATGAGGCCTGGCGAGGGGCCAGCCCTGTGCACAGGGCGCGGGCGGCTGGGCTGAGGAGTCCACTGGCCCGGGCCCCCCGCCTTCGGCCAGTCAAGGCCGTCAGGCCCCGAGCACGGGATGCGCTGGGGGCCGTGCCAGAAGCAGGCGTCCAGCCGCGGCTGGGAGGCGGCGCCGCCCCGTGAGCGCAGGGTCAGGCCTGCGGGGTCAGCGGGGCTGTCGTCAGCCTCGAAGAGCTGCGCGTGGCCGGGAGAGAGCAAGCGTGCTCCCCAGAGCCCCACAGCGGTCTTGGGAGTTCCGGCCCTGCCGAGGGCCATGTGGACACGGGCCCCAGAGCTTACCCGCCGTGGGGCAGCAGAGGTGCAGTGCGCCCTTGGCCACCAGGCGGGGGACGCCACACCCTCCCGCACAGGGGCCCTGCTGCTCTGAGCAGACGGGGACTGGGGTCTTGCACTGAGAACGCTCCAGGAAGAGCCATGGGCCTGGGAGGGCCCCGGGACGGCCCGTCCTGTCCCCCCTGACAGAACAGGGGCCCCGAGGTCAGCAGCAGGTGGACCCCAGAGCTCAGGCCGCAGGGTTCCCTCGCCCCACACCCCCTGCAGGCCGGCTGGCGACGCGAGGCTCCGGGTCTGATCGGCCGCTGGGGGACGAGGCGAGGCGTGTGGCCCGTGAGAAGGCTGGGGTGGCCCAGGTGGCCAGAGTGGGGTCCCCAGTCTCTGAGCCTTTCTGGGAGCCCCATCCCCTGCATCCCCAGCCCCGAGTGGGGGTTAAGTACAGTCACGTCTGTCAGTCCTGAGGCAACAGAGCTGTAGGCGGGGAGCGGGGTCCTGGACCAGTGAGGTCCCCCAGAGCACTCGGAAGATGCTGGAAGCCGCAGGACGTGGGAGCAGGGCAGGGCTCGGGTGCCCACCTGAGCCTGTGTCCCCACAGGTTCTTCCTGAGCTCCGTGGCCTTGGCGCTCGCAGGGCTGCTGTGCGTCACTGTCGTCGTGACGTGCGTCTTCATCCAGTACTTCGTCAGCCCCACGTGGCTCCGCACGGATCCCAGCTTTAGTGGTGAGTGCTCCCGCCCCATCCCGGGGTGCCCCGCCCGGCTGGCCCCTGGCTGGGCACGTGGATGGGGCGCAAGCGCAAGGGGCCCTGGCACAGCCCATCCTGCGCCAGGGGGCCAGTGTCCACGCGGAGCCCAGCAGCTTTCTCGGGTAGCAGCAGCTTCCCAGGGCAGGGTCTGCACGCCGCCCCCCGCATCCGGGCGCGGGCGCAGTGGGGCTGTGGCCACTGCAGGCGCCTTGGTCTCGGCACAGCTCATCGCTCAGTGGGCCCGGAGCCGCGCCTCGGCCCTGCGACCGTCCTCTCACGTGGAGAGGGGTCTTGGGATGAGCCCTCCTGGCCCCGCATCCAACGAGTGTCCTTGGAGGACACAGAGGAGACGCAGACGCGGGACGGGGGCGGCGCGGGGTAGGCGCCTCAGAGGGAGCCTGGCCAGTGCCCGCCCCGAGGGGAAGCGCAGCCAGTCTAAGCTGCTGCCTGTGGCCGTCGTGACGAAGCCATGGACGGTGACACTGGAGGACCAGGTGGAGCTGTTGCCGCTCTCCACGGAGCCGCACGAGGCCCTTCCCCGGCTCACAGGGGGGAGAGGCCTGCTGGACCTCCTCACTGGGCCCAGAACGTTCCAGGAAGCCAACCCCGCCCAGGCCCCCGCGGGCTGCCCGCCGGTCTCTGCTGCAGGGCCCAGGCCTGCGCAGGGGGAGCCGGCTATGGGGCCGCCTGGTGGGCCGAGCCAGCTCTCCGTCCCCGGAGCCTGGCCGCCTGGCGCTGACGGCGGGGTTCCCCCTGGCAACCCCCCACACACACACAGTCGCTCGGGGCGCCGCCCCACACCTGGCGTGCAGGGGCAGCTGGGCCTGAGACCGGGCCCCACTCAGCAGGAAGGGCCGCCGTGTCCGGGCAGAGCCAGCCCTGGAGGCCACTTCCTGGGCTCGCCGTTCTGCGGGTCACAGGGCTCTGGGACGGCCGGTTCCCCTGGACGTCGCTCACGTTGGCGGGTCCAGCCCGGCGCCAACATGCCGCGCTGACCGCCCTGGGTCCCAGACTCCCGCCTCCCCGCCCCCGAGCGCTGCCCACAGCCCCACAGGGCGGCCAGGGAGGGCAGCCCCTTGGGGTGCTGCATGGGGGGCCAGGCTCGAGGCCCTTCCTGGACTCCCCTGTGGAGCGACCAGCTCCCCCGCACCCACGCGGCCGTCACGGCTTTGCTCGCACCTGACTTCCTGGGCGTGTGTGGCTGCGGGCGTCCCGGGGGCCGTGCCTGGAAGTGCCCAGCGGTGGCTCAGCCCCCCAGCGCTGCTGGGTGGAGGCCAGTGTGGAGCAGGGTGGCCCGCGCGGCCTGGACCTGCAGGGCACAGTGGGTGCTGGGCCAGGCCGAGAGGCCAGGCTGCGAGCGGCACAGAGGTGCCCTCTCCCAGCCTCCCCCAGACCCCTTCAGCGGGGTCATGACACCATCGCAGTCGGGGGGTGCGAGAGCACGGAGCTGAGGCGGGGCACACGCCTGGCGGGGAGGGGGGCCGGTGTCCCCGTCCCTTCTGCCAAGCCCTGTCCCGCGCGATGCTTGGCCGCGGAGAGGCGCTGGACGTTCGTGTGTGTGTCTCGTCCCCGCAGCTGTCACCAGCGTTAAGACCTGGCTGCTGTTCCTGCCTTTCGCCCCCATGAAGACGAAGGCCTCGGTGGTGCTGAGCATCGGCGCGTTCGTGGCTCTGCTGACCGTCTCCGGCCTCGTGGTACTCGGGCACCTGTTCGTCTTTCACCTGTATTTGTGTACGTGCCCCCAGCGTCCTGTCCGCCGCTGGCCTCCGCCCCCGTGCGTTCTCAGCCCCCCCCCCCCGCCCACCTCTGCCAGAGACACGCCCCTGGCCCCAAGCACAGACCGACGCCCCGCGGGGCAGCAGGACCGATTCCGCCCCAGGGCAGCGGAGAGCGGGAGGGATGCCGGCGAGAGGCAGAGGCGCTCAGAGGGAGAAGTGGCTTCTGGAGGCAGGTCCAGGGCATCGTGGGGGCCGGAGGGCAAGAGGCGAAGACATTCAGGTCGGCGACGTGCGTCACTAGCCTGACACGCTGCTAGAGGACTTGCGTCCCCGCGGTGGCTCGTGGCTCCGTCGTGTCCGTGAATGGGGGCAGCATGACACCCCGCCCCGAGCCTGTCTTCGGCAGTTGTGTCAGTCCCTAGGAGAAGGTGGCACCGGGGGCTACGGGGACTGGCCCAGAGCGGTACGTCCCCTACTGAGCCTGGGAGGGCACAGAAACTGCACCTGAAGCCCCGGCATCTGAGGCTCTGCCCGAAGCTCCGGGGTGCACAGGGCGGGTGCACGGCAGGTGGTGCGGGGGCCTTGACGCGGCAGGCTGGGCAGGTGGGCCGGGCTGGGCCGAGAGGAGGGGACGCCGGGCCTAGCCGGGCTGGGAGGAGGGAGGGACGCCGAGAAGCCCAAAGCCGCAGGACTTACTGGCCAGCAGAGGGTTGAGGCGCGACTTCGGCGTTCCGATTCGGGTGGCCCGAGAGGAGAGGAGCCACGCTCACTGGGAGTGGGGTCGCTCGGCAGGGGCGTGGGGTGCGCACCCGAGGTCAGGCCACACCCGTGCAGCGGGACGTCAAGTTACATAGGTTCTCAGCAAGGATTTGGGGTGTTTCAGTAAAGGCAGCAGCACGCGGCCTTGAAGCTGCACGTTTCCCACCTTGGCTCTGCAGGTTGGACCAGCGCCTCGCTGTGTCCCCCGGCCTGGGCCCCCCGAGAGGCCTCGGTCAGGTGCCAGCAGGGGCCGTGGTCCCACCGCCTGGGGGCCCGCTGCCGGCTCAGCAGGGTTAGTCCTCGTGATTCGCTGGCCAGTGGCAGCTCCCACGTGACGGAGCGTGCCACCGCAGGGAGCTGGCTTCACCAGAGAGCAACTAAGAGGCAGCGAGACAGAAGCCATCCCCTGTCCCCCAAGCGTGGACGGGACGCTCCGTCACGAGGGGCAGTGCTCCCGACATGGGGTACCCGAGCCGGAGGACCCTGTGGTGGGTGCCACGGGAGACATGTCGGAAGCTGCTGCCAGCCGGGAGCTCCGTTTCGAAGCTTGGGAGAGGGACCGGGGCGCCACGTGGCCCGCTTGCGCTGTGGGCACCGCGCATAGCTGATGGCTGGTGACTGCCTGTCCCCCCTCTCTCTCTAGTGTCCAACGGACTGAGCACCCTCGAGTACATCACACAGGGCCACAGACAGCAGGGCTCTAAAGACCCACGGCCGCTCAGAAACCCACCCTCCAAGGCGGAATTGCCGCAGGTACCGACGTCCCCGTGCTTCGTCGTCCTCACGTGTCCAGGGCGGGGACGAGGCCCAAGGTCACCTCAGTGGCTGGGGCCGCTTAGCCACTGTCTTTTGCTTCTGTGTGGCATAGTCCCGTGGGTCTGTGCGCGCGTGTGTGTTCACGTCACTCCGTGTGGCCTGAGCGTGCACGTGGCCCTGTGTGTATGGGTGTGCGTGGGTGTCGGCGTGTAAACGGGAGCCTGTGCGCGTGTGCCCCCGCGCGTGTGTGTGTGCACGGGTGTGTGAGCCTGCGTGAGTCTGTGTGTGCATGTGGGGGGACACGTGTACGTGGTCATGTGCTTCTGCATGCGTGTATCGTGGGGCACACATGTCAGCGTGTGCACGTGTGTGCCGTGTGCATGTCGGTGTGGGGGCACATGCATGTGTCTGCGTGTTGCCTGCGTGCATGTTGCGTGTGTGGGCGTGCCTGCATGTGTGTCTGCGTGTGCGTGCGTGTGGACACGCGTGTGCTCCGTTGTTTCCACGCTCCGCCGGCAGCAGGCTGACTCCCTGAGGCCCACTCGCTTCTGCAGCCGCCGCCCCACGGCCCTGAAAACACTCGCCCCTCCAAGGTCGCTGTCGCGATGAAAACATAAGCCCCGGACACAAGCGAAGTGTCCGAGAGCCACGTGCTGGCACTCAGCGTGTCACAGACGGTCAAAACTCATTACGAGGAAAGCGGCCAGTTTCCCGGGCGGGCCAGAGGTCTGGGCACGCTGCTGGCCAAGGTGGGCCCGCGGGTGGCAGGCAGCGCGCGCGGGGGACAGCCGGCCGGTGCCAGCAGGCACGTGGGGGTGGCTGAAACGAGGAACGCCGGCCGTGCCACGTGCCACGTCGCCGGCGAGAATGTCGGCCGTGCCCCTGGGAAAGCGGCCTCGTGCGCTCGGAGCCCGACACGCACGACTGTCCTGGGAACCGGCAGTCCCGTTCCTGCTGTTTCCTGAGGGGGCAGAGAACACCCAAGCGTGCAGGTCACGGGAGGTGGGAGCGAGGGTGCTGTCGCCACCGTGAGGTCCCCCCCAGGGCCCAGGGGACGCTGGAAATGGCTCGAACTTCGTGGGAGGCGAGCTCGGTGTCCACAGCTGCCGTTCACACGCCCCGTGTCCTCTCCGATTCCCCACAGCAAGCGGACGACGGCCCGAGCCCCGTGTCCGGCAGGTGAGTCGCCTCCCACACCGCGGCGTCACCGCCTGGCCCGGAGGGCCCCCTCGCCCCGGGGCCGTGCAGACGCCCTCCCACTCCGGGCTGGCCGCATCTCTCCACCCGCTGGCTTCGCCTTGGACTCCCGGGCCGTCTGCATCTCTGCACCCACCGAGGTAGGAGCTCAGTCGTTTGGTTGCGGCGTGACCGCCGGTCGCCATGTGACCGTTCCCTGTCGTAGAGAAAGGTCCCTTTCCTGACACCCCGGCTCCCACGGACACCGGCTCAGGCCCGCCCGGACGCCGTGTCCGCCTCGCCGCTCCGTGTCCCACCGTGTGCGCGCTGTTTCCGTGACGCGGCCCTCCTCGGCCGCCTTGTCGCGCCCGGTGGGCGAGTCCCCTCTTAACCCTCTTGTCCTCGGTACTCGGGACAGTTCTTTCCCGTGTTTGTTCTTCCATCTCAGCTTCGAAACCACTTGGCGCGGGTGCAGCAGGGCTGGCTTTGGGCCGGACGCGCGCTCGTGCGGGCGTCCCCGTCCCACAGCACGTTGCTCGGTCGCGCTCGTAGGGAGTCTTTCTTCTTCACAAACAGGTCTGGGGGGACCCCGCACCCAGCGCGGGTAGCCCCCGTCTTCCAGCGGCGTTTGCTCGCTTCCTGCCTCTGTGTCACGCTTTGGCAGTTCACGCAAAACGCCCCTGTCCGTTACGAGGGCTGCGCTCGGTGACCTTGCTGTTAGCGCTGGAATTGTGTCAGCCCCAAGCCACACTCGTAGGCGTGGCGACTGTCGTGATGGACGCTGAGGGCGCTCTGGGTGCCCCCGGCCGGCCCATCTCGCTCCCGCTCCTCGGGCCTCCCTGAGCAGACACGAGATGGAGAACCCCGGAGACTCCTCTGTGTTCCAGGGGAGTCGCATGTTCCTCGCTTTACAGCGGAAGCTGGACACGGCCAGGCGGGGTGGCCGGGGCCTGGTGGCAGCAGAGTCGGGCACAAGCTCGGCCTCTCGCGACAAACGGAGCCGAGCCGCGACTCCAGAGGAAACGTCCGTGACGACAGTGATAGGCGTGGCCACAGCGGTCAGCTCGAATGCCTTCGGGCGCCACCGCAGCCACCGTGTCCCCTGCCCTCCACGAGGCTCCTGGGCATTATGCCTGCCTCCCCCTCCAGCTTCCCCGGCGCCCTCCTCGTCCTCGCCTGTCAGTCCGCGTGATGACACCGCCCTGCCCCGCACGCGTCTGGCACTGCTGGGTCGTGGCCCCCGGGCTCATCTTGGCTCAGGGCTCCGAGGTGTGCGGCATTCGGATGGCAGCCGCACCCTCAGGCGCGCAGCCGAGCGGCATGCGGCCCCCAGGGCACCATGGGCACGCGCCCACGGCCTTCCCACGAGATGCTCCCGGGGGGTTTCGGCCGTGCCACCAACCCAGCAGACCGCAGGGTCTCGCGGGACCCTCTGCCTGCAGCCAGGCCCTTCCTCGCTGACGGGTCTTCCTCCGGCCGCCTTCCAGGTGCCCGAGGTGGTGCTCAGCCACCACCAAGAAGCCAGAGGCCACCGCACAGCCAGGGGTCACTGCGCAGCCCAAGGTAAGCTCAGACCCACCATGCTGGACTCGAGTTCAGGGTCTGATGACCCCCAAAAGGAGGGTAGTGCAGTACTTGGAACCCCTTCTGGGGCCCATTTGAAGCTTTTATGTGGTAGCCAAGGAAGGGAACGAAGTGCATGGGGACAGAGGAAGAGTGCGGGACGGAAAGGATGCTAACTGTGGGATTCTCGGTGTGTGTGTGGGCGTGTGGGGGTGTGTGTGGGCGCGCGTGTGAGTCTGCGTGTGTGTGCGGGTGTGGTCAGCGTGTGATGTGAGTGAGTGCGGCCCGGGGCCTGTGTGGTCGCGTCTGCCCTGTCTGTGCTGTCGTTCCTGCGGCCACTCTTCGCAGGGCCAGGCAACGGGCTCCTTTAGGCCCGAGCGTTCATGCAGCTGCTGTCGAGGTCAGCTGCTGGGAGCGGGTCCGAGGGGCTGCTGTCAGCCGGGTGTGCGACGCCGCTGATTTCTGAAGCTCCCGGGGGGCTTTGCCCCCTCTGGAGGGCTGCCGTCTCACTGCTCCACGCGGGCGTCGGGTCAGAGCCCCTTGTGATCACGTAGGCACAGGGGGTCGACACCCCCTTTCGTGAGAGACGTGTGGCAGCCTTCTTGCTTGCACGACTTCGGGGACTTCTGAGATGTAGTGAGTGGAAGCCATGACGCCTCCAGCCTGCTCCCACCCCGGCCTCGGCCCCCGAACGCCGCCCCCCACTCTGAGCCAGCAGCAAGTGGCCAAGGGTTTCCCTTTGCGTCATTAAAGCCGGGGTGGCCCTGTGTCCCGGTTTGCCTGGGACAGTCCTGGGCGGCACTAGTGCCCGGCCTGAGTGCGAGGCCACTACTCTCGCGGACACTCGCCTGTCGCGATCAGTCTGCCGGATCCCAGCGGGACCCTGCCCCCAGACACGGAGCCGGACCCGGCCCGTAGGTGCGGGCAGCTCGTTTAGACCGCAGCGCCCTCCCTGCCCCAGCCCCAGCCCCAGCCGGGCCGGCTGAGTGCTCCAGGACCTGGAATCCCACGTCGGACCGAACTTAGTGACGTAGACGTAGGAGCGTGGGTTCGGGGCTCTCACACGGTCCTGTACGTGATTGTGACCGCTCCGAGGCTGAAACCCGCCTCACTCCTCAGCGATTTATCATCCTCCCCGTGACACGAATCATCGAAACTGGGTCAGGAAGAAACAGGAAACCGAAATGGATTCGTGACAAGTAAAGACACTTAACTGCGAATCTAGTTTCCTTTGAGGAAAATCTCGGGCCCTGATGACTTCATTTGTGAATTTTACCTAACGTTTTAAGGAAAAACATCAACAGGGGCCAACTCATTCAAAAAACAGCCATTCTCTGAGGCCCGTACACGACACCACGCCAGACGCCATCGTCGCAAAACAGCAGCTTAAGCCGTGATTGTCCCTGAGCGGGGAGGGGAAGGTCATCACCAAGGGGGCGCAGCGCGAAGGTGTCACGTCCGCACAGGCTGCACACTGCGTGAGGTTCGTCCCACGAACGCAGTGGCTTTAACGTCCGCAAATAAGTTAACACGACACGCACAGCAGCAGTCAGCGGGCCGGAACGTGAGCGCGTCCCGCAGATGAAGCGCTCGCCATGACGACACGTCTGTTTACGACACAGAAATTCCCAGCCTGGGAAGAACAGGGAGACCCCCTCAGTCCGACGGGACTAGTGACACTGCCAGCCCTCTCATGCTTAACTCGTGACGACGGCGTCCCCGAGCCGAGGGACGGGGAAGTCCAACGTGTGCCGCCCACGTTCGCTCCAGCCAGTGCAGCAAAGCAAGAAAGGGGAGTTAGAGAAGTAGAAGTTGGCAAGTTCCACGATGTATTTGGAGGAATCGTGAGCCTGACGAATCCGCAGAGACGCTGACGGGACCAGGACAGCTTGGCCAGGCGGCAGGACACGAAACCACGTGAGCGCACAGCGGCCCCTGCGCTCGCAGCGGAGACTGCGGGCGGGATTAGGAGAACCGTCCCCCCTCCTGGCATCAGAGTAAGAAACGAGCGTAAGATGGAGACAGATGGCGCCGCGAGCGTGGCCGGGAGACGGCGACACGATCCGAATGAGCGGACGTGTAAGCCTTAGGGAAAGGGCGCTGGACGTCGTCACCGCAGAATCCGTCCCCCGAGGGATCTGCAGACGCACCGGTCCCGCTGAATCCCCAGCAGGCGTCCTCCTCTGAGGAGATACGACGGGCCTCGCGTGGATTCGGGGTCAGGACGTAGCCCGAAGGTTTGAAGACAGAAGCAGGTAGGCCTTAACGGTGACCGCAAGAGTGCGGCCGGGCGAGGACAGACACAGATGGGGGCAGGACAGAGACCCCAGAAACGAGCGTTGACGTCTCTGGTCCACGCACCGTAAGTGGAGGCGCAGAGGTCTCGACGGGGACGACGGCAGCGCAGACCGAGCTGGCGGAGCGAGCGTGGAGGACGCCATCGCCACAGACCGGGGCGCGGCACGGGCAAACCCTCGCTTGTCGCAGACTCCAGAGGGACCTCGCAGAGCTCAGGAGCGCGGGGAAACCCGGTGTCTAGAGCGCGGCGAGTCTGGACGACTTCCCCAGAAGCTGTGGACGGGCGGGCCGCTGGTGCGTGCGCACACGCACGCTCACGCCTCCGTGGTAGGTGCACACTCCAGCCACAGCGTCCGCCACACGCGTCGCCGCGATCCATACGACGACGCGCCAGGGGTCCGAGTGGGAGGACCCACGCGTTCCCAGCGAGAGTGTAAATCCCAGCGCCTGGAAGGAGGCCCAGCCGCATGGGAAACCTGACCCACGCGTGTGCCCTGCGAACCAGCAGCCCCGTTCCGGGGGTGTCCTGGGGGAGCAGGGAGCACGCAGGTACGCGCGTCACGGGCGGTGAGAGCGGGTCTGCCCCACCGCGGGCCCTGTCCCAGCCCCAGGGCTGGTACTAAACACCGGTAAGCGCTGGCTTGAACTTTGCGTGCGACGCGCTGAGTGCCATCAGCTTGGTTTCACTTTCACGATGTTTCCTTTATACCCCTCCCCACACAGGTCCTCACCGACAACTCCATCCCACCTGGACCGTGGGCAGGGCGTGCGCTCGCCAGAGTGTTTCAAGCTTCTGAGACACAGCCGTCCGCAGGACACTCACCCCGACGGCTTACGTCGGGGCTGTGACGACACGTAGACAGGTGCAGCTCGTGTCGCTGCTAACCGTGTGGCCGTCTGTGCAGCTCACGGCCGCGTCCGCACCGACGCTGCCTCCGACGACGTGAGGCGCGCACGGCGCTCGCCTAGTCCCGTCCGTCCGTGAGCCTGTGCGAGCTGAGAGTCTCGGTCCACTCCTGGGCACCCACTCCCTGTCTCTGTCCACACCGTGAGCCCCGAGGCCCCACTCTGGGCAAACTCGAAGATCTCCCTCCTGCCAAACGCGGGGCCTTTGCTGGCGGGCTGGCCGCCCTGAACTGCAGAGGTGCTGGGGCAGCCACACGCTCGTCCAGACTTCCCTCTCTGCTCCTGGGCACCTCCCGCGTGACCCCGCCCGCTGCCACGAAGCCAGGAGCAGTCCCTCAAGGGGCGTCCCGGAGGACGCCGGCTCCCACGATCTCAGAGCCAAGGCAAAGCACTGGCGTGGGCCCGTGCGACACGCAGGTCCCCAGGGCCCGAGATCAGCGCACAGCCACACGGGAGGTCGGTACGTCACCCGTGAAACCGGGCTGCAAAGGTCCACGCCCTCGCCGCCGGAAGGAGGGGCCCCGTTCTCCGTCCCAAGGACAGAGCAGAGCTCCAGGCCCCGGAGCTGGCGGCGCAGACCTCCCTCCCTGACCCTGTGCTGGGCGGGTGGCCCCAGCCGCCCCAGGCCGAGGGCTGGGGCCGGCGGATTCTGCAGCCGTCATTCCCAGGGGCCAGGCAGCTCCCCCAGCGCGCCCCGGGCTGCTCCGTCGAAGACCCCCCACACGTCGAACCACAAAGGCCGCGAGCCCCGGGCGCCGGCGGGCAGCGCGTGCGAACGAAGCTGCGAGGGAGGCTCCGCGGCAGCCGCAGGGGCCGGGTGTTCGCACGGAAGCAAAGTGACTAACGGTGGTTACTCTGTTTGGAGAAGCAAAAGGCGAAGTTAGAAATCGGGGGCGCTGTTAGACCAAGGGGTGAGCACGGCGAGTGACCAGGCTCGTTCCGAAAGGCGCCCGTGGCGACACGTCGCTGGGCGAACAGCGTCAGTGCGTCTGTCTCTGCGGATTTGTCATTGAAATGGGCCCACGAAGGAACGCGACGTGAGGACGGGGAGTGCAGAGCGGGTTTGCGGGCTGCCGTGCGGTCAGCGCAGAAAGGGGGGAAATCGTGGAGAGAGTAAAGGGGGGACGGCCGAGCACCTGGCAGGACGTCCCCACGACACTGACTCGCCAAGTCCAGTGACTCTGGAACGGTGAGTAGGTTTTAGATGCGTCACAAGCGAGCGAACGCCGGAGACAAAGGCACGTGTCTAAGTGTCCAGCGACAAGAGAGGGACAGGCTCTCCTCCGAGGGGCGACGGCGCCCAGCCCGTCGGGCCCCGGGGCAGCCAGTGCACCGGGGAGCGGCCTTCAGGGACCTGGGGGAGCCAGGCTGAGCGTCCGCTCCTGCGGGAGTCTTTGAAGAATGAGGACGGAGACGTTTCTATCCCCGCGAACGGGACGCTAGGGGACGAGCGACGTGGTTCACCGCAGCGTCCTTTAACAAACGAGGGCGGGGGATGACCACGTGGCGCGGGCGGAGAAAGTCGTAGGGCTGCGTGGGGCGTTTCAGAGACGGAGCAAAGGCCGAGGCCTCCGCGCGGGGGGTGGCCGCCCTGCGCGGGCGGCGGGGGCCACAGCCTGTGTCCACCCGACGGGGCTGCTGTCCGGGCAGCAGGCGACGTCCGCCCTTGCGGCCGCTAACCCGGCACCCCCCTGCGGGAGCCGAGGCCGGGTGGCTGGAGCGGGCTCCCCAGCCTGCGGTGCGTCGCCCAGGGGCGAGCCTGCTGCACGACCGTGCCAGGCCACCAGCACCGAGCCTGGGGCCCTGGAGGGTCCGTCCCAACAGCCACGAGGCCCAGCCCGCCCCACTGCCCGAGGAGGTGTGCGTGGGCGGGGGCGAGCCGTCCCACCGGGCCGGCCCCGGGCCAACCTGCACACGGATCAGCTGCCGCAGTCGCCGGCGTCCCCGAGTGCCCGAAGCCCAACCAGTCGGACCTTTGGGATGGGCAAGACACGTGAGCGCACGGGCCACCACACGGAGCACCTGCAAACACCTCTGAGATGCTCGACACCCGCAGGACCCCGCCCTGCCCTTGCCAGCGGCGGGAGTGTCCTCTCACGGCCCCTGCGCGGCCGCCCGTCCCGTCCAGCAGGGCTGAGGGAACCAGACTGTGCGGCGATGGGTGAGCGCGCACCCTGGGGGCCACGCACTTTTAACGACGTCTGTCCGAGAAAGGCATCCAACCCCTCTGTCCTCCAGACGTGGGGGGACTTGATTCCAGTGAGCTTGGCGCCACGTTTTTACTTTTGCTGATTAGTAATGTTTCTGAGCGTCTGTAAGTTCAGTAACTTTTCAGAATATTCTTTTGGAATTCTCTAGGAAGTTTTACAGGAAATAATAAAAAGTAATTTTAATGGCAATAAACTTGAAATCTGTCTTCCTAAGTTTTAAACCTTGGGCGCTCGGGGGGCTGTTTCAGTGGAGGGTGGCAGGGAGCTGGGCTGGGACCCCCCTCCCGCCCCCCTCCATGACCCACCTGTCACACATGCTCCCAAAGTGTGAGCAGGCGACACGAAGGCTGCTCAGGAAGCCAGGGAGGGCGGCCAGGGACATCTCCGGGGGAACCACCGCGCCAGCTGGGCTGAGACCACCACCAGGAGGGCCGGGAGCGTCGCGCTGGGCTGGCCGCGCACCAGAGTCTGAGAGTGCCACTTCCTGCGGAGAAAGGGTCTCTGCAGATACGGTTGGGGACCTTGACGTGAGATCTCCTGGGATGACCCAGGTGACCCTAAATCTAACGAGCGTCGTCGTAAGAGACGCTCTGAAGGAGATAAATGGGGCTGGGGTGGAGGGCTCAGACGTGGGCAGAGTTGAGGGCGGGGCCAGAACCCAGGGGCCAGAGGGGCAGGCAGGTCACTCCCTGACCCCTGACGGGACTTCCAGCCCCAGGGTGGGGTGGTTTCTGTGGTTTGAGCTGCCGCTGTGTGGTCCTTTATCCCTTGGGCCCCGGGAAATCAGCCATTTCCTACAACGGGTGATTCTGGTGTGCCCGCAAAGCCTCAGTGTGGCCTTGCATAGCCGCGCACCTGCCACCTGAGGGTCAGAGGTCGTCCAGGGTCAGTGCCTGAGAGCCTGCGGCACCCGGCAGGAAGCGCGACTCGGACGCCAGACGCAGGGTGATGTGCAGTGCCCTCGTGGAGGGGCACAGTCCCAGACAGCCCCCGGTCCACAACTTTCGGTGACTCTAAGGGACACCCATGAGCACACCCATGAGCCCAAAACAACGCGTCATCCGCAGGTGACCAGAAGTCGTCGTGCAGGGCACGGCGACCACCCAGCTTGAGCCACAGCAGTCCAAGCGGAACCCCAGGCCTGCAGGGGAGAGGGGCGGGCACCCCTGCAGCCGAGGCTCCACCTTGGTCCCGGGACAGGTGGCTGACGCCCGGGCCCTGCCAGGTGCCCCTCCACCCCAGTGGCTGTGCTCCGTGAAGCCGGGCACTCACTCGCCCGCCACCGCAGTTCGCATGGACACAAGCCGCGGTCACGGCAGAGCACTCGGGCGGGTTTTGAGAAATGGACTAAACTGCCATCTGGCTCATGCGATGATGGGGACATCCCAGCAGTGTGTTCAGAGTTGCGTTTGCACCGCGGTAGTAAGTTCCAGGCGACAGCCGCGCTGAGGGCTGTGCGGACCGAGAAGGCGCGGCCCGGCTTCACCCCAAACAAGCACGAGGCCGGGACTCGGGGGGACGCGCTTGTGTCCCCCGTTCCTCCAGCTGAGTTCCCAGGCTCACCGGGCTCTGGGTGTGGGTGGGGGGACCTTTGCAGAGGAATGAGAATGAGAAGCCCAGCTTTGGGCCAGTTTGGAGCAGACACAGAAGCCAGGGGGTTGACAGGAAGGCACGGGGACCCAGGAGGACCGTGGGGGCACCCGTCTCCCTGAGCAGCACGGAGACCGTGTCCTTGCACTCTGGGCCGGTGGTCTGGTGGACAGCCAGTCCGACGACTCCCGTGGCTCAGCACCCCAACCTCCTCTGCTGCCTTCCGCGGCCCCCGGACCTGGCTGGAACCCCCGAGAACCCTGAAGCCGGGCTCCTGCGGCACGTCCCACTCAGGTGAGGCGCTGACAGCAGGACACCCCTGGAGGGCTGTGTGTGGGGCATCCGCAGCGCGGTGGAGCCTGGAGGTTACGTTATTGGGGGGCCGGGGTCCCTGCAGCTGGGGGACAAGGAGAGCCCGGCGAGGTTCCGGTCGGTCTGCAGCCAGGACGGTAGGGACGGAGCCTGGGAGCGGGTTCCTTGACCAGCTCTCAGAAAGCCGCAGCAGGGAAGCCACCCCAGGGCTCTCGGCAGCCTGAGGACACCTCCCCCACCGCGGGGGTCTTGAGGGTGCACCCCGAGCCCCAGCACTCGGGCTCCACTCCCGTCATCCCGGCCCCGGCGCAGCGCTTCGCGTGGGGCCGAGGCCCGGGGAACCGGGGAGGGGCTTTGGGGGTGTCCTCTCGCCCGGGCACCGGGCGGGCCGCGTGCCCCGCGGAAGGCGGTCCAGCCGCGCGAGGGCCCGGCGCCCCCTCCCCCCGGCGCTCGCCGCGCCGCCTCCGTGGCCCCCACTTCGGGGCGCAGCCGCCCGGCCCGCCCCGCCCCCCGCCGGCGCTGCCTCCGCCGCCGCCTCCCACCGCGGGAGGGGCCCTCCGCGCCCGGCAGCCCCCCGCAGCGGCCCTTCCCGTGCACGGGGTCCGCGCTCGGGGCGCCCACGGCCCTGCCCCTGCCCGGCCTGAGGGGAGAGCGCCCCGGGCCAGGGCCGGGGCCGGGGCCGGAGCCTGGGGCGAGCGGGGAAACAGGGGCTGGGCTGGGAGGGGCCGCGGGGCGGTCCGGGGGCGGGGCCGTGGCCAAACAGGCCAGTGGGAGCGGCGCAGGGGCGGGACTATGAACAAGCGGACCAATGGGAGGTGCAGGGACGGGGCCAGGCGGGGAAAGGGGCGGGGCCGGGCGAGCGGGCCCGTGCGGCGGTCACGGGCGGGGCCATGGACAAGTGGGCCAATGGGAGGTGCAGGGGCGGGGCCAGGCGGGGAAAGAGGCGGGGAGGAGCGAGCGGGCTCGTGGGGGCGGTCCAGGGGCGGGGCCTGAAGAAACCCGGGACGGGGAGAGCGGGCCAATGCGGGAGGTCCGGGGGCGGGGAAAGGGGCGGAGCCTGGGCGAGCGGGCCTGTTGGGGCGTGCCAGGGGCGGAGCTACAAACGAGCGGGCCAATGGAGCTGTCGGGGGCGTGTCGGGGGGCGGGGGCGGCAGCGCGAGCGCACAGCCCCGCGCCCGGTCGCGCGCGCGGAGTCGCGGAGGCGCCGCGGCCGCTTCGCCGCCCTGAGGTGAGCGGGCGCGGGGTTGGGGCCGGCGCGGGGCTGGGCCGGGCGCGCGCGGCGGGGCGCCCCTCGGTCACGCGGGGCCCCCGCTCCCCCGGCCACGGCGCCAGCTCCTGCGTCCTCCCGGGGGCCGCGCCGCGGCGCTGGGTGCGGGGTGTCTGCGGGGCGCGGCGCGGGGCTGGGGTCCGGCCGGGCCCCCCCCGCGTGGGCTGCAGCAGCGCCGGGGCCCGCCGCCCGCGGACGGGCCTCGGAGCCGCGGGGCCGCACGAGCCCCAGCCCCGACGCGGGGCGCGTGCGTGTCCGGGGCCTCGGGGCCCGCGCCGCCCGCCCTCACCCGCCCGGCCGCAGCCTCGGGCGTCCCCGGGCGCCCCGGTCCCGGCGCCGGCGCGCGGGGCCCCCGGGCGGGCTGGCTCGGGGCCTGCGGGGCCCCCCGCACGGCCGCGCGGCTCCGGTTATGTAAACGCGGCCGGCGACGCGCGGGCGGCGGCGTGCGCCTCCCGGGCCGTCTGTCCGCGCCGTGGCCGGTCCCTGACGTCACCCGACACCTGCGGGGCCCGGGGCGGCGCGGCCGGACGCGGCTCCCACGGCCCCGCGCAGCCCCCGGCGCTTCCCACGGCCCGCGGCGCGGCGGGGCCGGGCGGGGACCCCGGGGACCCCGAGAACGGGGCGCGGGGTCCGTGCGGGGGTCGGGCGCCCGGGCGGGAGAGCGCGGGGCGGGCGGGGGCAGAGCCGGACGGCGCGCTGGCCCGGGCCCCTCCCTGACCCCTGGTCCCGGTCCCCGCCACGCGGGCCGGGCCCCGGGCTCGCCTGCTGGCGGGGGGCTGGGGGCCCCGCAGCCTCTGCAAACGCGCCGCCTGCGGGGACGTTCGGCTGCCCCGCGGGAGGCTCTGCCCCTCTGGCCTCCAGGGGGTCCCCGCCGAGCAAGGGGCCGCGGCTGCGCCGCAGTGGAGTCTCCCCCGTCTGTCCGGCCACGAGGCGGTGGGGATGGGGTGTGGGCTGTGGCCGTGTCCTCGCTCCCCTGCGTCCTGGCCGACCCCGACCCCCTGAGGCGGCAGTGCCCGGCAGCCAGGTACCAGGCTAGAGGGGGACACGTGCGGGGTCCAGAGGAAAACGAAAGCCACCTGTCACTCGTGGAGCTCTGACACCTCCGGGCGCCAGGCGGTCCTGGGGCTGTCCCCGTGGCTTCCCGCCCCGGAGGAGGCTGAGAACCGAAAGCTTCCCGGGCAGGCGGTGCCCGCGCCGCTCGGGCCACTGTCCCGGCCGCTGCTGCTGCGGCCGAGGCGGGAGGAGCAAGCACAGGAGACGCCATCTGGGGGCCGAGCGGCACCTTGACGGGTCAGGCTCCCTCGGGCTGTGAGGTCTGAGCCCTGAGCCCCGCCTGGTGCCGGCCGCAGGCCACACTGGACCGGGGGCGCCCACGGTCCAGCCACAGGTGTTTGGGGGCGGGAGGCGTGGGCCTACCCCCAGCTCCCGCGTGGCCGCACCGCTCAGCCCGCCTGGGGAGACCGGCTTCCTCTTCGGGTGGGGAGGCAGCCCCCTCTGCAGCGCCCCGCCGGAGGGGGCCTCCTGGGCAGTCCCGTGCCAGTGCCCGGCCATGGCTCTCAGGGGCCCTTCGGGGGTCGCTGGGCTGGGCTGAGCTGCAGATGGGGGGAGGGCGCACCCCCGGGGGCGCGGCGTGCTGTCCTCCCGTCTCGGCTTCCGAAATGCGGGCGAGGCTGGGTCCGGCCCCGTACTGGCCCTTCACGGCGCAGTGGCACACGCAGTGACGGCTCCGTGCGGCTTGCACGTCCGTGTGTGCACGTCCACACGCAGGCCCCGTGGCGAGGACGCGTCCGGAAGCGTCCCCGAGCGTGCGGAGATGGCGGCTGTGACTCTGTGCCGCGCTAGGGTGTCCCCTGCGGCCCCCACGCCCCCCACCCCCCCGGCCGGGCGGCGGGGGTGTGAGCTCATCCTCGTGAGCCCACGTCCACGCCAACGTTTTCCAGATCAGATCTGTGAAAAGGAAGGGCGGGTGCTGACTTGTTTTCAAGCCCAAAACTCAAAACTACCTGGAGCCCGTGTCTGCCCCTTGGCCCTCCTCTGCTGCGGTGCATTGTCTCCTCATGTCCCCAGCGTGTCCCCAGCATGTCCCTTGTCTCTGATTTCTTGCATAATAAGTGGGACACCCGTGTGGGCTCTGCGTGACCCCTCCCTGCAACCCTTTTGCACCCATTTGCACAACAGATGTCTGTTGTGTGCCTGCCAGGTGTCAGGTGCCAGGTGAGCCGGGTGAGCCTCCGCCCTGGGGAGCTCTCGCTCCAGTGGGAATGTCACAGAATGGCCAGTGTCCTCTCGGCGACCTCGGTTAGGCTCCACACACCGTCTCATTTCCTCTTGGGGAGCTATGGGCAGGCAGGTGGGCTTCGCCCCCAGGGTGGCCCCGAGCCACTGTCAACTCAGACACTCCCCGTCTACCTACCTTGCAGCTGGGGTCGTCTGCTCGTAAGGAAGCGTGTTTCACGTGTCACGCGTGGGTCACAGTCCTCACTGCTGTCCATTCAGTGACGCTCAGCCCGTCCCTGCCCCGCCCCCTCCGGTTTTCTGATGCTCGCGACCCCAAACCGGGGGTTAAGGCAGGACAGCATGCGCCTAGCTCACGAGCCTGCCGCCCAGCAGGGTTGGCAAGGGTAGAGGTCCCTGTCCCCTGGCCCGGGCTGGGCCGTCCACAGGCTGGGGAGGCTCCTCGCTCAGTCACATGGCCGGGCCGACGGCTGGCTGGCGCAGTGGGGGCGCCTCTGCCTGTGAGGGGTCTTTCCAGACGCTGGCTCAGCCCCCCCTCCCTTCAGGGCTCCCTACTCTGGGTCCCAGAGGACCAGGTGAGAGGAGGCTTGCCCTTCATGAGGTCAGCGGGGGAGGCAGTCACCGAGGTGCCAGGGGAGGGGCACGTGGTGGCAGAGGCCATCTCTGGGAAGTCGCCCCCGAAGCTTCTGAGGGTCCCTGTGGAGCCCCGGCCGTGTCCTGCACCTGTGCCTTCGGCCTCGGGTGGTCGCCGGTGACCTGTGATGCCTGCGCAAGGCCAGGAGTCCTGGCCTCCTCGTGCCCCGCCCCCGCGGCCCGGCTGTCCCCCAGCCTCATCTCCCTGGCCAGCGGCTCTGCTTTCCCGGGGCCCGGCCCTCCCCGCGCCCTGGCCCTGGCCCTGCAGCTCTCCGGGCTGCGGCCCGGGGTAGCCCGTCTGGGGGCCCCTCCCCCAGCATCTGCGTGCACCTGGGCGCCGGCTCGCACCTGGCTGTCCCGTCCTCCCGCTGGGGCTGGGGCGCCGTTCGCGGAGCTCGCCTGGCCCACGCCGGCGTCCCCAGGCTGAGGTGGCGGCTGCCGTGTCCCACCTCGCGTGTGTGAAGCCGTGGAGCCCACGCGCTGCGGTGCTGGCTCCTCTCTCGGTGCCGTGGGGGCCGCCACGTGGCCGGTGTGCGTGTCCCTGTGGGGGCCACCGGCGTCCGCACACTGTGGGGCTGCCCGAGCCTCTCTGGGGTCGTGGCGAGGACCCCTGGGTTCCCCGGATCTGCTCGCGCCCGGGCCCGGGCCACGGCCCGTCTGTCTCTGTCTCGCCGCCCTGCCCCGCTCGTCAGCTCGTCACGGACCCGGAGACGGGCCGCGCTGGTTCCGAGCAGAGATGCCGCCTCCCTGCCGCCCGCCCCTCGCGCCGGCGGCGCTTCGCTGGACCAGGCTCTCCATCTCCGCCGCTCCCCCGGGGCCCGCGGGGCTTCGCTGACCTTCCCGGGCCCCGGCGCCTCCCCGATGCGCCCGGTGGCTCGTCACTGTGCAGCAGACGCGGCCGTCGGAACGCGTTCACAGGGACGTCGGCGTGGGGAGGGCAGCTCCTCCTCGAGGGAGCGTTTCGTGTCCGGCCAGCGCTCGGGCCTCGCAGCCCGGGGTCCCCTGAGCTCGGTGGGGTCGAGGCGCGGAGCGGACTGCCCCCCCCCGCCAGCTCACCCGAGTCCTCGGCGGGCGCGTCCCCTGGGGCCACATCTGCCAGGCAGGTCCCGGCCCGAGGACATGCATGGCCGGCCTGAGCGGGGCCGGACTCGTGACCGCCCCCTCCCCTGTAGCACGTGGGTGTGCAGAGGAAGAGGGCGCCCCGATGTCCACTCTGCCCGGCTGCCCCTTGGGGGGTGGCCCGGCCTGGGTCACAGGAAGCAGGAACGCGGCGTCTGCACCGTCTAAGCGCCCAGCTGGGTGGCCGGTGGCCACTGGCTGGCCGGGCCAGGCCACCTGGGGGACGCGGCCAAGCCCTCTCGTGCCCTTGCGCCTGCACCTGCGCGGCTCCCTCTGCATCTCCTCGGCCCGCCCTCCGGCTCCGGCCCCCACCACAGCGCGCCTCAGGGCAGGGACCCCCGAGATCGGAGGGCGCGACGCGGCCCGCTGCGGCCCTGCGTTGGCCTCGCACGCTCTCTGGCCGCCCGGGGCGCCCCCCGGCCGAGGCCACCTGGTCCCCACGCACCGTCCAGCTGCTCCACAGGTGCCCGCCCCGCGGGGTCTGAGCTCTGCGGCCTCGCACTGTCCCTTCCTCGGCCAGCACCCGCTGACCTTGCCCCTTGTGGGCCTCTCCGGCGCCCTCTCCGGGGGAGGGGCTACGCTGTCCAGCGTCGCCCCATCCGGTGTCACCTGTGTGGGGCTCCTGGCGCTGCTGAGACAAAGGACACAGACATGTGGCTCAGCGCAGACACTCGTCCCCTCCCAGCTCTACGGTCAAGGGGACCCTGGGCCACGCTCCCTCTGGAGGCCCCGGGGCCGGTCCTGCCAGCCTCTCCGGCTCCCGGGGTCCCTGGCGTGGCCGCAGCATCTGCTCGGTCTTCACGTGCCCCCCGTCCCCCACAGCTGTCCCACCTCCTGCCTCAGAAGGACGCTGCCGTGGGGCCTGTGGCTGGATCGCACCGCAGAGCCGCTTCGCCCCTGCGCGGGTTCGGGGTGAGGCTGGGGTGCACCCAGCTTGGGCGGCCGCGGCCCACTGCACCTGTCCCCTGGGCCGCCAGGCCCGGCCCCGCCCTCCACTGGGTCCTCGTGGGCACGTGGGGCACGGCTGTGCCAAGGGGGGGTCGGAGACTAGAAGGTTCTAGAGTCCTTGCCTGCCCCCCAGGTGCTTTCCAGGAGGGGCGAGCAGGCGGACCGCGGCCTGTCCGCAGTGTCCCTCCAGCCCGTCTGGTGGTGCCTGCGTCCCCTGGGCATCTGTCCGTCCCACTCGGCTGGCAGAAGCCCTGCGCCCGGGAGGGCGTCTCGGCCGGGCCGGGCTGGTCTGGGGGCCGCTCTGAGGACCGCGGGGGTCCCCGGGTGGGCAGGGTGAGTCCTGCCCCCTCCGCCCCCCTCTCCTGCGTCCGAGAGAAATCGCCTTCGACCACGGACGGAACAGCGAGGAGCCACCTGGGCTCCGGCCACTCGGACCAGCGTCCGCTCGCACAGCCCGGGGCCTGGGAGGGCGGGTGCTGCGGCCACGTTCCGTGCGGGGCTGAGGCTGGGGACTGTCCCCGCGCGGGTGGCAGGAGTCGTAAGCTCAGAAAAGGCCGCTTTGTCCGGCTCCGGGAGGCTCCCGCCGCCTGGGACGGCCCTCGGCTGAGACGAGTGGTCATTCACGTCAAGTGTCCTGGGCGGGTGGCCGTGCTGTGACCGAAAACGTGAACAATTGCCAAAGGGCCACGTTGTGCTGCAGCGGGCTCGGCGCTGAGGTGGGGGCAGCGCTGGGCTGGCCCCTGGGCCTGTGGTGGCCTTTGTTCCCTGGGCTGTGGACGGGGCGGGGGGAGGGGCTGTGCCCACGCGGGGGACGGGACCGACAGTCCTAGACCCCAGGCTGGGGCCGGAGCCTCTGCTGCGACCGAGGAGGCAGGATGCACCGGGCGCCCCGGCCCCGTCCGGGCTTCGGGCCGCTGTGGCCGAATTTCCCATTCATCGTCCCCCCCGAGCTGCCTTTGGTGAGGGTGTCACGCACGCGCCCGAGGACCTGGGGACGTCACTGCGGGGGCTGAGGCCAGGGCCGGTGCGGGCCAGACAATGGCGCAGCGAGAAGGCGGCCCCGGTCCCCTGGGACCTGGGGACCCCAGGGCGCTTGTGCCTGTGCCTTATCTGGGGGCCGCTGTCACCCCGACGCCTCTCCCCCCGGCTGGCGTCGGGGCAGACCCTGATGAAGCTCCTGGGCTCGCCGGGGTGGGCCCGCCCGCCTTGGAGGCTGGGAGGGGACGCCGCTGCCCCTGCCGCCGCCCCCGCCATCCCATCCAGCCCAGCGGCCACCGTGCCCGAGCCTGCAGGCAGGCTCCCCCAGCGCCCACGGCCACTCGGCCACCCTGCAGGCGGCACCCACGGCCCGCGCCGTCTCACATGGAGTCCGGACGGTCCAGGCCTCTGGCCCCCACTGGCGGAGGGCGCTGTCCCGGCCGGCCGGTGTCGGGGTGCCGGCGGCACCAGGTCGCCCCTCAGAGGCCCCGCCCGGCACACGGGCTTCGGCTCCCTCTGCCGCCCGCTGTCCCAGGGCCCTGGCGCCCGTCAGCAGCCGCACGCTGCCCAGCCCAGCCCGCCGCTCACGTCCCGGGCCCCCCTCGCAAACGGGGCTCCTCGGCGGGGTGTGCGCGTAACCTGGGTCCCACAGGTTCTGGCGTCAAGGCTGCGGGACACCTCTGGGGCGAGACACCCCGGCTGGGTAGTTGGCAAGGGACGGTGGCCCCGCTGGCTAGTGTGCCGTGGCCCCCTCCCCCCCGCCTGCCGTCGCCTGGCAGGAGCCCAGGTGGCTGGGGGTGGGGGGGCCGGGTGGAGACGGAATCAGGCAGGACAGAGCCGTGGGAGGCTGGCGGCCCCGCTGCTCCGAGGCTCCCAGGATGGGACAGCAGGATGGGCAGCGTCCCGTGTGGCAGGCCCTGCCCCCGCCTGCTGCGTGTCGTCTCTGGCTGCGCCGCCGTCAGCGTGGCCTGTCCACAGGCCTCGGTCCAGCAAGGCTCGGCCGTGCGCACCGCGCCTGGTGGCGGATAGTGCGCCGGGAGGTGGAGGGCCGGGCGGCACCTGGTCACGGGGTCCAGGATGGCCGGTCCGGCCGGCCAGGTCAGACTGCGGGTGTAGATGGGCACAGGGCATCGGGAATGGGGTGCTGAGCGCGGCCCGGGGAGCCCAGGAGTGCAGGTGACGCCCTAGAAAGCGGGCACACGCCCTTCCGGACGCCAGGGCACACCCACGGCCTGCGCAGGAGGGGACCCGGAGAGCACCGAGCTGCTGTTGCTGCCACCTTTAAAATGACACCCGGTCCTGTCGCAGCACGTCGCTAGCGTGACGTTCGTGTGCTGATGTCAGGTGGCAGCTGTAACGGTCACCTGTTGGAGTCTGCCCCGTGTCACCGTTTCTGTGGGTTTCGCTCAGGCCTCGTGCAGGGTCCAAGGACAGCCGTCCCAGAGCAGGGACCTGGCCCATCTGCTCCTGTGGCGGGCGGTGTCCCGAGTGATGTGGGGCCTGAGGGACAGTTCGGCCTTAGTGGTGGGATGGTCCCCAGAGCCCAGGGGACACTCGAGGGGCAGGTGTCCAGTCTGGGTGGGGGACACTTGAGGGTCAGTTGTTCAGTCCGGCGGAACGATACCCGGCCATACCCGGTCGCACCTGATGGCCCTCCATGCCTACCATACGCTGACCTGTGCCCTGTAAGGGGACTCTTGTCCAGGGAGGGGTCGGCTCCCCCGGGGTGCAGGGCGGGCATTCGACGTCCTGGCAGCCACTTCTGCTAAGGGACACCCTGACCCTCCTTCTCTGGGCCTCCCGCAGCCTCTCCCAGGCTGGCCCGGGAGCCTGCGATGCTGACGGTCACTCACGACCTACTTGGCCAGAGTGGACAGCCACCGCCCGCCCTCTGCGGCCGTGGGCCCGGTGGGGTGGCGCAGTGTCCAGGGTGAGACATGCACCCTTGGACCCCCTGCAGTGCCGCCCTCGTCACCCGGGGCCAGGGACCCCACCAGCCCCTGTCCTGGGGACGGAACAGTAACCCCTCTCCTCTCCTTCCTCTCCCAGAAACATGGCCGACAGCAAGGCCAAGCCTGCCAAGGCCACCAACAGGACACCCCCGAAGTCCCCAGGGGACCCCGCGAAGGACAGGACAGCGAAGAGGCTGTCGCTGGAGTCAGAAGGCGCCAGCGAGGGGGCGGCCGCCGCGGGCCCGGAGCTCAGCGCCCTGGAGGAGGCCTTCCGGCGCTTCGCCGTGCACGGGGACACCAGGGCCACCGGGAAGGAGATGCACGGCAAGAACTGGTCGAAGCTGTGCAAGGACTGCCAGGTGATCGACGGGAAGAACGTGACCGTCACCGACGTGGACATCGTCTTCAGCAAAATCAAGTGAGTGCGCCCGGCCGGCTCGGGCGGTCCCCAGGCGGCCCCCAAGGGTCCACGGCGGCGGGGGAGGGGTGGGGGAGGGGTGACTGAATGGGCCGTGAGAGACTGAGACGCCGCGGGGTCCCTTCCTTCTCAGTCAGGCACCCGCAGGCGGAACCAGAGCACGCGGGCAGGGCGGGCCCAGGACGGGGACCCTGCCCGCCCCGGGGAAGTCACACGTGGGGCGCGGGTGACGGACGGTGAGCGGCCCAGTCTGCACCTGTAGCTGGGTGCCCGCGCGCGGGGTCCGCACATCCCTTCCAGCCACGTCGCACCCCCACCCTTCCCGTTCCCCCGAGCATCTCTGAGGCACGAGCACTTCCTCCTGCCGTGGACAGAGTGGAGGCGGCCCGAATGGACCCCGAGGGCCAGCCATCAGGACCCAGCGCCGGGGCCCAGGAGGCGGGCACGCTCCCGCCTCACCTGGAAAGGTGGAACCAGGCGGGTCTGCCGGTCAGACCGGAGCCCCCGACACTAGACGGAAGATGGGAATCTGGTGCCTTCCCAAGGTCCAGGGTTGGAGGCGGCTTCGGGGCCAGAGGAGGAGGAAGTGGGTGGGGCGTGGAGGGAGGGATGAGAAGGGGGGAGGGAGGAGGTGGGCGGGAAGGAGGGACGAGGAGGGAGGAGAAGGACCGGGATGGGGCCCCGCGCTTCCTCCCTTCCGTTCCCTGGGCCGGTCCTCCAGGCCCCCGCGCTGGCCTCGTAACCCCGTGTGTGCAGGGGAGACAGGACAGACCCCGGGGCAGAGGAGCCCCAAGAGCCGAGTCTGCTGGGGAACGTTCTAGAAACCTGGGAGGGAGGGAGATAAGTGTGTGTCCGGGGACAGGTCACCCCCCCAGGGAACATCAAGGGTCCCACGCCCTTGGCGCTGGCCCAGACTGCCGGGCGACTTTTCCTTCCCTCGCTCTGAACCCCTTTTGCAGTGAGTTGCTTCTGGGCTCCTGTGTGGATGAACGTGCACGCGTGTGCACACACGAGCTCACAGCCCCCCACATGCACACACGAGCTCATGCAGGCACGTGCACGCGTGTGCAAACGAGCTCCCAGCCCCCCACATGCACACACGAGCTCATGCACACGTGTGCGCACACGGGAGCTCACAGCCCCCCGGTGCACGCGCGTCTGCATGGTGCACACGTGCACACTCGCTGGTAGAGCTGCGGCTCTCCACACCCCGCAGGACGTGTACTCTGGACAGGCCCGGAGGCCCATGTGCGGGAGGCAGGGGCTCCCTCACCCGCGCACCCAGGGGTGCTGGGTCACCGGAGTGGGTGGGCACGGGAAGGACCCCACCTGCTCCCAGGGCCTTTCCTGGGAGGCAGGATGTCAGCTGCTCGGACACTCGGGCAGGGGCCCAGCTCCTGAGGGCAGGCTTCCCCCCGCGGATCCCGGGGGCCCCTGGGCCTCTGCTTTCTGTGGGGGCTGCAGCCCCAGCCCAGTGAGGGGTCGCGGCCACCACCCGGTCAAGACTGGCCTGTGGCGGCTGCCGGAGCCCGTAGGAGGGAGCCGGCCGGTCCCGTGGTCGGGTGGTTCGCAGGACACGTCGCCTGGGGCAGGAAGGTGGGGGGCTCACGCCCCCGTCCCGGGGATGGGAGAGGCGGCCAGTGCGGTGGCGAGGTGGCTGGGCGCGTCGGGGTAGCTGGTGGGGTCCTGCAGGGCGGGCGGCGTGGTGGCGGCCGCGCTGTTTCGGGGCGGTTGCCAGGGCCGGGCCGTGACGCCAGCTGGGGTATCTGCGGCTCTGTTTCGGCCGGTCGCCATGGCAGCGCCCGTTTGTTTTGACGTTACCATGTGCTCAACCTTAAACAGATTTCTCGCGCTATACGGACCGCTCGAGGGCTATTGTTACCTAGACAAAGGCGCCTGTGCCCTCCCTGCCCCACAGGTGGGCGGTGGCCCGCCTGGTGGTCGGTCCCAAACAGGAAACAGGGGTGTCCCCCCGACAGCCCCGTTCCCGGGGCCGGCGCTGTCCCAGCGTCCTGCCCGCGTGCCCAGGGGCCGGCACTGGGGGCCCCACCCTGCGGGCGACAGGCCGGGCCCAGGGGCCCAGCAGGGGTCTCTGCTGCAGCCTCCCCGTCCCCATCCTCCCGCCGGGTGCCAAGTTCGCAAACGGCCTGTTCCCTGCGACACCCGAGCTGGGAGGCAGCTCGGCCACCGTGTCCAGCTTCTGGGCCCCAGGTCAGGAGGGGGCAGGCAGGAGGGGCTGCCGTGTTCTCGCCACTCGTCACGGCCCCGCCACGCCACACGAGACTGAACCACGGCGCCTGCCGAGCCCCGGTGCAGGCCGGGGGCCCCACCGCAGCGCCACCGTGGGGTGGGGGCGCCGTGGGAGGGGCTGGGGAGCCCGCGGAGCTCTGCACGGGATGTGACGCAGAACAGCGCCGGCGACACGCTGACGCCGCGGGGCTGGCGGCAGTGTCTGCTCAGTGCCCCGGGGATCCCCCACCCCGGGCCCTGCTGCCTGCGGGCCCCGGGGTGCAGCGCCCCGCAGGGCTCTCAGCTCGGGTGGCGGGCGTCCTGCGCTGCAGCTCCCCCTCGTGGCCGCCCGCGGCAGTGCGGGACGCCCAGTGGCTTCCGCGGGCCTCGGGGACAGTCCTCCGCGAGGCACACACGACATCAGGCCGGCTTCCCGCTTGGGGAAGTCACGAATGTGGGGGTCACAGCTCGGGGCCCTGGGCGGCGCTCAGGCCCCGTCATCTGCCCGCCGGCTGCGTCTGCCCCGCCCCTCATCGGTGCCTTAGGTGCCCCCCCTCGACACCCCACTTCCTGCGCACGCCGCGTCCCGGCCAGCAGGCTGCCCTCGGACAGGGCACGCGCCCAGCCGCTGCTGGCCGAGGGCCCGGGAGGGCCAGCACTTGCTCTGTGCCCCCCGCTCCGCCCCCCAGTGGACCCGCAGGCTGGCCCGGGCCTCCCAGAGGGGCCCCTGGGAGGGAGCCCACGCCCCGCGGGTCGTGCCGGGGCCGCCTGCTGGTCACCGAGCCCTCCTGGACACACGGGCCGAAACCTGCGAGCCCTCGAGGTGTCGGCCCCGGAGCCACCCGCGTCCACCCTCGGTCCGGGCTGGCCTGTGGGGCCCCGTGACCTTCGGCAGCCGCCACTTCAGCGCCTGCCTGCCTGCCCCGAGTTGGGCCTGGGAAGCGGGGTGAAGCCCTGGCTCCCCGGGCCCTGAGTGTGGTGACCCCGTCACCTGGGCCAGCCTCTGCGCGGGTGGGGCCGGGGCCTCGGCGAGGGGCCCGCCCTCTGTGCGCCTGGAGAACAGGCTGGCTCTGGGGAGCCGAGTACCGTGGTCGTGCCTGGGGGGGGGGCGCCATCATCGCCCTCAAACTCCCTGGGGACTCTCAGCAGCGGGGCACCGTGCGCCCTGGGGAGGGTTCCGAACCCACTCAGCGGTCTGTAGGGGGACATGTGGGGACACCTGGGCCTGTGCGTGCGCCCAGCCTGAATGCAGCCTCTGACGGGAGCCCCCGCCGGGACCCCACCCGGCCCGAGTGACTCACACTGGCAGCGCCTGGTGCCGAGAGGGCTGTGTGCCCCCGCGGCCGGTCACCGGGCTGGCTGCCAGGCCTGGTGTCTGCCTGCCACCCCGGGCAGCCCGCGGACAGGAGACGGGCGCGCCTGGGACAGCCCAGGACAGACGGGCCTCCTGGAGGTGACCCCCAGGCCGGGCCAGGGGGGGGAAGAGAGGCCGTCGGGCTGAGGGCCTGGCCACGGACCCCCGGTCAGGGTAGCTTGGCCCTGCGGGCTCCAGCGCGTTTGTGGGTGGCGAGGCCGAGAGCTGCGGGGGGCAGAGCCCTGCCCCGTGGCCGTCGGGACAGACAGCTCTGAACGGTCCCCTCCCTCCTCCCACGCGGCCCGTGCTCGGCTCTCTCCTGGCCAGCGGTGTCGCTCAGCCGGTCCCGTGGCTCGAGACACGCGTGTAACGTGCGAGTGAACCCGTGTGTCTGTGGACGTGCCCAGGCGCGTGTCCGCTGACCGCGTTACGACACGGCGTTTCTGGGGTTTGGTGACGACGAGCGGAACGTGACCAGAGCCTGGGAGCTCGTTTCTGTTCCTCTCGCCTGAGAACCAGGAATGGGTGGAGGGGTCGTGACCTTTAAGAAAGGGCCAAAGTGCCTGCCACAGTGGACGCCGTGCTGCGCCCCCGCCGGCCCCTCGTCCTCCCAGCACCGAGCGGTCACCTCGTCCCTGGGGACGGACGACGCGCGGTCTCCACGTGCCGGCTCGCTCCTGGCGTCGTCTGGCGAAGCGCCTGGCTCAGCGACTGCGGCGCGGCGTGCGGTGTCCCTCCGCACCGCCAACTCTCCGGGGGGCTCGGGCGTCCCCGCACAGCCCTCTTCAGAGCCGACTTCAGTATCGGGGCGAGGCTGGGGTCGGGGCTCTTCACTCGAGTGACAGTTCTCCCGTCTCCGCTTGCTGGGACGCGACCCTTTCTCCACGAGGAGCCGGCCCCTTGTCGAAACCCTCACGCGCCACCCGCTTCCGGCGCGCGCCTGTCCCCACGGCAGCTGGGTGGCTCGGCCGCTCTCCGTCCCGCGGCAGAAGCGAGGGGTCCTGTCCGCACCTGCCCCGCCCGCGAGGTGGCCCGTGGCGTGCGCGAGCCTCCGCCACGCACCTCCGGTTTTGAAACGGAAACGCAGCAAATGGATTCTCGGGGAGGATCCGAAGCGGCCGAAACGCAACCACCACGAAAGGCGAAGGGCCAGGGCAGGCCCCGGGCGCCTCCGTGGGGAACGCCGCTGTCGTGGACGCGCGGGCGTGACCCGCACGCGGACCTGGCGGAGTTGGGGGGGCCCACGTCCCCGGGCGTCTTGGGGAGGGCGTCCCTGTGTGGCCGCGGTGACACGCAGGCAGCCTGCGCAGGCCCCTGCAGCACTGGGGTCTCGTCCCTGCCGCCTGCATCCAACGAGCTTCGCCCCCCGTTTCCTTCGGAAGTCCTTCCCTGAGTGCAGCCACACGCTCGCCCCGTCTAGAGCCGGACGCGGCCGTGGACGTCCCGGTGACCGTCCCGGTGCCCGTGAGGGATGCGCTTCCTTCGAGCTTTTCCCGAGGCGCCCTGTGTGGCTGCGGTGGCCGGTGCCGACCGACTGCTGGGCGCGAACACCGGGCCAGGGCGCAGGCGGGCGTCCCGGCTGGAACTCAGACCTGCCTCCTGGTGAGGGGGAGGGCGGGGCGGGGCAGGGTCCCTGAGCCCTCTGTCCCCGCAGGGGGAAGGGCTGCCGCACCATCACCTTCGAGCAGTTCAAGGAGGCCCTGGAGGAGCTCTCCAGGAAGCGGTTCAAGGACAAGAGCGGCGACGAGGCCGTGCAGGAGGTGCACAGGCTCATCGAGGGCAAGGCCCCCATCATCTCCGGGGTGACGGTGAGGAAGGCGGGTCCTTCGGGGGCCTGGCCCGGGGGTCGGGGGACGGGTGGCAGTGGCAGAGCCGGGACGGGAGCTGTGACCCCGGGCCCAGAGCCAGCGGCAGTGGACGGGAGCGCTCGGGGCCCCTCGCTCGGCGTCTCCCCTCCCTGGCTCCACGCCCCTTCCTTCCCGAGGTTCAGCTGCCGTTAACCCCCCCCCATGTCCTCCTCCTCCTGCAGAAAGCCATCTCGTCACCCACCGTGTCACGGCTCACGGACACGACCAAGTTCACGGGCTCCCACAAGGAGCGCTTCGACCCGTCGGGCCGGGGCAAGGGCAAGGCCGGCCGCGTGGACCTGGTGGACGAGTCGGGCTACGTGCCGGGCTACAAGCACGCGGGCACCTACGACCAGAAGGTGCAGGGGGGCAAGTAGCTGCCGGGCGGGCCCGCCCCCACGCCGGCCCGCCGAGCCTCGCACTTCGCCACATTCCCGGGCTCACTGGGGCGGCGCTCGCTCGGCGGCTCCCTCCTGCCTGGGGCCCTGTGTGCTCCCGCCCGACCCGTGGCCCTTGAGCCCACAGCCCTCCCTCTAACACTCCTGCCTCGAGCCGAGCCGCGGCCCCGGGACCAGACCACGCGGGCCGCCCGGTCTGCGGGCAAAAGGGTGCTCTAACGGAGCGGGCGGCCTGCGCTGGCTCTGCCCGCATGGACGGGGAGGGGCGCGAACCCCAGCGGCACCCGGCGGCGTCCGCGCGGGCTCGTGCAGCTGGGGGGCACACGGGGGCACGCTGGCACACAGGCTTGCACGTGCTCAGGCACGCCCACTCACGCATGCACTCACACGCTCACGCCCACTCACGTGCTCACGCCCATGCACTCACACGCTCACCCGTGCTCACGGACGCGCACGCGCGGACCAGATCTGCGCCACGTGTGCTCACACAGGCGGAGCCCGGAGGGCGAGCCAGGGGCGGCAGCTCAGAGGACCAGAGGGAAGTGCTGACGTGTGAAGGTGGAGGTGTTCGAAGTGGAGACTAAGGACGGGTCCTGTTTCCTTTTGCTTCTTTCTTAAGAAGAAGAAACGGAGGCTTCGTTCTCGGGACGGTCCGGGAGCACGTAGAACAGCCTGTTCTGCGACTCTCTCCCTGCTGCCCCCGCATCTCCAGGCCACGGGACCCGCTGGCTCCGCGGCTACCCCGCAGGCGGCGCGTGAGGCCCCGCCTCCCACTCTGGACTCGGGGCCGCGAGGCTGCGGGTCACGGGACTGCGTCCCCTTCGCTCCCAGCGCAGCCCGGACCTCCGGGCTCCGCTGCAGTTCGGCCCCTCTGGACTCTGCCCCCCGAGGGCGCGGGAAGCCGCGTAACAGCCGGGCCGGGAGGCCCCACCCCACAACGTGCGCTGGGGCGTGGTGGCACTGTCGCGTGGCCGCGAGGCAGCACCGCCATGTGTCCGGGAGCCCACGGCCGCCTCGGGGAAACGCGTCCTGGAGGCCGGGCCGCCGGGCCCCCGTCTGTCCTGCACCTCTGGTCCTGGACGCCTGGCCTGGCCTGGCACTGCTGTGGCACCCACCTGCCGCCGCCCTGAGCCCGGGAGGCACACTGGTCACTGCCGGGGCCGGAGCAGGCCCCCATCTGCCGCGTTCCAGGAGACGTGGCCCCTCCCAAGCGGCCGTCTCCCCCGCCCCCTCGGGCACCCCCCGGCCTCCGCAGGCGGCTGCGTCCGCAGGGCCTCGACGCTTGGCGTGTGGCATCAGAACTGAGGGAATGAGGGAGCACGGGTGTCGAGTGTCACTTTAAGGGCGTCGTCGCTCCACTGTCTCGAGTGAAGCAGCGCGTGAGCCCGAACTGGGGCCCCCGGCCCAACGCCGGGGTCACGGCCGCCCCCTGCACCCCGCCCCCGGCCAGCACTGGGGTCCCCGGCGCGGCCGCACAGAAGCCGGCGTCCCATCCGCTGGGGGTCGTGATGCAGCTGCTCCCCCTGGTGGCCTCCCCGTGCCAGCCCCGCGCAGGCCGGGCCCCTGACCGCACCCTAGGTCCCGCCCAGGCTTCCCCAGGCGCGCGGTCTGGGCGCCGCCGCTGCCTCCGCCCCCTCCGGTCACCGGGTCTGCATCCCCGTCGCCACGCGTCCTCCTGGACCACCTGCTGCATTCACCGTGTCTGTGCGTAGCCTGAGGACAGACTCCAGACACCGTGCATGTGCCTCGTCAGAGCCGACGACCGCGGCGCGGCAGGGCGGGCGCCGGGGCTGCGTGCGCGTGCGATGGGCCAGCTTCCACGGACGGCGTGCACAGCGTCTGCTCGTGGCGGGAGACGCTGGGGCAGGCTCCCCAGGGGACAGGGACAGAGAGGACACCCAGGGGACGGGACAGGAGCTTTCAGGGAGGGACACCCAGGGAACAGGACCCGTTCTGAGGTAAACACCAGGGGACGGGACAGGTTCTGAGGGGAGCACAGCAGGCGCTGCCTGAGGACACGCGTCGCGCCAGACACCCACACATTTCATTTACCACTGGGCCGGGCAGGCCGTGGTGGGTCACTGAGTCAGGGTTAGCACGACGAAGCTCGTTGAGTGTGGAGGAACAAACGGCGTGCACGTGTCGTGAAGTGTTTTGACGCCTGAGAGCCTCGGGCCTAAGTTTCGAGACAGGTGACAACTGCTGCGGGGGCGACGCGCCGGGGAGGTGCCTGCTGGGGCCGCACCGGCGCCGCCTCCCGTCCGTGCTGCTCCCTCTGGGCCCTGGGCCCCCGTGGCCGAGAGCTCCAGCAGGGCCGCCGTGCCGTCTGCCCGACCCGCGGGGAGGACACAGCCGGCGGGCAGAGGCGCGCACCGCAGCACCCTGGGCCGGCACAGGAAGGCCCTCGAGGACCCGGTGTGGCCCATCTCCCCCTGGAACTTGCACACGAGCCGGCTGCCCCGTCCCTCCTTAGGATGCGCCACACAGGGACACCTTAGCGTCACCTGTGCAGTCGACAGCTCAGCTGTACTGTGAAGTGGCCGACACTGACCACTGGCACTCGGGGGAGCCTGGCGGTTCAGGGCCACGGCCTCCGTGGGCGCCTGGGGGACGTGGCCCGGGTGAGCCAGGCAGCGGCCGCCGCGCTCAGAGACGCTTTCGTTAACTCTCTCCTCGTAGACTCCTGGGAAGCCATGCCAAGCGACAGAGGACACCCGCACCACTTAGACGAAACTTGAAAGGGACCGTATGCCACTAGTCCGTACTGAGGTTTTTCAGGAAAGGGAAATAAACTTGTACGCGAATTGGATTTTGCGCTGTTTTGTTAGCGTTGCAGAGTGCTGAGCGTGTCACTTGGTCGGCGACGGGTAAGTGACGGCAACGTCAGGTGTCCCGACCGAGGCTAGACCCCACCACCCGGGACGTCTGCGGGCGGGTGGCCCCGCCCCCCGCCCCTGCCGGAGTCGCTGCCCGCGCCCGGCTCGCACGCCTGTCGTGAAGCAGCCCGTGTCTGCCTGTCTGCATGTCGCCCTCCTGTGCTCGCTGCTGTGAAACCGCGCGTCGGCGGGAAACGTGATAAATAAAGGCGTTAAACTGTGGCCCTCTCGTCCGCACTGTGCTGTCTGTCCCAGCAGCCGCACACGGGCACTAACGTCTGACACGCACAGGCCCTGGGCGGGGCCCCACGAGGTGGCAGAGCCACAGCTCCCGGGGCTGAGCGCCTTCCGCTTCCTCACTCGGGCGCCCACTGACCCAGCCCCGTGAGGAGCCGGCGGACGGGCGTCTGCTGTGTCCAGGGCCTGGCAGGGTCTAGATCCAGGGGGACCAGACACGAACTACGTCTCTTCCTGACCCTGTGGCACGGTGAGCAAAGTCCCCGAGGGAAGGGAGCTGTCAGAGGGGCCCGGCACGCAGACGACTGGATGGCGCTTACCGCGCGCCAGGCACTTCCAGACTTCATCCACAATCATTCCCTCGCCCTTCACAACAGTCCACGAGGCAGACGCCACGATCGCCCCACTTTACAAATGCGGACGCTGAGGAACAGAGAACTTAAATCACCGCCCAAAGTCAGACGGCGAGTGACGTACCGGGAATGCAAACTCCTGAACGAGACGTCAACAAACCAAGCACGGGAGCGTCCATAAAGAAAACCCTTCGTCACTGAGTCGGGCCTGTCGCAGAAATTTAAGGGGGTTTTTAATTTAGCAAACCACGGGACCTACCTTAACAGCAAAGGACAGAGGTCACGTGGGCACCGCAAAAAAGCGTCTGTGATGAAATTCATCCATTCATGGTGAAAAATTCTTAGCAAATTAACAACGGAAGGAACCTCTTTAATCCGACAAAAGCCGTCTACCCAAAACCCACCACAAATTTAGGGATGAAATGGTAAAAGCTCTTTCTTCGGTCTAGAACGAGACCAAGGTGCCCACTCTGTCACCGCTTCTCACCCGTATTGCACTAGAAGTCCCAGGCAGCACGGAAAGACAAAAAGCAAAATGAAACAAACACGACGGAATAACCTGGAGTAAAAACGAAGCCGGAAACTGGAAAGCCCAGCACTCACAGGAAAGACGACCGCGTGCCTAGAAAGGCTAAAGTAACTACGAGCAAATTGTCAAAAGTAGTGAAACGGTAGCAAGGTGGCTGGATCTGGGTTTCACGTAAGAGCAACAGATTAGAAAACGAAACCCGAACTTCATAGAATCTGTCTTTCAGAATATCATCACAAGATCAGACAGACCTAGAAATAAAACAACAAAAGACGCGCAAAACCGTGACGGAGGGAATGACAAGCTGACGAGGAACCGCGGAGAAGACCCGGTGAGCAGGCCCAGGGTTACCCGTGTGTCGGCCCTTCCTACACCAACCGACGCAGTCGCCAACAAAATCCCCAAATCCTAACTAATTTTAGTTCTGAAATTTGTGAACCGTAAGGGCCAAAAATGGCCCAAACGTGCCGCACACGAGACTGGGGTCTGACTGTGCGGCGCGCGGGAGGGCACAGAGCCGGAGGGGGAGGCCGTGGGGAGGACAGACGCCGGGACACACGCTCCCGTTATGGCCGGACAGTCTTGTCCACGACGACACTGACAACTGCACTCGCCAGGCCCCACAACAAGCACAGACGCCAGCGCCACTAGAGGACCGTCACGGTGAGTAACCCCGTCAACAAAACCCCGAAACAGACAAAACTACAAAGTCTTCTGGAAGGTACCAGCAGAGTATCTCCGTGACAGCCAACAGAGAAAGGTTTTTAAAGTTAGGATATAAAATCCTTCAGGCACAAAGGAGAAGACTAACATACGGACCACGTTAAGTTTAAGGTTTCTTCTGATCAAACGACACCACTAAAAAGTGGAGAAACCTACTGCAACGTGGTCCACGAAGTGCTGCCATCCAGAACTGGAACTAGCCCCTGCAGCCGGACAGGAGAAGGCTGTCGCACGGGAAAACGGGGCCAACGCTTGCATAAGCACCTCACCAAACACCACATCCAGGCGGTCAACTCCCTCGGTTCCTGGGGAGAAGCCAGCACGTCACGCACGTTCTAGAATGAAGACACGGACACCCTGAGGACACGCGCTGCGACGGGAGCCCGGAGGAGTCCTCACGCCCCGCAGGTCGATCCGCTCCGGAGACGACTCGCAACGGCCTAGAGTGGAGCTGCTGAGCACGTGGGGAAGGAGTTCGATGAAACACGGACCAACCAGAAACAAAACAGCAGCAGCCAGCGGGGTTTGAGAACTGAAAACGCACCAGCTCTGAATTCAGACTTCGCCGTACAGGCTGAATGGACGAACAGCAGAAAAGGCGGCAGAAGGGGTGCGAAGGCTTTCGGACGGGGCAGAAGAACCGATCCCACCTGACGCGGAGAGAGCAGAGGAGGCAGGAAAGGCCCAGGCGCAGTGACCTGCGGGGACGACATCGAGTGGTCTTGGTAGGTGAAACCGGATTTCCAAGAGGAGAGGGAGGTGACAGGCAGACAGGTGTGTAGGCAGATTGAGTCGAATACGGAATTTGAAGAAATGGTGGCTAAACTTTTCTGAATTTGATGAAAAACATACTCACACATCTAAGAAATTCGATGAAATCCTGGTGAGACAAAGTAAACACGGTGATCGTTTTTACAAGCTTAGACTGCATTTAAAATCTTTTAAATAAATAAAAAATGATCTAACGACAGAAATCCCACCAGACACACAAAAACTACACTTGCTAGGACATGTTTTCGGGCTAAACTACAAAAACCGGAGCTGTCGGACACAACCGTGGCGACAGGGGACTGGGAAGGACACCCGAAGCCCGGGACTTCCCCCAGGGAGAGCCGGTGCCCCCGCCTTCCCCGGTGCCAGAACCCTGGCAGCGACACACGCACCCCCTCCCAGGCCCGCTCTCCCCTGGTCAAGCAAACGCTGTTCTAAAAACGGACTTTTGTCTAAGAAAGCCAGCGAGACCGACACCTGTGTGCCCTGCTCCAGTTCCCAGAGGGACGCTGCAAGCAAGAGACGGGGCGTGGGTAGACACTGCTCCTGCGGGACGTGAACACCACAGCATGGCAGTTTCTAACGAGTCTCTTAGCTAAAAACGTCGCTTTTATGAAATCCCGAAACTCACTCGTTTCTGCTCACCAACGGCGGTGCACAGCCCGGCTTACAGGACGCAGCGGGAACTCAGCCACGACTGGGAGAGCCACTGTTCGGGACGACGTTTATTACACGAAAGCCACGCGTCACACAGTTTTCTGGCACAACCCTACACGGCTCTCTCTAACGCCCGGCAGAAAAGCGCGGCATTTTCTCCCCCCGAGACGCTGATGGAAGTGCACGGTCTGCTCGTCTCAGAGGTGGACGTGCTTCGTCTCAGACGTGAAGGCCTCGGCTGAACCGTGCCGTTTCAGAATGTCTCAGGAAACCGGGCTGTGGGCCCCACGCGCCGAGACGACGGTGGCCAGCGCCGCGGCCCGAGGAGCAGGAACGTGCCAGCCGCCGGCTCGAAAGGCCGGGTCCCGGGGACTTCCGCCTCCCGGCTGGCGGGGGCTAGCAGCCGCCCGGGCGGGTGCTGCCCTGCGGGGACAGGGACAGCGCCATGGTCTTCTTGAGCTCCTTGTAGCTCCAGTGCAGCTGCTCCACCTCGGCCCTGTGCTGCGCCCGCGCCTGGCCCAGCTCCCGCAGGAGGTGCTCGTTGGTGCTGACCAGGGAACTGGGGAGAACACAGGGCAGCGACGTGCCGGCTCTGCGGCTGTCCCCCAGGAGCCCCTGCCCTCGCCAGGCCGAGCCCGCCCGTGGGCACACAGCCCTCCGATCCGGGACCCGGCACGCCCAGGGCGCTCCCCGGCCCAGGCACTCGCGGGCCCGCACACCGGTCCCCGCGGCAGGTCCCCGCCGGCACCCGCCCCGGGAATGGAGGGGCGAACCCGACCGTGCACAGCGGGGCCCCCCCGGGCTCCGGCCTCGCAGGGCCCGCTGAGCAGGCCACCGCAGTCCCGGCCGGCACAACACTCTCCTCCCAGAAGAGACCCAAAGACTGAACTCGTTCCAGCTCCGGTGGGTACGGAGGTCCCGCCCGGGGTCCTGAACTCGGAAGGGTACGGGCACGCGGGCCGCGTTCTTCGTGCCGTTAACCACCTTTGATCTTAGGAGGAACTTTACCAAGAAGGCGACGCTGCGTTCTGCCGCCTCTGTCACCTCCAGACGGCCCCGCTCACCCAGGCGGCAATGACTCAGGCGCGTCGGCAGCATCACGAGAAACGTGTGAAAGGCCACGTGTCTCCACCACGTCCCCCCCATGCCAAACTCCCCGGGCGAGCGGCAGCCCTGTTGGCTTGGACCGGGTGGGCGCCCAGAGTGGACAGGTCTGTGTCTGCCTTAGGGGCTCTGCACCCTGCCTGGCCCAGCCCCAGCCCACGCTGCCAACACCTCTCGTGACCGCCACAGATGGCCCCGTAGGGCACAGGGAGTCACCCTGCCCGCCACTTCCCTGCACTCACGGATGGTCCCATTTCCCTCCCTGTGCCCTCCCCAACGCAGTCCCATCTCTCAGGAGCCTCTGCCCCTCTGCCCCTCGTGCCTGCGACGGGCCCGCAGGCTGTGGCCTCGGCCCTGAAAGGTCACGCCTGGCTCCACCTGCGGCTAGAGGGCGCCCGCATCGCGGGAGGAGAGATGGAGGACGGGCAGAGAACGGAGGGAAGGGGAGAGGTGGGGCGCTGGCCATGGGCTCACCCAACTGTCCGCCGACAGAGCCCAGACACGGCTCCCCTCCCCCACCCCACCCCACCCCACCCAGCAGCACGCCTCCTCCCGAGGCCAAGGGCCTGTCTGCGCAGCCCCCCAACTCCCGGCTCCCCCACACGCACCACGCAGCAGGGGAGGACAAGCGGGCGACGGTGCTCCTGAGGGAGCAGACACGACCGCGCCGAGGGGGAAGGGGCAGACCGCAGATCCGGGGCCTTCAGGACGCGGCCCTGATCACCGCTCACTGTCTCTCGCGTGCCCCTCGCCCTCCTCCTCACCCTCCTCACCCTCCTCCTCACCCCCCGCCCCCATCTCAGGTCACCTCACAGACGCTTCTCGTCAGGAAAGAGCTCGGGGGGGGGGTGCCCGGCGCACCTGTGGCTCTCCTGCAGCATCCGCGTCAGCTCCTGGATCTTGTCGTAGTGCTCCAGGTGCTGCTTCAGCTCCCCGATCTCGGCGGACAGCCTCTGCAAGCTGCTCTGCAGGCCTGCGGGAGCGCGGAGCCGTCGGCGAGGAGCCCGGGGCCGGCGCTGCACCCACGCAGGAGCGCGAGGACACAGCCCGGGAGGGTCGGCGTCCGCCAGCACCGCGCGGCCGGCGGGCCAGGCGGGCCCCGCGCTCCGCCCCGGCCGTTCCAGCCCGGACCCGCCTCGGGCTGCGTCTCCGGGCAGACGCTGCGGCCCCAGATGGACCCTGAGGGACCGCGCCGCGTGGAGGGCGGGGTGCTGGCGGGACGGGGCCGCAGGCGTCTTCTCCCCGAGGGGAGGGCCTGCAGCACTGCGGAGAAGCCGCTGCAGCCCCCGGCGGCCACACATCTGACGTGGCCTCTGGTCCCCCGTCCGTCAGTGACGGAGCAGGTGTCTGCGCTCCACCTACCTGACGCCTGCCTCTCTGGGTTTCCTTCTCGAGGGGGTGGAAACACACTACTCGGCGGCTCTCGGATCCAAAGCCGGGACCCGCGTAAACCCACACGCGGGTGCGCCACTGCACCACCACGCGACAGCAGAGACGAGGACGCCGCGCAGGAAGGTAACAGGCCAAGGGCTGGCGACGCTGACACACACTCTCCTCACAGGGAGTGCGACCGCGGTGAGGGGCCGCCTTGCTCACGATCTGTGCCCGCCGGGACCCCCCCTCGAGGGCACGAGGGACGGAGCGCCAGGGGGCGGGGGTGGGGGCGGCCAGCACAGCTCTCCCAGGATCCCCTCGTCAGCCACCAAGAGGAACCAGGGGACGAGGCCAGAACCCACCAACAACCAGGCAGTGCCAGGTGACGAGGTGGCCTCAAAGCCCCCAACACAGGACAGCCACAGCCCTGCACGGCAGCCACACCTGCAGGGACGCAGCAGCTGGCCGGCAGGCCGGGGGACGGGAGCACTCCCCAGGGTCCCGTTTTCCTGCAGAATCCCTGGGGGCCAACCAGCAGCTCAGGGCTGGCACATGGGGAGTCAGTCCCCTCCAACGGGGGGTCCAGGTCGAGCACGACAGGACAGCAGGGAAAAGCTGGGAGGGAACAGGGCCTGGAAGTCCCCCTCAGGAGGCCGCCCCCCTATCTGTGAGTCAGAAGGGCTGCCTGCCGTGCTCCTTCTGGAAACTCAGGAGAACGGATTTCACGAGACGAACAACGGAGAAGCGGAGGTCGAACCCCACACACGTCGCTGCGTGAGCACGACGGCAGCCACGCACAGAACAGATCAAAGCCACGAGCGAGCGTTTTAAAGCGAGGTGAAGACAGAGAGAAACGACACCGGAAACGAGAGCAGCACCTACGTCAGGTCAGAAAGGGCGGCCGAGGGCAGACGAGAATCAGCCACGTGGGCCGAGCTGGAAGCACCAAGAGCAGGCGAATGGGACAATGACGCCGCAAAGACACAGGTGAACTAGGTTAAGTTTAGACTGAACACACGTCTCCACTCGGCGGGACAGCCCAACAGACACAACGGGCAGAGGACCCGCGTGGCCGCGTTCACGCGACGGTGGGGGAGGCCGCAGACCCTGAAGCACCGACTGTCCGGCCCTGTACGTGTGTCCAGACCCCCGAGAGGTCAGGATGCGGAAAGAGGCTCAACCTGTCCTACCCAGTGAAATCAAGACCGTCCGCCCGGAGAAGCTTCAGGGAGAGCAGCGCCGACACCCCCTCGGGGAAAGCCCCGTATGCGAACCTGCAGGCCGAGCACGCCTGTGGAGAGGCAACGCAGACCCCAAGGGAGCGGAGAGAGGCCAGTGAAATGACCTGATCTGGAAGGAGGGTCTGGAAGGACCGGGGGCCAAGAGAACGACTGCGCCCGCCACAGTCCGGGCCGAGAGGAGCGCAACTGCAGGGCACACGCCGGGGGGCACCGCAGCCACGGGCCACCCTGAGCCTCGACGGGCTCAGAGGGCAGAGGAGCGAGCGCCCACGCGGGCCCCCGGCGGGGCGCACCTCCGCCCCCACCCCCGGCCACTCCTGGGCCGAGACGACTGCGGGACCACGCGGTGGGCTCCGAGCCCCATTCCGCAGCACCTGCTGGTTCTGGATCCTGAGAAACTTAACGTGAAGTCTCCACGCGAGCGTCCCCACACTCAGACTTCGCCCAGCAGGGACACCACGCAGCCGTCAACTCACCCGGGATCTGCAAACTTAAGGCGGCGGAAGAGTCCGCGCTCTGCGCTTCCCTTCTCAAGCTGAACAGGAGGGACTTCAGGCCGCTGTTCTCCTCCGAAGACCTGTCCAGCTGCTGCCTCAAGTCACCCTGCGGACACACAACCACACGCCTCACAGACAGGCCGAGCCAGCGCGACGCACACGGAGGACGGTACACGCGGCCCCGGGAACCACGAGACAGCGGTCTCCTTTCCCACGTCAGAACTGCCGGACCACCCTGCGAGCTCGGCAGTCACGTGGCGCTCGGGGATGGCGACAGTCTGAAAACTGGGTCGTTCCGGGGATGTCGCCATGCGCGAACCCCGAGTGCAGCGCACAGCGGGGTGCGGGGGACGGCCCCCGGCACAGCTCGGTGGTCCTGAGCGCCACGGCCAAGTGCGACGCCCAGAAGCACCCGCATCTGCACAGACGAAGGGGTCGGCGCGCACGCGGCGCCAACGGGAGACCACGGCACTGTGTGGGGCGTGGGCCAGGGACGCGGCTGGGGGCTGCCCCGGGCGAGGCCGTGGGAGACCGCGGAGGGCACGTGCCGGCCCCGGACACGCCGCCTGCCGCCGCAGCCGTGACGCTGGATGCCGAGGCTACGCGACACTCACAAGTTTCTCGTCTTTTCGATGATAAAGCTCAGCTTGCGGTACCTGTTTTTTATAGACTTTTACACCTTTTAACGTTTCAACTCTTTAGTAACGACACAGCTCAAAACGAAGACACGGTGCAGCCTCCGCCGACGTGGCGCGAATCGCCCACGTCACCGCGTCCATCCCCACCTCAGGGGCAGTAAGGCAGGCCGCTGTCGCCTCCTGTGGTGGCAACACCTCCTGCTGCCAGCGTCCCGAGTGGCGGCCCGAGGCCCTTCCTGGGAAGGTGCCACTTTCCAGAAACGGGTCCGTGGTGGCTCGCGCGGGCTCTTCCACCACGGACTCGCTCGTGAGCAGACGAAGCACCGTGAGCGCGCCCCCCGTTCACGGAAACCTGGGTGCTGGGGTCCCCGTTTTCAAAGGTGCTGGGGAGCCGGCCGAGGCCTGCTCTTGGGAAGGCAGGAAGTAACAGGCGCTTCCAGGCCGTGTTTCCCGCAACCCGGCGGCGACTTTCGCTCTCACTTCACACCGCGGGGACCCGATGTGAAGGTACGTAGGGCAGGCGCTGCTGAGGGGCAGCGGGGGCTGACGGCTCCTGCGGAGAGGAGGCCCCAAGCGCGGCCTTCCACCTGGGTGCTCGCTCGGGCGGCCGGCGAGGGAGCCTGGGGAGGTGGTACCCCGCCGCGCGGGTTTAACTTGCACTTTCCTGATGCTCCGTGATGCTGACAGCTTTGCTGATACCGCTGGCCCTGAGCACGTTCTTCGGAAAAACGTCCATCCAGGTCCTCTGCCCAGTTCTGAGGCGGCTTCCGTCCCTGCCGTGGAACTGTGCGAGTTCTGCGTCTCTTCTGGATATTCCGTCGTGTGGTTGCAGATACGTTCTCCCCTTTCGTAGGCTGCCTTTTCGTTCTGCTGGTTTTTCACTGTGGAAACCTTTTAGTTGGAGACAGTCCCACCAGCTTGTTTTCGCCTTTGTCCCATGTGACTGGTATCACGTCCCAAAAATCAGTGCCGATGTTACGTCAAGGAGCCTTTTCCTGTTTCCTTCTAGGTCGTGTGTTCCTGGGAACTTACCCGTTCCTTCTGGGCTATCCCTGCATCCATACGTGATCACTCCTAACAGACCCTCGTGGCCCTCTGGGTCTGAGGCATCCCCTGTGACGTCGCCTCACTCGTTTCTGACCGTGGTCTTCTCCCTTAGCCCAGCTTGGGGCTTGCTGGTTTCGTACTTTCTCAAAACCCCGGCTCAGACTTGTCGCTTGTCCGTCGTTTTCCAACTTCTGTCTGTTTTGCTTCTGTTCTGATCTTTATCGTTTTCCTTCCCGGTCAACTTTGAGTTCAGTTTGTTCTTCTGCTAGTTCCTTGAGGTATAAAGTTGTTGCTGATTTGAGACCATCTTTCTTAACGCAGATGTTTATGCACGATGGTCTTCCGGTGAGGTCACAAAGGACAAGGGCAGCCCTGCCCGGTCCTGAGTCTTGGGCTCCACTGCTAGGCCCAGCTGTGCTGGCTCTGGCTGCCCTAAGGTGCCACTTGGTGTGCCACTCCCGCCGGTCCCACAGGACACACTGGGCTCCGTGGCTGGCTCAGGCAGAGCAGCAGCAGGAACCCAGGATCACCCAGCGAACTGGACCCCCTCTTGTCAGTGGTCTGGGGAGCCCGGATCAGGGAACATGGGGCCACAAAAACGCCACTTCAAGCCTGGCTTCATCTTCTCTCTCTCTCCCACTCCGCCTCTCTCAGAAGAGCAGGCAGCTGCCAGGAGGGGCAGAACTGGGAGAAGTGGCAAGGCTAGCATCTGCAAGCCGCTGTCGTCACAGGGCCTGGGAGTGACGCAGAGCCACGCTGGAGTCTCTGCGGGTGGCGCAAGCCTGGTGAGGAGCGGGTTTGGGATTCGGGAAGGCAGGACAGCGGCTGAGGGATGTGCGGAGTCGACCCCCCTCTTCTGCGAAGTCAGAAGGACGTCTGCACCCCACCTGCGAACAAAGGCGGGGCTCACCATCTCCTTCCGAGCGCGGTCGAGGTCCGACAGCACCTCGTGTATCTTCAGGCTGTACTGCTGCTGCTGGTCGGCAAGGCGATTCTGCAAAGACGTGTTCTCCAGAGCCAGGTAGCTGATTTCTTCATTCACCGCCGTCGAACTGTCCCGAGTCGCTGTCAGTTCTTCGACAGATGACAAAACATGCCTTGCCTGAGCTAGGAGTAAAAATCAAGTGTTACTACAGCATTTGCGCGGACAGAATGTGTGTGAACAAGACGTGTTCCATACGTTTTGAATGACACACCTACAGCCTCTAGCGCACTAACTGGCATGGATACTGTGAGAGGGACGTGGGCGCCACCAAAATTACCTGCGCGCGTGCTTTTTTATGCCCAGTCACGGGTGGGAGGCGAAGAGAGGCAGGCCTTAGGAGAAGGCCACGACCGGTGGCTCGGCCGGGGCCCTGGCAGCCCGCCACGCTCTCTCCAGCAGCACTGGGCGCTCCTGCTCCCGGCAGGGACCTACGTCCAAACCCCGCGTAGCAGCTCCACGACTGGGGAGAGTCAATGGCGCTGACCAGTCCCACTGTGCCGTGACAGGAGGGTGTAGTTTACAGGGTCGGCGCCCAGGGGCTCCAGCTTCTCAGGGCACCCTGATTCCAGGAGGAGAGGCTGAGGGGCCACAAGACCGAGCGACCAGAGTGCTCAGAGCCTCTGGTGGCGACTAGGTTGGCAGATCCAGGCTGGAGCCTGGGTGTGTCGAAGAGGGGGGCTAGCAAATCCCTGCTCCCCTGGGACCCCGAAGGCCGCACCCGAGGCTGCAGGAGGAAGTGAAGGTGACACCCTGGGACTCCCACCCAGACTCTGGGTGCAGGCTCCCCAGTGTGCTCCTGCACCAAGGCTCCAGGCAGAACCTCGGCAAACCTGGCCCCGTGCGAGCTCAAACACTCGGAGAACTCGGAGGGGACAGCAGCAGCTCTTCAACCTCTCCCAAGCCCCATGCGAAAACAGACACGAGAACCGACGCCCGGGAATGGCGTTTCCTATACACCAGGCAGCGAGACATCTTCATCCCCCAGAGCCAGCAGGTGAAAAACCCAACGGCCACAGGCCCTCGTGGCCCGCACCTCAGGCAAGGCCCCTGCCGCGGTGAGGAACACAAGGGTGCGCCCCGCAGCACAGCGGCCAAGTGATGGCAGATGAGGAGGGTCCAGCAACGCTGCCCAGAGGGGGGACCCGAGCCGGGGTCGCAGTGACCAGCTGACCGTCCCCTCCTGACTCACCTAGGAACACCTCATTGCCGTGCAGGGACTTGCAGCCACTCCAGTACCTGTCCACCAGGTCAAGAAGTGCTTCCAGAAGCGCCGCCTCCAGGGAGGCCTGCTTCCTGGGCGGCACAGCTGCCTGCACTTTGGGAGACACCTGTGACAGAAACAAAACCACGGCGCTGGCTTTCAGCTCCTGAGACACAAAGCTCGGACACCGCGTGCTAATCTGCCCACCAGTTATCACACCAAAGCCCTCGTCCCGCAGAGACTGCACCCTGGGACCACTCGCAAACCCACAGCGGGCGACACGTGGGAATCACCACCCCACCCCACCCCATCGACGTGGGTGGCTTATGAGAGCCTGGGTGTCCATGTCTGTAGGGTGACATCCTACACCACAAGCAACGGCTGAAGGAAGATGCGAGTGACCTAAACCACAGACTCACACCACGTGTCTGCGCCCGGCAGTCACGAAACCCAGTCACCGTTCAGGGCTACGGCTGTGGGACCCCCACAGTGACGGCTCCTGTGGGTCCCCTGACCAACAAGGCCCACGTGGAGCGAAGCCGCACATACGCACGGCCCCCCGGTCCCGAGCGCCTGTGCCGCGCGCGCTTTCCCTCCCCTGGGAGAGCTGCCTGACCCAGCCCGAAAATCACCGCGGAAACGGCAACGACCCTGCTCTCCCACCCACCCCCAAGAGCTTCGGGAATCTGGGGACAGAGAGGAGGACGAAAAGCTTCCATCTGGCTGCCAGGCTGTGACCAGCGCTGGGGACACAGGGCTGGCCCTAGGACTCCGGGAATCAGCTGCAGGCACAAGGCCAACAAGAGCCCCGCTGTCCCCAGCCCGGAGCCTTTACCTCCTGAACACACAGAGGAGCTTTCTACTGAGGGGCTCCTGGGAAGCCTGTGAGGCCGAGTGACAGCAGGACAGGGCCAGGGCAGGGAAAGTCACTTCGGCCGGGACGCCCCTCACCCCCCCACCACGGCCCACCCCGTGAGAGCCCCATGAACACGAGGACACAGTGGTGGTGGACGTGTCCTCGGGCCTCCCAGGGGCGAGCCCACCAAGGAGCGCTGCTGTGTGGGGCAGCTGTGTCCTGCACCTGACCAGTGTGTTGACAGCAAGGCCTGGCTGCTCGTCCCACAGAGCTGGGGCTCAGACCACCAGCCCAGCAAGCCTTTGGCACAAACACTCGGCCAGGGTGACAGAGTGCAGGTCCCCAGGGTGGAGCCAGTGTGGTCAAATTCCCGCCTCCCCTGAGCAGCACGGGTAGTGCCCGCTACATAAGGACGCCACCGGGAGGTCGCAGCTCTGAGCCAGCAGGAGGGGCGAGCTGGGCGGCACGCGGCCTGCAAAGCTGCAACCCCACAGCAAGCGTGCGAGTCCACAGGCCACATCCCCCGGGCAGACGGGAAAGGCCTGCGCACGTCCCCATCCTCCTCCCTTCCCTCCCAAGGCCCAAACAGCGAGACAGAAAGAGACTGCACGCGCCGAGGGACGACAGCCGGGCCCTACGTAAAAGCCGGCTCTGACCCATGACCTGCAGCGACTGGCCGGGGAGCCAGGACACCACGCCCGGATCCCAGTGCATGGAAACAACTTCCAGCTAACGAGGTGACAGACACCAAAAAAAGGGCGCTCCAAAGCTGCACGACCTCGGAACTGCGACCGACCACGACACCCACTCACCTCCCTGGCGCTGGCTGAGCGGCGGGGCCCCTGCTCCTCAGGCCACGCCACTTCCGAGCGAGACGAGTCCCTCCGGCTGCTGCCCGCAGTGCTGCTCGGCCCGCTCAGACTCCCGCCCAGGCCGCTCGGCCACGCCCGGTCCCGGTCCGCAGGGGCCTGCAGCCGCCCGCCAGGCAGCCTGCGCTTCCGGCACTTCTCAGCAGCAGGCAAAGGGGCTGCTGACAAAGTCGACTTCTGAGAGGATGGGGTTGAGTCCTCGCCGTCTGTGGAGCCTGCGACGGGGAGAAGAAAGGCGTCAGGCCCAGTGCTCCGGGCAGTGACAGGCACCGCACCTAAGGTGTGCGCGTGCGCATTGCCACACACGGAAAATCCGTCAGGGCGACGAGACTGCAGTTTTAAGTAACACACCCATCACCTAGCTTCTGGAGTTTTCCTGCCAAATTTCACATGACAAAGGTGAGTCGGGTAAGTAAAAACCTAAAATCAGGAAACCAGAGAGATGCCACGACGCGCTGCTACAGGAGACACCTGGGTCCCTCTCCCCGCGTGGAGCCACTTCTCGGGTGGCCTTGCACCGATCCCCGTGCGGGGAGCAGGTGAGGGTCATACCTTGGCGCCCCAGGCCCTGCCACTGTGGACCAAGGCCTAGAAGGCAGGCTCTCCCTGGGCCCAGGGCCACCGTCCCACCTAGGCCTCTGTCCCTGTTCCCGTACTGCACTGCCGTCCCTGTGGCTCTCCGGGCAGAGCCAGGCCCGACTCCCCAGCAAACGAGGCCTCACACGCTCAGGACCTGTGGGGACAACAGCTCCTCCTGTCTGCCCAGGTCAGACACATGCAGGACACGCTCTTCCCTCAGCTCCAGGTCCGTCACCACACTCCACCCAGTCCCTCTGCCTCCCACTGGGACCCTCCCACCCGCCCTCCATGACCCCATCAGTCACTCATGCCACTTCACCCCGGCCTGGGGACAGACACAGACCGTGCACTGCCACACCATCTCACGCTGACCTGTGCTCATCTTTCTCTCCACTCTGTGACACAGCCTGTGCACAAGCCCATCCTCCAAAATGCTCGGCTGAGTCTGGACCCTAGAACCAGCAGAGAAGCCACCCTAGGAGCCACCCCACAACAGTTGATTCTGAACGCCTTAACCCTCGAGGATGCAGCAAAAGATCGAGAAATCGTTCTGGGTCAGTCAGTCTGACGAAACTTGGCAATTAAACATGCCATGAGCACCTGCATGGGACCCTGGACCACAAGGAAACGTTGCTGGAACACCTGGTGAAATGTGGACGCTCCACCTGTGGCAGAGTTCCTTTCCTAATCTAGGGAATGACATGCTAGTTAGGAGAGTGTCTCTGTCCCCAGGAAACCGTGCTGGAATGTTTAGGTCAGAACATTCTGCTCCAAAAGGTTCCATAAAAGAACAATGTTGAGGGCAGTGTGCACACACACGTGGACACACACAGAGACATGCGTGCATATTCATGTAGACACCCACATGCCCTTGCATGCACGTGGGTACAGATGTGCATAAATGTGTGGACACAAACATCCACGCACAGACACATCCACACACACACATGGACACATGCACGTGGACACACATGTGCACACAGGTGTAGACACATATCCATGCACACCCATGGACCTACGCACATGCACGTACAGGTGGACACATATACACACATACGTGCATACACACAAGGAACACACGTGTACACGCACGCACACACGTATACACACGTGTGTGTGCACAGACCCTGCGTGCAGGTGTGTGCACACACATATGCATATACCACTCCCAGAGACACGCACACACGTACGTGGGGAGCAGCCCAGAGCCAATGCGGGCAGTGCCAATGGGGGCGTCTGGATGAGACTGACGCGAAGGCTCTTTGCCCTGCTGCGTTCACTCAGAAGTCACAGGGACTGCAGGTCACTAAAGAGGTCTAAGCCTCAAGCACTCGTGTCTGTGAAGAGATGAAACGATGGTGCTGACAGTCACCGGAAATCAGCATCCCAGGCACCACGCACTGCCGCACCCCAAGAGCCCCAGGACACAGGACGAGCGTGGCCAGGACGATGGAAGCAGCGAGGGTGTGACGGGGGTGACCTGGCCTCAACATCACAGCCTGCTGTGCAGTGGCCCCAGGAACCTGGTTAGGTCGCCACCGTGACCCAGCCCACCTCCAAAGCCCCGGAGCCAGCCTGAAAGGCCAAGGAAGGCACAAAGCTCCCACATGTCGGGAGGTTCCCTGCCACACGTGGGCACGCAACACTGAATTAACTTGATGCTGAGCCCGTGCATTCACAGGACAGTGCGTGTGAGGACAGAGCAGCACCGAAGCACCTGGAGAAGAGGACTCTAAAATACGACGTGTCACCAACGTCAACATACGAAGTTCGTTCGCAGCATCTTAGGGAATTCCATCAACAAGCAAGCACGAGAACGGGAACAGGAGAATTTCATAGAAACGGCAAACGTGGTGAAACATGTACCTGCTTCAGGAGTCGATGGCGAGGGCGTGAGCTCACCTGGGTGCGGGATGAGGTGCACGTGCGGCCCGGGGGTGCGGTGAGCCCCGGGCCAGTCTCCGGGCTGCTCTTCATGGTGCTGGCCCGGAGACCCCGGCTCTGGAACGCACCCTCTGGAGCTGCCCCTTCTCTGCTCACGGCCCCTCTTCACGGAGTCCCCGCACTGGTGCTGCACCGACTCCAGACTCAACGGACGCCTAAGTTCTATGTGATTAAGGAACATTTAAAAGATTTTAGTTCATTAAAAGTTACATTTTAAGCTTCTGATAGCGTATGATATTAAATACAGAAAAGGGGGCTGAGCGTGTAATACGGCCACAGCCGCCCTGTCACGAAGAGCGACAGTCACTGAGAACAGAGCTGTAGGTGGCGGCTGACGCTGCCCGGCGCACGACTAGCTACCAGCTGAGGAGTCCCGACAGCCTGCTGGTTGGGCAGATGTGACCATCAGCGAAGCCGGACCCAGAGACAGACTCAGGCCAAGCGCATTAACAAACGTGCCGGGGCTACGAATGAGAAAAGTCTTTCCTACGAACGGCAGCGGCACAACTGGTCACACAGGGTTAGGTGGGGGCCGTCTCACGCCATGCCAACAAAGCCACTGCAAGGCTGGGTCAAAGACAGACGTGGAGCAGAAGACTACAGGGCACGAAAACGCAGGGGGAAAAAGAAAAAAAATGAACTGGACTTCACTGAATTTAAATGTCTGCCCTCTGAAGCACTGAGGAAAGGAAAGGCAAGCGTCAGACGGGAGAAAATGCGCAGCCCTTCTGTCTGAGCAAGGGTTCTATCAAAAACCATAAAGGAGTCCCAGGACTCCGTGACACAAAGGGGAGAAGGGGAGTGGAAACGCCTCAGAAGAGGACACAGGAATGGCCCACACACAAGCACACGGAGAGAGTTCATCATGGGTCTTTAGAAAAATGCAAATTAAAGCCGCCAGACACACTAGGACACGCCAGACGACCAGCCGGAACTAACAAGGCTGAGAGCTGGCGGGGCGCCCCAAGAGCAGAGCCAGGCTCCTCGTGCCAGCAGGTGAATCCTGGGACTTCAGCCAAAACTTAGGCCTCGACCTGCTGTTGTCGGGAGCTGTCGGAGGTTCTCATGGAAGAGAAATGGGGCTCGAGCCTGTGCACAGCGCCGGTGGAAAGCGAGCCCCGGGCGAGGCCCGCGAAGGAGCACGTGCAGGGCAAAGCCTGCGCCGTGTCCGACGTGAAGCTCGCAACGTGGCAGCTGGAGCTCTCGGTGCTCCCTGCAGCCAGCACGCAGCTCCCCTAGGTGCAGGGCACGTCACCTCCTCGTCTGCGAGGCCCGGCCCTCCCTCCCTGTCACTGTGATGGCCGACCGAGCGCGAGCAGTGCACCCAACTGGACACGTCGACCTCCCTTCACGACGCCGCCTGCAGCAGGCAGGGCTTCGTGAACGGGCGGCATTGAAAGGCAACTTTTCCGAGAGGCGCGCTGTGCGGCAGGGCGCCAGGCTGGGCCGCTGGCCCTCGGGGGCGGCAGCAGCGCACCTTGGGGACCGTGGAAGTCGGACACGTGCTCCTTCTGGCTGGAGCTCCCAGGAGGGTTGCTCAAGCCCCACTCGCACTCGGCAATGAGGTTCAGGACTGCCTCGTCCTCCGCGTCCATGACCAGGCACTTCTTGGCTGAGGGGTCGGCACACTTGGCTCTGGAGGGACACGGTCTGCAAAGAAAAGCCGACTCAGTGCGCCCCGGCCGGGCCCGCCCGCAGGCGCGGCTCGCAGGAGGGGCGGCAGCTGCAACTGCAGGAAAATGGCTCTCGCGCCCCTCCTGAGTGCAGTGAGGATGGACTCAGCAGGACAACTGATGACGTGTGATGTCGCCATGCCGCCCAGCACGTGCAGAGCCCCCCAGGACTTGTCCAAGCACGGAAGTTCGGAAAGCCCCTCTTCTCCCGGCGTGTCACAGGGGCATGCAACCAGGAAAGGTAAAGGATGCGGTGTCCCACATTTCTATCGTTACATTAAGTGACTAAAATGGGAGGTGTTTTAGATGACCTCTCCCCCACTCCCAACAGTGACCCTCCATACAAACGGGAGCGCACTCAAAGGGGACCTCATTTGCCCAACAGGTAGCTTAAGAAATCGCTCTTCCTAAGAATCCTCAACCGTGTGCTACGAAGACTGATTTTGAGAACCAATCACACGTGAGGACGTCCGTAATGTTTACTATTTTCTGTGACTGGGAGCTTTCCAGATCCCCGTATAAAGCAGGGGACCCAGGTTCTCCTGTCGGGTCTCCCCACAGACACCTGACACGTTTCGGCCCCCTGGGCCTCCACTGCCACCTCGGGATGGTAAGGAGGTTGCCCAGATCATCTCTCAGGTCCTTTGGACTCTAAACTCTGTGATGATTCAGTCTTGAGATTATCAAGAGCGGGTTAACCACAGAACATGGCCAAAAAAAGTTAAAGCAGAGACAAGTAAACAGGGGACACCCCATGTTCATGGACTAGAAGACTCAACTCTGCTAACATGGTGCCACCACCCCCCTCAAACGCACCTGGAATCTCAGGAGACTCCAAATAGCCAAAACAGTCTTGAAAAAGAAGAGGAAGCACTAGAACCAGACTCAGTTATGGCGGAAATGCTGGAGTTATCGGACCAGGATTTAAAACAACTATAAGTAATAATGCTAAGGGCCTACTGGAAAAAGTAAATTAATTTAAATTTAAGCAGAAAAATGGAAAGTCTAAGAAAGAATCAACACAAATGCTAGAGATCGAAACACTGCAAGTCATCAGCAGAGTGCACACGGCTGAGGAAAGAACCACTGAGCTCAAGGAAACGCCAAGAGGCATTTCTAAAACTGAAAAGCAAAGGGAACAAAGGCTAAAAAACACAACAGAATGCTCAAGAAGTGTGAGACAACTATAAAAGAAGTGACATGTGCATAATGGGAATATCAGAAAGAGAGATGAACAGAAAAAATATTTGACAAAGACTAAAAATTCCTCAAATGAGTGTCCGACACCAAATCAAGCTCCAGGAAGCTAAGGAACACTGACGTGGCGGGGGAGAGGGCCCGACGGGGAGAGGAGACAGCCACTTCGAGGGGCCTTCGCGCTGCTTCCTTCTACATGCACCGCTGCAGTAAACGTTCTCGTGTTGAAAACCAACTCAGAACGTGGACGCCAGAAAGAACGGCCCATGCCACCGTGTCCTTGGGCCCCAGCTGGCCCCCGTCCTCCCCTCCTCGCCGGCACGTCTGCCCTTGAAGTGGCCATCAGCGCACAAGCATCTTGACCCCTTTTGGCTAACACAGAGCTCTGCAGCTTTCAACGTGCAAGCCTGAGCATCTCCTCCCCACGTGCAAACGCCACTCACGTCCGTACCTTCCAACTCTGCGAACGGCCGGGGAGCACTGCGTGGAATCCAGTGATTCTTCCGAAGCAAAATGCAGCCAGGATGCTTTCCGCTCGCTCTCTCTCACAGGGCGGTCATCTAGGGAGGAAATGCCACCGAGACACTAGCAAGCGACAGCACGAAGTAGGTGCGCCTCCTGGCACTGGGCACCGGCTGCACAGCACGCCGCACACGGCCAGGGCTGCTACGCTTGTTGGACTTCCTGGCCTGACCCCGCCGCAGCAGCCCCCACAGCACGATGCTGGGCCCTGGGGGCCGCACCTGGTATCCCAGGGGTGCTGAGCACTGATGCCAAGAGGTCCACTTTGCTCGCATGAAGCTCACTGCCCAGACAGCACCGTGCAGCAGCGGCTGCCTGCAGGAAAAGACCGACACGTGCCCGTGCACACCCAGGCTCACCTCCCAGCTGCCCCCTGTAAATGCATTCTGGGTGCTGCACGAGGTTCTCAAGACACACCGAGCAAGCCCGAGAATCTCCGTGGGTGAGATGCGGAGCACATTCCAGACAGTGGCTGTCCTCGCCACGTGTCCGGGCCTCCCCAAGGGCCACGAGTCCTGCAATGACTCTGACTTTGTACTACGTTCCTTTTTCACGTCTGGAAATACCTTTCCTCCATGGACTCGCTTATCCCTTCTCTATACAAACACTAAGAAGACTGACAATTAGCGAAATCTCCACAAGGACTGTGATGCGTCTGAGAAAGGTCCCAAGCCCACTGTAACTTACCTATGGTGTCAAAGTGCACTCACTCCTTTCAGATACCTAAAACCTAAAACGAACCGTCAGAATTCTAAGCAGGCTCGACACTGAACAGTGTTCTCTCATGGCTCAGGCATTCGTAGCCACAAACCCCCTGCCCCGCACCGGGGCGTGCAGGGGGGACCGGATATCCATATGCACACCGCACGCACAGCGCAGGTGCTGAATGCGGGCTACAGCGCTGGCTGGCGCCGACAGGCCGGCAGCCGCAGCCTGCCCACAGCTCAGTCTCTGCCGTGTGTGGTCTCACTGGTTCCACCAGGTCAGCATCCAGGAGACGGGAAGCGAATGGGCCCACCAACTGAGGACATGCTGTGACTACGGGGACACCGGACGACTCCCTTCAATCAAATGGTCCTGCACCAGCTACCCTGCACTGCCGCCCCCTTCACGCAGGAGGGCCGGGGGTGCCTCACACCTCCCCGTCCCCACGGCCGGCACAGTCAGAGCACCCCAGGCTCTGCTGTGATGTGGTGGAGCACCAGCACTGCCACCGGCCTCAGAGCTCACAGCAAAGACGCCTCCTGGTAAGCGGGCGGCTTCTTCGAGTGTGACCCTCCCCAGTGCACCTGTCCAGCTGGCACCCCACAAGCTCTGCCTGCAAGCCTCTCACACAGATCCGTTCCTTTTAGGGACATGGCCTACTAAGCCCAGGTGGTGGCTCGTCCTAAGTCTCTCATCCCTGTCACCTGGGGAAGGTGTGGCATCATGAACTTCTAGCCCTGTATCCTTGCAGGTGGATATGAAACCAGAAAAACCCAGCTCTCCAGCTGGGACTGAGACGATGCCCGGGGGCCACGCTCAGCAATAGGAAGTTCAGGAAGGTGCCCAAAGTGAAGCCAGAAAGTGAAGCTAGAACGTGAAGCCAGAATGAGACCGAGCAGCCCGGCCCACACCTGTGCTCTGGGCCTCCCCAGCATTTATCTGTGGCCACAGGGCTCCCCGCCACCTTCCAGGGGGCCTCTCAAGCAAGACCTTTCCTGTGACAGAGACCCACGCCATCGGAGCAGAAAGTCAACAGCACGGTCGACCTGAGGGCACAAACGCAGCGGGGAGCACGGCACCTACCCAGCTGCCTGAGCTTCGGGAGCAGGCGCACGACGAAGAGGCGGTAATCCGGCTCGCTCTTCACCACGGGGTTCAGCCGGAAGTCCACGTCGGCGAGCTCCTTCAAGGAGTGCAGCCGAAACACCTCGGCCAGCAGGGAGATGCAGTTGTAGTAGAGATTGAGGCTTTCCAGCGCGGCCAGGTACTGAATGCCCTGTGGACGGGACAAAATGCTGAACTGGTTCACGTTTTTAAAATTACATGGTAAGACGGGCCATCGGTACAAACCGACGAACCAACTTAACCAACGCACTTGTAATGACACGTACCAGGAAGGGCACAGGGGGAACGTGCTCTCATGTACGCGTTCCTGCCCTGCACACAGTGACAGGGCTGAGTAGAAAAAGTTGCGACAGTCGCGACTATGAGGATGGCTGGTGTCTACTGTGTCCTCAGTGTGCGCCAAGCTAAGTGACTTACACAGCTTCATTTGGTTGCATGCAGCCCCACAGGGAGGCCCTGCGCCCGCTCCCGCTTCACAGATCAAAGACTGAGACTGGGGGGTGAGAGATGCGCCAGCACTGGGCGCTGCTGGGGCTGGAACTTGCCTCTGACCATGAGCCGGCTCCTGCCACCATGTCGGGAGCACCAACAGTCTCAAGTTCCATGGTGGTGATGTTCTGCCTTTCTCAGACAAGAGCCCCCTCTCATACAGCCCTGAGCTCCACTCACACAGCCTCCCACTTGCCAGCACGTGGTTGACTGCTCAATCGTCACCAGGGCCAGCCTCTGCGGGGTCAGGCCCACTGCAGCAGGCCTGCGCCTGGGGCCCTGCCATTCAAGGGCTTGCGGCCACCTCGTCAGAATATGATATGAAGTAGAGAAACAGGACGAAAAAACACAGCTGACAACGGGATGGCATGTGATGGGCACATGACATTAGTCTTTTGGGCCTTTTTTCCTTTTAAGATACAACCATCTTCATCAGCGGTGACTTGTGGTCATCAAAGCAGTGGACAGCTATATGATTGACGTGCAAGACATCCAGCTCACAGGAAAAGCAAGGAAAACAACACAGCACCGAAATCACTGACAAGTATTATGGTCACACTTATAAAACAAACTGCATTTTTAACTACGAACGTACTATCTACTGCTACTAAGAGCAATAAATTGTCTTTGAAGGAACAAATCTAAAACTTACCTCTAGACTAACCAAGGAGTTGCGTGAGAGATCTAAAGATTTTAGACCCGTTAAATTCATCAAAGAATTTCCGAGATGAGTAATCTTTTCTTGGTAAGTTCCAGGAATAGATAATGACTGAAGTTCAGCTAAAAATAGAAAGTTATAAGATCTCAATCTTATCTTTTACTGAAAATAAATTACTGTCATAAAAAGCAACATATAGTAACCTCATAACCTGAAGTCACAAAAATATTGCAATTCACTCAAGGTTTGAATATGAATATTAAAAGCACAAGAATCGCATTTAAAGTTTTAGCTTATGTTCACCTCCAAAAAGTCACCAAGCCACCAAGCCTGTGCCTGCAGCTCGCCCTGCCGCTTCTCTCCAACACCGTCACCAGGACACCCTCCTGGTTGGGCTCCCGCTTCCACTGCAGGCTGCTCAGCCGCATCGCCTGCGAGGCCTCCGTGCAGGGATGACTGCTTAGCAACCCGGCCACACCATGCCCATTACACGCGCGGGCAGGCTGCACGCTCTGTGCACCAAATGCCTCCGCACGACACAACCGATAAGCACCCTTTAAATAAACGCTGCTACAAAAACAAGATTCTGTAACCAAAAGACAGTCTGAGTCTCTATACACCAATGCTTTCCAAGGAATGCCTATGTTTGTAAACACATCTTGATTAAATCTGAAATCGGTTTGCGGGCTTCCAGTCCCCACTATTTTAAAAACCCTGGCTGTCAGTATACAAAAGGAGGAACCGGAAAACTCTGAAGGGTGGGAGTGGAAGGCCAACTACCTAGAGACCTCAAGATAATCATGGAGCAGTCAGTGCCCACGGTTAATTTGGGGTTTTTGTTTGCTTGTTTGGTCTCCTGGTACGTCCTCATCTGAGTGCCAAAGAAGATGGAAACCCCAAAATGCCAGTGGACAGTGACCAAAAAATACGGGCAAGTCTGCTGTCCACGGTTAAAGGACTGGGCGGGGGGGGAGGTAGGGGGGACAGCCTTGCAGGACAGGCCTGGGACAGTACCAGCCCCCCTCCAGCCTAACACCAAGAAAAACAAGTGCATGTCATACACCTGGCGGCCTCGCACAGTGCCCAGCACAGGGGCCGTGTGAGTGGGTCCTGACTACAGTCACGGCCTGGCTGGAATGAGGTGGCCCACAGGCATCTGCAGAGCCCACGCGTGTGACAGGGGCCCGGCTACCGCCTCGGCAACGAGGCAGCGAGCGCCCAGCTGGTGTCAGCAGTGAGTCACGAGATTTAAATAAAAAGCATTCTCATCGCTTAACATCTAAAATGTCCAAGATACAATAAAAAATGACCAAGAACTAGCAAAATCTCGATTTGAATGAAAAAAAAGTCAACAGACATCCATACCGAGGGAAGTCAGAATTATCCGACAAGGATTTTAAAGCAACTGTTATAAAAATAAGCTCAGTGAGGACGTACACTCGCACAAACGGAAATGCAGGAAGCCTTGACAAAGAGGAGATACAGAGGAGCAGAAATTCCAGACCCAAAAATCCAAGACAGTGCCAGAGCAGCTGTGTGACAGAAGGCGACGACAGAGGAAACCCTTCAGGGGACAGACAGACCGACCAAAACGGTCCTATCCGGCCGACAGACGGAAAATGTCTCTGACAACGAAGCGCCTGGGGGGCCCGTGGGAGAGGTGCGGGGTCCCACTCACAGTTCCCAGGGAGAAGGGCGGTACAAAGTCGGAGAACTCCCCAAATTTGGCGAAAGCCATAAACCCGCATAATCAAGTGGCTGAGAAAACCCCAACCCCGCGGAACGCAGGCGGAGCAGGCCACGCGCGGACGCGGCAGGACCAGACCCCGGGACACCTGAACCCGAGCATCTCAGCAGCCAGCGGGGAGGCGCGTCCGCCCGGGAGGGGCGCCCCGCGGCCGGGGACGGACGGCGCCTCCCTCGCCCCCCCGGGCCCCCCACCCCGTCCTCGCCACCCCCGGGGTCCCCCCACCCCCTCCTCGTCCCCCCGGGCCCCCCCACTCCCTCCTCGTCCCCCCGGGCCCCCCCACCCCCTCCTCGCCCCCCCCGGGCCCCCCACCCCTTCCTTGCCCCCCCCCGGGGTCCCCCCACCCCCTCCTCGCCCCCCCGGGGCCCGCCCTCTTCTCGCCCCCCCGGGGCCCCCCACCCCCTCCTCGCCCCCCACCGGGACCCCCACCCCCTCCTCGTCCCCCCGGGCCCCCCCACCCCCTCCTCGTCCACCCGGGGCCCCCCACCCCCTCCTCGCCCTACCCGGGCTCCCCACCCCCACCTCGCCCGCCCCCGCCCCCCCACGCCCAGGCCCGCGGCCCCTCGGGCGCCGCTCGGGCCGCGCACCGGCGCCTCTGGCCGGACCCCCGGAGGGAAGCTCGAGCCCCGCCAGCGCCCCCCGCCGCCCGGCCGGCCGGCCGCCGCGCACCCAGGTCGCGGCGAGGCGCCAGGCCGCTCCTCTCCCGGATCTTCTCCTCAGTCAGCGGCAGCCGCGGGCCCGCCGGCGCCATGTTCAAACGGCGCGCCCCGGGCCGCGCCTGCGCACTGGGGCCGCCGACGCCGGCGGGGCGGGCTTCCGGTGGGCGGGGCCTCCGGGTGGGCGGGTTAACAAGGGGCGGGCCTGTGAGTGGGCGGGATGAGGGGCGGGGCCTCACAGCGGGCGGGGACAGGCGGGGCGGGGCCTGGCGGGGCGGGGCCTCCAAGGGGCGGGGCTCCGGGTGGGCGGGGCCGGGACGCGGGCGGGGAGGAGCCCCGGGGGCCGCCGGACCCGGTCCCGCGCCGCCGCCGCCGCCGCCGCCGCCGCCGCCGCCTGATCCCCGGGGCCTCCCGGGAAACCCCGCCCGTGGGGTCCCCGGTCTCCCCGCCGCGACCACCCCGGAGGCCGGCCCTCCACCCCGGCTCCCCACGTCCGGGCGCTATGGGGCCCCGTAGCGGGTGACCCACGGATGGAAGCGTCGCGGCGAGCCCGGGCCTCCTTGCGAGGCGTCATGAGAGCCCCGAGGCCTGCAGGGTGGGGGAGACCCCATCTGGGGTTCCCGCCTGCCCCCGCCAACCGGAGACCCCATCCCCCCCGCCCCGCGCGGGCGGGATGGCGAGGCCCCTTCCGCGTCGCGGCCTGGGCCGGGGGCGGCGCGCGCAGGCGGGGAGGGGGCGCCGGGGCGCCGCGCGGGGCGCCCCCCCCCTCTGAGCAGAGCAGGGCCTCCGCCTGGCTACAGGCGACTCTGGGCCCTGAGCCTGACCGCCGTGAGACTGGACAGCACGCGGCTGGACAGCACGGGGCGGCGCCCCTGGTCTCACCTCCAGCCCAGACGCTGCTTCGTGCCCTTTCTTCACCACAGGGAGGGATCCCCGCGCGGCCCGGGCCCGCTGGGCCACCCCACCAGGTGTCTGCCGAGTGGAACCCTGCGCTGCCCCGGGCACTCCGAAACGCCACCAAACGTCCGGCTCCCAGCAGCAAACAAAGGCAGACAACAGGCTTTGGTCGGCTGCCACCCCGGACAGGTAGCTGGTCAGGAACAGCCCACACTCCACACACCGGCCACGCCCTCCTGCCCGTGTCACTTTGGGTCAGGTGGCCCAGTCTCTGGCCCAGTTGTGGAGAGCAGACCGTCACTCACGTCCTGTGGGACCGCACCGCTGGGGCCAGCGTTTCCACTGTGATGGAAGTGCCAGTAGAAACAAAATCACGTCTTCTGTTGCTGAAGTAATTCATGTTGATTGCAAAAGACAGGAAATCCAGAAGAAACGCAAGGTTAGGCATGCTACCATGCAGATACGACCAATGTCGACGATGTCCGTGGACCCTTCGGGTATCCTCCAAACCTGTGTGGGTTTTATGATAACGACCTTGCGCTGAGCATTCTTGTATACCTTTTCCTTGCTTTTTCTGAACACGACATTACTAAATGTTCTTCATTCTCTCGTCCCTCCCAACAGTAACAGGGCTCTTGAGGGCTCCCGCAGTTTCCAGCAGTTTCAGCCTCGCCTGGTCCCAGCGTAGAGAACAGAGGACCCCTCCACACCTGTCGCAGCGCAGCTGGCCGGTTCTGGCCAGTTCTGGCTGGCGAGAAGTAAGGCAGCAGTGGCACGCAGGGGGAAAGTTCCGATTTTCTGGAAAAAGCACTAAGAACAGGTGACGTGTGCCACAACCCCGTTCTCCCCGCCTTGAACGCATTTGCGAAACAAACCGTCGCTGACGAGACTCCCAGTGCACAGATGGCGCAGACACATCATCCAGAAAAATGACAAAATGACACAGGAGCAGCAGGCAGGGGCGCCGCCTTCAGCAGGCTCACAGTCGACCTGGAGGCGTGCGGTGCGCCCGCGGGGCCCGTGCGGGGAACGCCTGCGACGCGGCCCAGTGTACGGCCACTCGCGCCTCGGGGTCGGACTTCACGCCAAGAGCCACCCCGTCCGTGGCAAGTTGTTGCGGCAGGAAACTTGTGCACGCACGTTCCCAACTCTGCAGGGCACCGAAACTCGGAGAGACCTGAGCTGTCGCCTTGCTCAGTCCGCTCCCATGGAAGACATGTCCACAGATGTCCAATGTCCCACCCAAGTTCCAAAGACCATCAGGCGTTTCCTTGCAAGGACAGCGGCGCCTGTGTGTGCGGTGACCGGTGACCGCGAGCTGCGGTGACTGCCCGGGCTCGCAGGAGCCACACTGTCCCGCCTCCAGAGGGCAGCACCTCACCGACGGACACCACCTCCCAGAGGGACACAGGCCTGCGGTGTGGGGAGGGGCCCTGGGACACGGGAAACTGGGTGGGGAGGAGTCACATCGCCACCAGCCGGCATTAGGCCGGCCACCCGTGTCCATTCTCCTGCGGTGTCCTGTGCACAAGCGTGTCCGCCTTCCACAGCGCCCCACGGGGAAGGCCTGCTGGCCTCCGGCGGTCTGCGCGCTACTCTCCGTACTTGCTGAACCTCCGACAACCGGTTTCAGAACCCGGTCGGTCCCTGTAGGGGACTTTTCTCAAAGGCCCCTTTGCGGTCTCAAGGAGCAGGAAGCAATATCCTTTTAAAAACCAATTAGCCACACAGTTTTGCTCATTAAATAAATATTTTTACTTTGGGCCCAATCGATTTTTCAGATACGTGGGACAATGGGCTGAGTCACCCGTTGCGGGCCTGCAGCCCCTCCCCCCGACCTTTGAAGTTGTGCGAGGCAGCCACACTGGCTCCCTGTCCTACAGACACACACCTGACTCGTCTCCTGCTGCACGGACACGAGTGGAAATCGGCGTTTCATCTGCTAACGCGTCCCTCTTCTTGGAACCTGTGACATGCCATAGGGAACAGCCGGAGCGGGCCCTGGGAGAGTCTGCCCCGGCACCTCACTCGGCCACCTGCTCTTGCCGGCTCTCGCCCGGCAGTGTCCACAGGGGTCTTCGTCCCACCTCCTCCTTGGAGGCCCTCGGCCTGTTTCCCAACATCCAGTTCCACGGCATCGGAAGGCGGGCGTGTGAGGCCGAGACCGGGCCACTTCTGTAGAAGGGGCCTTCGTCCACTCGTCCGTCCATTCATTTGACAAGCGTTCGTGGAGTGCCTCTCTGCTCCAGGTGCTGTTCTGGGTGCCGGGCACAGACTGGCCCTCTGTGACCAGCGAGCAGGGGTGTCGGCACCCGCAGACTGCCAGAAGGTGAGAAGTGCCATGGGAACGGCGAAGGGGGAGCAAGCAGGGGCCGCGAGCCCTGGGCAGGTCCCCAGCTCACGAGCAGGAAGGGCCTGGGAAAAATCAACAAAAAGAATTCCAATTATTTCAAACCAACCACGCTGCTAAGGATACCTGGAGAAGATGGACAAAGTACAAACATATTTCCCTGAAGGCTTGGGAGCTGACATGGCAGGGTTGAGAGAATTAGCCCATGACCCAGAGAAATGTTAATCTTGACGGACGACCCTGGGTTTGGGTGGGCCGTGCCAATTCCAGAGCAGCCTTTCGAAAGCACCGTGGAGCCTGGGGGACCAATGCTGGCCTCAGGCCCCGCTGGGATGAAGGCTCAGGCGGACTCTCCTTGCTGGGGTCGAGAACCTGAGCAGGGAGGTGGAGTGAGGTCAACAGTGCGGACCTGAGCCATCCAGGTAGCCCAGAGATACCGAACCCTGATACCGAACCAAAGTGTCCCGCACCGTGGCTTCAGGCTCTGGAAAGAAGCAAACAAAAGTCCTCACTAAAACTGGAGAACGTTATTTCTACAAAATTTCAGACGGACTGCCTGCACACAACAAACAGTAACCAAGCGCGTGATCCTAAATTAACACAGTGCAGCAGAAACGGCTAACAGTGGACGTCAGCCCCTACAGACGTCCGGAAGCTGGAATGGCCATCCAGAGCCCTCGGCGAGCAGTGCTGGCTGTAGCCATGGATACTGATACACGACTGAAAATTTCAGCCTTAAAGTGGAAACGACCAAAAATGACGTTGCAGATTTGAACAAGAACCAAATAGAAGTTCTAGAACTTTACAGTAACCAAAAATTAAGAGAACCCCAACATAATATAATAATAATATAATAATAATAACAATAATAATAACAATAAAAGAGAGGTTTAATGAACTGGAAGATGGGTAAGAAGAAATTCAGGATGAAGTCAGGAGAGACCCCAAAAAAGGAACATGAAGAAAAGAGGGTAAGAACAGAAGCGACAGTGAGAAGATCTAACGAATGTGTAGTCAGAGTTGCAGAAGTTTCGAAAGGAGGAGGAGAATGGACCAGAATCAATACCGAAAGAGACAATGGCTGAGGAGTTCGCAAAAGTAAGTGAAGACGACAACCTACAAATTCAGGGATCGGAAAGAACTCTCAACGAAACCGACTAAAACGAAATCCGTGGCCCAGGCACATGCCAGAGAAACCTCAGAAAACCCAAACAAAGCGGAAGATCAGAAAAGCAGTGGAGGGCCAAGTAAGACCACCTTAAAAGGAGCAACAAGCGGCAGAGTCTGACTTCCCGACGGAAAAATCACAGCCAGAGGCCAACAGAGCACTGTCTGCAAAGGCGGTGAGAAAGGACAAATAGCTCTCGGCCTGGAATGTCACGTCCAGTAGAAACGCCGCTCAAGGAGCACGTTGAAGTAAAAATATTTTTGCAAATAAAGACAAAAAAAAACAAAACCCTGGCAGGCCAACAAAAACGTTGGCCAAGGAGTGGGGAAAGCCACCTTTTCAAGAGATAGGTGTGGGCCCATTTCACATCTACACGGAAAAAACGGGCCCCGACCCGCCACCTGACATGGGACCTGGGCCTCAGGCCACCAGCCCCAGCCAGCTGGTCCCCTCCTCAAAGCCCCGAGTTTTAAATTTCTAATAATTCCGATGTTTTCCCGTTAGTCCCTTGGCCGTAGGCACAGTAGCTGCTTCTGGCAGTTTCCGCCCCGAGATACCCTTTAGCGCCCCCACTGTGTTCAGCTTGCAGACCTGTGCGTCCCCGACCGCGCGCTCGCTGTGCAGGAGGCTTACGGCTCGTCGTCCCCGACCCACGGGGTCACCCACACTCCGAAACGCAGAGTGACATGCCACCGCCCTGCGTCGTTGCAGATCACCGTCCTCCGGGAGGCGGGGGTTCCGTCAGGGAGTCGAGGAAACACCTGATGACACATGACAGGTTCCCTCCGGGTCCCAAGGGCCTGCGGGGCTCAGTCCCCGTCCCCAGCCTCCGCCCCGTGTGCTTTCGCGCTCCTCCTCCCGAGCGGCTTGCCCCGCTGCCGAGCACAGCACCGCGGTTTGCGGAGCTCGCCGAGGCCGCCACGCTCCCCTGTCGTCAAGAAGCACTGTCTTCCCAGGAAAACGTCCAGATTCTTCTTAAGGGCGAGGGGAGCGCGTTTTTCTCCGAAACTGTGTGACGTGAAACAGGAACGGGGACTAGAGACAGGAGGCCGACCCCGGCTCTCGCCACAGCTCGGCCAGCCTTTGTACCCCGCCCCCCGGGAAGGCCCGCTCCTTCTGTTCAGCCTGTGAAGACCACGCAGGCCCGTTGTTGAGGTCTCGCCCGGTACGGGGTGGGCTTCCGCGACGCTTAGTTAAAGCGGAGGGTACGGGGGGCGGCCGCCTGCTTCCCACCCTTAGACGTGCTAGGAGTTACCGGTTCAGGCGGCCAACGCGGCCCAGTCCCCTCACGCCCCGCCCACCGGCTCCTTCCCGTGGTTTCGGGGCGCCTGCAGGGCTGACACCTCCCGCACCTGGCCCGGGGCCGGCCAGGCCCAGGGCGGCCTCCCGCGCTGCGAGGTGGGGATCCCTGCGGCCGCCGCGCCGAGGCCGCGGCTTTGTTTCTCCTCTTCCTGCTGCTCAGCTCCGCAGCGAGCAGGAGCGTGATACCCGTGCGAACGTCCAGGAATCGGCGCTATCAGGTGTCATCCGAGACTGGAGAATTAGGAGCGAAGAAGGGAACGCCTTGTGCCCGGTGTCCCGTGAGTGCCGAGCAGGGCAGGGCGAGCACGAGGAAATCCGTGGAACACCTGCGATGAGGCTGGATGAAACTCAGGACAGGGCGGCGCTCGCGGGGGCAGGAAATGCCCCCGATTGAAGGGTCACGACGGGGTGCGGGGCGGGGGGCGCGGCATCCGCCCCCGCAGCGCGATTACCCGTGCTCACGCTCCACCGGGCCACGAATCCTGGGCTGACCCTTCGGCAGGTCCTGGGCTTTGCCAATGACCCTCCTCCTGCCAAGGGGACAAGGGTGGCCGCTGTGACGCACTCAGCCGGGGAGCACCTACTGTGCGCGAACGCGGAGCCGGACTCGGGGAAGCCCCAGGCGGAGGCGCGTCGGGCAGGCAGGAGTCGGGTGCCAGGCGGTGTAGGGCTCATGCCAACAGTGAAGGGTCCGGGTTCCTTGTCACAGTCCGGGCGCCGTGATGTCCCCGAGAGGACGGCCCTTGCCCTAGGAAGCCAGGGCCCAACGCACGGGTCAGAAAGCGGGCTCGCGTGTGTGCCCAGGCCTGCACCCGGCGCTGAGCTGAGTGCTGGCCCGGCCCCCGGGAGCCCCACTTAGGGCGCTGGACCGTCTCCCACAGGCCACGAGCAACGCCCCAGACCCCAGCTCCTCAGGCGGGGGCACAGTCCAGGGTCATCCCGAGAATTCACAGAGAAATCCCCAGAACAGTGTACGCAGATGCTCTCAGCCTCTTTGAGCCCTTCGAGGAACAAGGTGGCCATCGGGAAATGAAAACCTAACAGTGGGCGACTCGAGCGCGTGAGGTAAGAGCTCGGGGGTCAGGTCGGGCCCGGCCCGGCCCCCCCAGCTGTGTGTCCCCGGCTGGGCCAGGCCACCCCTCTGCGCTCGCCTTCCCGTGCGTGCGGACCAGGCCGCACCGCCGGGAGCTGAGCGGAGCCGGGCACTGCTGCCTGCGGCCATCATGGGCCGGCTTTCCCGATCCTGGTGCCCCCACTCCCACCCCCGCTCAGCCCCTGACCCCCTGCGATGACGACCGGGACGGCCTGCGTCTGTGGTGGAACCTGCGTCGCGCCGACCTCTCAGCAGCAAGGCCGAGCGCTGCGCTGCGCGAAGGCCCTTTCCCCGGTCTTCTGTGTTCCCCTCCGCCCTGTCCTGAGGGTGTCGCCTTTGTCCTCCGCTAAAGTCCATCCGAAGCATTTTGTGGCTGTGATGCTACCGTGAACTCAATAATTAAAATGTTTATTTTCGAACGATCTGCTGCGGCATAGAGGCCCGTCAGCGAGCGTGGCACCCGCTCCTGTCCGTCCCAGACCCGGCCGAGCTCCTGCTCACCCAGAGTGGTCCCGAAGCTGCCTCGTCCGCGTCAGGGGCTGTCGTCCGCGGCGGGAGGCGGCTTCGCTCCTCCGGCCCGATCTCCATTCTTCCCGCTCCTTTCCTGCCCTCTGCGCTACCCCGGCCGCCACGAAAACGCAGGGCGGAAAGGGGGCAGCGCCGGCCGCCCTGGAGCAGAGGCGGGAGCGGCCTGCGGTCCCGGGCCCAGGACGGCGGCAGCGGCGGCTGCACGTCTTACACCGCCGCGCCTGGGCGCCGAGCGTCCGTCTCGCAGGGACTCGGGTTCGGGCAGATGCTCTTTCTGCTTCCGTCGCGGCGTGCTGCTCGCATGGCTTTCCCCTTTACCTTCGCCCACGTGGCGAGTCCCCCGGGTCTGACTTTCAGATGCTGCCCTAACCTTGCGTTCTGGGCAAACCCCGGGTCTGTGCCGGGCCGGTGGCTGTTTGTTGTGAACCGCTGCGTGCCGGTTCTCGTGCGCGCTGCAGGGACTCCGGGGTACGCTCTCCTCGTCTGGAGGGCGGTCACTTCCCCGGGGGAGCCCAGGCGCCGGCGCATCTACCCTGCAGGGACAGCGAGCAGCCCCCAGAGTCGGTCCCGTCCAGGCCATACGCGGAGGGCCCAGGCCTCCCCGTCTGTGAGACCGAACGCCAGGTTCTCGTGACAAAGGGGGGTGGCCGCCGCCTCGGAGGGCGACGCGGGGGCAATCTGGGGCTGGGCGGAGTGAGGCCTTTGGGGTGAGGGGCAGCCAGGCAGGCGGACGCACTTCTCTTCCAGGCAGTGGAGAGAGGGTTCCCGACCATGGCCATGGGCGAGCCCCGGCCTGGGCCTGCCCACCCACACGATGCCCGCCCTGGGGTTGTCCGTCTGCTGTGACCGCACCTCAGCCGCGACGGCCCTGCCACGCGGGACGCCCCACCCCGCCTGCAGCCGCCGGGCCCGGGCTCAGGAGAGTGGCCGCGGCTGAGGTGCGAGGCCGGCCGCCCGGGCAGGACGGGCAGGAGGCGGGCCTGGCAGGGACTGCGGGCGGCCCCAGGGACGCTGTCAGGCGCCAGGCCTCGTGGCCTCCCCGTCCCACGGGGCGCCCCGCTGACACGGAAGCGCCTGATAGCGCCCATTAAAGCGCGCTCCCTCATCTGCTTCGGTCGGGCCGCGGTGGCAGCAGGCCTGACCTCCCCGCCCGCGCCCCTTATCTTCCCGGCGGGGGCTTTGAACTCCCGCCGGGAGGGGCCAGCCCCCCGGAAGGCCCCGCTGGCCAGAAATAATGGCCAGGAAGGAGCGGGGGCTTATCTGGAGGCGACCTGCGGTCACGGGCCGCCCGGGACGAGGCCGGGCTTGTGGTCGGCGGAGGCGGAGGTGAGGAGGGGCACGGCGCAGGCTCCGCTTCGGGGCGAGGCGGCCGGAGGAAGTGGGCAGAGGCAGCCGGGGCTTCCCTGCCCTGGCCAGGTCGCCGCCGGCTGAGGAGACCGCAGGGGCGGTCGGCGCCCCAGGCCCAGCATGAAGGCCCCGGGGGCGGGCCTGTGCGCCTTCGCGCTGCTGGCTGGGCTGCTGGGCACCGCGCGTCCGCGGGCCCTGCCCGGCTGGGGCCCGGGGCTGGCGCCCGCTGCCCCCCGGAACGGCAGCGGGGGCCCAGCGGCCGGCCTGGCGGGGCTCTCCGCGTGGGCCCCCTTCCTCATCACCCTGTGGACCCTCGTGGCCCTCTTGTCCCTCACGGGTAAGTGCACCGCGTCGGTTTCGTGTGTCCGCACTGTCCGCGGAGCAGCCTTCCGGGCGCGTCCACACGCCGCCCGGTCTCTGGGCCTTTCTGGGTTCGTTTCAAGGCTCCTTGTGCCTCATAAATGTTCTGCGGGCGGCAAACGGGCCTCCGAGGCTCTGGCGAGTGGCCGACAAGTGCCGGTCTCACCCTGTCCCTCGCTCCTGTGCTCTGAGACCTGGACACCCTCTCAGGCTGTCTGGGCCCCACTGCTGCCGGCGGGGTGGGGAGGAGGAAGGCGCGGAGCCCGGTGTGGTTTCGAGGGCCCCGGAGGCGAGGTGGCCTGTCCGAGCGCACACAGGCCGTCTGGGCAGCGCCCGGGGCGAGGCAGCCCCTCGGCGGCAGGGGTGCAGGGCCCCGGGCTGGCCGCGGTGTGTCTGTGCACGCGCGAGAGCAGAGGGGGCCGTGCCCTCTTGCTCAGGGCCCAATCCGTTTAGCCTTTCCACCAAGTGTGAAAGAGGAACGTCGACCTCCCCTTTCCACATCTCAGCGGAGGGAGACTGAGTCGCAGTGCGGGTTCCCACAGAGACTGCAACCCGCCGGAAGGTAGTTTAGTGGGACAGAGGTTCCGTTTAGGAAGATGAGAATGTTCTGGAGACAACGGCGGTGACGACGTGCACTTCAAACGGCTGAGGTGTTCGATTTCGTTTCGATCAGTTTCCCGCAACAAAAACAATGGGGGGGGGTCTCCAGCGCTGAGGTTGAACCTGTCCTGGGTGACCCTGTCCCAGCACTCTTCAACGTCACTCCGAGTGCTCGGGCCAGTATCCCACCCCACATGCCTGTCTGGCCATCCAGCACGTCCTCACCCCTGCACCAGCACGTAGAGAGCCCACGGCCGGGCCCCGGCTGCTGTGGCCGCCCCTTGTGCATCCCTGTGACTTGGCCTCTGGCCCCTGCATCCCGCTCTGGTTGTCTCTGTCTCCTCGGGTCGGGACCGTCCCCTCGGCCTGAGGGGCTTTGCGGGCAGGTGTGGTGGCGCTTTGCGGCTCGGGACACGCCTTTATTTTGCCTTGTTCTGAGGGAGGGTGCGCGTGAGCACGGGACCCTCGGTGGGTTGGGGGGCTGCTTTTCTTGCAGCACTTTCAAGACGTCCCTCAGTTCCTTTCTGGCCCTCGTGGTTTTAAGGTCAGGAAGCCCGGCCATGTCAGCTAGCGGCGAGACCTGTTATCAAATCTCTCGTTAAGACGGGAAGAAGCGAATAATAAAAGCAGATCTTACTCCATACAGACGCCGAAGTACGTGTTTCTCTCATATCGATTTACGGAAGTTCTGTTTTCCTGGATGCTGATCTCTTGTCCGTCTCACGAGCTGCAAATACCTTCTGGTCAACAGCTTTTTTTTTTTTTTTTAAGATCTGTTTCTTGAAGAGTCGTTTTGAAAACTTGAAACTAATTTTGTTAAACCTTCGAGTTTGAAGTCGTTTGCGGTTCTCCCCACCCACACAGGAAACTTGTTTGCATTGCGTCCGTTCGTTGTTAGCTGAGGGAAAGGACGCTCTCGTTCTGAGATGGGACGATCTTGATGCTTAAGCTGCCCAGCTCCGCCCCAGGCTCTGGGTTTCTACCCAGCCAGAGCTTGGGGCCTCACCTCCTCTTAATCATGTCAGGGACAGAGAAGACCCTCCTGGGGTCACACCACGTTCACCCCTTTTGGGGGGGGGACGCTCAGTCAGAGCAGCAGCACAGGGTCTGCTTCGCTTCCTGGACAGTAGCAGGGTGCTGGTACCCCGCTCAGCAGCGCGATGAGGATGAGCAGGAACAGGACAGCCTCGCCACAGGGCCAGCTGTCGTTGTCCCCTACGGGCAAATACACTGAGCCCCTGAGCAGTGTGGGTGGTCCGGCAGTGTGGGGTTTATGCTCTGTGGGTGGTCTGGCAGTATGGGGGGATCTGGGCAGCGTGGGTGGCCCAGCACTGTGGGTGGTCTCTGCAGGGTGGATGGTCTGTGTTACATGGGTGATTGTGAGCTGTGGGTGGTCCATGCCATGTGGGTGGTTGGTACAGTGCAGGTGGCCTGTGTGGTGTGGGTGGCCTGTGCGGTGTGAGGGCATCTGGGCAGTGTGGGTGGCCTGTGCGGTGTGGGTGGCCTATGCAGTGTGGGTGGTCTGTATGTGGGTGGCCTGTGCGGTGTGGGTGGCCTGTGCAGTGTGGGTGGCCTGTGCGGTGTGGGTGGCCTATGCAGTGTGGGTGGTCTGTATGTGGGCGATCTGTGCAGTGTGGGTGGCCTGTTGCGGTGTGGGTGGCCTGTGCGGTGTGGGTGGCCTGTATGTGGGCTATCTGTGCGGTGTGGGTGGCCTGTGCGGTGTGGGTGGCCTGTGCGGTGTGGGTGGCCTGTGCGGTGTGAGGGCATCTGGGCAGTGTGGGTGGCCTGTGCGGTGTGGGTGGCCTGTGCGGTGTGGGTGGCCTGTATGTGGGTGGCCTGTGCGGTGTGGGTGGCCTGTGCGGTGTGGGTGGCCTGTGCGGTGTGGGTGGTCTGTATGTGGGCTATCTGTGCGGTGTGGGTGGCCTTACAGACTGGTGGTCCAGGCAGTGTGGGGTCAGGCAGAGGTCCTGTCCTCTGGTGACACTGTGGAGTGTGGCTTGCACGGCCTGGTGTGTGGTCTGGCGTTTCCGCCAGGCCGTACCCCCTGGGTATTGTCCTGAAACCCCTGCTCCCCAGCTGGCCTGGACCGTGGCTGTGGCTGGGAGTCAGCAACTTTCCAGCAGGGGGCAGGCCGTCCCTTCCCCGCAGCCGTCCCTCCTGCTGTTCCTCCTCTTCTGCGTCTCAGGCCGCGGCACAGACGCCGCCTCGCGGCCCGGTCACTTCCGTTCATCTTGGGAATGCATGTGCTTGGTCTGCTTTTTCTCACAAGGTTTCCTTTTTATTTAATCGGAATTAAGGCAGGAGTTGAGGATCCAGTGAGCAGGCTCCTACGATCCCACTCCGTCCCCTTGGTGGGTCTTCGCTGCTGCTCGGCGTGTTTGTTATGATCTCATCGTCGCTTTAGGGCCCACGACACACTCAGTTCATCACGCTCGCCCTGCCGGTGGCGTCCTCCTGGCCAGGGCCAGGTGCTCGTCCCCCACACGACGCACTGTCGGTCTGTTTTCCATCGCTCAGGGGTCACCGCGCAGGTGGCCTGAAGCCCAGTGTGTCCAGACCTTTATTTCGTGTTATTCCCGTGCTGGGCCCCAGGAGGGGCCACTGCCTGCCGTGTCAGCCCTGCTGCCAGGCGGGCCCCTGCCAGCGGCCGCTGACCGCCTGAAGCCAGTGAGCGTGTCTGCGTTCAGACGCCGTGGGCTGAGCTCGGCCTCCGGGCGGTAGACCCCGCTCTGCTGGACCCCAGGCCGCCCCTCCCCTGACTCTGGGTGTGAGCAGCCTTGATCCGGGACCCTCGCCGCACCCAGGACGGGGCCTGGCCCCCTCCTGGCTCCCGGAGCCATGGGAACTGCTGGACGGGACTGTCCACCCCGTGCCCCATGCCCCATGGCTCAGCCTGGGGATGGCGAGGCCACTGGGAAAGCAGACGAGAAAGAGGGGCTCCCGGTCCAGCCCTTTCAGGGGCGAAGGGCCCATTTTGGTGATTTCAGGGTCTGGTCGTGACACACTCAAAGCTGCGTGTGATGGTGGCGTGGCCTCCCCCGCCCGGCGGGGCTGGGGGCTGGGGTGCATGGGCAGTGGGGAGCAGCGGGCCGCGGTGACCCGTGCGCGCCCAGGCTGCTCGCTCCGCCAGGCAGGTGGGCAGGGGCCCCCCTCAGTGGCCGGGGTCCCCCTGGCTCCTTGGAAGCCCTGGAGCCTCCACCCACCGCCGGGCCCCACACTTGGCTCCCGTCAGCCCGCGGGCCCCAGGTGCGCCCCGGGGGCCTCGCTCCTCCAGGATGGGCCGTGGGGTGTAAACTAAGCACGCGTGAGGCGGCGGCGGCCGGGCGGCCAGCAGGCCCCGTGCCCACGGTGGCCCCCGAGGCCCCAGGCCAGCGCCGTGCGGCGGAGACGCCGCTCTGCCTCGTCATCATGAAGCAGGAAGTCGGCTCCACGGCCCGAGTGGCAGGCGTCACCGGATGTCTCAAAGTCCAAGCCTGTGACCCTGGACTTTGCTGGCAGGAGGGGCTGGCCCCCGGGCCCGGTCTCCCCTATTCTAGGAACGGTTCTGGCGCGTCCTTGTCCACAGCAGGGCCACTCGGGGCACAGGACGTCTGTGCGGGGCCCCCAGCGAGGCGGAGGGCAGAGGACACGGGGGCCGGGGCCGTGGTCCCCGTGTGGCGGGCTGCCCGATGCTACGCGGCCCCACGGAGCCTCCGGCCCGGGCTGGGCTCACCCGGGTCCCTGTCAGGGCCGACGGCGGCAGGCGTGGCTGCAGGCGGACTTTCCTCCTTACAAGGCCTGGCAACTGCCCCCGGCCTCGGCCGGGACAAAGTGACTTCCGTCCGCCTCCGGAAGGCGGCCTAGGCCGAGCCCGCGCAGAGCCGGTGGAGCTCAGGGCGGGTGGTGGGACCCCCAGCCCCGCAGGCGCGAGGGGCGTCTGCAGGGAGGCGCGGGGCGGCTGAGCACGGCCCCCAGGTGCACGGCCCCCGCAGAGCCGCCTCCGGCGCCGCCATGGGGCGGCCGCCGGCCATCAGCGCCCTCCGTGGCCTGGCAGGGAGCGTGGTCGTTCCTGCCCGTCCCTGAGGAGCCCTGTCCCGCAACCTCCACGCGAGCGGGGCCGGACTTCCCACCTACCGAAGGGGGGACGCGCTGCCCGGGGAGGGGGTTGGCCAGTCCGTGGCGGTCGCTGCCTGGGGGGGGCTGGGAGGTGGGAGTCGCTCAGCGCACCGCCCCCCTCTGCGAGGGGGGACCTGAAGGGCACGGAGCCCCGCCCAGCCTAGCGGGGACTCCGCCTCCTGGGGGGAGCTGGCGCCGCGTCCCGCAGGCCCCGCCAGGCGCCAACGCCCACTCCTCCCGGGGGCTCGAAACCCTATTGTCCCTTCCAGGGACACTTTCCGCTGTCTTTTCCTATTTTTCTCTAGACTTCATTTTCCTAGGCAGCGTCAGATTCACCGAAAGGTTGAGGCAGAGGAATGGGGTGACTCAGCGCCCCTGCGCCCCAAACGCCCGCTCCCGTCATCTGCACCCCACCAGAGCAGGGCGCGCGCCACCCCTCAGCACCGGCGTCGACATGTCGGCACCCACAGTCCGGAGGTGACGTGACGTCTGCTTTTGGTGTCGCGCGTTCCATGGGTGTGGACGGACGCTCCCCGCACACACCCAGCAGCGTCACACAGCGTCACACAGCGTCACACAGCGTCACCGCCCTCCGGGCCCCTGCGGCCCGGTCTCTGGTCTGGCCTTTCCCGGCGTCAGGCCGGCCCCTCCGCGCCCCTCTGTGGCCTGATTGATGGCTCGTTTCCCTCTGGCTCTGGGTGACACGCCCTCGTCTGGACGGGCCGGAGTCAGTGTGCCATCCCCATCCGTAGGACGTCGTGGTGACTTCCGGGTCGGGACAGCTGTGAATAAAGCAAAAATGTCGTGTGTGGTTTCCGTGTGGACACGTAAACTCCAAGGGGCGGGCGGGCGAGAGTGTGTCTGTAAGACACCGCCAGGCCGTCCTCCAGAGTGGCCGCGCCGTCACGCGTGCACCCAGCAGTGACGAGACGCCTGCGGCCCCGCGTCCGGCGGCCCCGGGGCTCCGGGCCGGACCTCTGCCGGGCGCGTGGCGCTGTCTCACGGCCCGAATCCCGCGGGCTGTGGGACAGCCTGTTCACACGCCCTGCGCGCCCGTGTGCGCGGTGGCCGTCAGGGCCCCGGGCCCACCCCTGCAGAGGGCCGGTGCCGTCCTTGTTGAGCTTCAGGGATCCCTCGCGTGTTGTCGGACGCGTCTGTGGCAGACACGGTCCCCGGCCGGCGGCTCGCCTGCTGGTCGCTGGGACCCGGCTTTCGGACGCAGAAGCCCTCGGTTTTAGGGGAGCCCGGGCCGGCTCGTCCGCTGTTTCCCTCAGGGGCTGCGCTTCTGGCGTCCGACCTGCAGCCACCCCCGCGCCGGGGCATGGTTGACCCTGCGCCTCTCGCGGGACCGCTGCGGTTCGGTGTTTCACGTCGAGGCCCCTGACCCACTGGAGCCGATCCGGTGGGGGGCGTGAGGTCTGCATCGCGGTCCGCTGGTCGCACGTGGACGTCCGGCTGTCCCAGCGCCGCCGGGTGGAGCGGCCGTCCCTGCTCCGTCACCTTGTCCTTGCTCCTCTGTCGGAGACCCGGGGCTGCATCTCTGTGGGTCCGTTTCTGGCTCCGCGCTGGTCCACTGGTCTGCTTGGCTGTCACTCCCCGACACCGCCCGACACCGCCGGACACCCCGCCGGCCGGCCCGGCTGCACGGAGAACCCCGGAGTCGCTGCCGTCGGCCCCGACTACGCCCCCGGCGATGCCACGCTGGCTGCTCGGGGCCTTTCACCCCATGTGAACCGAGGGTCGGTTTGCCCCCCACCCGCCCGTGACTCGGCCGGCACTAAGGCCTGCATGGCCCGGCCGCCTCCCCCGCCCCCGGCAGCCAGCCCCGCAGAGTGAGTGTCCTGCGAGCGAGGCCGCGAGGAGCAGAAGTCCCTCAAGGACTGCAACACGTTTGCTCTGAAGCCAACCCCGACTGCTGGCTCCCCAGGCCCCGTCGGAGTGGGGTCACTGGACACATCTGACGCTGCAGAAGGAGGTCTCCGGGGCCGGAGTCCAAGGCCGCTGGGCCCAGGCCCCGCCGGGGCGGGGTGGCCGCCCGGGAACGGCTCCGCTAGGGCGGCCTCGCTCTGGCTCGGCCACACCCTCCCGTCCCAGGTCCCGGACCTTCAGCCTGAACGTGCCTCGGGGGCCCAGGGGGACGCCCTGACTTTGGGCTTGGGGGGAACAGGGGACAGGGAGCTGACGCCTGGAGGGGCTGGACAGAAGGATGAGGGGACAAAGGGCTGAGAGGCAGAGAGCGTCCCTCCGGACCGGACGTGCAGGCGAGCACCTGGGCAGGGGGGGTGTCTGTGCACCCCTAGCCCCTGCCTGCCCTGAGAGCCACCCGGGCCACCCTGCTTACGACGGGTGCCACAGCTGGCCCGGACCCCGGGGCCTCACTGGACAGCGGGTTCTCAGACAGGGACGCCGCCCCGCCTGGCCCCCTCCGCCCTGCACCCCGACTGACGCTCACACCACCTGGCTGTCCCCATCCAGCCCCGGCCACCAGCCCTCCGGGCCCCCGCACAGGGGGCTCCTGATGACACGGCGAGGGAGGCCTGACCCGGTCGCCATAGGCCACGTCCCTCCACCGTTCCTCCTCAGAAACGCCCGTTGTCCCAGGCCTGTGTGACGTCGCCCCGTGGTCCCCAGAGGGCACGATGCCCGCACAGCTCAGGACGGAGGCCACCCCCTCCCAGGCCATCCCCACGGCCGCCAGGCCGGCCCTTCCCGGAGGAGAAGCCCCGAGCGCCCCGCTGGGCCCCTGAGGGCTTGGCTCGCTGCCCACCCGGGCATAATAACATAATTATTACGTTAATTATAATAATAATCATAGTTATCACGATCACCGGCATCGTTATCGTTATTGGCACCGTGGACGGAGCGGCCACGGCCAGGGCAGTGGGTCAGGGAAGGGGTGGTGGGGAGGCAGGGGCTGGCAGCCGCGGAGCAGGACGGCGGCCCGGGACCTGCGGCCCGAGCCCCGGGCTGGCTGGGCCTCGGACGTGGCGGGGCCTCCGCGGTGCGGCCCCCCAGCTTCGCCGCTCTCGGGGCGGGGGGGGGGGCCAGGCGGCCTTTGGCACAGCTCCCAGGCGGGGTCGGGGCTGGGATGGAAGTGGGGACCTGGCCCCCCTGCGGCTGGTGGTCCAGGCGCGGCTGCCGAGGGCGTGGGCGCTGCGCCCTCATCACCCCGAGTTAATGTGTAATTCTGCACCCCCGTGCCCCGCGGGCGTCTCCCCAGCTCAGCTATTGTTTGATAAGAATTTAATGAGAAGAAGGAAAGAAAAGCACCTGATAACAGCCGTTTCTCACCTGAGAGGCTCCAAGGTCACGGGGGGTCGCGGGAGAGGGCGCAGAGCCCGCTCCTCGGCCGCCCTGCAGCCCCTGCGGCCCCTGCGGCACCCCCGCGTCCAGCCCCTCCCTCGCAGGGCCTTTGGGGGCCACCTCTGCCCCGGTCTCCACTGACAGTTTCGGGTTGGGGGGCGGCGGGGAGGCTGTGCTACTGCTGTCTGGTGCCCCTTTGGCCACAGGCCGCAGCCTCGCTGAGGGGCTCGTCCACACGGTTGTCCGGGGGGCCCGGCCATCCCGCCCCCGCGTGCTCTTCCCTCTTGGCGTACGGACGGCAGTCCAGGGAGGGCAAGGTCAGGGGCGGGGACTGCGGAGTCACACAGTCCCGAACAGGCAGTTCCCTTCCTGCAGGCAGGGTAAGGCGGCAGGTCGGGCAGAGCACAGCGCGTGGGGCTGACGGCGCGAGTGCGGGTGCCATAAACGGGCTCACCCCGAGCCCATCCTGCATCGGGGGTGCCGGCGTGCTGACGGTCGCGGGCCGGCTGCCAGGGGACAGCGAGGACAGTGACTAAGTGCTGATCCCTGCTGTCCCAGCACATCCTACCTGGGCGGGGTGGGGCACGGCCCGGTGCCGGCCTGCGCTGGGCAGAGGAATGCACCTCAGGGGCAAGTGGGGGCCTCTCCCCGGCCCTGCCCTCTGCCTCGGTCACCCCAGCCGTGCCGCACGTGACTCGTCCAGAGCCAGGAGCCCCCTGCTGCGTGGAGGCCGCGCCTCCGCCCTGCTCCCGGGGAAGAGGCCAGGGCCCCCGCCCGCCCCGTGGGCACAGCCTCTCCCAGAGGAGCTGACCCAGAGGAAAGGTGGACACACACGTGTGGGGGAACAGGTCCCGGGCCACGCCCAGGGGCGTCCTGCGGAGGGAAGATGCGCAGAGGTCGCTGTCCTGGGGTCAGGGCACACGTGTGCGCGCAGCAGGCCCGTCCCCTCCCTGGCACGGGGCAGCCAAGCACCCACACCGGCCTCCGCTGACCCCGGACACGGGGCTGTCGTGCGGTGGCCGGGCTGGGTGCTGCTGCCATCGGCCCACCGGACAGATGAGCCGGTCGGGCAGAGGTCAAGTCCCCAGAGGCCACACAGCCAGCCGGCGGGGCCGGAGGCCCCCTAGTCCGCGGGCTGGGACAGGCCCACCCGCTGGCTGAGCCACCTGCAGGGAGCGTGTCCCGGCCGGGCACCCGGCACAGGGGCCCGGGCTGCCCAGGGCGGCCTCCGCTTCCCGGCTCCACGGTGGGACCAGGCAATGCGGGCAGAGTGTCTGCTGCAAGGGTCCCGGGGGCATCGGGGGGAACTTGGGGCGGGCACGGGAGCGGCAGCCGCTCGCCCTGTGTAGCCAGTGCCACTCTCGGGACAGGGACGTTCGGACACGGGACCACGAGCACATTCGCTTGCTGACCAGCACGAAGGACAGTCCCCCTCCGGGCTGAGCCCCAGGGTGGCCGACGCCTCCGACACAGCGGGCGCCGGGCCTGCCGGGCGCACACCCCGGGGAGGGGGCGCTCGTAAACGCCCGGGGCCCCGCGGGGCCGCGCAGGCCTCAGTCGGGGGAGCGGGCCGGGCCGGGCCGGGCCGGGCGGACGCCGTGAGGTCGGGCTCACGCGTGCGGGGAGGAAGCGCGCGGGCCTGTGCGCGAGGGGCGGCGGGCGCGGGCCACTCACCTGGCTGCTGGCCTCCGGGCCGCGGGCGGGCGAGCCGGCGGGGGCCGACTGCGGCGGCAGCTCTGCCGAGGACCCTGCGCAGAGCCGAGGGAGACACGCCCGAGTCACAGGCCGCGATGGCGGAAGCGGCACCCCTGCGTCTCGGCTTTGAAAACGTCATTCCTGAAATCCGAACTTGCCGCCGCAGCTCCCCAGCTCTCGGCCTGGGGACGCCGGGGACGCCGGCGTCCCACGGCCCGGCCGAAGGCGGTCCAGGAGGCGCAGGGAACCGGGAGGAAACACTCGAGTTTATAAGTGTGCACCCCAGGGGGCTGCGCTGGGGCCGGGGCGGGGGCGTGGCCCCTTGCACGCCCTGTCCGGGCCGGAGCCGTGACTCAGCCGGCGCTGGCCTCCCCAGAATTACACCCATAAACCCGGCCGCCGCCGTTTCTGGAGAGAAGTCCTGGTTTATGTGCAGCCGAACCACATCCTTTTACAGCCCGGCCGACCTCGGCCCGGCCCGCACCCACGGGGCCTCGCGGCGGGCCCAGGGCGGGTGCTCGGAGCCCGGCCGCGGGGTCCGTCCTGGGCTCGGGCGGGGTGGGTCCAGATGGGGCTGCCGGACAGGTCAGAGTGAATGCAGACCCCGCTGACGGGGGACACGGGCCCGAGGGGCGCAGCTGGGCTCGGAGGGGGCCCCTGGGCTTTTGTCTGGGCTGCCTGAGCCCCGTGGGGGCCGGGGCGCTGCCCCCAACGCCCTAAGCTGTGCAGAGGCGGCCGAGGGGCCCTCCGGGACCTGCTCTCTGGACGACGGGCTCGGCGTCCCTTCCCTCCTGTGCCATGACCTTGGCGTGGGACGGTCCCTACTCAGATGGGGTTGCCACCGCCTGCAGGGGCCCCACGGTCTGCCGCGCGTGGAGCAGGGCGAGGGAGGGCGGCGAGGAGCCACAGGGGCCAGCCTCGCGCACAGGCCGCCGCCGGCCACGCGGCCGGGCCGGACCCGCCATGCGCCCCCGCCTCAGCTGCCCACCTGCTGGAGGGGAGGTGTGGTCCCGGTTTTGTCCCTCCACGGTCCTGCGTTCGGTCATTCCACAGACGGGAAAACGAGCCCCAGGAAGGCCATGGGCCCGGCCATGTGCCCGGCCACGCGTCACGGCCTCCGCAGAGGCACCTGTGTCAGGTGGGCGTGTCGCGAGCACCCGCAGGCCTCGGTGCCACCGCGGAACGGAGGAAAACGTGTGGGTCGGCGCGGCGAGCCGCAGCGCCTGTCACGGGCCTGTGACGGTGCCACTGAAGAGGGTCGAGTCGGGTGGCGGCACGTGTGGGCCCCCGGGACGGCCCCCTCGACGCTGGGTCACAGCCACCAGGCGCGAAAGGGTGCCGCCTCCCGGGACAGGGAGACGCGTGTCCCCTGCCGCGTCCAGGCCGAAAGCCTCCCCTCCAGCTGCCTCCCTCCCTGGCCGTGGCGGGCTGCCCAGGGCCCGGGGCCGGGAGCTCTAAGGGCCCAGACGCCCGAGGGGCCCCAGGGCTGTGGGAGGGCGCAGCGCAGGCCCGGCTTCTCCCCGGGGCGACTGGCCCCATTCGCCCGCACCCGCAGGAGACTCGGGGAGTGAGGCGTCGTGGCCGGCCCCACCCCGGCCCTGCTCAAGTCTCCGTGAGGCGGTGACCGGAGGCCTTCGGGGGCCCTCGGCCCGCCCCTGGCTCTGAGGGGAGGGCCTGGGTGGGGGTGGGAGGGCGCGGGCGCGGGACCTTGACTCTGTGACACCGAGTGCCGCCTGAGCAACATTCCCATCTGAAAAGCTAATTTGTGCAAATGAGCGTCCTGCTCGGCTCTGCCCGGAATTCCGTCCCCACCCGGAAAACTTTCCGCTGCCGGGCTGGCCAGCGGCCCGCTGGGCGCCCGGCCCCCACCCACACCCGGCCCAGCACCCCCTCGGTGGTCAGGCCTGAGGCAGGGCGCACGGAGCCGCTGTGACCCGGGGCCTGGGTCGCCGGCCAGGGGCGCTCGGCCTGGGGTGCTCAGGCTCAGGGACACGTGGGGGAGGCGGCCGCACACCGCACCGGTCCTGCCTGAGGGTCCCGCCCGACCAGAGCCCCACGGGAAGCCCCGAAACGGGACTCCAAAGCCAGGGACGGCATGGGCAGCATGCAGCCTGGAGGGGGCCCCAGAGGCAGCTGAGGCACGGCGGCCACTCGGCCACTGACTTCTGAGGACCGTGAAGGACACTCGGGCCGCCGCCGGGCGACCAGGTTCCAGTTTTCCATCTCGGTTCCGGGAAGCCGGCAGGACAGAGGGCGGTGAAGGTGACACTTAAAGGGCTGCGGGCGAGGCGGCCCCACCCAGCCCCCGAGCAGCGGGGACCGGGCAGCTGGGCCCAGCCCTGCTCCGCCCGCCTCTCCCAGGCTCCCGCCAGCCTGACGCCCCTCAGGGTCCGGCGGGGCTGCGACCCCCTGCGGCCCCTCCTCCTCCGCACCCCATCCCAGCAACTACTTCGTGGGCGCTCGCTCCGAGGCCCCGTTCTCCCTGAACCTGGGGGCTGCCGACCAGACTCCGGCTCTGGCTCCTGCTTAGGACTCTGAGGAAAAGGACAAACCCACGGGGTGTCAACGGCCGTTTCCGCGGTGGCCGGAGCTTCGAAAGCCGGCCCACCGAGCAGCAAAACCGCCCCCCTCCAGGACGTCCTCCTGGATTCTTTCTAGAAGAAACGCCCCCAGGAGCGAACATGGCGGCGGAGCTTCGTCCCCCTCTGCGGACGGGGTGGGGGAGAGGCGGTCTGGCTGTGAGGAGCGCCGTGCAGGGCCCTGGGCGGCCGCGGGCTCACGACCTCCTCGGCCCCCAGCACGCACCACGCGGCCCGCAGGCAAAGCCCGGCTGCCCCACGCGGCCTCGTCCCTTACTGTCCCTGGCTTCCCACCCCGTCTGCTCCGCCTGATACTGCTGATGGACAGGCGAGGCGGCTCGGGCCGGGCAGGGACGCCGGGCAGGGACGCCGGGCAGGGACGCCGGGCAGGGACGCCTGCCGACCTCAGGCCCAGGGCCCGGCCAGCCTGCAGCGCCCGCGAGGGCTCTGAGGGCTCCCGCTTCTCCCACGCCTTCGCGAGCGGTCGTGGCTCCTCATCTGCGAGGCCCAGGGAGCAGGGAGGACGCTGGCACGCCTGCCCGGCTCACCCCCGGAGGGCCCCGTGGCGCGCGGCGCAGGGCGCGAGCGTGGTCTCGGGGCCCGGCTCGGCACTGCCTTCGGGCCGGTGCGTCACCGTGGGTGGCCCCTCGGGGGACATGGGGCTCCTCACCCTGAACGAGACCTTGCCCCAGGTTTGGGGGCGGGGCCTGGGGCTTCCAGCTCCGTCCCCCACATCTCGTCTCCCACGTCGCGTCTGCTCGGAAGTGCCTGGGGCTGCCAGGCCTCACAAGGAACCATGGGAACCGAGGCGTGGGGGCATCAAGCCCCGGAGGAGGCGGGGTCCCCTGGGGGGGACGGTTGCTGGTTGCTCACCTGACCCAGTGATTCCTTCCTTCAGCGATGTCCACCGCCAGGGCCCGCTGATGCCCCCGCGGGCAGCGGCAGCGGCCGACAGCGGCAGCGGGCGACGCCCCCGGCGGGCGGCACTCCCGGGGCCAGCTCTGAGGGGCGCCGTGCAGAGAGGGTGGGCTTCTCGCTGTGGCGTGAGGGACGCCCCAGTCTCTGCCCCCAGTTGTTCTGAGAGACCCCAAATGTTTCCAGGGTCTAAGGACCTTGGTGGGCTCCGGGGTCCGCAGCCAGCACTCAGCGTGGGGTCAGCTGGGAGGGCCGTCGAGTTGTCCCGAGGGGTGGATGAAGCCCCAGAGGCGGGCCTGGCGGGACCAGGATGGGGGGCAGAGCGAGTCTCCTGGGAAACAGGCAGATCCACGGACGAGCCGGATCACAATGCTCGGCCCGGCCAACCCCGCTCTGTCCAGCTGCGACACACCCCAGAGCCCCAGGGGCCTCCTCCTCCGAGGAGACCCGGATGAGCACTCGAGTGCGGCACGTCCCAGGGACATGGGCGGGAGCTGCGTTCTGTGTGAGTGGTTCTGGGGCCGCAGCCGCGAAGCGGCGGGCGGGCCTGGGTCTCAGGCGTGGCCAGGTCCCCGTCGGCGACGGCCCCTGCGTCTCCCCTGCCCCGGGTCCGGGCTGCTGGCCCTGTCCTCTGGTGTCACACGCTGGGTCCACATCTGATGCGTTGACCGTGGGCGCGTCCATGCTGAGTGCGGAACCGGGAGTCTGGGCCAGGACGGCTGAAGGGGAGGGAGGATGACAGGACGCCCGGGGACACCGACGAGGCCCAAAGGCAGGAGCAGCCCTTTCGGCACAGACAGGAGAACCGAGTGGCTTTTCTTGGTGCTCGGCCTGAGTGAGTGACAGCGGAGCCTGTGTGCCGAGACGGGAGTGGCCGCGCCGTGTCCGGGGGGCGGAGAGAGAGGTCAACTGCGACGTCGGGTCTTAATCAGCGGGATTGGCCATCTGCAGTCCGTCGCCAAGAACAGACCCGCGAACATCGCCCTTGTTGACCTGAGGGGAAAACAGAAAATGCGAGTAAACGTGAAGACCCCGGTCGGAAGCAAAGGAACCGGGTGGACGCGCCTACGGGCACCAGCCACAGGAGGCGGCGACGCTCCGTGGACGCCCGCGGCGGCCTCGGGCGAGCAGCGTGACGAGGGCAGAGAGGGACACCCCGGGATGATAAGGAGCAGAGCAGCGGCCCAGGGGGCTGGATCGTGGAAAGCAGAGGCCAGTGGGAGCGAAACCCCGGGCACCGCCGCCGTCCGCGCGGCGTTCGACGTGGCTCTCCCAGCGACCGAAAGCAGTGAGGATGCGGATGCGGGCAGCGCCGCGGCCACGCCGACGACGTGGACACGCACGGGACCGCGCGTCCAAGGACTGCAGGACGGACACCCTCGCGAGAGCGAGCACGCCTGACGGGCAGGCCTGACGGGCCGTGCGGGATGAGATGACCTCGGACCTCAGAGGCAGGAGGACGGGGGGACATAATCTCCAGACGCTTGGAAACGGAGCCACGGCCCCCCAGACGGCGCACCTGTAGGCGACCGCGTCGAGGCGGCAATCGCAGCAAAAACCAAACGTACTTCGGATCGAGTGAGGAAAGCGCGACGTCGTGCGACCGCGGGAGCGCACAGGAGCGGGTGCCAGAGGGGACGCCCCCGCTCGCCGGAGAGGCCGTGGTGCAGGGAAACCCTGAGGATCGACGATGCGGCTTCCGCTTCCAGAAGCTGGGAAACGCACACCGAGACAGCAGCGAGGGCCGAGCAAGGCCGGCAAGGGGACACGGGCCGGGGGGCTCGACGGGACCAGCTCCGACTCCGGGAAAGGACTCGCAGAGTTGGTAAACCGTGAGCCGCAGCCGTCCCTCAGACACCACACGAGTAAAAAGGCGCCGCGACCTTTGCGTCCTCAGACGTGCGATGCTCGATGGAGGGGGCGACGTCCTCGAAAGCACGGTTCACCGGAGCGACCGCAAAGAGAAACCCCGCAGCTGGGCAGTCACGTGTGTCACCGTGTGAAGCCCCTGCCCAGAGCCCTGCGGAGCCCGGCGGCGGCGGCCGGGAGGACCGTCCCGCACGCGCCTGGCGTGTCCCCGCCGGGTTTCTTTCCCGCCGTGAACCGAGTTTTGCCGTGGACTCCCGTGCTCGGAACCGTCTGCTGCGGGGTGTAGACCTGAGCGGGGTTTCGGAGTCGACTGCGTAGGCAGACCTTGTTGGCCACCCCCTAAGCCCGGCGACGCCCCTGTCCTGGGAGCTTCACCCGCAGGCGCCGTGCCACGCGCTGAGGACGACGTTCGTCCCCTTCTCCGCGTCCTCGCCGTGTGGCGGCCCTGCTGGCCGGCGAGCGTGGGGGGCAGCGGCAGGGGCCTCTGGCCGGCTCCGACCCGCAGGGTAAGGGCAAGGACGCGGCTCGCCTCCCTTCTGAGTCCGCAGTTTTCCTCCTCGCTCGGGCTGACCGTCCGGAGGCGGCGCGAGCTCGCACCCCCCTGCCCCGCCAGGTCCCCCAACGCCAGCAGGGCCTGGGCCGGCGCCCCCTGCGCTCGCAGCACTCAGCTGGTCCCTTGTGTCTGGGATGGCTCAGTTTTGTTGGTGACTTTGGTGACGGGCTGGCTTCTCGGCCTAGAGGCTGGGCCTGGGGTGAGGGGGAGGACACGGTCGGTCACCAGCACCCCCAGCGCCCAGTCCCGGGATTTGAGGGTCTCAGTGAGGAGGTGGGGGTCGGGGCTCTGCCCTGACCGTGGGTGGGGTGCCGTTTCTGGGGCGGGGCCCCAGCCAGGGGACACAGCTGTGGTAGGGGTCTCTTCCAGCACCGTGGGCCTCGCCCAGAAAGGAGGGGGAGCAGAGAACCTGCGAGGTCACAGTGGCCGTCCCCAAGGCAGGAGGAGGCTCTCGCCAGAACCGAGGCCCGGTCGAACTGGATCTTTTTCTCCAGAATTGTGGGAAGATAGGTTTCCGATGTTGAAGCAGCACCCCGCCCCGCCTGTGGCACTTGGCTCTGGTGGCCCCTAGCTCAGACAGCCTGCGTGCAAGGCCAGGCCCCCACCGCCACGCCGAATCCCCGGTGATCCAGCCACTGGGGCGCAGGGCGGGTGGCGTGGAGTGCTGCTCAGGCCCGCCTGGTGGCCCTGGTGACTACCTGTCATCAGATCACTGCTCCCCTCAGGGCCCTGATGGCATGGTGACCCCTCCCCGCTGCACACACACGCGCCCAGGCCTCGGGCTGCGCCCTGCACAACCCCAGGGGCGCCGCTCACAGTGGCAGCCCTGGAGAGCCGGGGCGGCAGCTCTGCCCAAACCACAGCCTGGTGAGCGGAAGGGGGGCGGGGGAGGAGCGCGTCAGGGGACACCTGCCATGAGGGGGCCGCCCCCCCTGCTGCTGCACGGCCCCCAGGCCCGGCCGAGCACCGGGTGCTGCCGCAGCCATCCACCTGGGCCCGCAGACCCCGCAAGCGGCTCGCCTGATGCTGCCGCCCCACGTGCCGCCCACCCTCCCCCACGTCCCCACCCCCGACATTCAGGGCCTTGCTTCCTGTCCAGTCCCCCCGGCCCTTGGGCAGCCGGTGGCCACCGTGTGGCACGCCGTCTGAACCCAACCCCTTCTGCCTCCGAACCGCCCCTGGGTCCCGGAAGCAGCTGCTCCCAGGGGAATGCCGAGCTCCTCGGACGGGCGCCGGCGAGAACCCCCGAGGGCGGCGTGACTGAGGGTCACCGGCCACCCCAGTACATGCCGTTCTGGCTGGCACTGGCCTCCCTGTGGAATGCGAGGGCACCGTCTTCAGAGAGGACGCCCTTGCACAGGCCGCATCCAGGGGACGCGGGGTGGGCAGGCGTCTGCTTGCAGGTCATCTGACCGCGTCGCCCCGGCTCCGCCTCTGAGACAGGAGGCTGAGGCCGGAGCTGGGAGCGACCACCTGCAGGCTCCACACAGGGTCACCCTGGCAGCTTCCAGACCCACAGTCCCATTGCCAGGTGCTGAGGCCCAGACCCTCCCCCAGGCTCACGACGACCCCTGAGGCTGGCCTTTCCCCCTCACCAGGGGCCCCTGGGCTACCACAGAGGCCTTAGGGATGGAAAGTCCCCCAGGGACCCCCAGCAAAGACCAACACTCTCTGCAGCTCCCTGCAGGTGGTCACGCAGCCTCATCCGTCATCCAGCCGGGTCGCCTATCGGGCACGATTTGAGCTCACTCTCTCCCCACGACATGACTGAGGACCACCTCCCATCCACCACGGAGTGAAGTCATCCAGCCCAGCACTGTCCTCGCCTCCTGAGACCCCGACACACTCAGATACTAGAAGACGCAGCCATCTTCACCCCCCGCCCACTCATCCAACCCAACCCACACCTCTGGGCCTCTGGGTGTCGGGTACTGTTTGGGGCACTGGGACGCAGCCGCGAGGCCTCTGTGCAGCCCGCGGGGACTGGACGGCCCCTCGGAGAGGGCAGCCAACAGCAAGTGGAGCGCCAGAGTGTCAGAAGCTGCGGAGGAACGCGAGGGGGCGGGGAGCTCAGCAGGTGGGACACAGAGGTGACCTTGGCGCAAAGCCCGTAGCAGCTCAGGGACGGTGGAGTGGAGGCCCCCAGAAGACAGGGGCACCAGGCAGGGGCGTCTGGGCCTCCTCTCGGCGTCGGAGGGTCCAATGGCGGCCCAGAGGGCAGGCGGCGGGGCGCTGAGCAGCGGCGGGTTCTGTTCGGTTCGGCAGGAGGAGTAGACAGGTCTGCCGAGGTGGGGACTGGGGAGCTGAAGGGAGGGACGTGGGGCGACCCCTGGGGACGCGCAGGCTGCGTGTGGAAGAGCAAGCCGGTGCCCCTGCGTGCGGGAGGCCCAGGAGCCCGGGGCGCAGGCCGCCGGGGCTGACGCGGACCCCACCCTCGCCCCCCGGGCTCCGTGGCCGGGGAGGTGTGGCCCCCCCGGGAGGGGCGGCCGAGGACTCAGGGACGCCGCGGGGCCCTGGCCTTTGGCGGGCTGTGGGGCCCAGTTAAGAGGCGCGGCTTCCCTGGAGGGCAGCGGGAGCCCGGCCTCCCGACCCTCCGGCCCTCGGGCGCCCGGCGCGGTGCGCGCGGCCCCGGGTCCCGCGCGGACGGGGCGGGGCGGGCGCGCGGAGGGCGCGGGCCGCGGGGGGGGCAGGCGCGGGCGGGCGAGGTCGGGGCCGGCCGGACCGGCGGGGCGGGCCGGGGTGGGGGGCGCGGGGCCGGCGCTCGCTCGGGGCGCGAGGCGAGGTCGGGGCCGGCCGGGCCGGCGGGGCGTGCCCGGGGCCCGCGTGCGCGCGGCGGGGGCGGGAGGCCCCGCCCCGGGGCGGAGGGGGGGCGGGGGCCGCCGGATTAAAGGCCACCGCGGCGGGCGGGCGCGGGACCGGACGGGGCCGGCACCCGGGGCGCTGCGGTCCCGGGCGAGCGCGCGAGCGGGCGCAGCGGCGGCTTCCACGGGCGCGCGCGGCGCGATGCCGGGGCGCGGGGCGCGGGCCCCGGGCGCGGGGCTCCTGCTGGCGCTGCTGCTGGCGCCGCGGGCGCTGGGCGTCGAGCAGGAGGCGGGCGGCGCGCGCGACGCCGCGAGCCAGGGCTTCGAGGTGGTCTCCTTCGAGTGGCACCACGTCCAGGACCCCTACGTCATCGCGCTCTGGATCCTCGTGGCCAGCGTGGCCAAGATCGGTGAGCGCCCCCCTCCCCCCCACCCCGCGCCGGCCCCGCGCCCCCCGCCCGTCCCGTCGGCGCCGCGTCCCGGGGCCCCCGCGCGCCGGGAGGATCGGGTCCCGCCGGGCGGGGCGGGGCGGGGCTCGGGGCCGCGAGCCTGGCCGGGCCCGCAGCGGCGGCAAAGGGGGGGGTGTGGGGAGGGGGCGGGGGTCCGGCTGCCCCGCGCGGGCGAGCGGCTTCCGACGCCCGAGAGAGGAATGTCCTCGCGGGTGGGCCCGGGGCGCGCGCTGCTCCCCGCGCAGCAGGCGAACCGCTGCCGCCGAGCGCAAGGCTGCAGCCCTGTTCGCAGGGCGCGGGTCCCGACCCCGCGTCTAAAGTCCCGGCCCCGCGGCCCTCTCTCCGCGCTCCAGTGAGCCCGCGGGGGGTGGCGGGGCCGTGGGGTGGCGGGGCCGCCGGCAAGGTGAGGGGAAGGTCAGCTTCCCGGGCGCCGCGGGTCGCGCTGCAGGTCCCGGCCGGGCAGGCGGAGGAGGTGTGATGGCATGTGTGACTTCCCAGGTGGAGGAGCCCCATGGGCACACGCGGCCCCCACGCACCGGGACCGCCACCAATGCTTTCGGAGTGGGGAGGGGCGAGGGAAAGAGGAGCGGCCCCTCTGGAGCTCCGGGCTGGAACGCCCGGGTTTGGGGGCCAGACCTCAGAACTCCGGTGCCCGGGCGCTGGGCAGAGGCTGGTGGCAGTCGTTCCGCCTTCGCTTCCTGCTTAGGCCACGGCTCCCTTGGGTCCCCCCTCCCTCTGCTGTTTCTGAAGAGCGCTCTGCGTCCCCCCCCTCCAGCCTCCCTTTTCCTGGCGGGCGAGTAGCTGCCTGCCGGGCCCTGCTGTCTCCTCCCTGCGCTCGCGCTGCCCCCCACGGGCTTCCCAGGGGGGCTGTGGTGGCAGGAGTGGAAGGTGAGCACCCGGAGAGGGTCTCATGCCGCTGCTCTGCAGTAGAGTCTCTGAGTCTCTGTCGGGGAAGGGCCCACACTGCCCCCACCCGTCCTGCCGTCCTGTGTCAGGGCCAGCCTCGCCCTGGGGCTCTGGGTGTGCCCCAAACTGACACTGACCCGGCTCCCCTAAGAACGGCCCCAGTTCTGGGACAGAGGGTCCAGTTCCTTCCTCTGCCACCTCCTCTCTTCTGTGAGGCCACAGGAAGGATGATGACATGAAGGGTGGACCCTGGGGAGTGCAGCACCCCGCGATTTTCCGTCCAGCCCCGGGTGCAGGCTGGAGCCTGGCTCTGAGGGTCCAGTGGGTCAGCAAGGGGGGAGGGCACTGACCCGAGACTTTGCCTGGCCCGGGAGGAGCTGTGACTGCAGGTGTCTGAGCACAGGACCGTCCTGAGAGGGCCGCCTCCTGGGCAGGGTGGGCACAGGCACTCAGGGACACCCTGACAGCACACGTCCCAGCCGTGTGGCACTCCTGGGAACGATTGCTGGTCCCCTCGCAGGGTAAGAGGCGAGTGGTGTTGGAGGCCGGAGTTGGGGAGCTGTTAGGACCACAGGGGGTCATCCCGAGGGAAGACCCAGGCGGTGACCCGTGTGCCTGGGCTGGGCCTTGCCCCAGCGGTGCCCACGCAGCCCCATGCCTGGAGGCGGCATCTGCCGTAGTCTGGGTGGGGTCTTGCCTGTGAGAGACACTTAGGCCCCCAACTGGAAGAGGAAGCTGGGGCCCTCTGCATACCCAGCCCTCGCCCAGCCCCTCCCCCTTCCTGTGCCCCTGGAACCGGGTCCCCTGGGATCCCCTGCACCGACCCTGCCCAGGTCCCCAAGGCCCTCCTCATGGCTTAGCATGGGCTTCAGTGACCCAACTTGTCCTGCCCTCTGGAGCCCCCACCCCCGACCCTCACTGCCTTGCCCCGCCCCCTTCCCATGCACTTTGGGGCCCCGGCTCCTGAGTCCAGCCCAAGGCGTCCCCACAGCTCACTCTCCCCGCTGCGCCCCACAACCAGGACCTCCAGGCACGGGCTGCAGCCGGGGTCCCGCCTTGCAAAGGAAGCTGCCGGCGCCAGGCACCTCCGCGTGGGCATCGCCTGCGGCCTCAAAGCCAAAGCTCAGCACTTGACCCCACAAACCAGGGTCACGTGGACCCCAGCCACCTCTGCACGACCCCACAGCCCAGCAGGGTGCTCCCTGAGCCGCGTGGCTGTCCTCTGTGGGGGAGTCGGGCTGGTCCCGCCTGTCACTCCCGCAGAGGAGCGGCGCGTGTCCCCCTCCACGCGCATTGAGTGTCTCGCGCGAGGGGCTGAGCGCCGTGGACACGCTTGTGTGGGACAGGCGGGTTGCTTCCAGCCGTTTGTAACCTCTGGGGAAACAAGGAGCAGGGGACCCCGAAACAGCGCAGGTTTCAGGCGGGCCCTCGCCGAGGCAGCTGGGGACAGGGGCGCAGGGCAGCGTCTCAGCGCCGCGGCGGCCTGGGACCCCGGTCCGGCCCCGGGGGCTGCCGCCCCGGCAGCGCCGCGAGATGAGCAGCAGCTGTGGCCGCTGCACGCACAGAGCCGAGAGCCCAGGCCCGCAGAGGGTTCGCTGCAAACTGCCCACCGCGTGCCCTGGGGCCGCCTGCGGGTGCGTCTCAGGGACTCCGGGAGCAGGGGCGCCGCCGAGGCCGCGCTGCGTCGCAGCTCAGGGCTGAGCGGGACGGGGTCGGCCCCTGGGCGTGCTCCCCTGGGGAGTCCCAGCCCACGGCTGCCTGCACCACGGTCACTGAGCCTCGGACCAGGCCAGACTTTCCCTCTCTAAAGGTCCTCTGTCCCCGGGACTGAAGGCTGGCCAGGCAGAGACAGGGAGGCCGTGGGCATCGCTGGGCGGGGCCCGCCCGGGGCGGGGGTCCAGAGCCCTGGAGGCGGCAGGGGGGCCGGGGAAGCTGCTCCTGGACGGACGGGAACTCGCAGGTCGGAGGCTGAGGGAGGCCCGTGGGAGGTCAAGGCAGTCGAGGACTTTGGTCTTAACCACGGTGGCCGGGAGGGGGGACTCGGTCAGCTCAGGGCTCTCAGACCACTGCCCCCCGCCTGTGGGGCGGAAAGGGACAGGAGAGGCACCAGAGCAGGAGCTGGGGAGGGGGCGGTTGCAGGCCAGCGGGGCCCGTTTGTTCCCAGCCCCAGGCCGGGGACACCAGAGCACAGACAGCTCAGGTGCCCAGCTGACGTCCCTGTGGGCCTTGGGGAGAGGGGGGGCACCAGTGGGCCCTGAGCCCCACGCCGACCCCGGACAGCGTGGACTGGAAGGGTGCAGGCTCGGGGTGGGTGTCCTGGTGGCCTCTCCATGCCCAGCAGCAGCGCGTCCTCTGAGACCCCGAGATTGCCTGTCGGTCGGACTCCGACCTACCACCGCCAGGCCCTGTGTCCCTGGACCCCCGACTCCTGTCGCTTCCAAAGCCCTCTCACAGGGCCGGCTCCTGCGGCCAGCAAGGCTGCCGTCCAGCCCCCAGCCCTGCGGCGCCGGACCCCCTGGGCACAAGGCCACCCCCTCTCATCTCCCTAGGGTGCTGGGGGACCTGGGCCGTGGCCGTGTGACTTCTCCCTCCACCCCCTGACTCATGCGGGTCCTCCCGCGGTGCAGCCAGCGGGCGCTGGGCGTCTGCCCGAACCCCGTGCCAGGCCGTGGGGTGGGTTCACGTTGGCTTCGCGTGCTCTGGGTTTATCTGGGGCCCCTGGTGCTGAGCCTGACCCCGTCTCCGACCCCCGTGATCTCCCAGTCACCCTCCACGTCCTGTCCCCCGCCCCCCTGCACCCGCCGAATTTCCCTCATTCCCCTGGAGGGGTCACGTGACAGGATCTGGAGGACGAAGGTGGCCTAGAAGGGTACGGTGACCCGCAAGAGTTCCCGCTGGACCCTGTCCTCCCACGAGTAGACCAGTCAGGGGGCCCTCGAGGGCCCCCGTCCTGACGGGGCGGCGGGGCGAGGGGCCTGCAGTGGGGCCGTCATCTAGGGCCTGGAACCAGGGGCTTCCCGGGCTCCGAGCTGCAGGTGTCAAGTCTCGTTTCAGGGACTGCCCCGGGGGAACGGGCCCGGCCTGGGAGCTGAGGGGTTGCCTGGAACACCCTGAGGAGGGGGGCGAAGGTCGCGAAGCGCGATGGGCCCCATCCTGCCCGCTCCTCGGAGGGGCCTCCCCGGGGGCCTCCCTCCTGGGCCAGCTTCCGGCAGGCGGTTCCGGGGCCTCTGGGAGCAGGGCTGTGCGGAGCCCTGTCTCGGGGCCCGCCATCCGGACCTGGCCAGCCTGGCCTGACCCTTCGCAGGCGCGGCAGCCCCGAGCCCCCCACCGCCAGCTCCCGCCCCGCCCGGAAGGCTCCGCTCGGCCCAGTGCGCCCGGCCCCAGCAGCGAGGGCAGCTCCGAGCCGGGGTCCCTGTCCGCACCCCCTCTCCCGGGGCGTGGGGCCAGTCCTTTCAGCAGCGAGTGACACCAAGATCTGTGTACCTGAGGGGTCGGGGTGCTCGGCGAGTGACGGACGAGGCCAGCCAAAGCCAGGGGCGGGGCCGGCCGGGGCCCGAGCTCTCCTCGGCTCCTGGGCCCTCCTGGCCCCAGCCGGTGCTCAGAGCCTGTCTCAGAGAGGGGTCGCCTACTCTCCCCTGCCGGGAGCTGGGTCCCAGCAGGGCCCACTCAGGGTGGTCCCTGTCCCCCGCACAGCAGGGCCCTTGTCCGCCGCACTGAGTAAAGCTCAGTTCCCCGCGTGAGGCTCTGCGCTGGCCTCCACCCCACCCGCCTCCTTCTGGTCCCCGGACACCGACCTCCACCCTCGTCTCTCATTCCTTTGTCTTCCATCCCCTCCGCCTGTCCGGGGCTGGGGAAAGGGCACTCCCGGGTGGGCCCAGGTGCCCACAGAGCCCATCAGACTGGGCTGGGGTGAGTGTGTGGTGGCCTCCCACCCACCCCGCTGTGGCCCTGCTGTGCACTGGCCCCCCCGGCTCATGCTGAAGCCCAGACTCCCCCATCACACGCGCGCGCACGCGCACACGGGCACGCACACGCCCCTGCCCCGGGCAGGCTCTCTCCACGGCGCCGAGCCCCACCTGCCGGGGACCTCTCCGCCCCACCTCTCCTGAGCTCAGAACCCTCCGGCCCCTCAGCCCCCAGCCCCCAGCCCCCGAGGACGCCTCCCCGTCCAGGCGGGGCTGCGAAAGCGGGGACTGTGTCTGACCCGTCCTGCTGCGTCCCCGGGGCCCGGAGCCCTGCCCGCCCCAGCCAGGCGTCTGCCGGTCTGCACGTGCAGCGTGACGGGAGAACGAACACGTCGATGACTGTCACCTTGTCGCCTGTCTGTGAGCTCCCTCCAGACCGCGGGTGCTGGGCCCGCATCTGCTCGCTAAGCTCCTTGGCCGGCCACATTCTTTCTCCAAGTTGCCACACGGCCGCCTGCGCGCTGAGCGGCACACCCAGTGACAACACCCACCGACTGCGACGCCGGCGTCAGCTCGGAGCGCGGCGGGTGGCTGGGCTCAGGGTGGAAGCATCATCGCCCCCCCCCCCCGGCGCAGCCTGGGTGGGCCCGGCCCCCAGGAGACACCACGCTCGCCCGTGCGAGTCTAAAGCCGAAATCTGCCGTGTCCGGCCCGGGCGGCCTTCCGGGACAAGGCAGGACGGATCCCCCGGGTCCCGGCACGCAGGCCTCCAGGGACACAGAGGCCCGCGGGGTCCTGGCTCGTGCCCATCCCGGGACGGAGTCTGGGCCGGGGTCGGTACACTCAGCCCCATGACCCCCTCCCGGGCCTGACAGTTCGATTTACTGACGCGGCCCCGACACGCTCGGGGTCCAGCAGCGACGGCTCTGGGCGCCGGGAGCACGCCCGGCAGCGGGATGTCCGTTCGGCAAACGCTGGTGCCACCACGTGCCTGGCAGGCCGTAGGCCGCGCGGAGGCGAACCCGAACAAAGCGGACCCAGACCTCCCACAGAGGGTGGCATTCCTGTGTGGGGACAGGCAGACGGGGGTCACGGCACCACGTGCCTCCGTGACAGATGACGGAGGAGGGGCCCGTGGCGAGGGCGGCAGCGTTTCCGGGGTGCCCGGCGGGGCAGGGCGCTGGGGTGGGCGTGCGTGGCGTTAGGGGAGCGGCCGGAGGAGCCAGGGGAGCGGGAGCTTCTGAGCAGAAGCACCGGGCGCCCCTGGATTCCCTGGACGGGGCGGCGGCCGCTCAGGCCTCCAGGCGGGGGGTCGTAATGTCCAGGGCCCCTCTGGTCCGGGGGACCGTCCCACTAACAGGTTCAGATAAACAGCCAGACGACCGGGTGCCTGCTCGCTAGGGGCGACCAGAGGTGCGGGGTCTGCCCCGGGGGCCTCTGGAGGCCCGTGACACAGGCCGGAGTCTCTGAGGCCCTGCCAGGCTGTCGATTGGGTCCCTGGGCCTGCCCCACCCCAGCAAGGCTCAGGGCTGCGACGCGGGAGGGGGCACGGTGGCCCGCCGCCCGACCCGACCCGACCGGCCCGCGGGGGTGGCATCTACGCGTGCTGACCACTGACCAGCCAGGGCCGAGTCCCACGGCGGAGGCGTGGGCGGCGCCGCGGGGTGCGCGCTCCCGTCCTCCAGGTCACACGAGGCGCCACGGCGGGGCCCGGGGCCCTTCCTCGCGCTGGCCGCGTCTCAAGTCCACATCTAGAGCCCGAGTGCTCGCCCAGGCCCGGGGAGAGGCGAGAGCCCGCGGCTTACCGGGCGAGGGTCAGAGTCCAGGCGGGGGATCGGATGGCAGCCAGGCGACCATCTGGGGGCAGTCCAGATGGGCCTCAGACGGGGGGGCCGGCCCAGAGGAGCTGGGGAGCACGCTCAGGCCGGGGCTGCGGCCCCAGGGGCCGGCGGGGGGAGGGGCAGGCTCTTGCCCTGCAGGGGGTGTCTGGGGGGCCCTAGATGGAGTGGGGAGGGAAGGGGTGTCCACGGGGTCTCCCCTCCCCCAGGGAAGGCGACCCCGGGCACAGACGGGGCCCCTGCGGGCAGGCCAGCGGGCGGACCAGCCTCAGCTCCAGGGAGGCGGCCTGGACCCCCCCAGGGCGGGACCTCCAGCCTCGGGGCGCTGGCCGATGGCCTTTTCGGAGCCACCCTGGGCCCGGGGCAGGAGCAGGCCCGGGGGGAGGGCCAGACTCTGCTTCTTCCCTTCCCCGAATTCACCACCTGCCGAGCTGTCTGTCGTGCCAAAGTCCAGCCGGGCCTGGGAGAGGGTTTCTTGCAAGGGCAGGATGGGAAGGCTGGGAGCACCCGCGTCTCGCAGCTCGCGGGGGGGGGGGGGCGGGCTGCTTCCGCTTGGACCTGGCAAGCCCAGGTTTGGGGTGCGGCGAGCTCAGACCGTGGCCCCCCCCGCGTGCTAGGCGCTCGGCCTAGCTGGCCCCCCACGCCCCCGCTGGCTGGACGTGGACGGGGCAGGGCAGGGCCACCGGGGACCCGCGGGTCTGCCTCTCCGTGCGCTCACACCCAGGCGTGCGCCGGTTTCTGCGGGGCTGAGGCCTGCAGCCTGTGGCGCTGTTTCCCCCGTGGCCGTGGACGCGGGGCCTGGGTCGATCCTAGCTCTGCGCCTCCGCGGGGCCCCAAGCCCCTCACTTTTCTCTGTGGCACCAACACCCCCGGAGAGGGTCAGTGAAGAGGGGGTGAAACACGGGCCGGGACAGACACGGCCAGGTGACGTCCACTTCAGCGGAGCCACCGTCACCCCCACACACGTCTGCCGGAGAGTTGGCCTCGCAGCTGCAGTGGGGACGGGGCGGCAGCCCGGCCGCCCTCGCCCTGCCTGGCGGGAGGCCTCAGCAGGTGAGGGTAAGAGGAGCCGGGAGGACCTGTGGGCGGAGTAATCACCTGCGCCGGCCCCAGCGGAGCGAGATCAACCATCCGCAGCTGGACGGAAGCCAGAGGCCCGGGCGGCCACTCTGCAGCTGCGGACACCGGGACCGTGGCTGGTGTCGGGGCGCCCAGCGAGGGCAGGGCTGAAGGAGAGGGAGCTCTCATCAAGGAGGGGGCGTGACAGCCCCCCCAACCTCCGCCCCCGTCCTCACCTGCCCTGGGGGCGGGAACGACTCCGTGGCCTCGCCCGCTGGGTGCGGGCCTCTACCCGCCGAGCCCCCAGCTGCAGGGGCGGCCTGCGGGGTGGCCAGGCTTCTTGTGAAGACCCGGATGGGTGTCGCCCGCGCGGGCACCTCACCCAGCGCCGCGGGTCACCTGTCCCATCACGACGGCCATTTAAAACCGTCATCAGTGGACGGAGCAGGGAGCAGGCGTGGGACGGGGCCTCTGGACACTGTCACCGCGTGCAGGTGTCAGCAGGTGTCAGCAGGTGCAAGCACAGCCCCCCCCAGCTCAGCTTTCCCCAGGATCAACGGGAGAGGAAGTCGGTGTCAGGTTCCGCGGGCCCAGCTGTCCGAATCCTTCCCCGTTAACTCCGTGGTGGCCTGGCGGAGCGCACGTCCTGGCCAGCACCCTCTCTGTGGTGGCCCCGCGGGAGGCAGGTGCAGGATGGGCACGCCTGGCGGGCAGCCGGGGCAGCTGGACTCACTCTGCACACACGGAGCCACCCCGCCCTCGCCAAGGCGCCCCCGGCTGGCTCGCCCGGCCCCGCTCCCTGACCCCGTGGCGTCCTCGGCGGCGAGGGGCAGAGGAGCGAGCGGACTGCCCCACCGAGGTGCCAGGCCGCCCCGCGGTCTTCCCGCTGTTAGCCCCGGTCCTGACCCCCCGAAGACGGGCCCGTGTCCCCCCGGCACGGAGGGTCTCGGGCTTCTTAACGCCCCGCTCAGGCTCAGGAGGGTGCGGGCCGGCACCCGCCCCGCCACGGGAGCCCGCGGGCGGCCCACGCGCGGCGGGGGGGGGGCGTGTGCGCAGCGTGGGGCGCTGTATCCGCGGGAGCGCGTCCTCTCCGCGCCCCCGAACAGGGGACCCGCACTGCGGGCGGTGCGGGCGGCTCCCCCGCCGTCCTCCCCGGGGCGGGGGTGGGGGGGCGCCTGCGTGCAGGACCCGTGTTCGCCTCACACTCTGGTCTGACCACGAGGAGACGTCGGGTTCAGAGAGATGGAGCCCCAGTGACCTGCCCTGAGAGGCGGGACCCGCGTGGCCTACAGAGGGGCGCCCCGCGTGGTCCGCTCCGGGCGCTGCTCCGAGGGGGACCCTCCCGGGCCGGACAGCGCCCGCCCTCGGCCCCCGCGTGTCCTGCATTTGGGGCCACGGGAGCTGCCCCCAGCACGGGTTCCGGGTCCACACGTTCCAGGGTGCGTCGCTCCGGTCCCGAGAGCGCGCGGCTGGGGTCTCGGGGATGGCGCTGGCTCTGGGTGGCTTCAGGGAGGTGGGGCGTTGGAACGAGGTTCAGCCGGGGGTGGCCTCCCAGGCGTTTGCGCCGTCAGTGGCCTTAGTGTCGGAGGTCCCCGCGCTCGCGTCCTCGCCGCCTCGGTCGCACGTCTCCCTGGTGTCTGCCTTCCGTGCGGTCCTGAGCGGGTGTCTCTCGGGACCGAGCGTTGCTGCTGCGTGGGAGCCCGGGGACCAGGTCTGCGCACCGACCGCACCCTGCAGCTCGCTGCGTCCACTCACGAGTGTCCCGGTGGGGTCTCCAGGGTTCTCGGTGTCGCGTCGTGGCAGCCGCAAGCAGAACTTTTCTTCTTCCTCCCCAATGTGGACGCCTTTCCCTTCTTTCTCCCGTGGGGTTGCTGCAGCCGCGACTTCCGTACCGCGACGGGCGGACGCGATGACGGCGCTGCCCCGGTCTCGTTCGGGCTCCGAGAAGACGCCTGCCGCTGTCCCCGCTGAGTGTGACGTCGGCTGCGGGCGGGTCTGCGAGTCTGGCCTTGAACGTGTTCCTTCCGGACGCACGTCGAGGGTCTGTGCCGTGAGGGACGCCCACCTTGGCCAGGTGTCTGCGTGTGTCGCGACGCCGACGCGCTTTTCATGGCTCGTCTCGCTCGCGCAGCAGGCCACGCGGACGGCGTCACCTCGGCCGGGGCGTCCTTGCGTCCGCGGGGCAGAGGATCCCACGTGGCACACGCTTCCAGGAAGGCGCCCGTCTCCTCCAGGTGACCGGACGGGCCGGCGCGCGCTGCTGCGCGGGGCGCGTCGGTGGTCGTTCGCGGTTCCGTGTCGTCAGGGACACCGTCTCTAGGTGCGCGGTCGGGTTTCGTGGGTCCCCTCGATCTGGATGAGTTCGGCTGAGGCTTGTCGGTTCTGCTTACCTCGTCAGGGAACCGGCCCGGTTTCATGGGCCTTCTCTGTGGTCTTTAATGCCCCTCTCGTTGATCTCTGCTCGGACCTCGCTGTCGCTTCTCCTGTCTGGCTCGGGTCCCGCTCGTTCGCTCCGTTGCTCCTTCAGGTGCGGAGGGGGCTCTCCGTCGGGGCCTCCTGCTTGTCGAGGCGGCCCGTCCGCCTGGCTGCGGATTCCTTGCTGGACCTGCTCTGCCGATCCTACGAGTGTGGAACGTCGCGTTTCCAGGGGTAGCTGTCCCCCAGCAGCCTCGCGCTCCCGCTCGGTCGCTCCGCGATTCGTCCGTGACGTGGCGCGTGTGACTTCGTCCCGCACCCGTGGCGCTGCTCGTCGTATCCCTGTGGCTGACGATGTCCGCGTTCAGGCCGTTGTGGTCCCGGCGGATGCCCGACGGGATTCGGTCTCCTCGCTTTCGTTTGCGGCCTGACGTGCGGGCTGTCCTGGAGAAGGTTCCAGTGCACTGGGGAAGAAAAGTGTTTTCTGCAGCTTTTTCGGTTTCCTTTTGGGTGAAACGCTCTTTCCATGTCTACTAAGTCGACCTGGTCTGAGGCGACGTTTAAAACCACGATGTCCCTGTGAGTTTTCCGTCCGGACTCTGCCCGCCGGCGCGGGTGTGGAAACGCCCTCCATTCGCCACCGATTCTCCCTCCGCGCCATTGACATTCGCTTCACACGCGGGCGCTCCCGCCGGGCGTGCGGGTGTCCGCGCTCGTGTGGCCCCTCTCTGGGTGGATTTCATAATCACGCGACGTCCTCCGTGTCTCTCGCGTTGTTTCACAGCCCCTCTTGCCTAGCACGGCCCGCGCCTTCGCGAGGAGCCTCCCTCCTCCGTCCCGTCTGTATTTTCGAAGCGAGCCTCTCGGCAGCCGCGCGGAAGGGGCTGTTTTCCCATCCGCTCAGCCACGCCGCGTCCTCTGCCGGGGCATCTGCTCCGTTTACAGGGAAGCTGCGTGCGTCTGCCCCGCCCGCTCTCTTTACTGCTTCTGCAGCCCCCCGTTTCCTCCGTCTTCCCTCCCTTCCACGCAGAGCGTTGGTTCTCGCCAGCGTTCCGGTCCTCGTGAGTCTCTTGGTTTGCTGTTACCACGAGGCCGCGACCTGGCGTCCTGTATCTGTCGCCGCCGGCTGCAGGACGACAGGCTCTTCAGCCTGAACATGTCCTCGGAGAACCAGCCGCGTTTCCGCTTTCCCGTCTGGGCCTTGCGTTCTCCGTGTCCCGTTTCCGATCTTCCCGTGTCTGTCCCAGCCACTTACGTAGCTGGGGCCGCGTGTGGCACTTGTGTCTTTGGGCCTGTGCAGTGACTTTTTAGACGTGTCCTTCACTGTGTTTACTACGCGTTGGGCCTTATCTGCGAGAATTTGTCCTTTGTCACATTTTCTCATTTCCGGGCACGGCCGCCCCTTCTCTGCCGGGAGCGTCACCTTTCCCGTTCCTTCTGAAGCTGGGTCGGTGGCGGCGAACCTCTGCTCGTGCGGGAAGCCCTTATCTCTCCTGCGGTGCCGGACGACGACCTTGCTGGACAAACTGTTCCAGGTCGTGGGTTCTTTCTCTCGGCACGTGAAGCGCGCCCCACGCCCTCCGGCCGTGGTGCTGCCGCACGAGATCGCGCTGTCCCCGGCGGCTCTCCTCTTGCTTCCTTCGGCACCGGGCCTTTACCTAGCTTTTGCCACTTCAGCTGCAGCGGGTCTTGGCACGGGCCTCGCTGGGTTTGTCCGTTTGGAAATCCCTGGGCCTGGCTGTTTGCTTCCCCTCCCAGGCTGGGAAACCTGTCAGCCGTTGTTCCTCCCAAGACAGTTTCTATTTCTTCCTCTCGTGCCCCTCCTCCGGGGATCCCTGCGCCGCAGCTGGCCCCGAGGTCCCCCAAACGACCCTCGTCTGCGTTGCTGGTTCGGCCCTCTGTCCGAGCGGATCTGCGTCGACTCCTTCTCGAGTTTCCTCAGGTCAGGGACGGCCCTTCAGCTCTGCCGGGTTCTTCCTTAGACCTGGTAACCCTGCGGAGGTTCTCCCCGGCTCCTCCACGATGCTCTCAAGTTCAGCGGGAATCCCCGTGACCGTTTCCTTGAACTCTTTTCAGGCAAATTTTCTCTGTTTGCTAAGGGCTTGTCCCCCCTTGGGGATTTTGCTTGTTCCTTCATTGGGGAGATCTTCTGTGTTTCACTGTGTTTGACTTTCTGTGTTTGTTTGTACGAAAGAAACAAAATAGCTACCTCTCCCCGTCTGGGAGAAGTGGCCTCGCAGCCGCAGCCGTGAGGCCGTGCGTGCTGGGTGGTGCCCGCAGGGCCCGGGCGCTGGCCTGCTGGGCCGGGCAGCTCTGGGCAGGGGGCGGTGCACGTGCCGACGCCTGCCCACCCGCCTGCTCCCTTCGGTCAGAGGGTGGGTGGGGGGAGTGGGCTGCGGGGACCGTGCAGGAGCCAGAGCCCTGTCAGGGAGGAGAAGGACGTCCCGGTGCCGCTCACAGGCACCTCCTGCAGCGCCCGGTTTCTGGGCCTTCCCTCCCCGTGTCTGTCTCGTCCACTGCCCAGGAACTGCTCGTTGGGTCTCAGGTGCGCTCTGTGCAGGGCGCATCCCAGGTGTTTGTGGGGAGGGGCGGGGCCGGGCCCGGCGCGCTGCCGCCGTCTCGAACCCGCCACGCGGCCCGTTGGAGGAAGCTCGCCAGCCCCGGAGCTGCGGCTTCCCGTGCGGGACCCGCCGAGCCTGTCCGCACGTCCCGAAGCGAGCTCAGAGCAGGCGTTCGAGCCCCCGTCTGCAGCGCCACCATCTGTGTCATCTCGGGGCCTCTGAGGCTTCCCGCCCCGCTCCCCTGGCCCTGCAGACGTCCGGTGCGTTTGAGCCGTGCCGGGGCACGGTCACGGACGCGCCGCAGACGGTCTGCTTATGTCAGGGCCCCCTGGGGAGCACTGGCCCTGCGGTTGTGGGCTGCACTGTGGCCGCGTGGTGGCCGCGTGGTGGCCGCGTGGTGGCTGCGCGTGGCTGCGTGTGGCTGCGTGTGGCTACGTGGTGGCTGCGTGTGGCTACGTGTGGCTACGTGGTGGCTGCGCATGGCCGCGTGGTGGCTGCGTGGTGGCCGCGTGGTGGCTGCGTGTGGCTGCATGTGGATACGTGGTGGCTGCGCATGGCCGCGTGGTGGCTGCGTGGTGGCCGCGTGGTGGCTGCGTGTGGCTGCATGTGGATACGTGGTGGCTGCGCATGGCCGCGTGGTGGCTGCGTGGTGGCCGCGTGGTGGCTGCGTGGTGGCCGCGTGGTGGCTGTGTGGTGGCTGCGTGTGGCTGCGTGGTGGCTGCGTGGTGGCCGCGTGGTGGCTGCGTGTGGCTGCGTGTGACTACGTGTGACTACGTGTGGCTGCGTGGTGGCTACGTGTGGCTGCGTGGTGGCTGCGTGTGACTACGTGTGGCTGCGTGTGGCTACGTGTGGCTGTGTGTGGCTGCGTGGTGGCTGCGTGTGGCTGCGTGGTGGCTGCGTGTGGCTGCATGTGGCTACGTGTGGCTACGTGTGGCTGCGTGGTGGCTGCGTGTGGCTACGTGTGGCTGCGTGGTGGCTGCGTGGTGGCTGCGTGTGGCTGCGTGTGGCTGCGTGTGGCTACGTGGTGGCTGCGTGTGGCTACGTGGTGGCTGCGTGTGGCTGCATGTGGCTGCGTGTGACTACGTGTGGCTGCGTGGTGGCTGCGTGTGGCTACGTGTGGCTGCGTGGTGGCTGCGTGTGGCTACGTGTGGCTGCGTGGTGGCTGCGTGTGGCTGCGTGGTGGCTGCGTGTGGCTGCATGTGGCTGCGTGTGACTACGTGTGGCTACGTGTGGCTACGTGTGGCTGCGTGGTGGCTGCGTGTGGCTACGTGGTGGCTGCGTGTGGCTGCGTGGTGGCTGCGTGTGGCTGCGTGGTGGCCGCGTGGTGGCTGCGCGTGGCTGCGCGTGGCTGCGTGGTGGCTGCGTGTGGCTGCGTGGTGGCTGCGTGTGGCTGTGTGGTGGCTGCGTGTGGCTGCGTGTGGCTGCGTGGTGGCTGCACTGTGGCCACGCTGCGGCTACATTTCCAGGACTGGAGCAAACTCCAGCTATGTGTCCCCTGCGGCGACAGCCCCGGAATCTCTGTCCAGGCCGTGGCTTCTCTTGGCCCTCGGGCCTGCGTCCCTTGCAGGCGGTCCCAGGGGCCCGGGCTGGGAATTCTCCCACGGACCCCGGGCCCGGCCCGTCCGGCTCTGCCTTTCCGGACGCCCCCCTCGCCTCCCTGCCGCCGTGTCGCGCTGACCCCTGTTCTCCGCTCTTCCGTCCAGGACGGTGGGTTTCCGCGAAATCCTCCCTGAGCCAGTGCCGAGTGACAGGCCCCCTGAAGTGACAGTGGCGCGGAGCAAAGGCGGCCGCCCCCCCACTCTTTGCCTTTCCGCACACACTCAAGTCCTCCGCGTGTCCTGGGGCGGGGGAAACAGGTGCCGTCGTGGGTCCCTCGCAGAGGCGAGGCGGCGCGGTGCAGACCCTGGAAGAGCGGACACTGACGGCCGCGCACCTTCCCGAACCTTTCGCGTGAACGTGAGGCCCTCCTGCGCGGAGCGCGGGCGCGGCAGGCGCAGGCTCTGCGGGTGCCCTGGCTCCCGGCCCTCCGCTCACGGGTCACCCGCCTAGACCCGCTGCCACCGTCAGCGAGGCCTGCTGGGCGGCCGCCACGCGCCCTGCAGGAATGGCCTCCGCACAGGGCGAGGGTCGTTTTAAGTGACGCGCTCTCCTGGGTCCCCCTGTGGTGGTCGGGGAGGACCCTACACGCCGCCCGTTGTCTCACCCCTTCGCCTCCCCCCTCCCCAGGCAGCACTTGTGAGGTCTCGCCCTGGCTTCCCGCTCCCGTCACAGGGTCGCGTTTCTCGTGATGCGGTGAGGGGGCCCGCAGGGGCCGTGGAAGCTGCAGCCGCCTGTCTAAGCAGCACCGGCGACGAAAGCGTCCGTGGGGGGGCGGTGTCACAGATGAAGGTGACCGCTGATGAGGCCACGGGAACGACTCCCAGCAGTGCCGTCGTGCGTGATTCAGACGTGTTCTCCAGGGAGGACAGTCACGGGGCCGGGTCCTCAGGGCTCCGGGACGCGGGCCTCGGCGGTGGGCGGGATGCGGGGCGCCGGCCCTTCCCGCGCGGCCGCCCCACGTCGGTGGCCCCGCGCAGGCCCAGCCTGCCTGCGTCCCCACGGCCATCGCTCACGCTGGCCCGGAGCGGAAGAGCGCGCTGCCCCCACGAGCAGTCACAGGCCCTTGTTTTAATTTAAAAGGGACGGAGTTTGGGGTTGGCAAACATGCGGCGTTTAAAGCGCGTGCGGTTGGTGGGCGCACCCGGGCCCAACGCACGGGGTGCGGGAAGCCGGCCCCCGGCCCGCCGGGCCCTGCAGCGCCCTCCCCGGGGAGAGGCCAGGGGCAGCCGACAGTGGCCTGGGGGCGCCCATGCGGAGCATCCCTGCCGGGAGCGGCGCGGCCAGGTAGTGAGTGCTGCTTGCGGACACTGGGAATCCCGCTGTCGCTGCCCCGGGCTCGATGCTGCCCGTTCGCTGCAAACCCTCACCGGGCACCGAGCGAGCCCAGCCTGCGCGGGGGTCCCACGGGAGTGGGGGGCGCACAGAGCCAGCCCCGTCCTGGCGGGAGCTGAGCGGCCCCGCCAGGTCTGCAGGAGGCCGGAGCTAGTGCTGGGCGCCTGGCCACAGCGTGTGTCCGCGTCTCAGGGTCCGCGCGTCTGTGTCTGTGTCTCCGTGTGTGTGCGTGGACCTGGGCATCTGACATTTCAGGTCCCACCTCACCCACTCCCCCCACGAAGCCACAGGGGTCCCCGGGCCCGGGATGCCTGCCCGCGGGTCAATGTGCCACGGCCACACGCGTTAAAGTAAAACCAGAGGCCCCGCCGGCTGCCGTGTCCGCGTGGACCCAGCTGGGTCTGTGCGGGGGCCCTGGGGGCGGCGCCCACGTGGGGCCTGACCCCGGGCGGCCCCGGGGGTGGGACTCGCGTCAGCCGCGACCTCCCCGAGCCCCCGGCGCCCGCTCCGTCCGGGCCGGCTCTGGCCGTGGCCGGCCGCCGGCGCCTCCTGCCCTTTGACACCGGTCAGGGGTTTGTAATGAGAACTAAAAGCCCGTGTCCCCTGTCCTCCCGCCCTGTGGCTGTGTCTTTTGCGCTTAATTAGCTGGAACTCTCCGGCCTGGGCAATCAGTTACCCGTGGTCTGGGGAGTCGCTGCCCGAGGTCGTGGCGCCGTCTGCGGCCCGGGGGCTCTGTGGGAGCTCTGTGGGGGCACAGCCCGGTGTCCCCAGCCGCTCAGCCCTCTACCCGGGAGGCGCCCGCTCTTCCCAGCAAGCGCGGGAATGCGATGCGTGGCCTCGTGCCACGTGCTCCGTCCCCGGCCCCAGCTTCCTGGTGGCCCTGGGCCCGGACGTAGGCCCGGGAGCCGCGGGTCCTGAGCCGGTGGCGGGCGCCAGCAACACGTGTCTCCGGAGCCTCTGTGTCCCTGGAGGGGATGAGGCGCTCAGGACCCTCCCGGAGCCGCCAGCGTCCTGTGAGGCAGCCGCCTGAGCGCGCGGCCTCCGAGGTGCGGGCGGTGGGGACCGAGCCGGGAGCTGGCCGGGCGCCCCCAGAAGGCTGAGCTGCCTGGCAGCGGCGTCCCAGCCGTCGATGGGGGTCACCGCACAGGAACCGGGGCGTCCTCCCCCGCCCCCGCCTGCCCCTGCGGACGGAGGGAGCGGGAAGGGCAGGGGCCCGCGCGTGGGGTGCTGGCCCTCGGAACGTCGCTTCCTGGGGACCCTGAGGCACCAGCCCAGCCGCTGCCTCCTGGTGACGGCAAGGAGGGAGGGGACGTGTGGGACGAAGAGGACGGGGACTCGGGGGCGACGTGTGGGCCGCGGTGACGCGGGCCCGGCCCGTAGCCGAGTCCCTGCCTGTGTCCGCAGCCCCGCACCCCCGGGGTGGCTGTGCGTTCCGGCCTGAGGGCCTCGCACCCACAGCTGACGTGGACGCTGCCGGCGCTTTGGGCTGGGACCGGCTGACCGACCCCTGAAAAGCCCATTATGTGCTTAATTACTAAGCCACCCGCAAATTGCCGCTCTAAACCTACTGAGGGTTTCGTTTAGTGAGCTCGGCCCAGCGTCTGTGGGTGGTCACGGGGACGGGGACAGCTGCCTGTGGGCCTGGCCGCCCCAGGCCGGCCGGCGCCCTGCGAAGAAACCCCGGCACCCGAGCCCCCGAGCCTGGGTGAAGGTGGAGGCCCGGGATCATCCCCCTGCCCACGCCCCTCGTCCCCAAGCCAGAGGCCAGCCGTGCAGTGGCGGGAGGGCAGAATTTGCTGGAACGATGTCCCCAGGGTCAGGGGAAAAAGGAAACTCGGAGCTGAGGTGTGTCCTTGCTACAAGGACATTCAAGGATGAAAAATGTCATCTGACGACCAGAGACCACAGGGCAGGTGGTGGCCCGCGCCGGCGAGGCCAACCGCAGGCGCTGCTCTGCCCTCCCGGAACCACTCAGGGTCCAAAGGCGACAGGCGGTGTCGGTGGGTCCTGGGCGGCTGCGCGACCCAGGACACGGCCCCAGGACACGGGCGTCAGGCGACGTCGGCGCAGACGGGAAGGCGGAACCAGGCCCCACGGGCAGCAGCGGAGACGCACGGCCACCGGGGCAGGGACGGGGGCCGCGGGGCGGCCACAGCTGCGGTCCCCGGGCTCAGGGGGACTCTCCCGGGCCGGGTGTCCCTTCGGTTCCAATATTTAAGTCGTTCTTAAATGTTTTCTGGGTTAAATGCAAGTGAGGTTAAGTCGAACGTTAAGTTTCGGAGATCAGGGGACGAGGGGGGCTTTTTAAAGCGTCACAGAGAACTCAGAAGCCGTGATGCGAAAGGCCGAAGGGCTCTGCACACAGCAGAGCACCCGCAGCAGAGCAGGTTCGGGGGCCGCGCCTGGGACGGCGGGGACACTGCGGCGGGGGCGGGGGCGGGGACGCGGCGGGCGAGGCTGCGGGGAGCTGGGGAGAAGCCGCTCGCGGAGGGGCCTGTTCACGCGCCGCGGAGTGAGGGAGACCGGCTGGGCGTGCCCGGGCCACCCGCTGTGCACGCGGTGTGCGCGGTGTGCACGGATGTGTGCAGGTGTGCGTGGGTGTGCGCGGTGTGCACGGGTGTGCGCGGGTGTGCGCGGTGTGAACGGGTGTGTGCAGGTGTGCGCGGTGTGCACGGGTGTGTGCGCGGTGTGCACGGGCGTGTGCGCGGTGTGCACGGGTGTGCGCGGCTGTGCACGGTGTGAACGGGTGTGTGCAGGTGTGCGCGGTGTGCACGGATGTGTGCAGGTGTGCGTGGGTGTGCGCGGTGTGCACGGGTGTGCACGGATGTGCGCAGGTGTGCATGGGTGTGTGCAGGTGTGCGCGGGTGTGCATGGGTGTGCACGGGTGTGCGCGGTGTGCACGGGTGTGTGCAGGTGTGCGCGGTGTGCACGGGTGTGTGCAGGTGTGCGCGGTGTGCACGGGTTTGCCGGGCTCTTTCATGCAGCGGGACCGAGCGGCTGCTGGACTGTAAAAGGCACCGGCCCCAGGAGGCCGCCGTCACAGAGCCGGCGACTCTGAGTGACGACACGGTGGCAGAGGCCCCGGAGCAGCAGCCTGTGTCGCCGTCTGTCCTCGTGTCTCCTTCTCAGCGAGCATGGGGCGCGAGTCGCCGTCCTGCGGGACGTCAGGGCTCGCCCCCGGCAGAGGCGCCTGCCTCGCGGCCACCCACTGCCCACATCGACCAGCAACGGGCACAGGGGGACGCGCGGGGGCAGGGCGCCAGCGAGGCCCCGCGTGCAAGGTCCCGGGCCCTGGGCAGCTTCCCGCCCACAGCCCTGCGGGTGTCCGCGGTGGCGTCCAGCTCTGGGACCCTCCACTGCCACCCGCAGGGGCCTTCTAGAGCTCGGGGTCGCTCAGTACCCCGGGCCCGGCCCGGGGCCCGTGACCTGCGGTGCTGCCTTCCGGTCCCTGGGTCTGCCTTCTGAGGGCTCCAGGCAGGCGGCGCTGAGGGCGGCCGAGTCCTCGGGGCCTCGCTGGGCAGAGCGACGGGAAACACCCGACGTGCGGGGAACCGCGGCTTCTGCTGGTGGCGGGTGGAGTTGGAGCCTCGGGGGTGCCGGGGCCGCACGGCTTGGGGCTCTGGGGACTTGGGCAGGCGCGGGTATCGCTGCCACCCCAGGGGAACCGCGTCCTCGCTGTGGCCCCGCCGGAGACAGAGCCGCCGCTGGCCGGGACCTCCGACCGCCGTACGCGCGGCTCCTGGCTCCGAGCCCCTCGGGAGGAGAGAGCGGCCACCGGGCTCCGTCTGGACATTCGCAGGCGGCCGGGGAGGCCGCGGGGAGGGGCACTGCCCACCCCTCCAGAGCCGTGAAGACGCAGCTCCCCGGCCGCCGGGCACCTGAGGGGCCACCGTCGGGGTGGCCGGGGCCGCTGCGGATGGGCTCACGCCGCTGCGTGCCGCAGACCGGCCCGGGCAGGCGTGCGGGGCGCCCGCCCTGCCTCCCCCGCTCCGCGGCCCCTCCAGGGCGCGCGCGTGCAAACCCCAGGGGCCCGACGGCTCCGGCAGGGCGGCCGGGCAGGCCCAAACGTCCGGGCCCCGGCCCTCGGTGCTCGGAGGCGGCCTCCCTCGCTCCGGGCGTTGCTCCCTGGTGCCATGCCTGCGTCACGCGTGCCCTGGCGTGGCCTGGAAGCCCTGTCACGTGGCCACGTCCAGGCGCCAGCCAGCCTTCTCCGAGGCTGGGCCCTGGCTCTGCCGGCTCCCGGGGTGGCTCCCCGGGGTGGGGGGGCACCGACGCCCCACTGAGGCGTGGACGTCAGACGGAGGGGCGGCCCCTGCCACAGCTGGGACACACAGCTGGGCGGGGCTCTGTGGCCTGCGGGAGGGACCCAGAGGCCCTCAGACCCGAAGCGGGAGCCCGCGTGCCTCGGGCGGCTGGGGGGCCTCGCAGGGGCGGGGGCAGGCCAGAGGCCAGGGCACCTGAAGGGCCTGCACGGTCGTGCACACGGCTTCCCAGGCCGCTCGGAGCGGGGCCGGCTGTCGGGGGTGGGGGCCGGCACTGAGGACAGGAGACCGTCCTGGGGGAGCCCCGCCGTGACCCCGGATTTATCACGGAGGAGTGGGCCAGGGAGGGCTGTGGCCTCAGGGTGCGGTGACCTGGCGGGAGGTGGGCCTTGCCCGGGATCCTCCCCTGGCCCAGGGCCGGGTACAGGGTGGGGGCAGGGACGTGGCCTCCGCTGCGCGTGGAGTGGGGTCCCAGCAGCCAGGAGGCGTCGCCTCAGAATCCCACCCGCGGCCCCAAGGACTTCGGTGGGCGAGGAAGGCGACGCCACGCCACGTGCGCGTCCCTCAGCGTCCCAGATTGGCTTCGCGGGGGCGTCGGCACTTTCTCCTGAGCTTCACGACAGAACCAAGGCGCGTGGGCCCCCGGGGCCTGGCGGGCGGGCGGCGCTCGGCACCCCAGGGTCCTGGGCGAGGGGCCAGGCGCGGAGACTCTGGGCTTGGGCGTGGGCAGTGGAGCCAGTGCCTGCGGGCGGCCCTGAGACCCTGCCCTGACACAGGAGGGGACGGGCACCCGGCCACCTGCGGGGCCCTCCAGGGAGAGGCCAGCGCGGCCGGCCTCGAGCAGGGAGCAGCCTCAGCGCCCCAGGACGCTCAGGGGAAGGGTGGGCTGTGGTCGCCAGACGCAGGACGAAGGGCCGAGGGCAGGTTCGCGTGCAGCCTGGGTGTGGGCGCCCCCCCCGGCCACCCTGTCCTGAGCCCTGCGGCCCCCGCCAGCCTGACTCCAGCGCCCTGGCCGACCAGCCCCCTGGGGTCCCCGTGGGAGAGAGGGGCCATGGTCTGGGCAGGAGGCGGGGAGAGCCCTGCGGAGGGCGTCCTCCGGCCCGGTCCCGAGGGCCAGGTGCCGGGGCCGAGCTGGGCCTCCGGGCCCGGCGCGCGGACGGGGGAGGCGAGCACCCAGGCAGCGGTGCCCCCCCCGCCCGGCCTGACCCGCCTCTCCCGCAGGCTTCCACCTGTCGCACAAGGTCACCAGCGTGGTGCCCGAGAGCGCGCTGCTCATCGTGCTGGGCCTGGTGCTGGGCGGCATCGTCTGGGCCGCCAACCACATCGCGTCCTTCACGCTCACGCCCACCGTCTTCTTCTTCTACCTGCTGCCGCCCATCGTGCTGGACGCCGGCTACTTCATGCCCAACCGGCTCTTCTTCAGCAACCTGGGCACCATCCTGCTCTACGCCGTCGTGGGCACCGTCTGGAACGCCGCCGCCACCGGCCTGTCCCTCTACGGCGTCTTCCTCAGCGGCCTGATGGGTGAGCGGGCGCGGCCACCCGCCCGGGGCTCCGTGGGCGCGGGGGGCGGGGGGCGCAGGGCACGGACCTGGACGGCGGTCGGTGAGGGGGTCACGGTGGGCGCGCCGCGGCCCCGGTTTGTGTAAACGGGTACTTCACGCGCAGCCCGCCCGGCACCCCGGGCCGAGGCACGTGCCCTGCTGAGGGAGGGACCCTGGCTGAGCCAGGTGGGCTGTGGGGCGGGCGGGGGGCCACCCTCTGCCGGCCCTGCGCTCGGAGGGCAGGTGGGGCCCGGCCTCAACCCCCTGCAAGCCCCCCGGGGACGCAGAGCTGAGGCCCCTCGGGCAGAGGCCGGCGGCCGAGCCCACAGCCCAGGTAGCCCCGCACCCGAGCAGCTCGGGGGGCGTCGTTTCTGCTGGAACCTTCGCGAGACGGCCCCGGCAGCCCTTCAGCGGCCGCCCCCCTGGCGCACCTGCAGCCCTGTCCCCTGCCCCGTCTCCCACCGTCCGCTCACTCCTCTCGGCCCGGCTGCCCGCGAGGGGGGCTTCGCCCACCAGGGAGCGGGCACCGTCCCCCTGGGACTCAGCCCCGCCTCACCCCACTCCACCAGCGGAGCCGGCCGTGGGGACGGGCCCAGCGGATCGAGGGGGCCCTGCTGGCCTCCCATGGGGACCAAGGCCTTGGCATCCCCGTGACAGAGGAGGCGCACTGAGAGAGAAGGGCCAAAGGTCCCCCGATGAGAACAGTCGCCTCGCCTAGCACTGTCGCCCCGGGACTTTGTCCTCGCCCCACGGAGCACGCACGTGCTCCCTCGAGCCCCCACCACCCAGCGCTGCCCACCAGGCCCAGCGGGAGGGAACCTCAAGGGCAACAGGGGCCGAGGAGCAGCCTCAAGGGCGGCCTCGCGGGTGGGGGCGCCTCCCGGGGGCGCAGTCGGGTTACCTCGTTGGCGTTATTGGTGGCTTCTCAGGTGCTCAGGACGAACGTAAGGTGACACGGCCACCTCCGGCTGCTGAGCCCAAAGTCTCGGGGTTTGTGGCAGGGACACCTGTGAGTGACGCCCAGACACACCCGGGACACGGCGGGTCAGGCTGGGCGCCAGCCCAGGTCACAGAGCGGAGCGGGGCCCAGGGCCCAGGAGTCTGGGAGGGCGGGGCAGCCGGGGTGGGTCCGCCCGTGCTGACCGGCGGCTCCAGGCCGGGGCGCAGGCAGGGGTCACCGTCCAGGCCAGCCCCGGGGCAGGCCCTGCAGGAGCCCCACAAGTTGGAAGGGCCCCTGTGGACACCCGTGACCGGGGCCTCGGGCCGCGTCCAGCCACATGCACGCAGCCTCTCCGCCCTCCCTCCGTCTTCTCGGCCCCGACTGCATCCGCTCGGGCTGGGGAGAGGCCAGGGTGCCAGGGAGGCCGCAGGGGCCTCCCGGGTCAAGGCCTCGCAGCCGAGCCTGGCTGAGAGCAGGAGTGGACCGGCACCCACACGCGCCTCCCAGGGGGTGTGCACGTGACCTGCTGGTGACCCGGGATCAACCCGAGAGGGTCGCAGAGGCTGCGGTGCCTCTCGGCACGACCCCCCCCCCACCCACAGGTGCCCGAGGGCCCTGGGCAGGGGCCATGGAGCCGAGGGGAGAGGGCGGGTCCGTGTGGACACACTCCCTCCGGGCCTCCCCTCCCGGCACCCCCAAACGTGCCCGCCACCTCCCTCCCTCCCCCGCTCCCCCTAGCCCCCCGTAGCCACTGCTGCTGGGGCCTTTGGGGTTCCCCAAAGGCCGTCGCGGCCCCCAGGGTCCCTCGAGACCTGACCCCACCCTGGTCACCTCCCTTCGGGCTGGTCCCGGTTGCTCCCCCGTGGCCGAGGCCGTGCTGGCTGGGGAGGCACGTGCGCCTGGGTCCACACCCACGCGACCGGGCGCCGATTCCCCGGGGCCAGGGTCTGGCTGCACGTGTCATGCGGGCGCCCCGAGCCCCTCGGCCCCCTGCAGCGGGCTCCCTGGGAAGCCGGGCAGGAGGCCTCAACGGCCTGAGGAACCCGAGGAGAGACCGGGCGGCCAGTGTCCTTGGACGGGCGGGGGCTCCCACCTTCCCGGACGCTGTGGGAGCTGGCGGGGGCTCGCCCCGCAGCCAGCGGCCCCGGGAGGCCGCGTGCGTCTGGCCTGCTCTGCCCCGACGGCCGGGGGCGCCCGGGCTCCAGCGCCCGTGAAGGCCCCGATGCCACCGACGCCGCCCTTGTCTCCCAGGGGACCTGGACGTCGGGCTGCTGGACTTCCTCCTGTTCGGCAGCCTGATCGCCGCCGTGGACCCGGTGGCCGTGCTGGCCGTGTTCGAGGAGGTGCACGTCAACGAGGTGCTGTTCATCATCGTCTTCGGGGAGTCGCTGCTCAACGACGCCGTCACCGTGGTGAGGGCCCGGGGGCAGGCGCCCAGGGGTCGGGGCCGCCGCGGTGCGGGGGGCGGGCCCCGGGCGTGGCCAGCGCCCCGGGCAACATGCGACCGTCCGCTCACGGTCACAGCTCCGTGGTCGGGGACCCAGAGCCCAGTCGGCCCCCACGTTGCTGACTTTCTAGAGAATTAATAAGCAAACGAGAAAATCCCACCAGAACCGGGGCCGTGGGCAGCTGGTGCCGTCGCTGTGCCCGCGAAGGCCATGCTCCCCCAGGGAGGAGGCACCGGGGCTTGGTGGCCCGTGGGCGGGAGAGGCGGGGGCCCCCCTCAGGACAGGCTGTGAGGGGCTGTGGGCATCGAGGCCACCACTTAGGTTCTGAAACCCATCCCCACACTCGGCCGGGACTTCCAGAAAGCGACTGATGGCCGAGGGCGTGTCCCCGAGCCGGTCGGGCCGGGGGTACGTGCCCCACGCGGCAGCCCGCAGACACGGCGGGGCCCGACGTCCCCTCCTGGCTCCGGGTGTCTTGCAGAGCTGAGCCCGTCTGGGGGTCCGTGGCCGCCCCGAGCCCAGGCTGGGCAGGGCAGGGCCGGGGGAAGGCAGGCGGCCGGGCCGCTGCGTCTCCGGACACGTGGCCCGCCTGACCGGGGACTTCCCGCCCCCCGCGTGGGGCCCGCCCCGCACAGGGCCTCGGCACAGGTCTGGCTCCGGCACAGCACGGCCCCCGGGGCCCGGGGAGCACAGTCGGGGCGCGGACGCGCGTGTCTCCCGCAGACCCGTGGCCCGGCCCAGGTGGGGCGCAGCCTCGGAACGCACAGCCGTCCCCGCAGCCGCGCCTCGGGCGAGGCTTCCGGGCGTCTCATCTGTCCTGGCGGGATGAGGCTTAAATGTCAACAGGCAGAGACGCCAGAGGCGCCCGGGGAGTGACCCCACACCGGTGGGGGGTGGGGGGGCCACAGACCAGCGCAGGCGCCACGGCCCGCCCCGATCCGTCCTGGGAGGTGAAACCGGACGTGACCGCAGTGGGCTGGCTTTGTGGCCGCCCCGCGGCGGGTCTGTTCCTAAAGGTCTAGTTCCTTCCAGAATGTTCTGCCTCCCAGGTCCCACCCGCTCGCTCGTCCGTGGCCTCCTTCCCACTGATCGTCACTGCCCGGGGTGACGATTCTCCTGCCCGTACTTCTCAGGCTCCAGAACGGACGGCCGCCTGGGCCCGACACGGCGGGACGGGCCTGGGCCGGCCTCACGTCCGCTCCCTGTGTCCCCAGGTCCTGTACAACGTGTTTGAATCCTTCATCACGCTGGGCGGGGACAACGTGACCGGCGTGGACTGCGTGAAAGGCATAGGTGTGTGGCTGGCGGGTCCCGGCCTCGCGGGCCGGCCCAGCCTTCGCGCCAGGCAGCCCGGGGCCTGGGCCTGGGCACGAGCAGGCGCCTCCACGTCAGGGTCCCCGCCATGGCTCTGCCTGTCCCCGGAGAGATTCACGAACACGAGGTCGCCGGGTCCCAGCCCCCCGGGGAGGCAAAGGTCATTGCCCCGTCACGGCCACCAGATCAGCCCGGAGGGGGTGCGTCCTGGGTGTTCCCTGGGCAGGGCCGATGACAGCCTGGGCGCCCAGGGCCCTGGTCCTGGCTGCCGACCCACGCCCGAGGGCCAGGGCCAGGGCGCTCTCCCTGCGATGGGGTGGGGGCTGGGCGTCCGTGGGCTGCGCCCCTCCCCAGCTGTCCCCTAGGCCTCTCTCCCGAGAATGGGCTTCTTGTTTGCCGAGCGTGGGCCCCTCTGTGGGGGGTTTGCCGGGCAATAGCCTCAGGACAGGGGGAAGGCAGGCCCACGCCGCGGCCACAAAGGGCCATTCAGGCGGCCCAGCGTCCTGTCCTTGCCCCCGCAGTGTCCTTCTTCGTGGTGGGCCTGGGCGGCACGCTGGTGGGGGTCCTGTTCGCCTTCCTGCTGTCGCTGGTGACACGCTTCACCAAGCACGTGCACATCATCGAGCCCGGCTTCGTGTTCGTCATCTCCTACCTGTCCTACCTCACCTCCGAGATGCTGTCCCTGTCTTCCATCCTGGCGTAAGTGCCCCTGGCTGCAGGCCCCGGGCCGCCCCTCGAGGCCCCAGGGCCCTGCCGGGCGGGCACCGCGGGGAGGGGCGCCGCACTCTGCCTCCGGGCCCCGGGTGGTGGAGGCGCGGACGCCCCCCGCCTGGCGGCAGGGCAGTCAGGTGGGGTGAGGAACGTGACCTCCTCAGCTTTTTAAACAGGGAGTTGGCGTCCAGAGGGCCGGGCTTCCAGGCTCAGGCCCCCGCCTGCAGGCAGCCCCTCCTACAGCAGCGCCCCGCGCCCCTCGGAGCCGCCTTGGCGGGGCGGGGAGGGGGGGGCAGCAGCCGCGCTGCAGCGCAGGGCCAGGCCCCAGGGGCTCGGGAACAGATCGCGGTGCCGGCGGGGTCCGCCGGCTGTGCGCCCCGCTCAGGGCACTGATCCCCAGGAAGGGGCCCCGAGCTCACGGGGAGAAGGGCACAGGCCCTGGGGTGCCACCGGGGTCGCTGGACAGCCACACGGGCGCAGGCGCACGGCGGCCCGGGTCCTCACGAGTGGCCCGCCCCCAGCATCACCTTCTGCGGCATCTGCTGCCAGAAGTACGTGAAGGCCAACATCTCGGAGCAGTCCGCCACCACCGTGCGCTACACCATGAAGATGCTGGCCAGCAGCGCCGAGACCATCATCTTCATGTTCCTGGGCATCTCGGCCGTGGACCCGCTCATCTGGAGGTGGAACACGGCCTTCGTGCTGCTGACGCTGGTCTTCATCTCCGTGTACCGGGCCATCGGTGAGGGCGCGGGCGCGGGGCCGCTGGCGGAGGGTGGCCGTGGAAGCAGGGCTGGGGTGCGCGCCCCCAGCCCGGGGGAGGCAGGGCCAGGAGCCCCCGGGGACAGGGCCTGGCGTTCCGCGGTCCTGGCTCAGGGTCAGGCTGCTCCCAGGGGCAGCACGGGCCCAGGGGAGCCTGTGTGGTTTCCCACTCACTCCGCACGGGGCAGAGTGACCCCCCGGGGCAGGGCCGTCACTGAGGAAGTGGCCATGGCACGTGTGAAGCAGGACCCCAGCTGCCTGCCCTGCACTGCTCAGCTGGTGTGCGGGGCCTTGGGACCTGATGGGGCACAGTGGGTGCCAGGGGTGGGGGTGGGCAGGGCCGCCCGGTCCCAGCTATGGGACTGACCGCCCGCCGGGCCTGCAGGCGTCGTCCTGCAAACCTGGGTCCTGAACCGGTACCGCATGGTGCAGCTGGAGGTCATCGACCAGGTGGTCATGTCCTACGGCGGCCTGCGCGGGGCTGTGGCCTTCGCGCTGGTCGTCCTCCTGGATGAGGAGAAGGTCAAGGAGAAGAACCTCTTCGTCAGCACCACCATCATCGTCATCTACTTCACTGTCATCTTCCAGGTAGGTCAGCGCCGGCCCCGCCGCCCCCGCCGCGCCCACGGGCCTCGGGCCCTGCCCACGGCCCCTCGCCGGCCCTGCCCCCACCAGCCTTCCGGGGCGCGGGCCCAGCCGCGCGTTCCAACTTTAGTAACTAGGACCGCTTTGTAGGTTTCCACGTGGCCCCTCAGGGGACGCCGCTCGGCTCGGCCTAAAAATCTCCCCCCTCAGCCATCGCCGGGCGACGCAGCCCAGTTGACGTCTCGCCCCCCCACTCGGCCTGGCCGCGGGCTCATCTGCGGCGTCACTGGCTGGCACCAGTGGGGGGGGCGCGGCCCACAGGGCGGCGCGGATGCGGGCGCCTCTGCGAGGGTCGCCGGGCACTGGAGACGGCCGCCCGCTTCACCCCATGGGCGTGGGGCTGGGTCTGCCGTGGAGCACACACTGGGGCCCAGTGGGCAGGAGAGGGGTGCGGTGGGGCCGGCCCCGGCGCTCAGGGTCAGTGCGCCTTGTCTCCCAGGGCCTGACCATCAAGCCCCTGGTGCAGTGGCTGAAGGTGAAGAAGAGCGAGCACCACGAGCCCAAGCTCAATGAGAAGCTGCACGGCAGGGTAGGGGGCGGGGGCATGAGGGGGAGGGGAGGGGGCGGGGAAGGCCTCCGGTGGCCAACCCCCCGCCTGTCCTCCAAAGGCTTTCGACCACATCCTCTCGGCCATCGAGGACATATCAGGGCAAATCGGACACAATTACCTCAGGGACAAGTAAGTGACTGCAGAATCGGGGCGCGGCGAAGCCTCTGCCTCGGCACCGGCCCCTGCCCCCCTCACCACAGGCGCGAGGGCGCTGGATCCCACTGTCACGCGGACCCCACAGAACCCGAACTTCAGAACAGTAGAGGAGCCAGAATGTCCCGTCCCCCCCACTTCGAGGTCCAGCTCACAGTGCAAGTCCCTCTTCCAGTGTGGCCCGGCCACCTCCCCTCCTGACCGAATAAGCGGTCACTGTCCTCGCTGTGGCTGGAGAGCCTCCCGCGGGGCGGCCGGTTCTCTGTGAGTGTGGCCTGAGTGTGGCGCGGAGTGTGGCACGCAGCCCTGCTCGGGCCTGGCCCACCGGGCGAGCGCCAAAGTCCTCTCAATGTCGAATTAGATGAGGACACGGAGCCGCGGTTTCCCGCACACTCTGATGGCGACAGTGCCCCGCCCCCCGGCCGCGGAGTGGGCACGGGGAGGGAGCAGGGGTCTCCCGTGTCGTGTCCCCCCGCACTGCCGTCCTGGGGGACCCGGGTGGTGGGGACACCGGCCCCGCCCCACACCCGGCACCGACACTGTGACTCGACCCCCAGGTGGTCCAACTTCGACAGGAAATTCCTCAGCAAGATCCTCATGAGACGGTCGGCCCAGAAGTCACGCGACCGCATCCTTAACGTGTTCCACGAGCTGAACCTGAAGGACGCCATCAGCTACGTGGCCGAGGTCCGGGGACGGGCCGAGCTGCGCGTGGGCGGGCTGCCGGGTGTGGGGCTCAGGGTGCCGACAGCCGCCGGGGTCTGCCGGCCCCCAAGGCCACCGGCGGGTGGCACCTTCCTGCTCCTGAGTCTCGGGTTCCCCGACACCTCGAAAACAGGCTGTCACAGCTCCCTGTCACTCCCAGGGAACAGGCAGGGACCCTGCCCCACGACTGCTGGGGCTCTGACCGGCTCTGCGCGCTTTCACGTGGCTCGGTCCGATGTCAGGCCCGGGGTTCCCTCCTCGGAATGACGGCAGCTGGCTGGACCCCTGGGGTCCCAACCCCATGGGGTTTGCCGCGCCTTCCCGGCAGCCCCCACGGTGCCCGCTGCGCCTCCGTGTCCTCCAGCGAGGCCCTGGTGCCGGCCGCTGGAATCGCGGGCCCCGGCGCCCCGGGGTTCGGCCCGGCGCCGGGTCCTGGCTGACGCGGGCCGTCGCCTGCAGGGAGAGCGCCGCGGGTCCCTGGCCTTCATCCGCTCGCCCAGCACGGAGAACATGGTCAACGTGGACTTCAGCACGCCGCGCTCCTCCACGGTGGACGCGTCCGTGTCCTACCTGCTGTAGGTGCCCTGGGCCCCGGGCGGGTCCACCGCGGGCGGGTCTTCTGGCCCCTCCTGGGCACAGCCCCTGGACGGCACCAGCAGCGTGTGGGGCAGTGGGGGTCGGCAGGGCGTGGGGACGGGGGCCGCTCGGGCTCGTGGGCGCGTGTCCGGGGCCGGCCTGGGCGGGCCGAGCGCCCGCCACCCCGCCGGATGGCCCGCCGGACAGCCCGCCCCGCCGTGCCCGCAGGAGGGAGAACGCCAGCGCCGTGTGCCTGGACATGCAGGCGGTGCAGCAGCGGCGGCGCAGCGTCCGCGACACGGAGGACACGGTCACGCACCACACGCTGCAGCAGTACCTGTACAAGCCGCGCCAGGAGGTGGGCGCCGCGGCCGGGCCGGGCCGGGGCGGGGCGGGGGGGCAGGGCCAGGGGCCCGCGCGTCACCCAGCCCGGCGGCGCCCGTCCCCCGCAGTACAAGCACCTGTACAGCCGCCACGAGCTGACGCCCGAGGACGACGAGCGCCAGGACAAGGAGATCTTCCGCCGGACCATGCGCAAGCGCCTGGAGTCCTTCAAGTCGGCCAAGCTGGGCGTGGGCGCCAGCAAGAAGGCGGCCAAGCTGCACAAGCGCGAGCGCGCCCAGAAGCGGGTGAGCGGGCGGGGCCCCGGGGACGGGCCGGGCCCCAGGGACCGCCAGGCCCCGCGCCCCCGTAAGCCGCTCCTTCCGTCCCCCAGAGGAACAGCAGCGTCCCCAACGGGAAGCTGCCCACGGAGAACCTGATGCGCGACTTCACCATCGCCGAGAAAGGTGCGCGAGGGGCCGGGCGGCGGCGAGGACAGCCCTCAGGGGGCACTGGGATCCTGTCAAGGGCACTGGACCCCGGTCACCCTCGTCCCAGCCCGTGTCCCTTGTGCCGCCCCTCTTTCGCCACCAGATTTGGAACTTTCCGACCCGGAGGAGAACCCCTACCACGACGTGGAGGAGATGAGTGGGGGGATCGACTTCCTGGCCAACGTCACCAGGGACACAGCAACAGACTCCCCCTCAGGTGAGGGCACAGGGACAGGAAGCGAGCTCAGTCCTCCGACGTGGACCTGGGGGGATAGGGCTGTGCGCCTGCACGTGGCAGGCTGGGGTCTCTGCTCTGAGGAGGGAGCTGTCACCCGTCCTGCTCACGCCACGGTTGGGAGAGCATGGGGGATGGCCAGGGGCACGTGGCCTTGACCTTCCAGGTGACCTCCGGTTGCTGGCCGCAGGACGTGCTGGGGTCTGAGGCCCGGGCAGCACCCTCCCCCTTGCTGTTCGGGCCGTGCGGGGGGAGCTGACCAGCCACCGACCTTTCTCCTAGGCATTGACAACCCCGTGTTCTCCCCTGACGAGGACCTGAGCATCCTGTCCAGGGTGCCGCCCTGGCTGTCTCCCGGGGAGACGGTGGTGCCCTCCCAGAGGGCCCGCGTGCAGATCCCCCACTCCCCTGGCAACTTCCGTCGTCTGGCTCCCTTCCGCCTCAGCAACAAGTCGGTGGACTCCGTCCTGCAGGCCGAAGGCCCCCAGGAGCAGCCCCACAGCTCCCCGTCCGAGGCCACGCACATGTAACCGGCCCCCGCCGTCCGGAGCCCCGACTCCCGCTCTCTCCCCAGCTCCTCTCCTGGACCCGAGCTCGCGCGGGCTCTCTCCCGCAGGCTCTCCCGCAGCTGCCCCCCTCTCAGCCTGTCCTCAGCCTCTGTCTCTGCTGCGCGTCCTGGGAGACCTGACTCTGCTTCTGCAGCGGGGCTGTGGGGACCCAGGGCTGTGTCAGGACTTGGCCGTTCAGCTTCTTGGTTAGAATTCCCTCTTAGATCGGCAGCCTGACCACTGACCCCCACCGCTCTGCAGCAGCGTTTGGTCCCTGTGGCCAGCCGTGAGTCCGCGTCACGCGCTCACAGGGGACCGGGCACTGGCCTGGCGGGGTGCTACGTGGAGAGGGGACGTCTGCCTTTCTCCCTGAAGGCCCCAGGGCCCTAGGAAACACGCATGTGACAAGTGCGTCCAGGAGGGAAGCAGTGGGTCCCTTTTCCCTTGCAGAGAGGAGAGGCGGGAAAGGGTGTGCACTGGGGTCCCTGAGGGCCGGGAGGGGGAGGGGCGGCCACATGGCACCCGGCCGACCAGCCTCCTTGCTGTAGGCCCTGTGCTGGGGTGCGCTCCGGGATCAAAAGAGGGGAGAAGGCGAGGCGAGGGTGGCGGGCGAGGGGCCAGGCCGCCTTCTCTTGCCGGTCCCATGCGGTGTTGCCCCCACTTCGCATTCGCAGGGAAGTTCAGCCCCTTGGGGCAGGGCTTTGGGCTCATGTCACTCGTTGCTTGAGCGGTGGGCGCGTGGGTCGGAGCAGAAAGCAGGGCGGGTCCGGCTTTCACTTTGTTTCACCCCGAGCGGGAACAGCTGTCTCTCTCTCCTCTCCCTGGACACCTGGACGGGGTGATGATCGCCCCGCGGGGCTCAGCCATGCTGGCCCGGCCGCGCAGCGGCTGCTTCGCCCGCCGCGGGGCTTTCCCCCAGGCGCGTGGGCCTGGAGGGGGCGCCCGGGGAGCGGCTGGGCGCCCGGCGGACCCGGCTGAGAGCGCGCAGGCGGGACCCGGGGGCTCCTGCCCCCTCCTGGGCCCCCCCTCAGGGCAGGCGCCGCACCGGGACGGCAGGGTCTCCTGTCCCAGGGACCCCGTCCCCGGGGACCCTGGTGGCCACACAGCCGGGGCCGGGGCGCCTCACTCCGGCTCCCCCCGCAGGTGACCCGGGCTGCGAGGCGCCGCTGACCCGACGCCCGGCTCCGCGGAGGCCCCGCCCCCGGCCCCGCCCCCCCGAGGCTCCAGGCAACCCCGACAGCGCGGCAGGGGCGGGGCCTGACCCGGGGGCGGGGCCTGCGCCGGGGAGGGCGGGGCCTGCGCCGCCGCCGCCCGCCCCGGCTGTGGCCCGCCCCGGGGTCCCATGTCCCCCTGACCGGGGCCGGGCCGCCCCCGCCGCGGCTCCCGCACGTGTGGCCTGAGCCCCCGGGCCCCTGGGAGGCCCCTGTCCCGCCGTCTTGGGGCACAGGGAGCCAGGGCAGGGGCCGCCGAATCGGCCCTCGCCGGCCCCGCCTGTCTCCCACGCGGGGCTTCGCGCGAGGGCGAGGCAACCCGGGACTGGGGGCGCCGCGCACTTCAGGACACGCCGGGAAGTTTTCCTGGAGAAGCCAGGCGGGGCCCTGCCCGGGGAAGGAGCCGGCCAGGCCGCGCTGCCGACCCCCCGCCTCGCAGGCCGGAGCACAGCGGCCGGCGTGCGACGCCCCGCCGAGGCCCATCCACGCTGCCCAACTCGCGGGTGAGAAAGCGGGTGCCAGCAAAAGGGACAGTCGCTGAGGCAGCTGCCCGAAGCAGAGGGCTCGTCACCCGAGGACAGCGGCTGCCTCTCCGGAGTCGGAGCTCGGCCGTCGCACCCAGAGGCGGGCGGCTGGTGTTCGGCGGCCGTTCCCCACACCTCGCAACCATTTCAGTCGTCTCTGCACAATGTCATCTGCCCGTCGGTGGTCTGTAGGGAGGCAGCTCGTCGGTCCCCAGGGCGGCACGCAGCCGTCTGCTTCTCCAGCCGCCTTAGCCACTCACCCGGACGCGGGGCCTGATCCGATTGCTGTCTGCAGGCCCGGAGGCCGAGCCGGGCAGAGCCGCTGCCGGCCACCCGCCTGGCCACACTCAGCTGCCACGTGGTGAATCCATCGGACAGATGTCTCCTGGACGAGGCCGTTCCTGCGGCGGCCGGGCGGACTCTGTGTGAACGGCACAGAGCAAGCACAGCCATAACGGAACCGAAGTCCAGCATGAAACCTCAGAACCCCAGAGCCACGTTTCAGTGCTCGCGAGAACTCGGTCTGTCGACAGTTACAAACCCTGGTACTGTGGCTGCGTTCACACACGAGAACCCTCGCCGTTCTCGTCGTCGTAAGGCGGAACGTAAACCAAGTCCTGTGAATGTGTTTCCTTGGGAGAACTGTGGTGAATTTTTATGAGGGAAGAACGCTTATTTATTTAATACTGAACTTCGGCCTACTCCGGTAGACCGCAGAGCACACAAATTTAGGAGTTGCTGTTTCTCACTAGTGTCTTCTTGAAAATAATTCTGTCACAGTGCTCACATGCTGTGCACTATTGATCTTCTACTGTGAAAGACTTACAAGATTTTGTTGGAATTGAAATTGAACTGATTTGAGTGGAGAAAGTTGTGCATTTAATTTTGTGATCTTAATCAAACTTTGTGTAACCCGAATCACAATTGATGTGCCTTAAAGTTCCCCCAATGTGCTTGCTGTTGGTAGTGCCTGGGCAGGGGGCCCGTCACGGACCCCGCCACGGTTGCCTGGTCAAGTCTATTAAAAATGTTTCAAGGCGTTTTTTGGTGCAAACTTTGTTGATCAAAGGGAAATCTTAACAAGGAAAAAGTGAGGAGCAGTTTCCTGAAGGCAGATGTTGCTTTGGTGCTGAGATTACACTGAAGCGTGCGTGTGTGTGTGTCTGAGAGAGAGAGAGAGAGAGAGAGAGAGAGAGAGAGAGAGAGAGAGAAACACATGGTAAAAGAGAGAGGTGGCCTTTTTGGCCAGTGCGAGGTCACTGGACACACAGCTGCACAGCTATGGGCAGAACCAAGGTCTTGGCACTTGGTCCCTCCCTGGCAGAGACCGACGGACACCTACCACTCACTCAGTCCTGTCACTGCACAGAGGACAGGGCCCAGGAAGGGTGGGCCAATGCCCACTCAGCCTGAGTGGGAGGAGAAGCACCGAAGCATCCAGGTGGTGGGCCTGGGGCCGAAACAAGAGCTGGGTGGGCACAACGAGGGACGAAGCCTAGGTGGACGAGGTCTCTGCAGGGTCATGACGAAGCTGCTCAGGGAGGCGGAGATGGAGCCGTTTCTGCCTCTAAATGTCCCAGTGGATCCTGCCCTCTGGGTGGATCTGCCCCTTCCCGGGGTGGAGCCACACAGCGTGTCCAGGGAATCATCTCCAGCAGGTCATTCCTGAAAATCTGGTGTTGCACCTTTTACTTTAATAAAATGCTGAATGTTTATCATCACAAAGGAAGCGGCGCCTGGAAGTTGAGCGCGTAGACACCCTTTCCGAGGAGTCGGCCCCGCCACTTCGGCTGAGTTTCCTGGGGCTGCCACCTCCTGGGCTGCCGCAGGAAGCGCCACGAACCGCTGGCTTAAAAGGACAGACCTTCGTGGCTGGAAGTCAGAGATCCCAGATCCCAGTGTGGGCTGGGCCCTGCCCCTCGGCACCCTGCGGGCTCCTCCCAGCTCTTCACTCCCCCCCCCCCCCGCACCATCTCCTCTCGTAGGGTCACGTGACCATGTAAGACCACGGTCATGGGGGACGAGGGCCGCCTCCTCTCCCAGGTCGGCTGCAGAGACCCGTTTACCCGCCTCTCCGCGCTGTGTTCCGTGTCTGTGCACCAGTGGCTGCTGCCTGGCGGCTGAGGAGCAGTGGGCCACAGGGACGCCGGGGGGCGGGGCCGTAGGGTGCCGAGCAACAACCCCGGTAAAAGCTCACACAGCAGCTCTCGCTCCACAGCGCTTTTATTGAGCAGCAGCCGCACAAGCGCTGACACACGCGAGGCATAGGCGCTGGGCCTGCTCACCACATTGTCCTTGACTCGGCGAGGGCCCAGGACCTGCCACCAGAGCGCGTGGCCTCCAGGGTCACGCGTTGCTAAGGGTGGGGCAGACTCGGGCTGGAACAGGCTACTTGAGGAGCTTGGTCACGGTCATGCTGGGGACCACAATCTCCCTGAAGATGGGCACGTAGTTCGGACTTGCCTGCGTGGGGCCCTGCTCCAGCGTCTCGATGATGGTCTGCTTCATGTCCCGGCTGGCGTCCCCTCGCATGGCCAGCAGCGCACCGATGTGCTCGTCCCTGGGAGGGGAGATGGCAGGGGGCGTGGGGTGCACCGCAGCCACTGCCACCCCAGGAACCGACTTGCGCCCCCTTCCCAGTCTGAGAACGGATCAACGGCGCAGGTAGAAGGCCCCCCCACCCCGAGTCACAGCAGAGGGACAGACGCCTGAGCTTCCCCATCGCTGTGGCGGGTCTGGCCCATGGTCAAGTCCGCACGGGCAGCATCCCTCAGCCTCCGCAGCCACTGCGCACGACCTCTGCAGCCAGGCCGACCCACAGCACGAAGAGGGGACACCAGCTGAGGGGGCAGGGGACCCGGGCCCCATCCCGCACACAGGCTGGAGGGCATCCTGGCTGAGCGTGGCACACCGCCCCCGCTGAGCCCGGGGTGCGTGACCCAGGCAGGGCTGCAGGCGCAGGGGACACGGCGCATCCGCTGTCACGCACAGAAGCCCCCTGCTCGCGGCTGCTGTCGGCACAGCTCGTCCTTGAAGGTGCCAGACCCGCCACAGAGTCACCATCGCGCCTGATGCCCAGGACCCCAGAAGACCATGCTGCTCTGCCCCTACCTGATGTCCGGGTACTTGCTGACCAGAGTCGAGACCTCCAGGTACAGCAGAGACGGGTCCGTCAGCTTTATCACCTCTGCGACGGCCGTGATCGTGTCACAATACCCGTCCGCCTCTTCGCCGAGCCCCTGGAAGGGAGCAAGCGGGCAGTCAGCGGCACCAGCACCCGCAGGCTGGACCCGTCCCCCTCCCTGGCCAGCCCGGCACGCTCCCGCCCCGCGTAAGCACCCAGGGATCCCCCCGGCACAGACGCAGTGGCCCCACGCCTCCCGTGAGAGGGGCGCGTGAGCGCCACGTCACGGAGCCCAAGTCTGGCCACGGGCTGCCACCGGAGTTCTGGAGCAGCTGCCCCGAGGACACGCCCCCGGCCACCGGCGGGCAGACCCACGAGGGCGGGACCAGCGGTCACCCAGGCGGAACGCGGGCCCGCGCACTCACGGCCGCCAGCTTCCGGAACAGGAAGCGGAGCTGCTCGGCCTCCCGGGCCATCCGCTCGGCGCCCTCCTTGCGCTCGTCGGGGCTCCGGAAGGAGATGCGCTTGGCCAGCACGGCCCGCAGGTACTCCACCACCATGCGCCGGTGCGCCTCGGCCGTCAGCCTCTGCGGGGACGCGCAGTCGGCCTGAGCGCTGGGGCGGGGGGCTCAGCGCGACGACAAAGTCATGCGGACATGCGGCGGCAGGGCAGGAGCTGCGTGCGGTGGGGGACGCGCCGGAACCGACACCAGGAAAGGAACGGAGCGGAGCCCCCGAACGGGACGCCTGCCGCGCCCACGCGCCGTGCCCCGCCAGCAGCAGACGTTGCTGCCAGGTGGGATGGCGCCGCGCCGGCTCCGCCGTCTGGAGACCCCGTCCCAGGGGCTCACGCCCTCCACCCTCCCTGCGGTGACTCGGGCCCGCCACTCCCCACGCTGTCCCCTCCCGCGCGTGAAGCACACGCCGCCCGTGTCCACAGGAGGCTGTTTAACTGCCAGCCTGCGGAGACGGTGACCGAGCTTCAGAGGAAAGAGGAACCGAGTCCACGCATCTGGGGACCTGCCAGAGGCCACACTCCCCACCACGTGAGCACAAAGGGAGATGGCACCGGCAACCCCGCGACACGGAAATAAAGCTGCGAGGACCTGACGGCCACCGTCGCGGCCCAGACTAACTGCGTCGACTTGAGGAGCCCCAGGGGCCCCAAGCAGGAAGACGCCTAAGCCCTAGGTGAGGACGTGGTGGCGCCGCACACTGGGCATGGAGGAGACTGACAGCGAGTGACACGGGGGCTCCCTGTCCTCACGGGGCCTGTGCGGAGGAGGGCGGCCAGCAGCCCGCGGACGCCCTGGCGGGGGTCTGGAGGGGGGACCGCCCTTCTCGGGTCCTCACAAGGCCACGGCACTGCCCCTCACCGGGGAGTCAGGAGGTCAGCTGAAGGGGCTCCGTCCTCACCCAGAAGCCCCGTGCCCCTGCCTCCAGCCCATCTTCAGACACGGACGTCGGCCCGCGTCGGGTTAACGACCCCTCCTGCGAACCTGTACTCACGGACCTGATTGGACACAAGGCCCCACGAGGGCTCCAGCACTCAGGGGAGCTCACAGCACGTGACTGCGCCCCTTGCTCTTACCTTTTTATACGGCTTTTTGATTTTGGCAAAATCATTGAAATAGTCTTCCACGGTGACACAGATGATGTCCACAGCGTTCGATCCCGACAGCCACTTTTTTGTCATCAGCTCACTGAGATGTTGCTGAAAAGCACAGACCACAGGAAGCATCGCCTCGACGCTGTCCCCAAGTCGCACGCATCGCGAGGGAGGCACTGCACGTCTGACAGACGCGCCGCTGCGACGGCAGCTCGTGCTGCCACCCCTGCTCCGGCGCACGAGCCCTGGCGCGTGCCCACTGCGTGCAACCGACCTGCAGTGAGAGCGTGCGTTTTCACACAGGTGCTCTGTTCACCCACCCTGACGGACGCGTACACGTTTTCGCATTCGACGCTCACAGGAAGGCCGTGGTGGACCTGGCCTTTTCTGTGAACGGAATTCCTAAAAGAGCAACGACTCAGGGCATCCAAGTAGAGCCTCGGTGCCCGGCCCCACGCTGCTGCTGTCCAACCGGCACTTCCGCGAAGACCGGGACGACCGAGCGCTTCGTCTCACACTGAGGACACCTGCAACCCCTTTTCTGAGAGAGGGCCGTCTGCGTCCCTTGCTTTCCTACACCGTCTCTCTCTGGCCTTTGAAAAAAATTCAAACGCACACGTTTCTCTTGTGCTCTGAGCCGCACCGTGCAGTGACCGCACGCGCCACCTGGGAGCTCCTTTCCAGGGGGCCCGAGACGAGTGCGCTTTCGTTTCCTAAGTCTGGCCCGCGCCCCTGAAGGGAGCCGCCGGGCCGCGCGTGCACGCCTGCTCCGCGCCACTGCACGCTGCCGGGCCCACGCCCGCGGTCCGGCCCGGCATCCCGGCTCTGCTGGCGACGCGACCACCTCTCGGCCCACTGACACGGGCGCGGTCGTGTGGCGGAGGGACCCACCCCATCCCACCCCGCGCCCCGCACAGCGCCCCGCGCGGGCCCCGGCCCCACCTCCAGGTCCAGGAAGACCTCCTCCAGCAGGCTGCGGCAGCCCTCGTCGGCGATGGCGTCCAGGACACCGTCCATGCTCGGCGGGCTCCCGGCCACGCCGTCGTCCCCCGCGCTCCGCAGATACTTCCGCTTCAGGCTGACGATGGATTCCCTGCGAGGGAACAGCCGGGGCTCAGGGAAGCGGCCGAGGGGCTCCGCACGCCCGTGCCCCGCCGCGACCTGAAGGCCACGTACTTGAAGGTCTGGCAGTTGTTGATGATGGCGACCATGTACTGCACGTAGCAGTGGGGGCGCTGCCGGTCCCTCAGGTGCTCCTCTTTGTACAGCTGGGCTTCGTCTTTGTACCTGAGGACACGGCCACAGAACAGTCGCCAGGGGCCAGGAGGCGCTCCGAACGCCACGGGACACCACAGCTAGCAGGTGAGTGTCTCGTGGCTAACACGCGGCCGGACTCGACTGAAAATCAGCTTCCGGAAGCTCCGCGCAGGTAGAGGAGCAGAGGGTGCTCGCCTCCAACGGACCGCTGCAACCTCACTTCGCGTCGTGCTTTGAACCCGTGCGGCGTCTGACCGCACGAGCACGCCGAGGCGCTTGCTCGGGAGCAGCTGCGGGAGCAGTGGCGTCATCCGACACAGCGTGCCGAGACACCCAGACAGCGGTGCAGGGAACCTGGCACGTCACACAGAACGTCGGGCTCTGAGACGCTCCCTGAAGCGATCAAAGTGAGAACCAATCGGGCCCCTCAGACGGCACGAAAAGGAACGGGACGGCCACAGGCTGTATTCAACGCGCGTGGGACTGCGGCAGCACGTGGCCCGCAGGTCTGAGGAAAGGAGCACGCCGTCCCGACCCGCGCGCCCCGCGTCGCTGTAGAGACCTGTGCAGCCCGTGCTCACGGCAGCAGTTCACAGCAGCCGCGACACGGAGCGACCCAGACGACTGGGCAAAGAAGTCACGGTTCACACACACGACGAGATCCTACTCGTCCGTTAAAAAAACGCAGTCCCGCCACTCACGACGGCGCGGGCGGAGCTGGAGGGGACTACGCTGAGCGCAACAGGTCAGACAGAAAGGGAAACCTCGTAAGGTTTCACTTACGTGCGGAACAAAGAGAACTAATCCAGTCAGACTCACAAACGGGGACAGTCTGGTGACAGACGGGGGGCTGGGGGCTGGGAGAACGCAGTGGCGGGTCAAAGAAGTACAAACTAGTAGCTGACGAATGGTCACGGGGATGGGGAGCCCGACACAGGGAACGCGGTCAGCAGGAGCGTGGTGGCCAGGCGGAGGGCCAGAGGCGAGAGCGCGGTCGGGGGGATCGTTTCATAAACTATGCAAAGGTCTAACCGACGTACTGGACGCCTGAAACTAAAACAACAACGAACCTGCACCGAGAATCCGCAATTAAAGGGCAACACTTCGGCGCTCGTTCCACCTTTCCGTCCGAAGTGCGGGCCAGGTAACCGACAGGTGCCCAGGTGAGGAAAACTTCTCTTTACAGAAAAACCCTCATCCCTTTCACAGGACGACTAACCCAGGCCACGACCCTAGACGGAGGGCTGGCGGGCACTGTGAGTGAGGGGCCTGACTGCTGCACAAGCCCCCAGCGCAGGGCAGAGGGTGCTGCCGTGGGGACCCCACACCCCACTGAGGCCAGGTTCTTGCCAAACGGCGGCAAATACAGGGGACCCATATGTGGTTTGGGGCAGATGGCACTCTGAGACCTGGCTGGAGAATGCTCGTCACCCCACAGGATGACCGCTGCAACGGGAGCTGCCGCTGCCGGGGACTCAGGTGACAAGGAGGACAAGTGCCTGAGGAGCCGCTCCCGCCGCACCGCAGGGCTGCCGGGGAGCCACTGTGACCCACCAGAGGACACGGCGACCAGGTCTGCGCTTTGAACAGAAGACGGTGGTGGCGGCTCCCGCTCCCGCTCTTTTTGGTCAGGCACATCAGGGTCAACACATTTTTGCTTTTAATTTTCAGAAAAACAGACTTTCTAAATCAGTACAGGGGCAAACACACGTACCTACTTAAGAAGGAATTCATTTGCTGAAGACACAAAACGAGCACTTTCGTTTTCAAATCTTCACTTATCTGAGCAGCAACCTGGAGATTCTGCTCGAACATCTAGAAATCGAAGAATGTGTGAACTGACCGACTCCCCAGAGCACGGTTCCCGTCATTCAAAGCCCCCGCCAACTGGTTGTTAGGGCGACCCAAATTCAGAGAAAAGAAACGAAAGCGCCTAAGGGATAAAGTCAGCTAAGCAACATCCTCAGCAGGTGACATCGTGCGACTTGTTCCCACGGGCAGGGAGACTGGCGGGGGCTGCGCCGTGATCTGTGACGGGGTTTCTTAAGAAGGCTCAGGACCACGCTGGCGCTGAGGAGAAGGGCCGGCAGGCGGACCTCGCCCCGGGTCCCTGTTGAAGCTGGGCCGTCGTGACGTCCGTTTCCAAAGGAAAAGACGGGGTGAGGACCCGCCTATGGCTAACCAATGGTGTCACCCAGGGAAAAGCCAGCAGCGCTCAGCGCTGCCAGCCAGAGTGCCAGACAAGTGCCACACGAAAAGTCCAACAGGACTCAGCCCTCCTCCTGTCAAAGGGAGAAAAGACCCAGGGCCGGGGGAGAAGGAGGATACGGGGGGCCGGGCCTCAGGAGCGAATCAACCGTGAGACGCGCGATCGCCATCGAAACCTGGAGGAGTCTTCCTCAAACCCAGCGGGTTGGACTCCGCTCGGTGGCACTGACGACAAACACGCGTCTCGGCCGTTCAGCAGGAAACTTCAAACAAGTCAGCTCAAGCGAGAGCATCACTCGATAGCAATGATTTAGGTCACGGTTCGAATTCAAAACAACTAGGAAAACGAGAGTGACGCCGGGCAAAACGACAGGGCAGGCGTGACCCTCCGCGGGAGCGGTGCCGGGCGCGGAGCAGGCGGCCCCGTCTTCACCCCGAACCGAGGCGCCTGCGCGTCTGTACACAGCGCAGACCCGACCGCCGAGCCCCGACGTGAGCAGGGGAGCCGTGTGGGGTACCTGGAAGACGATGGCTGGGAGCGTCGTCTGGTAGTACCCGTCCTGGTCGGCTTCCGGCTCCGTCTCTTTCACCCAGTCCTTCCTGTCCGTTTCTAGAGCCTTCCGCAGCCAGGCGATGATGTTTGACTGAAGAGTTTAGCACCAGAGGAAGGAGAGAGCGTCCAGGCCCCCCTGAGCTAAGGGTGCAGCCACAGAAGTCAAGCACAGCACCCGGGGGGTTCCTTCCGAGGGCCCCAGTGGCCTTCCGAGGTGCCCCCGCTGGCCTCCACCGACTGAAGCTTCTCGGGGACAGGCCGGTCGGTTGGGGGTGCACAGAAGACCCGCCTCTGGAGGCCAGGCACCGGTGCCATCCTCACGGGCAGAGGCGTGGGCCCACGCGTGGGCCTCCGCAGCGTGGTGACAGCGCAGTCTAGCGCCAGGCGCACTGGCCCAGGAAGCAGACCCTGCCCTCCTCACGCTCTGGGACGGCCTGGGGTCACCAGGCAGCACTCGGGGCCCTAAATGCCACCCTCCCACTGCCGGGCTGGAAGGCGCCACTGCACCTCGGCAGGACGTCTGGGGTCTCGCTGGCCACCAGGCACAGGACAGGCTCGCGCCTCCAGCCGGAGACGAGGCCACGCACACTTCAGGACCTGATTCCCAGACACAGAGTCCGTGCACCCGCGGGAGGCCGGGGTCCGGGCAGGGGCTCCCCCGCTTCTGCGCTGGCACTGGCCTCTGCCCGCCTGGCACTGGCCACAGTGCCTGTGCCCGGGGCCCGCACCGTCCTACTCACGGTGAGAGTCGACATGTACGTGTCCAGCAGCTCAGAGACCACGTGCGGGGACAGCAAAGGCTCCAGGGCGCTGACGTCCACTTCTGGGGCCAGCTCCACGTTCCCCATCATCTCTGCGCTGTGCCGCCGACCAGGAGAAAGGCCAGCAGCCAGGAAGAGACAGAAATTCTCGAGTGAGTGCCGCCACTTCTCCGCACACGTGAACACCCAAGCCCCCTCGAGCCTGCCCCCGGGAGGTCGTCAGAAGAGTCTCCGAGAGGGCGACTGGGGGTGGGGGTGGCCCGTGCAGAACAGACGTGGCACGTCCGAACAGGAGAATGAGCTCTAGAGCAGAGGCACGTGACGTCCAGGCACAGCGTCACTGCGCCCCGTCTACCGTGCTCACGGAGCCGGGGTGTGGGCCACGTGTCAGGGAAAGTCTTCCTAAACACCTGCTGAGACCTGAGCGTGCAGGTGGTTAGTCTCCGGCTCAAGTGCTCGGGAAATCCACGCGCCTGAGTCACACTCCCTACGTATGCCCTTCAGTGACCCCGGCCCCGTCTACAAGGAGTCCGAGGTCCCGCACACTGAGAAAGCACCTCGCAGAAGTCTGCAAACGCGCAAGGGCTGTTCACTGAACTCGGGTCGCCTTCACCCAAGAACCTTCCCAGCACGCCGGTGCCTGTGGTGTGAAAGGTCAGCTTTCCCAGGAGAACGTCCTACACGACAGAGTGGGACAGCCCGCAGGAAGCTGTCCGAGAGTCCCCAAGGACAGAACTCGGCTTGCAGTGCAGCAAGTGACAACAAAGCCAGCACACAAGACTGGGCACGTCGCACAAGCGCATGGCCATGGTCGTGCAGCACGGGCGAGCCCCGGGGCCCCGACTTGAAGTCTGCCCCCTGCTGGCGGGCCATGGGAGCTGGGCATGGTACTCCCTGTGCCTCGGTTTCCTCACATACAAAACGAAGACGATCAAAATGGTGCCCTCCTCGCGGTTGACAGGTGCAGGCCCAGGTGCAGGGAGTGACCACTGGACCAGGTGACCGCAGCAGCTGCACGAGGGCAGCACACAGGAGCGTCCTTAAGAGAACAGCCCCCCCGTGACGTTGTGCTGAAACATCCATTCTCCTCCAGGCAGTCACCAAGCCCTGAAGCCTTGCTGCCGGACGCAGGTCTGAGCGACTTCTACACACCCGCAGCAAGACGGGCCAAACGGATTCCACACGGCCCTCGGCACTGACTGCCACTGACAAAACCACGCCAGATGAAGACGTCTTCCCCTCGGCCAGCTAATCCTGAAGGATATCGGTGCCGGCCTCGTTTTCCAAATCCCACCCCAAACTAACAGGTAGGTGAAGCTGCTCCTGCTGCTGCTGCGAAGCGACAAGGCCCCAAGCTGAACGCTAAGAGGGAAACTCGTTTCCCAGCACACTGGTGAGAAGAGGAAACCAAACGGGGGGGTGTGGGGTGCAGGGGGGTAGCGAGCTGGTATCTCCTCACCCGCCACGTGACTCTAAGACCTCCTGGGCCCACGTGTCCTCACCTGTCTGACGGGTGAAACCAGCTGCTCGCAACGTCCCCGCGAGGAGGAAGAGCGTGACTGCACAGTGGACAGACACTCAAGCCCACCCTGAACTGCATGACACAACTGGACGTCAAAGGCAGGGCACCACCCACACCCAACCAGAGGCTGGGCCCTGACCTCACGGATAAGGCCTGGGAATGGGCCCAAAGGACTTTCATCTCCCAGATGACAAGGCCCCCGGTGCCGAGCACCTGCCCAGAGCAAAGCCGCCGTGCCGCAGCGCCCACGCGCAAGCAAACACGACACGTGGGGCTGCGGTTACCTCGTGTAGGTGTTCAGGACCCACGTCAGCAGGCTCACAATCTCGTTCGCTTCCAGGTCTTCCGAGGCCAGCTCCTGCATCCGCGTGCTCAGGGCCTGGTGGTACATGCTCAGGAGGTTCCTGAAGATCTCATAGTGCGGAGGAAAACACTGCACCATCAGGGTTTTGGCCACGACGAGGTCATCCAGGACATACTTCCTTATGATCTCCAGGTGGCGGACGAGCCACATCTTGTCGGACTCCCTGGTGTCTGCCTGCGTGCCCTCGATTCTGGTGGTCACGGTTCTGTCCAAGATGGCGAACATCTTCTCCTTCCAACTCTTGGGCCTCCCGGGAGGCACAAAGCCAGTCTGCTTTTTTCGGTCAAGTATGCGCCTGTCGATCTTTTCTTCCCTTTCGATGATCCTGACAACGGACACCAGCAAGGTGGGGTCGCGGCGGACGGTGACCAGCGACCTCTGCAGGACCATCCACAGCTGCTTGGCCAGCTCGTCGGAGAGCGCCTGCGTGCTCCCGAAGTAGCTGTGGATGAGGGCCATGTCGCGGGTGTTCCTGCTGTCCAGGCGGTACTGCTCATACATCAGCCCGTCCCGGGAGCACTCCAGGTCCATCAGCTTCCGGTGGGCCTGCAGGAGGGCTCCCTGCTCTGTGAGGTCCTGTGTGTCCCGCACAATCTCGGGCACTAGGGGAAAGGCACAGGGTGAAAACCAGGTGAGACAGGGCAGGGTCCCAGGGCACAGCGGGGCCGGAGGCACCGGGACTCCAGCTCCCCACCTGGACGACCGCAGGGGCAGAGCCTGTCTGACAGACTGTTCTGGAACTCTGTGGTCTACTTTAAGCTTGCAGCTTCCGGGGAGGCTCGGACAGGACCCAGCAGCCAGGTGGGTCAACTGTGGCACCTTAACACAGCAGCAGCTCCCCAGGCCCTAGCCACGCCGGCCACATGTCCCTACGGCAGCCTGCACACAGCTTGCAGGAGCCAGGGTGCTCCAAAGGGACCCTGCCCTCCAACGATCAGAGGTCTCTGCCCCAAGTGCCGCCTGCTGCTTCTGGTCGCGGGGGTGCCGACGTGGAGGCGGGGCCCACTGCTGTTCCACCCCCACTCCCCGCCAGCTGAAATGACTTCTGGGGGGGCTTACAAGGCCAGTGCCTTTTCACCCCCTCGTTTCCCTCCTTCTCCCTTTTGGAAGCAGACGTTTAAAGGCCAGGACGTTTCGATGCAGGCTCGTACGCGGGGACTCGGAAAGCAGCCGTGCAGGCCAGGCCAGGCCAGGCGCCGGCTCGGAGACCTGAGGGGACCTGGCGTGTGGGGGCTCTGGGAGACAATGACCCGGCAGACACCACCCCTGAGAGAGACTCGACGACGGTGCAGCGACTCGATAAGGACTCTAAAACGAGCCTAACAGGCACGCAAAGAGCTAGGAAGTGCGTGGGAAGAGACAGGAAGACAACACACAAACAAGATGCAAATGCAAACGAAGAGACAGAAAACCTAAAAAGAACAAAAAAAACCGGGCGCTAAAAAAAAGTGCAAACCTGCAACACAAATCTTACTTCGGGGATTCAAGGCACAGCCGAACGGACAGAAGAGAGTGGGCACACGTGACGGCGGCACAACAGAAAACATTAAAGACGAGCGACCGGGACCAAAGGGGCCTCAGGGTCACCATTAGGCCGACCGACATGTGCCCTGTGGGAATCTCAGAAGAAGAGGGAAAAGGACAGAGATCACCTGAACAACAGGGAACACTTACCAAATCTAATGAAAGATGAGAACAAACATCCAAAAGCTCAACGAGCTTCAAGGAGGAAAGGCTCAGAGACCCACACGAAGCACGTGACAATCGAACTACCGAAAGCCAAAGACGACGAGAGTTTTGAAAACAGCGAGAGGCAACTCGTCGCCTACAATGGGTCGTCAGCGAGGTCGTCAGCGGACATTGGAGAAAGGACGGGGCTGGTACGTTCGAAGCGCTAGAAGGAAGGACTGTCATCCAATGGTCCGACATCTGCCAGAACCGTCCTTCAGAAGTGAAGGAGCAATGGAGATGCTGAGGGAGCCCCGCCCTCAAGGGATGCTCATCCCCTGGGGGTGAAGTGAGAGGGAGGACACGAGACAGTTGTGTCGTTCACGGGTGGGCAGCAGAAGCGACTCAGGGCAGAGCCCAGAAAGAGGAGGCCGCAGACAGCGACAGGGCCAGGCGCTCAGCAGTGCTGCCCTCGGACACAGGCGTGAGTCCAGAGGAATGAGGACTGAGCAGGGCACGAGTCACCAAAGCACGATGCGGCAGCAGCATGGCCACCTGGGCAGTGGGCTCACCGCGGTGGGCGGATGGGAAGAACTGTGCCCACTCACACGCGGGGGTCAGGGAAGAGCAGAGAGAACTTGTGGAGACCGGCACAGGGCAGAGGGAGGGAAGGGGCCAGACCATCCCAAGGCTTCTTGCCAGGATGCTGGTGACACTGACAGAGGTGAGGGGACGAGGGGAGAGGTGGACGAGGAGCTCCCATCTCAGCACCGCGGAGAGAGGCTGGGCGGGGTGCGACGGGGCCCCACTCAGGTGACAGCTGACACCTCACCCCACAAGCCACAGAGCACTCTTCCCGCACAGAGGCGCTGGGAGAGTGCTGTGCGTCCCCACACCGTCCCACCAGCCCAGGCCCCCGCCAGGACCAGGACGCGGAGAGAGCCTCCCCCGGCGAGCGCTGCTCTTCGCGCTTCATCACCCCTCCGCCTGGGACCGCTCCCCGACCCTTTGCTCCCCGGCCCGTTCGCAGGGCGGCTCTCCCAGGCAACGAGCCTCCTTCCAGGGGGTGGCCGTCCTCCTCCTCCTGCCCCTGGCGGTCCGGCTGCTCTGCTGCTCTGACAGCCACTCTGCCACCGAGGGAGCCAGCTCGCACGCACCTGTCCCGGTCCCCGCCCCCGTGCCTCTGTCCTGGCAAGCGCAGATGCTGGCCTTTACCTGCTCGGCTGTCATCTCCACCCACGCTCACAGGGGGAAGCTAACGGTGCAAGTGGGAGCCACACCCTGTCCCCCCGAGACAGGTCTGTGAGACACACTGCCAGAAGCCAGACCCGCCTCCGCGTCACCCCCAGAGTGAAGCCCAGGCGAGGGCCGTGGGCGTGACACCCCGCCCGCCGCAGCCCAGCTACCTGAGAAGATGTTCTTGAGGTTCTCCACGGCGGCGGCCAGCTGGCTGTGCCGCACCACGGCGTCCTTCACGGCACGGAGGCTCTCGATGGTGTTGATGCTCCGCCGCCAGTCCTGGCTGACGTCGGCCAGGGACCGCTGGACGTCCTTCACGTCGTGCAGCGCGCTGTGCAGCTGGCTCAGGCCCGCGCGCACCCCGTCCAGCTGCGACTGGATCGCGGCCTGCGGGGGACACGGCGCTGAGCGGGGCTGGGTGGCTGTGCCCGTCCGCGCGAGGCTGAGCACAGGAGACCCGGCTCAGCAACAGGGACAGTCGCCACCCAGAGAAAAGGGAATCAAGCTCCACGAGGACCCACGTGAGTCCCGAGCTAACTGTTCCTTTTTTCTTGGCTGCCTTGGCACAGAGTGTGTGCCTTTTACAGCTTTCTGAAAAGACCTCATGCCACTCGTCGCCCTGACCCTCATCCTGATGATGACGCACAGCACCGAGGGCGTGCCGAGGGCCCGCTGCCACCCCTTACGTGGCACCTCCGGAAGGGCCCCCACCGGACCTCCTAGCTGCCTCTCAGCTTCCTGGTGCAGAAAACTGTCAGCTTGGCGGGAGGATTCTCCTGCCACATGGCCCCAAACCGGCTCAGCTCAGGAACAGCCAGCCCCACTGCGCAGGGCTGGTGCGCCCAGGGATCAGATTCGCACCACAGGCCCCTGCAATGCCACCCCACAAGCTGCCATCAGAAGGGAGAGGGCACGATGGAGCAGGAGCAGGGGGGCAGGCAGGGAGGACCAGGGAGCACGAGGCAGCCAGGGGCACCTTCCACCCAGCAGTCAGGGTGCCTTTAGAAATAACGAACGACGACTGTAACAGACGACAAGGTTTCAAGGTCAACAACTGTTGTTAACCGGACAAGTCTCTAGAACAGACTAAAATTCTGATGGAAATTGTGGCAGGTCCACCCTAGTTCAAAACTAAATATGCAACTGCTCGTTCGAATCCACGCCGCAGGTTCTGACGCCCCCTCCGCATGAACGCGCGGCCTTGTCCCGCCTCCCCCACCTGGACGCTGACAGGTCTGCGAGGGGCGCGCCGACCTCCCTGCGGGATCACCGTGAGAATGACCTTTCCTCAGAGACAAGACCCAAGATGGTTCTGCGGCCCATCAGCCGCGGCGGGCTGGGTCTGAACACTTCGCCCACGCGAACGTGCGTGTTTTACTGACACGCCACCGCTTCACGTGAACTAAGCCGAAAGCCAATTCTGATCATTAAAAACCTCAAGAAGAATGACTTCTCTTGCTGCACGCACTCTCACGGAGTGTGTCCGACAGTCCTCCCTGCCACCCAGGACGCGGGCACCCGGCCGGCCTGCTGCACGTGCCCACGCGGTGGAAGCGACACTCCCGGGAGCTCTGGCAGGGAAGCTAACGAATGTGGGTGGCTGGGTTTCTTCCGGGGCTTTTAGAAAAGTTAAACAGGACACCCTCAGGTGCTCAGAAAGGTGGTTTCTCTGGCGTTTCCAGCATTCCATACTCTCGCCCATAAACCTAACGATCAGGGGTGCACCATCGCAAGGAACGTAGCAAGTGAGGTGACGCTCCACTCGGCCCCTTCCCACAGCACCACGAAGCCTAACTTAGCCAAGTGACGACGACGTCTGGCAGGCCCCTGAAACTGGAGGACGAAGACTGCCCCGCGGCCTCTCGGGCCTCGTACCTTCAGTCTGGCCTCCACCGAGGCCTTCTTCCGGGCCTCCCGCCTGCGATACTGCTCCACCTTGTCCAGCTGGTCCGGCCGCTGGAGCATCCCGGCCACCCTCTGCACCGCGGTCGCCACGGCCTCCCGGCCCGTCTCCTCCATGGTCAGAAAGCAGGCGGGGTGTCCGGGCCTGTCATACCAGGGGTGCCCTGTGTGCGGGGGTGGGGGGTGGGGGAGACGGGTTAGGAAGGCGGAAGTGTCGGGTATAAAACCTCCAGTCAGTTGTTCCTAATGGAACTACAGGACGGTGTCTGAGACCACGAACCCACGACGCCCAGGGGACTGCGCACGAGGATCGTCGACTTCTCAACCGGAAACACAAACCCTCAGAACGCGACCCGGAGCACGTCCTCGACGTGGAGCAGGGGCATGCCCAGGCGAGACGGGAAGGTGCGGAGGTGTCGCTGTGTGGACCCCGAACCACTCAGCCTGGGGGATGCCAGTCCAAGGCACATCTGCCCCGGGACAGGGCCGCCGCCTCATTTCCAGAGAAGCCCTCGCAGCCCCGGGCCGTGCCAGGAAGCCTCCGTGAGGACCTGGAGGCACAGGGGCAGCACACAGCTCCCTGCCCCAGCTGAGGCCCAGCTCGCGTGCTGATCCCCTGGGAAGTCGCGCTGTCCGCAGCCCCCAAGGTCCCACTTCCTAACTCAGCAGCCCTGGGAAAGGGGGGGGCGGGGGCACGGGTCCTCCTCGGCTCAGGTGCCCCATCCCAAGCGCCCCGCCTTCAAGGCCCACCCGGCGCTCGCTGGGCGCGGAGAAGGGCGGTCTGCCGAGTGTCTGGGCCCGGCGGGCTCAGTAAGCAGGCGCCGCTTGGCTTCAGCTCCCGAACTTCCGCTTCCACGCGCGTCGCCGGGACACGACTACGACGCCCCGTCTCCCTAAACCTCTGCTCCCCGCCCCCTCGTGCTTCCAGAGTCCTCGGGAACGCGCGCGGCCCGCGGGCGGCCCTACAGGGTTCCCGTCTGCACACGGCAGGCTTCTGCACGTCCCCCTGCTCATCCCCCGGCTCGTGCCCCAGCTCGTGCCCCCACTCGTGCCCCCGCTCGTCCCCCCGCACGTCCCCCCGCTCGTGCCCCCGCTCTTCCACCCGCTCGTGCCCCCTGCACGTCCCCCCGCACGTCCCCCCTGCTCGTCCCCCCGCTCGTGCCCCCTGCTCGTCCCCCAGCTCGTGCCCCCGCATGTCCCCCCCGCTCGTGCCCCCTGCACGTCCCCCCGCTCGTGCCCCCTGCACGTCCCCCCGCACGTCCCCCCGCTCGTGCCCTCCACGGAGCTGCGCGGCCCGCCTCACGCGGCGCACCCACGCGGACAGCCCGAACCCGACCGGGGCGGGACCGGGGGCCCGAGGCGGCGCCGGGGCGCCCGGCGTCCAAGGCAGGCGCCGCCGTGGGGCCCGCCTCGCCCTGCGCTGGGGTCGCCCGGGGGGCGTCGGGCCGGGACAGGTGCGGCGGGGACTCGGCCCGCGCCCCCGACCCCGGCACAGGGGGCGCCCGGGGCCGGGCGGGCAGTGCCTCGGGGGGACGCCGCGGGGGCGCCCAGCGGTGCCGTCCGCCTCCGGGGGCCGCGCCCCGCCGCCCGAGCCCGGGGGGAACCGCGGCCCCTCACCGTCCGCGCCGCCGCCGCTCGACCGCCCGGAAGTGAGCGGCCGCGCCACTTCCGCTTCCGGCCGCGCGCCCGGAAGGGCGGGCCTGGCGGCGGCCGCGCTCGGGCGTCCCGCAGACCGCGGGCACCGGCCGCTCCCGGCGCGTCCCGGCCCCCGCGCCCCGCCCCGCCCCGCCCCGCCCCCCGCGTGTGTCCTCGGCGCCGCGGCCGGAGCCCCCCCCGCGGCGGCTCCGGGGGCCGCGGGCGTGGCGCCGGACGCTGACCCCGCCCGGCCCCGAGGAGAAAGCGCGCTCGGGCCGTCGGGGCGCGCGAGGGGGGAAGCGCCGGGCGCCCCCGACTCGGCCCGCAGAGAGCCCCCCGTCGCCCCGCCGGGCTGTGCGGGGGGGGGGCGGGGCGGCACCTCCTGAGAGGCCGCAGGTGGCGCCGACCCCGGAGCCCGGCAGGACTGGGGAACCGGGGAGGGGGCAGCACGGGGGACCCCGCCGGGCACGTCGCTCGGGCAGCGGGAGGACGCGAGCCCCGCCGCCGCCGCCGCCGCGCAGCCCCTCACCCTGCCCCCGGCGGCGGGCGGGCCAGGTCCTCCTGCTGTGGGCCGGGCCCTCCGTCCGCGCCGAGGGGCCGACGATGCGGCGCCGCGTCCGGCCGCCGGAACGACGAGGCCGAAACAGCGGGAACAGGAGGGCGTGGGCTGCTGCAGCCCCCAAAGCCCGCGCACGCCCCATGGGGACTGGGGACGAGGAAGCTGGCGCCGCCCTCCCGGGATGCTGAGCGCCTGCGCCGTGGAGACAGCCTGCGCCGCTGGACCCTAAAGGCCCGGACGACGCTTCACAACCCTCAGGTGAAGAAACCCGCCGCAGTCGGGCGGGTCTGACCCGGGCGCTGCTGTCTTCTTACGGGGACACAGTCACGAAGAACCACACTCCACCCCGGGGGGCTAGCAAGCACCAGAGCCAGGGACGAGAGAGAGACCAGGCCAGTGCCCCCCCGGCCGGCGTCCCCAGGGACCACCCTGCCGCCCCAGACCTTCCAGCCACTCCCAGGGGCCTTCCCGCTGGAAGCCCTGCCCTCCCCTCAGACCTGACCTGGGACCTGTGGGCCCAAAGCACCTGTCCCACCTCCTCCCCTCGCTCCAGCCCACGGCCATCTCCATCTCCTGTCCACACTGTCCCTGCCCCTGCACGTCAGCTTCAGGTCTTGGCTCCCAGGGCAGCTTGCCCACAAAGCTGCCACATGCGCTGCCCCCCCCCACCCAGCCAATCTGTGTGTCACCCGTCCCCTTCCGATGCATGACAGAACTCAGTGGCCCTGTGGTCACTTGTCTTCCCCTTGCCCCATGCACACGAGTGCACACGGTGTCAGTGCCAGCACCGCACTGATGTCTGCATCTTTCCGTCCCTGGTCTGTCCTGTCACAGGGCCTGGCATGCAGCAGGGACTCAAAAACTGCCGAATGACAGGCGGAAGGAAATACAGATGAGACAACTCGGCGGCATTTCGCCCTGTCCAAAGGACAAGAGCAAAGTGCCCAGCAACACCCAGGGTTGGGAGGACATGCGCCCCGGGGGTGCTAGTGTGCTGCTGCCACGGTCTGAATGTCCGGCTCCCCCAAACTTCAAATGCTGAAACTTAACCCCAAAGGTAATGGTGTGGGGAAGTGGACCTAGGCCATGACAATGAGTGTCCTTAAAACGGACCCCCTAGAGCTCCCGGCCCCTCCCACCAGTGAGGACACTGCAAGGATCTTGGGGTCCAGCCTCAGGATTAGAATGTGAAAAATGAGTGCTGTTTGTGAGCCCCCATCTGTGACGTCGTCACCACAGCCCGAGCACGGCAGGACCCCTTTGGGACCATGGCAGCACACTCGGGGTGTCCTCAACCCTGAGCAGCACACCAGGGGGTCTGTCCAGACAGGAGCAGGGCAGTCTTGTGATGAGCGACAGTGAATGGCCCCCACCTCAGGTCTCAGCACAGGTGAGTGTGCGGAGCGTGGGCGAGATGGGGAGGGGTGCGGGGGGAGAACGCCTGGCCAGGCCTGGACTGCTGCAGGCGGGGGCAGTCCGTGCTCCATCCAGGGCACCCGAGACTCGCTGGCTTGGGTGCTCCGGACAAGATGAAGGAAACTAAGCAACCACGGCCTGGGCCGTGCCGCCTGGCCCCAATGACCCTTACTGCTTCCCACACACCTGTCACCAGGTCCTGGCCTAGGCAGGGCTGGCCCCATAGGGTACCCCTCACACGGGGCGGGGCGTCTGCCTCCTACCAGACAGGCCCTCAGGAGGGTGCCCCAACCCTCAGCAGTGGGCAGGAGGGGCCAGCCGGTGCGGGAGAAGGCGGAGCGAGCACTGCTCGGGGCAGCGGGGGCTGCCCAGTGTCCCCCCTCCCCCCCACGGCCCTGGCTCCACGCCTTTACCCGTGGGCACTCACTTCCCTCTCCGCCCTCTGCCCAGCACGCAGGGCTGCCTCGGGCTGTGCACTCGCCGGGTCCTTGAAAGGCGCTGAGTGACTCCTGGAAAAGCAGACGCTGCGGGACGCGGCGCACACGCGGGAGCCAGCTTTATTCCGCGTCAGAGACGCGGCGTGACGGAGGGCGGGCCCGGGAGCAACCCGCAGGCTCCTTTCCGAGGCACGGAGGAGAGCACGAGGGGTTGGGTGGCCACGGCGCCTGCGCTCGTGGAGTCCCGCACGTCAGTCCGGTCCTTACGAACCGTCCCTTCCAGCAGGCGCCGCAGGCCGGCACCGCGCTTTCTGCCTCCTCCCGCCGCCCCGCCCGCGCCCGACGTCGCGGGTTCGGCCACTCGGGCCGGAGCTGGCGAGGACGCTCGGAGCACAAGCGCCTGTGGCATCTGCGTCCAGTCACTGTCTTCGCCTTGGCAGGAGGGGCGTGGACGCGAAGTGACCAAGTGCTAAGTGACGCGGGGTGGGGGGGCGGGGAGACCCGGGCGTGAGCATAATGGACGTCCCGGAGCCCAGAACCTGCAGAGCTGAGGCCCAGATGCCGACTTCCGCATGACGAAGCCCTGCCGCCCGGCTGCGTCCACCTTGGTGTCCACGCCCGAGGAGAGCGGGGACCCACGGGCTGTGTGACTGTGGGAGGGGGCGGGGCAGGGGTCCAGGCACTGGGGCCCTCCTGGGTGGGACAGGGAGTGTGTTCGGAAGGGTCCAGCCTGCAGCTCTCCGGCGACGCTGGGGTCCGGCGACAGAGTGCAAACACGTGCTGACGGCCCTGGACTCCGTCCCCTCCGCGTGTTCCCTGCCGTGTCACACGCGTGCAGAGGTGCCCGGCCACCGCGCCGTGAGGAGCGCAGGGCGGCCCGTGGCCCCCAGCAGAATGGGGTGCGGGGGGTGCCGGCCCAGAGGGAGCACAGCGCGGACCTGCGGAGGGAGGCGGGGCCGGGGCGGGAGCCGCTGCGTTCCGGGGAAGGACGCGGCACAGAGGCTACGGGATCCCGCCCACGGTGCCCAGGGCACGGAGGTGCGCCGCGCTCCGCCCCTGCAGGGCCGGGCAGGGGGTGGTTCTCGGGTGGCAGGTCCCCACAGGCAGCAGGTCCTCGGCTGGCATCTGCCAGAGCTTCGGCGTTGACCCGGGGTCTGACACGGACACCCCCAGCCGCCGACGACGGAGAGAAAGCCCGTGCCGAAGAGCGGCACGTTCCGGTGGACCAGCAAGGCCTCACCCGGGCGCTCCTGCCACACCCTAGACATCCTGTTCCTGAGGTGGCGGGGGTCCGTGCGCCCCAGCACATGTGGGGTAGGCGGCAGGGGGACCCCTGACCCCAGAGTCTCCCTGCTGTGGCCTCCGGCCTGGTGCTGGTGGCTTCCATGCCCTGAGACTTTGCCATCAGCCACAGCCCTCGCTGGGAGGGGTTGGGCGTCACCTTGGCCTTGTACTTTGTGTGTCGCGTCCAAGTCCCTTACGATCAGAATGTATTGCCTTTTCGGTCAATGCATATGTGTTCATACTGCCGGCCACCTTGTCCCTGATCACCCTCCGGGATGGTGGCGCGAGCCCTCGGTTGAAAGCCCGCAGACAGCTGGCTGGACGGCAGGGCCCCGCAGGCTCTCGTTCCTTCCTCGGCATTTCAGTGTCTCTACCTCCAAATGCAGGCTCTGCGGGCCCTGGCTCACGTGACGTGCCGAGACCCCGGGGAGACTTCTGCAAGGGCCCGGGTGTCGCCTCATGAATGTCCACTCCGTTGGCCTCAGACTGGGGGTCGCAGAGCATGTGCAGCGGGCCCAGCCCTGATAGCCCCTCTTGCCTGGTACTTTCTAGAGTCCTTCCATGAGTGGGTGCACGGTCGCCTGTAGCTCAGTGACAGCTCCAGTTCTCTGCCTCAACCGTGGGGAGACTGGGGCGGGGCCACAGGGAACACCACCTCTGCCTCCCTGCCCTGCAGGCGGATTGCTAGTGGCGGGGTCACCCGCACAGGCCCAGAGAAACACTGTCACACGTGAACATCCGAGAACCCTCTGCATCTGAGAATCCGGTGATGCTTTAGGAAATGCCGAATGCGCTGTTGGCCACGTGACGGGCACACCTGTGCCACCCCGCAGAGCGTCACTGCTCCGACCGGCACCTGCCCACTGATGGCCCTTCGGAGCACAGACTGACGCCGTGCATGACAAGTGCCCATCCCTATGGCAGGAAAGTGCCCTCCGAGGCCGTGGGCGGCACCAGTGTTGCCAGGGCACTTTTGGGAAGTGCCCTGTGCACCCCGCCCTGACTGTGAGCAGCCCACGGGGGTGAGTCCAGTGGCTCGCGCTTGACCACGGGTGTGGTCCCGGGAGCTCTGCAGTCGCAGCCCAGAGTTGGGGGCTGGTGGCCCCGCACACAGAGGCAGGGAGGGGGCTCCAGGCAGACGCAGGGGGAGGGGTGGCCCGGAGCGAGCTCCCTGCCTGGCCTGGGGGGCGCCCCCAGCATGCCGGGCCCCAGGTGTGGGCTGTACAGGTGGTGCCTGGAGTCTGGCTCTGTTTTCAGGTGCATCCTGGTGGGGAAAGTGACCAGCTGTCTCTTGGCCACGTCACTGGCTCCCAGCCACATCTGGCTCGGGGGCATGCAGTAGCCGTCCGGTGCACTCTCGGACCCCGAGTCACTCTCCATCTTGATGGGCACGTTGAGTGACAACATGGGGCTGCACGGGACTCCTGGGGGCAGGGGCACACCTCGCGCCTTGACGTCCTCAGTGGCATAGCCTCCTACCCCAAGCCGCTGCACAGAGGCCTGGGGGAGCCGGTTCTCCTGGCCCCCCTGCGGGAAGGGGTAGCTGGTGGGAGGGTGCGCCTGGCCCTGACCTCCATCCCGCAAGGCTCTGCTGGCCCGGCTGGGGAAGGCGCCGGGGACCTGGTGACAGCTGGGGAGGTTCCTGAAGGCAGGGACAGTGCCCGGGCCACCGGGGGAGGACAGGCAGGAGCCCCGGGGCGCGGCATGTGTGGGGAACGGCTCACCCCTGCTGGGCTCCAGCTTCAGCCAGGCCCCGTCCTGACCACGTCTCCCTGTCACCCAGCTCAGGTGCCGCCCAGGTCCCGGCGTCTGGAAGCGGCAGTCGTACGTGTGCGTTTCTCTCCGTGCCCTGCCGTGCTCCCCTGCGCCCCTGTCCCTGCGGAGAGCAGACGCCCATCAGACAGGGCAGGGCTCTGAGTCCTGGTGACAGTGGCTGAGACTGCACGGCTGTGACGGCCCGCAGCCCCGCGACGCCAGCACCAGCACCATCCCTCCCTGTGCCCGGCCCTCCCACGGCCTCCTGGGTGCCCAGCTGGGCTTTAGGGGCCCAGGGTGGGGGACACAGGGGTGGTCACCCTGGGTCCGGGCTGTAGGCAGTGGGGCTGGGGGTGGGGTCCAAAGCCCTGGCAGCCTTGGCTGAAGCCCCATGTTCCCCAGCCACCCTCACACGTCTGTCCAGGTGAGAGGTGTGTTTTGGCGTGACAGTGAGGCTCACACTGTCACGGTCAAGGCCACCAGTCGTTCTTTTCTTTCCAAACGCCTAGCTGTGACCCCGTGATAGGGCTGCCGGAGGCCCCACTCACCCTGTGGTGCCCTCTGGACCAAAGACGAGGTCGGGGCCGCCCCGCAGGCACAGGCACGAGGCCCTGGCTGGAGCCCGGGCCCAGCGGCAGGCGTCCACCTGCGCCCGGAGCACTGAGACGCCGAGCTCTCCGTCGCTCCTTCCTGTCAGGGTCCAGGGGAGGGAAAAGCCGTGACTGCGAGCGCGGGGCAGCGCCCGGACCGGCGAGCGGCTCTGCTCTCCGTGGGAGCCACAGACCCACGGGAGGGGCCCTCGTCCGGCACCCCCACCCACCAGAGGGCATGCCCACGAGTGAGCCCTGGGGACAGAGACTCCTGTCGCCCATTGGCAGGACACTAAGTGAGCGTCGCGAGTACCTGCTAGGAAACTGGGCCTTCCGTGCAGCTCGGACTCACACAGACCCCTGGTAGCCCTCGCCCTGCAAAGAACGGGTGGCAAAGGGCGAGCGGGTTACCAGTGCCGGTGGCGAAAGCCACAACCCGCCGGGCGGGCGGGCGCAGCGGCGCACACGCCAGCTCGCCCAGGACCGCCGGGGCCCGCTGGGCGCGGGTCTGCGGAAACCCCGGTTCCTGCACGTTCCGGCCAGTCGGGGCCTCAAGGCTTCGCTGCAGACGGCGGACGCGCCGAGAACCGTCTCTCGGTGCCGCTTCGTTCCGCGCGACAGGAATGAAAACACAGTCGATCGGGCGGTTCGCAGCGTCACCGTGAACACGAGTGAACACCGAGCCCTCGCCCCGTGCGTGCACGCGCGCGCACACACATGCACATTCCCGCACACAGGCACAGGTGCACACACGCATGCACATGCACGTGTGCACACGAACGTGCATGGGCACCTGACACAGCTTACGTCCGACCTTGACCCTCCAGGTGACGCCTTTTGCTGAGTCTTTTTAAAAATTATTATTCAAGAGAAAGGCTGAGGCTCAGGAGTGTTAAGCGACTTGCCTGGGGCCACCCTCTAGCAAGGACAGCAGCCAGATTCAAGCCCAACACCTGGCCCCAGAGCCCGGCTCCCTGCCCTGCCCTGTCCCCCGCCCGTCCCCGGGAGAGACCAGAGACAGACGAGAGACAGGGGTGCTCCTCAGCGGGACACCTGTCACCCCGGGGGCAACTGCAAAGGGCCCCGGGCCGAATCGGGGGCACACCGCGGCCAGCGGGAGTCCGGCCCGCGGGCGGGGAGGCGGCGAAGACCCCAGGAGAAAGGCGCGGGGTCCCAGGCCGCTCGAGGCGCCGCTTTCCCCGCTTTCCCCGGTCACCGCGGCGCGGCCCCTCCGCGCTCCGTCTGTCCGGCCGCCCCGTGCTCTGTCCAACCCCGCGCCCCGCCCGGGGCGGCGGCTGCAGTTCCCCGCGCGCCGCCAGGGGGCGGCGTGGCCCGCGGGGAGCCGGGCGGGGGGGGGGTTGGGGGCGGGGCTGCCTCCGGGGTCGGAGGGAAGGTCTGGGGGAGACGCGTCCCGTCCTGTCCCGTCCCGGGAGCCGCTGCGCTTCGCCGGCACGAGGGGCCCGGCCCGCCCCCCACCCGGCCGCGTCTTTAACGACGAGGCCCACGCGGTGGCCGGCTCCGCGCCGACCCGGGGCCACGGGCAGAGCGACGCGGCCCCCCCACGGCCACGGCCCCGCCTGGAGGCCCCGCACCCACCCCCACCCCGCCCCACCGGCGTCCGCGAACGTGACACTCGGGGACGCGCGGGCCGGGAGGCGGCTCTGGCCGGACTGGGGGGCGGGGGGGGCGGTGTCACCCACGTGCGGGTCCCGAGGCCGCCCCCACGCTGCGCCGGTGGAGCGAAGCCGGGCGTGTCGGCGGGGACGGGGCGGCCCGGGGCAGACGGTGGACGGAGGGGCGGCCGGACAGACGGAGCGCACGTGGACGGGGCGCATGGGTGTGGACGGGGCGCACGTGGACAGGGCGCACGGGGGTGGACAGGGCACACAGGGTGGACGGGGCACACAGGGTGGACGGGGCGCACGTGGACGGGGCACACAGGGTGGACGGGGCGCACGTGGACGGGGCGCATGGGGGTGGATGGGGCACACAGGGTGGATGGGGCGCACGTGGACGGGGCGCACGGGGGTGGACAGGGCACACAGGGTGGACGGAGCGCACGGGGCGGCCGCCGGCTGCAGGGCGCGGCCCGCACAAACTCACCTGGCATCGGCCGCAGGGGCTGCGTCTGGCCGGGTCTTCGCCCTCGGGAGCGGCCCCGCGCCCTTGGCCTTCGGGTCCGCCATGCGGGGCAGCACCGGCAGCACCGGCACCACCACGCAGAACAGCGACAGCCGCGGCGCCAGGCCCGTCCCCGACGGCGCCCTCCTCTTCTGCCCGAACAGGAACCTCAGTTTCCCCTGGAACTGCATCGTCTGCGGTTCAGAGACAGAAACGTGTCCGCGGAGCGCAGGAGCGATGCGCAGGACGCGTCCCCGGGGCCACAGGAGCCAGCCCTCCACGCGGGGCCTCCGTGGGGCGCGGACACCCCCAGGACTGGAGGGCGCCGGGGTTTCTCTCCGAGTCGCCCTTCGCTGCTGAGCACGTCCTCGGCGGGCGCTCGCGGCCCACGGGGTGGGCGCCGGCCCTCACACCGCAGGCGTGACCGAGCGTCCGCTCAGGCTGTCGCGCACCCCAGCGAGGCGGCACCCGGGCCGCGCTCACTGGAGTAGGTAATCCCCAGGCCTGTTTCAGCCCGAGCCCCCAGTCCAAACTGTCGTTCCTTCACTCCTGATGGTAAGACTCAGGGGCGGCTCGATTTGGTTTCTCTCCACTACGTAGTGTCACTTTTAGAGCCAGCCAGTAAGCTCGGACTTTGGGATAAAATGGAAGATCTCCCTAGAACGCAAAAGCTGACCGACTGCGTCAGTCACCAAGTGCCTGCAGGGTAGGTCTGCCCTGGGTGGACCGTGACCCACGACATGGCGCCCGCACACCCCTCCCTTCGCCCGCCTCCGCCCGCCCACACACCCCCCTGTCCGCGCGCCACCCCCCCGTCCGTCCCTCCCTCCTCTGTCTAAGGTCCGCTGAACGAGCAGAGGCCCCCAAAGCCTCTGCCAGCCGCGCACTGGGCGTGGAAGATCCAGGGCAGCGGGACGCCAGAGAAGCGAGACCTGCTGTGGGCCGTGCCGATTTCTCGGTGACAGCACTTCCGCCGTAGCTGAGGTCACGCGGCCACGCTAACGTCAGCTGACCCCCGGGAGGCCTGCGGTTTAGTGGGGGCCCCTGTGGGCAGCGGCAGCCAGCCCCGCGTAGCCCCGCCTGGCCCAGACCGTGCCTGGGGGCGCCTCGCCGAGCCGCGGGCTGGAGCCGGGGCCCGCAAGCCCCGCGCGGCCTCAGCGTGCTGGCCACGCGTGCCGAGCGCCTCCCGGGAGTGCAGGGGCGAACGGGAGGGTAAAATGCAGTCAGACCCCTAAACTGCTTCCGCTCGCTTCCTCCACTCAGGGCTTCAGTCCACTTCGAACCTCTGCGTGCTCTCGGCTGGATGGTGCGAGAACGCCGTCGTGTCGGGCTGCGCTGTAGCTACCTTGTTTCCCACAGAATCTAGAAACGTCGGGGGAAGACCCCACGGACGACCCGCTAACTACACGAAACACGAGTGACTGTGCACGTCAAAGCCACGGCGCAAACCAACAGCTGCTTCTCTCGCGAAGGGTGCAGGGGGAGGGGGCTCGCAGACACCAGGAGCTCCGCGAGACGCCTCTCGGAGCCGCCATCACCCCCCAGAGACCTCCATCACTGTCCCCTTGGGGCAGAAGAATAACATCCAGGAACCACGAAGCTATCGCCGCACGGTCCAATGGCCAAACCCAAGTCATTGCCACAAACGACACGGTGCCCCGGCGGCACCCAGGAACGGCCCCCTAGGCGGCTGTCACTCTGGGCAAATGCAAAGCAACTCGGCATGTCAGGTGGCCGGAGGCAGGTGGCATGGGCTAGGAGCACAGCATCCCTGGTGGGGACCCTGGTGTGGAGAGGGGTCAGCCGCGTGAGGCCCAGGGCTCAGGAGCTGCAGGCCACAGGGAGGGTCTCCTGGACCCCACGTCAGGCCCCCTCGCAGGCCAGGGTGGGGCTGAGAGGAAGGGGGGCTGGGGGAGCCAGGAGCTGGGCACATGCCTCAGAAAGTGGAGGAGGTGACGTCTAGAGGAGGAGCCTGGGTAGGGGCCACGTCGGGACATTTTTGCTCTTGAGTCTCTACTGTCCTGAAGTGACCGAATGCGTCGTCGGCAGCAGCCAGTGCCCGGTTCGCCGTTGCCCGCCGGCCCCCGAGAACCGCAGCCCCTCGCTCCCGCCCGGCCCTGCGGCCGGGGCGCATGCGGGGGGCACCCCGAGCCGCTCACTCACCAGGAAGCCCGACGTGCTGTCGAGCAGGCAGCGCACGCGGCAGGTGAAGCAGCGCGTCAGGAAGGCCGCGAACTCGCCGGGGCCCGCGGCCCCGTCCTGGGCCCGGAGCAGCCTCCCCAGGACGGCGTCCTCTCCTGCCCGCGGGGGCACAGCAGCGGGGCCGAGAGGACCGTGGAAGCAGAAGCGCTCGATGAGCCAGGTTGCGCACCAACGGCACCGTCACCACGTGGCACACGCCGTGGTCACACGGCCACTCGGCTCGAGGCTCCCCTGCTCCCGCCCGCCCCGTCCCCACGGACGGCGCGGTGACAAGTGTGCTCCGCGAGGCCACACCCACGACAGCGCAGGGTCTGTCTGGCGCTTCGTGAACGGCACTGGGGTCCACGCCTGTCGCTCAGCTTCACGGTGCACACCGTGCTGTCGCGGGAGTCTGTGTTGGGGACCTTCCTGAACCACAGCGGCTGGGGACCCACGTGCAAGGGCTGCATCCTAGCCCTGAGCAGCCCCTGACCGCCTGCCTGCTCTGTCTTGAAGGGCAAGGCTGCCATCCGGGGGCTTTGAGGGGTCTCACCCCCAAGGGCAGCCCTTCTGAGCAGAGGGCAGCCGGGGCTTCTAAGGGATTTCTGGAAAGACACCCTGATGGGGACACAGAGGTGGCGGGAGCCGCCACCCACTTGGCTGGAGGGAGGTGACTGGCAGGGGCAGGAGGAGGTACGGGCAGGAGGGGGGCGGTGACAGAGGGAGGTGACGGACAGCCGGGCTGGCAGACCCACCTGTGTCGGGGCACAGGGGCTGGCCGCACGCGGCCTGCGGCGGGTCCATGGCCCAGTGCAGCTGCCGGCGGAAGTGCTGGCGGTCATCCACGTGGATGTAGTCGTAGACGTTCTGGTGCATCACGTCCGTCTGAAACAGCGACGCGGTTCAGCCGGGCCCTGGCGCACTTCCACTCCGCGGCCCGGGCCTCCCTCCCAAGCCACGCCTCGGCCACCTGCCGAGAGGTCGCCTGTGTGGAGAGAGCCCACGGAAGGCCTGGGGGACGCGGCCCAGCGTCCGGAGCCCCCGACCCCGCCCTCGAGGGCAGGCGGGAGGCTCAGGGCCCCGCGTCTTGTGGGCCGAGACGCCTGGTTTCTGAACTGACTCCCACTGTCCGTGACTCGGAGCCGTGTGGGTGCGTCACCGTGGGCGAGGCCGGCTGGGTGCTCCGGCCGTCACACGCCTCGGGCAGCGGGAGCAGGGGCGTGATGGAAACGGCTGGCTCGGGTCCCCGCACCCCCGCCGTCCACGCGGGCTGGAAGGGAGCGGACGCGGAGCGGGAGCGCTGTCCCCGGCCAGTGTCCCCGGTCAGGGGCTCGCGGTGGAAGTGGTGACCAGACCTGCCGCCCCTCACCTGACGGTCTCGTCTCACCCGGTGGCTTCCGGCTCACCTGACGGCTGTCACCCTGCCCCCAGCTCCCTGAGCGTGCGAGCACCTCCCACAGGGACGTTTTCCTAATGAACTTGTGATTCAAGCACGACACGGGCCGAAAAGTGCCGCATCCCACGTTTACAGCTTCGTGGGTCCCCGCGTGAGCACCGGGAAGCAATGAGAGGGCACCGCGTCCCTCCCGCGTGTCCCGGGGGGACTCGTGGGCGCCGTCCAGCTGTCAGCCCACAGGGTGTGACGCCCCGGCCGGCGCCTCTGCTGCCCACGGGCGTCTGGGCGCCTCACGTGTCACTGACGCACGCCTGGAGGGGCTGCTGTGACACAGTGGCAGGCTCGGCCTCAGCAGACAATGCCACACGGTTTCACGGTTTTCCGAGGCGGTCGCACGAACACGCGTGCCCACGGGGGCGAGTGCGAACCAGGCGCTGCTCTTCCCGCCTGTGTCGCGCGGGCCGCGGTGGCCAGGCGTCTGAGTGTGGCCTGCTCTGGGCGTCGCGAGCACCAGGGGAACCCGGCGTCTTCCCACATCGGCGGTGCACATGTTTGTGGGCGTGCGGCCTGCGGCCGGGCCCCCCACAACCACTGAGTGGCCGTGTCCCTTCCAGAGACGCGGCCTCACTCCGGGGGCCCCGGCAGACGCCTCGGGCACCCCCTCCACCTTCCTGCTCCCCTCGTGGTCGGGCGAGTCACCGATCTTCTCTCGTGGCCTCCTAACCCTGCCGCCGCCTTCCAGACGCACCTACCGCCACCTGATGCCACTGTCACGCCAGCAGGCGACACCCGGGCCCTTCCCTCCCGGGCACATCGGCCTCCCGTTCGCCTGCGGGTTCACCTGTGCGCCCCGCACCAGGGCCACACTGTCCCAGCTGCCGAGTGTGCAGCGAGTCCCACTGCTGCTCCCCGCCCGGCTGTCCCCCACATTCCGTGATGAGGGGAGCCGGTCTGGGGACCTGACGCTGCGCGTCCCCGGGCGACAGCCTGACCGCGGCGCCGCGCTTACCTGGTGGAAGCCCAGGTGGTCTGCAATGGTGGCCGAGGCGTAGAAGATGACCCCTTCCGCGCTCACGACCAGGGCGAAGCCGTCGAGGGTCTGCAAGGAGGAGAACGGAGCTCGAGACACCGCGTGCACCAGGGCCGGCCCCCAGCCTCGCCTCCCGCTCCGGGTCGGACCCCAGAAATGCCGCCCCCCGCCCCCCCGTTAACTCATGTACGACCGTTTGCAGCAGGTCCCAAGCCAGCAGATGACGTCCGCACGTGGTCATGGTCTGTAAGGCCCAAGGCCTGGCCCCTGTTTCTCTAACGACCGTAAAATGTGTCATCGCGAAACGTGACCATGTCCGCGACGGCAGCGGCGCTCGGGACCCGCGACGGAGCAGGGGCTCCCTTCTCGCCTCCCCTCGGCGCTCCCCGCACGCCCCACCTTCTTCCACTCTGTGTTTCGGTTCCTCTGAGAGTTTTAATCACGAAAACAGGTCGAACTCCCTCAAGCGCTATTTCTGCCTTCGGGAGCAATCCCACGCTCCTTCGCGGGCCCGTTAAAGTGGCCAAGCTCGCGGGCACGGTTTCTGACGCCGAGTCCTCCGTGTCTTTGGATCGGTTCCTCTCACTCGCGAAAAGCCCCCAGCCCCTCCTGCCGTGGCGCCCCCAAACCGTCACGTGAAGATGCACGAGGAGGACACCCCCTACCCGCACGACCCCTGGGCGTTCGACCTGCCTGTCGTCGACCTGTCTATGGATCGTCTGCCGTCTGTCGTCTTCTCCACCATCGCCGTCCCTGCGACAAGGAAAAGGGCCGCGATGGAGCGGGCGTGCGTGCGGGTCCGGCGCCGACGTGGAGTGGCTCGTTCAGCTTCACGTCACCTCCACGAGGCGGGGACGGTCACGACTCCTGCCAGCGCAGAAGTCGTCGGTGGGGGAGGCTGAGCTATCCAGACAGCAGGGGCCGTGAATATCTCGATTCGCATCTTGAAAACACAGACATTTGGCGACTTTGGATTAATTTCCATGAAGTCGCTGGCCTGCTCGTCGTAACATCCACGTCTCTTAATTCCTGACCGTCTGGGCACTTGCCTTCTCTTCTTCTTTCAAAGCCTGGGCCAATTCGATGTGATAAGTGATTTTACCGTTTTCACACTTCTCATTTACTTCATCACTAGCGAGACTAAAAGCATGCCACGCGGTCCCCGGAGACTTGTTTCTTCTTGGGGAAACCGCCGATGCGTGTCACGTGCTCGTTTCTCTTTTAGGGTTTATAAATCTCAACTTCTGAGGGCTTTGAAATGACTGATACTGGAGCTTTCCAGGCAGCCTAGGTGGGCGGCACCCCCGAGGTCCAGACCCCCGGCTTCTAGAAAACGGAGGAGGGCGGCGAGAACTAGCAAGCCAGCCCAGACCCACGCCCGAGCACGCAGGCCGCCGCTGAGCGTCACGTACTGAGAAGCAGAACAGGCAGCGCCAAGTCCCAGGGACCCTGACGTGACTGCTTCGGACGAGGCGTGTAGAAACCCTCCTCGGAAACCGGGGAAGGCGCCGTGAGGCCCGCCGCGGGCACGAGGCAGGAAGCGTGAAACCAACCACAGCCGTCCGGGGCATCCCACGGCCCCGACCCGCCCCCCAAACCACACCGGCCCTCTGAAGGATGACAACACCGGTGACCGCCAGCGAGACCGACTCGCTGGGGACTCCGCGTCGTTGCCGATCCCACAGGCAGCACGAGGACAGCAAGGAGCTGGCAGCGCCGAGAATCAATAAGTTAAACCACTTAAATGAAACGGGCAAAGTCCTCGAAAAACACCAGAAACGGCGACGTGAGAAGAACCAGATCATCCCGGTCGCCCAGTGCCTGTTCACAGAGTGAAGTTGCGTCGCGCCTGCCCCCGAAGAGAAGGCCAGGACCGGGCGAGGGCGCCTGAAACACCCGGGAGTCGACGCAGGAAAACGTCTGGACGCCCACGCGGACGACGGAGGCGCGGAGCAGAGGGAGCTCGGCAGTCGGGGGCGGCCCCGTCCCCCGGGGAACCCGCAGGCACGAGGCGACCCACCAGAGCGGGGCGTCTCCGCAGACACCGCGACGCGGGGCCTAGAGCGTGCGTGGAACGCGAAGGGCCGGGACCGGCCGTGGCGGTCTCGTCACGGAAGGGGACGACAGGCGCGACCGACCCCGAGCCGGGGCGGTTAGGGCCACGTGGTTAAGGACAGACTGAGCGCGGACACCCGGGTCCCAGGCGCCCCAGCCGCGGAGGCCACTTGGCGTGGGCTGGCCCCGGACGCTGACCACGACCCTTCACCCCGCGTCCGGACCCCGATGCACGTGTGCAGGACGGGAACTGACTCCGCAGTGCCCGCCCCCTGGACTGTGCTGGCTGTGTCATGTGACATGTCGACGCCGGGCCCACTCCCTGTCCCCGAGGCCGAGCGAGATGTGCAGCGTCCCTGACCGTCGGTGCCAGGAGGGCCGGGAGCCCGTTTTCGAGAAGGAAGCTGCCCGAGGTGAGGCTGGACCACGCTTCGCTGTCCCTGCCGGCCCCACCTGGGTAAAGGCAGCTGCGGGGAGACCTCAACAGGCGCCGCCTGCGGAGCTGGGAGCCTCCTGAACAAGGCGGCGGCAGCCTGGCACACGGCCTGCGTCCCACGCTTGCCCCGCGCTGGCTTCGCCGGCTTCGCCTCCTGGTCCTGGGGCTCCTGCTGGTGGCCTTGCCCCTGCCGCCCCGTGCTGGTACCAGCCCGGCAGCCACGGGCACAAGTGCGGACAGGAGGAGAGCCCAGCGCCTGGCTCCCACGGGCGCACGCGGGTGGCTGCTGTCTGGCAACAGCGTCCCAGGATCGGGACCCCGCAGGCTGCCCGTTCGCTGCCCAGCCCTCTGGCCCCTGCGGCCCCGCCCCTGGGCCGTGGCAGAGGTGGGCTGGGGTGAGGCTGGGGTCCATCGCGGCTCGTTAGGAGACAAGGTACCGATTCCGACAGACCGCCAGAGCGACTGCTCGCTGTGACAGCAAATCTGTAGGGAGCGAGACCCTGCGGTGACTGGCGGCCGTGGGCTCCAGGCGGCATGTGCCCGCCGGGCCGTGACCACAGGGACCTCGAGTCCACCCCCGGGTGAGCCGGGGGTGCAGCCACCTGCAGGCTCAGGGCAGCGGCGGGAGGGGGCGGCTGGTGCCCACGGCCTCCCCCAGGGCCCGGGCGCTGTCGTGCTGCTGATACTGCAAGGACCAGAGCAACACGCAAGGCTCGAGCACGTAAAATGCCTTCAAAAGACTTTATGAGATTAGTCACAGCCGAAGCAGCCTTCATGTGGACTCGCAGGGCAGAGCCCGGGAGGCCGCGGGCCGAGGCATATGGCTTCAATCCGCGCGGGCAGAGCCGCCGCCAGGCACGCGGCACATGTGGGCCGGCTGCCCCGCGCTGCTGCTCTCCCGCGCCCTTGATCCGGCCGGGCCTCTCTGTTTCTCCAAACACGGTCCATGGAAAATGAGGTCACTTCCAAGTGGAAAAACGGCTCTGGCCCCGAGCTGAAGGCTGCACTTTTTTTAAGGAGGAAAAATGCACGTCCCTGTTCAACGACCGAACGTCACGCAAGGCACACCTGCCGCGCGGGGCGCGGGGCCGGCCCTGCGGGCCGAGGGCACGGCCGAGAGAGCGGGGCTCCCTCGGGCCGGCGCTCCGGATGTCCTGGTGTCCTCCAGCCCCTGGCAGAAAAGGGCTGGCGAGAACTTCAAAGGCCGTTTGTCAAGGTCGCGGCAGCGGGAGGAGAGGGAAAAGGAACCGTTCTCAGCCCCTCGCCGCTGCTCCCGAAGAAAGGGAAGCGGGGCGCGGGGCGCTCCCCCGGGAGCCGTTGCCATGGTCATGGAGTGACAACACAGGCCGGGAGTCAGCGCAGTCACGCGAAGCGGGGCGGGCAGTGGCCCGCGGGTGGGCAGCTGGCTCGGCCTCCTGGGGCGGGATCGCGGCCGGGCGGGCGTCTCCGCCCGCGTGCGTGCGTGCGAGGGAGCGGGCGGCCGGCTGTTTACAGACCCCACCGGCAGGGAACATGTCCTTGAGGCTCTGCCACGAAGCAGCCCGGCCCTTGAGCGCCGGCCTCGAAAGACAAGTTAGCCAGGCGTGGCGGGGCCGCCGCGTGGGGCGCTCAGGTGCCCTCCCCCGCCCAGCCCCGGCAGCCAAAGCGACTCGCCTGTGGCACGGATAGATGCCCGGAGTGGAGGCCGGGCCGGGAGGGCCATGTCCTGCCCCAGCCCCCCGGCCTCGCTGCCGGCCGAGCACGTGGGAGCTGGGTGGAAGGCTGCACCTCAGAGACGCCGCTGCCCGGTGCTGCCCGGCCGTGCGGCGCCCTGGCCTCCAGTCCTGTCTGAAGGCGCGGGGACGGCGACAGCTGTGGGGCTCTGGTGGCCGCCGTCGTCTCCGGACGGGGCTGCACGGTGCCGCCTGGAGCATCCGAGCGTGGTTTTCCGAGGGGCCGTGAGCCCATCTCTAAAGCGGGACCTGCCGGCCGCGCGTGCGTTTCCCCCAGGGCCTGGCCATCCGCTCTGCCGGCGCCAGCTCCGCTCGCCCCGACCACCCGCCTTTGCCCAAGCTCCCATCCTTCCGCTGCTCGCGGGCGCCGGCCCTGGGCAGCTAGCTCGGGGACAGAGGGACGAAGCCCCCTCTGGAGGTCAGCAGTGAGCACGAGGCCGGGCAGACGCTGCTGGGGCGGCCACCGCCTCCTCTCCCCACTGGAGCCGTCCGCACGAGCCCCGGGCGCTGCGGTGGTCCTGGGCTCCAGCTGCACCGGCGTCCCTGGCGTCCCCGGTGTCCCCGTGCGGGACGGGCTCCGTGACAGAGCATGCCGGGCAGGGTGCCCCCAGCACGCCCAGGCGACAGGCAGGCTCTCGGGCTCCCGCGAAGCCAGGATGCGCGCGAGCCGGCGGAGCCAGGAGGAGCCGGACACGCGGACTCGTAACCGCGCTCGGTGGCTTTGACTGGTGATGGCGAGACAAGCCTCACCCTCACGACACGCATGACGCAGCCCGCGTGCCCCCTCCCCAGGGCCTCTCCGGCGGCTGGCCCGGGACCCTCACCCACACTGAGTCTCCTGCCGGGCCCCTTAGTGACCACCGGCTCGGCGAGGACAGTGTCCATGTCGGGAGAGCCCGGGCAGGCCACGGCCTGAGTGATCGCAGCGGCCAGTGGCAGGTGGGGCCTCGCGGTGGACGGACTGTCGGGGATTCACGTGGAGGGTCCTGGGGCCGAGTCTGGCCGGGCCCCGGACACCCGCACCACCTGAGGGTGCCAGGAGTTCTGCGCTTCTGACCACACCGGGCGGTAGACAACCACTTCTCTGAGCAGGAAAACCGAAGAGGACCAGGGGAGCCACCCAGAAATGGGAGCCTGGGCCACCCGCCGTGGACCCAGGGACACCCCCGCCAGCCTTGCCCAGGAGCCCGCCCTGGGCCCCCACGCCTGCCCAGAGAGACCCAGCGCACGGCTGACCAGAGGAGCTGGGGTGGGACACAGGCGGGCACGGGGCTCCGGGGGCCTGCAGACGCCCCGGAGCCAAGGCGAGCGCGTGTGATGTCCTTGAGGAGCTGAGAAAAACGGTCACAAACGACACAAGGACAGGAAACGGTACAAACAGATCAGGTGGCGACCCTGGGAAGGAAAACGGTGTGAAGGGAGAAACGGTCGGGGGCGGGGATGAAGGGGCTGCGTGCGGGAAGCCGGACAGACGCGAAGGAGGAGCCCGAGTGCCAGCCCCGGACAGCGGCAGCTCCTGTGGATGACGCGGTGGCGCGGAGGGGACATTGGACGGACGAGGGGAGTGACGTCCAGGCTGAAGACGAGAGCGCTCGGAGCACCAAGCAAGGGGGGCAGGGGGAGGGTGTGGAGAAGCCTAAGATCGCCAGGGCCAGAGAAAGGGCCCCACGGCGGCGGCGAGGAGGACGCAGCACGCCCCCAGACCCCGCCGCAGCCACGAGGACACGGCGAGCCGTGCGGGCGACGGCGTTTCTGGAGGCCGAAGGGGAAAGCCCTGAACCTAAAATTCCACCTTCGGCCCCGTCAGCCGCCGTTAGCCCCTGCTGCGCGCTGCACCCCAAACCCGACCAGGGCAACGAGGCGAGAGAGACACCGCTCGCCTGGAGAAGCAGATCCCCCCTCTCAGACGACGTGACGAGCTCTGCGCAGGTCCCACGGGATCCACCCGACGGCGCCCGAGAACCGGGGATCGGCCAGCCCAGACACGGAGCGACCTGGGAACACACCTGTGTTCCTGCCCACTCGCGACTAAGCACGGCTCCGCCCGAGACTGCCCCGGGCACAGATGTGACCACGGCCACGGGCCTCCCCGGACGGGCAGGGAGCGCCGGGCGCTCGGGGCCCCGCAGGGCGCTCCCGGCGCAGGCCCAGCGCCTGTGCCAAGGCGCCCACTGGGGGGCAGGGGGGTGCCTGTCCCGCTGCCTGCGGAGCCGCTGGGCCCCCGAGCCACGGAAGTCGGACGAAGACACGTCCAGCCCAGTGCCGACCCCAGAGGGGCCCCGGACGGGCCCCTGACAGCGGCCTGCCTCGGTTTCTACGCCTTAGACCGGGCGGAGGCCGCCGGCGCTCTGGCCTGCGCCTCCGAGGGTTGATGCCACCCGCCTCCCCGGGCCCCGGTCACCTCTGGGCGGTGGGGTGGGGGGGGCCTTGCTGCTGCGACTCCTCCAAACCCGGTGCCCCGGCTCGGCCCCCCAGGTTTGGGAACCAGCGGCTGACGGCGGGCCCTCGCCGCAAAACCTCCTTGACTTCAATCAGAGGAACTTTCCAGAATCTTCCCGCGGCCTCAGAGAGCCGGGGGGCAGGGGGGGCACCAGCACAGCCAGACTGACCCCTCCGCCCAGGGACCGTGTCCTCGTCAAGCCCCACGCGGAGCGACGCTCCCAAAGCTCCCGCACGGGCAGCAGGGAGACGATGACCGGCTGGCCGCCGCGCCCCCCGCCCCCGGCCCTGAGGGAGCTCGTGGGGACCCGAGGCCGGCCATCAGTCCCCGGGCTGCACAGCACGCCCAGCGGGGCGGCCCCGTGGGGACATGAGCTCGGAACAAAAGTTCTAAAAAGGTTGCACGATCGGGGTCGCGTTAGCTCAACCTCCAACGTGAACAGCGACAGCGCCGCGCCCGCCGTCCCTGCCGGAGCCAGACCGGAGCCGCGCGCCGGCCCCGGTTCTGCCGGCCCTGACGACGGCATTTCCAGGGAGACGCCGCTCCCTGCCTCCTGCAAGCCCGGCGACGACGGCAGAGGACGCCGCTTCCGAAGCCCGCTGCTGCCGGACCCACGCAGGGCTCTGCGTGGCCGAAACGGAGCCTGCTGTCGGCGGGGTCCCCCAGCCACCCCCACCCCGAGGGGTGTCTGGGAATCACACGGGGACCCGCAAGACGCGAGGACGCGCTTCCTCACGCGTCCCTTTTCCGAAAAAGGAGGTCTCTAGGCTCATCGACCCCACGAGGGCACGTCAGACCCTCCAGCATGGTGGAGGCCCCTGGGGGACCACGGGGGCTGGGCGGGGTCGCGGGGGTCCGTGGGGGCCGGTGGGACAGTCGCCAGAGCCACGCTGCACACCTCTCCCCCGTCCCACGGCCCTCGAGTCACCCTAGATGCAGCCTGTCTGTCCTCTGTCCCCCTTACTGGGTCCCACTGTGCTCCGCCACCCACCAGGCACTTGGAAATGGGGACGCTCACAGCGGGCAGATGGCTGGACACAGCGCACACGCGACGAGAAGGTGCAGCGCAGAGCGGACGGCAGGGGACAGTGGGGGTCAGTGGGGGACCAGGCTGTCCTGGGAGGACGCAGGGAGGGGTCTGAGAAGATACAGCAGAGCCGGCACCTGGGGAGGGGACGAGGCGGAGGAGCTGGCCACTGGCCACAGCTCCTGGCCCCCCACTGCTCCCTCCCCGCTCCCTGTAAGCATTTTGGGGCTCCCCGGAAAGCTGGAGGTGAAGAGGGGGAAGCTGCCAGCTTCGGGGGGCCTGGCTGCGGGGACAGAAGAGGTGGGGGCAGCCTCCTGCCTCGCCGAGGGAGCTGCCGGGACGGCCGGCCTGAGCATGGGAGTCATGCCCCGGCCCGGGGAATTTCTGGGCGTCTAAGAGCTTGGGGGACGGACGGGGTCACCGCCAGGAGGACCGGGAAGGCACTGGGGGGGGGCTGGACCAAGGACGAGGCCGAGGAGGGCCAAGGGACTGGCCCGCCTGCTGGCCCCCCTGGGACACCTGCCTCAGCAGGTCTGCAGGGGCGTGGCCTGCTCTGGACAGGGAGGCCACAGGGCGGATTCGGGCCCTGAGGCCACCCCAGGCTGGCCCAGGTCAGCCTCGGCTGCTGAGCCCGGGGGACGCCTGTCCTCCCGCGACAGGCCCCTGGGGAGGAGGCAGAGACCGAGTGACAGGGGCCCCGGGCGGGAGCGAAGGCTGGGTCCCCTCAGGCTCCCCCCTGGGGTGCTGGCTGCCGTGGGGGCAGGCTGGGTGCGGACGGCCCTCCTGGAGCGAAGCAGGGGAACCCGGTGCGGCCTGCGTGACACCAGAACTGCGCCCTTCTGCCCTTGACTCATCAGCCTGAGAGACAGACGGGATGGGGGGTGGGTCAAGGCGGCTTCACCGGGGACAGATCGGGGCGTATGGGGCTCCCGGGGAGGCGAGAGCCCGCTCTGCTCCGGGCGCAGGCATCCGGGGGTCGCTAGGGGGCATGTGGGGCCCGGCCCGTCCCAGGGCTCGGCTGCTGGTTACGGGGCCATCCACCCGGGCTTCTCCGCGTCCCCTGCACCCTCATGGAGGGACGTCCAGACGCCACAGGCGGAAGCGCTTTCAGGCCTGACATCAGGTTCTCGGTCCGGGTGCCTCGACCGAGCGCCCGCGCCCTGATCTCCAGCTGCTCGCAGGCGGTCGGGGACCTGCCCCCGTCCCCCGACACGGCTCGGAGCCTTACCGTCGCTCACTGAAACGGTCTGGATGCGGCCGTGACCCTGCGGGTGGCCCGAGGGTGACAGGGACTCACCTCCAGCAGCAGCCGTCCCTCCAGCACGGCCGAGGGTCCGGGAGGGCCGCTGCGGCCCGGCGAGGGCGCTCTGGCGGCCGGCGGCCCCGGGCGCTGCTCCTGCAGGGCTGTCACAGAGGAAGCGGCAGTCAGCCTGGGCCCGGCCCGGCCCGCCTCGAGTCACGCTTCCCCGGGTGCCCCGGCTCGCGTCCTGCGCCCTTCACGCCCGCCGGCCCCACGCTGACCTGTGGCTGCCCGTGGCGGGGGGCGAGGGGTGGCGGCAGGAGCCCCGCAGCCAGCCAGGCGGCCGCTAACGTCCCAGACAAGACCCCACCCCACTCTGCTCCTCGGGAAGGGCTCGCTGCCCCCTCCCACAGCCCCCTCGGGGCCCAGCTGCCTTCAGGGGCCCTGGTGTCCTCCGGTGGGCGACCCCGCCTGCACTGAGCACCCCAGCCCCAGGAAGGGGCATCAGCACCCCTCCCCTGATGCTCACAGGAGCCCCCATACCCCCCCACCCCACCACCCACCCCATCTCGCTGCCCCCTCGCCACTTCGGGGTGAAGAGCTTGGCTGCTGCAGATCAGAGACTCGCCTCAACCAGGAGGCCGTGCTCGGGGACATGCTGCTGTGTGATGTGGGTGTCAGGGGCTCTGTCTTCAGTGCCCGGGGCCCCGCAGATGCAGGACCTCGGCCTCGGCACCGTCAGGCAGAGGTGGCAGCGTCACCCCCAGACCGCAGCACGGCAGGCGGGGGGGGACCAGCGTGAGACCCGGCCTGACCCCTCCCGGTGCGGTGGGTGGACAGGCACCAGGCCACTCCGCCCCTCGTCCAGACCCGAGGCTTCTCCACCCTCCCCCGCTCAGAAGCCCTGGTGCCACCCCCATCCCCCGAGGCTGACCCTCAGGGACCCCAGGTCACCGTCTGAATGACCCAGGAAAGGAGCCCACGGCCTCCCAGAGGCCAGGGCTGGGAGGTGAACATCACCATGGACCACGGACCATCAACGATCACCTGGGGGTCCCCTCCATGCCCCACCCTGGAACCTCCCGGTAACCCAAGCCCACGGGGACACGGGCACGCTGGGCACGGAGAACTCGGAGGTGACGTTTTTAACCCCTCCTGCCCCTCGCTGGGCACCTGACCAGGGAGCACGAGGAACCCACGGGGCCCCTCCCTGAGGTGCCTCCCTGAGCATGGAGTCCGGGGACCTCCCTCCCCCGCCCCACCCCCAGGCCAGGCCCAGCTTCCCGGCCACCAAGCACCCGCTACATCAGGGTTTGGGGCTCAGCGTGTGGGGGCTCAGCCTGCAGCTCCTGAGAGGGCGTGGGCGTCAGTCAAGGCCAGGAGTGGCGCTGGGGTTGGGAGCAGCCTCCCCCTGCACCCGCACCTCCTGCCAGACTGGACCACCAAAGCCTCCAGCAGCAGGCGCCCTCGGGGGGTCGCCTGCACCCACTCGGGGAAGTAGCCCCGGCCCCAGCCCCCTGGACGACGGGGGAAGGGGAGGCGTGGGCTGGACCATGCCTGCCTCCCCGCCCCCCGCAGACCCCGGGTGGACGCTGGGGCCGGCCATGCAGGGGCGCAGCTGGGGGCGCCCCACCCCCGAACGGCCTCCCCTCCCCCACACCCCCGTCTGCACCGTGACAGCCCCCAGCTTCGCAGCCCCCCCGGCCCCCCCCACCGCGGGCACCCCCACTTCCCTCCTCCTCCGCAGCCACATTCCGGCCACACCCGGCGGCCTCGGTCCTGTCACGCGATGGGGCCTCCGCGGTGACAGCCGCCTGGACCCCGGCCAGGGCCTCGCGTGCGAGCAGAGCCCCCGCCCCCACCCCCGGCCGGGCCAGACGAGAAACCGAGCGCTCTGAAGCAGGCGGAGGTTTCCCGAAACCCGCGGGCGGTGGAGCCCTCGTGTCCCGGCCCCCCCACCCCCCACCCCCGGTCAGCGGCAGCTCCCGTGCGCGCTCCGGGTGGGCGGGTGAGGCGGGGACTGACCCTCACGCAGGCCCCAGGCCCTCCCCAGCAGCCCCGGCCTCCGCGCCGCCTCCACCTCGGGGCTCCCTCAGCGTCGCTCTTCTCCCTGGGCCCAGGGTGTCCCCTGAGGGGCTGACCTGGGGCGGAGCTGTGGGCAGGGCAGCCAGCAGGACAGAGGACCCTATGGAGCCCCTGGCCCTGCCTGGGGCCCCAGGCCCGTGCCAGGCCCCGGGTGAGGCGGCGCCAGGCCGGCCTGGTCAGGGGCCGGGAGGAAAGCTGACGGGGAACAGAAGCCGCATCCTTCTGGGGAGATGGGGACGGCGTGGACGGAGTCACTGTGCCCCCACCAAGCCCGGCCCGGCAAGGAGGCGGCATTCGGGGGCCGAGAGGCACCCCAAGCCTGGGTGCGGGGAGCTCCCTGCCCGCCCTCCGGCCCTGCTGGTCCCCGGAAGGGAGGCCAAGCCCCGGGAGAGGGGCTCCTGCCAGGCCCCGCCTGTGGCCCCCGGCGTGGCCCCCGGCCTGGCCTCCGCCTGGCACCGGGCGGCCGCCTGTCAGAGCTCAGGGTCACGCTGCGGAGCTGTGGGAGACGAGGGGACCGGGCACACGAGGCCCGAGTCCTTCCCGCTCCCTCCCCCGCTCTGGGCCCCCAGCCACGCGGGGCTCTCGCTGCCACGTCCCCACGGTCCACCAACTGGCCGCAGACCTAACTGGAAGCAGCTTCCGGTCACGCGTCCGCTTCCTGCGTCCGTAAAAGGCCGCTTCGGACAGAGGACGTGAGGGGCCGCCGCCAAGACAGGCCGCCCCCGGGGAAGTGGCACGCACACGGGGTGCGCGCCCCGAGGGCGCGGGGGGCCCTGAGGGTCAGGGCTGAGTGCACCCGCGGCCCCACCTGCTCACCAGGAGACCCCCGCTTCCCGGGCACGGGAGAAGCTCGGGGCGAGGTACCACCCTGAGCGAGCCCCCCCCAGGGCCCCATCCCCCGCCGGGGGCCGCTGGGGGTCGCGTGCCTAAGATTGGCCAGTGAGAGGAGTCCCAGAGGACTGCCCCATCTCTGCCCCTGGCGGCGCCGTGACACCCAGAAGGTGACAGCCACGTTGCCCCAGCTCAGGGGAAGCCACCTCTTTGGGTAACTGACCAGTGGGTGCAGGACAGGTGGGTCCAGGGCAGGGGTCCAGGCCTGCAGCGGACCGAGCGCCCGCAGGCCCGGCCTCGCCTAGAGCGGGCGGAACTGGCGCCGGTAACACCCGCCACGACTCCGGCGTCCAGTCGAGAACCCCAAGGGCTCGCCCCGAGCCCTAACCTCCACGTCTGGGCCGGCACCCGGCTGTTTCCCCGGCAGCCCTGGCCCAGCACCTCTCGTCCCCCAGGGCTCAGCCCCCGCCCCCGGCCACCGCTGCCTCGCCACATGTCCCCGTCCGGATGTCTGCTGTGACCCCAGCTCTGCCTGGAGGCCAGGGGCAGGGGGGACGCAGTGAGCTTGGGGGCCTGGCAGCGCGGGCGAAGTGCAGGGCCGCAGCGCCACCCCTGCTCCCCGTGCCGAGGGCGTCTGCAAAACCCCCCGCAACCCTGACGCCACGCCGGGGGCCCGGGGGCCCGGGCCCGGGGACGCTCCAGTCGCCCTCCCTTCACTTGCCCAGAACTGAAAGGCGACCTCGCTTTGCCTCTGAAAGGTGAGCAGGGAGCGCCCGCGCCAGTCCTCCTCGATGGCCACAGACCGCGCTGACAGGGCACACGTCGGGCCTGTCACCTCCGCACAGGGGTGTCCGCGGCCCCTGGAACGTGGCTCCAAGCGGCAGGGCTTAGTGCCCAGCCTCCCGCCAGTCTGCGCGGGAGGGTGCAAGGGAGCACGGGAAGGCCCCGGGGTCCTGCGCAGGACCCCGGACGAGCCTCCTCCCCGCCCCGGGGAGGTGGGGTTCCCAGGACGCTTGGCAGCACCCCGGCGGGGGGCAGGACTCCGCAGCGGCAGCCGGGGACTCAGAGCGCGTGAAGACACACGGGCGTGCGGCGGGCGCGGAAGCAGCAGGCGGAGAAGCGAGGACGCACCCGCCTCGGTCTCGCGGGGCGGCCGGTCCAGCAGGTGTGGCCAGCGTGGGGGGGGGCGTGACGACGCGGTCCCTGACAGCCCCAGCCCCCCCCCATGGCACCGGCACCAGGCGACGGGGAGCCGGGGCGTCCAGGCTGCCGCCAGGGCCCTGCGGGGAGCTGGGCGTTGCCGGTGCCTCCTCCTGCGCCCGCCGAGGGAGCAGGTGCCGCCCGCCCCTGGGAGGGGGCCTGTCACCGCCCCTGAGGACAGGCCTCTGCCCTGAGCTCCCTCTGCCCCGCTGTGGGGCCGACACTCGCGCCGTGACCGAGGGGCGTCGTCCGCAGCCCGCGCGGGCAGCCTGCACAGCCCACCCCAGGAGGGCGGCTCGGGGCGTTCCTGGGGGCAGCAGTGGCTCCCCTCGGCCACGCCCGTCACTTGGGCACCCCGGGCAGCAGGAGGTGACAGAGGGCGGCATGGGTACAGCGCGGGGGCCGGCTGCGGCCTCCCCGCCCTGGCTCTGTCCACCAGCCCCGCCGTGCCCAGGCAGCAGGTGACCGTGGAGCACACCCCGCTCGCCCGGCGCGTCCCGCACGCCGGCCCTTCCCGACTGCCCGGCTCCCGGCCAGCGCTGGGCCCGGTGGGTCGGGAGCCGGAGGGAGAGTAACGAGCTGGGCTGCGTGCGTGTGCGTGTGCGTGCCGTGTGTGAGCGTGAGCCCTGCGTGTGGACAGGGGACATGAGGGGACAGTCCCCTTCTGTAGCAGCTCCCCCGCGGGGGGCGACACGCACACAGGGCGAGAGGCACCCGGGCTGGGCGCCCTCCGCCCGCCAGGGCGCGGGGAGAAGGGGAGGAAAGGCTGGGGGCTCCGGCGGGCCAGGAGGCGCCCCAGGAGGGTGAGGCTGGCCCCACGCACTTGGGGAGCGGGAGCCCACGCGAGACGCGGCCCCGGCGCGTCGGCTTTAACGGAAACAGTCTCCACGCTTTCCGGAACGCAGCCGGCGGGCCGCAGACGGCGCGCACCGCGACGCGCTCGCTCGGCAGGAGCGTCTGGACGCGCGTCCCCTTGGGGCCGGCGCCGGGGTGGGGTTCGGGCCTCGGGCCCTGCGTCAGAGACACCCTCCCGCGTCCCCAGTGCGGCCGTCACGGCTCACCTGTCGGGAGGAAAGTCGCCCGGGCCGAGCTGGGCTCCGGGAACAGCTCCCAGACCGCGGCCACCCCGCCCCACCGATACCGGGGCATCCGGCGTGAAGAGGGCGGGCAGGAGCCACCGTGCAGCCCCGTGCCTCGCGCCACTCAGCCAGGGCCCGGGCTGAGGCGGGCAGGGCCGGACCCCGGCCTTCGGCAGCAGCTCCCGCTGACCACAGCCCCCGGCCGGCCTGACCCCGGCGTCCCGGCCTCGGTGTGCGGCTCGGGTCAGGCGCACCCGGTTCCCGCACGCAGAGGGTCCCCGGCACGTGGCTGACCGCGGATCGCGGACCGCACGACGCCACCTGAGGTCGGCGGCCCGTCAGCCAGCACCGCCCTCGGCGTCCTCGCACGCCAGTCACACGTCACTGCACGTGCCGGGCTCGGGTCACTCACAGCCGAGGCCCCGAGGGCGGGGTGAGCTGGCGAAGGGTGGAGGGGCTGGGGCCTGAGGCAGGCGGACCCCTCACGCCCCACGGCACCCCGTCCTGCCGGGGCCACCGCCGCCACCACCAGCTCCTGCCTCGCCCCCACCGCTGCCCAGACCGCGTCTGTGAAAAGGGGTGGCCGCGGTGGCCCGACGGGAGGACTGCGTGCCCAGAAGCGCCCAGGGCCCAGGCGTCCACGGCGACTGGCCGCCGGCCCTGCCGCCCCGCCTGCCCGCTCCCGTCCGCCAGCGTGTCCCTGTCACCCCCACGCCGTGTCCCGACTCGGAAGGCGGCAGCGGGTCGCTCTGCAGACGCCCCCGCTCGGCTCACTGAGCTTCCTGGTGGCGAGACCAAGGCGGCTCAACTTCGGGAACGTCACGGAGGGGACGCCGTGTCCCCTGCGTGGGGCACAGGGGCCGCGCTACCACGTTACCGGCCGACGGTGGCCGGGCCCCCGACGCGTGCGGTGGCATGTCATGCTGAGCTCGGGCCACAGGCGTTACGCTCCCCGCCTGCTCCCCCCCCCCCGCCTCCCCCAGCGTCCCTGCACCGGCGGGCGGGCTCCCCGCAGCTCCCGAAGGGCGCGTGGCCCTCAGGCCCTGCCCCTCCGCTGAGCCCATCTGGACGCGCTGTGTCCCCAGGGTCGACTCGTCTCTGGTTTCAAACTCGTCGGAGGGATTTGCTGCCCGTGGCCCCAGCTCTCCTCCGAACGGCTCCTCCGGGCCAGGGTCCCCGTTTGAAACCTCTTGTCGTGGCTCCTCCACGTGCCCAGGGGCTGCGCCGTCACCACTGGCTTTGACTCTCCTTCCGTGTACCGCGGTGTCCTTTCTCCGAATGACCCGCCGCGGCGCTCAGGTCGCGGACGTTCGGCCTTTCGCTCCGAGTCCCGGCCCGCGCCGGCGGCCCCCCACGCGTCCCGCTTTGCAAGCGCCTTCCAGGTTCCACCGCCTTCCTCTTCGATCTCCGCGTTTCCCCTCGCGTGTGGACCTGCAGAGAAAAGCCTCAGGCACCTTCTCCGCGGTCGATTTGCGCCTTAACCGCGCGGCGGCCTCAGCTCGCCCTCCCTCTTCGCGATTCCGTCTCGGGGGCGTGCCGACGCGGCCTTTGGTGCGCTTCCACGTCTCTCGTGGACCCGGGAAGCCACAGCTTCGGACTAGCGTGTCCCGTGTGTCCGCTGGCTCAGCCCTCTCTGAGCGGTCGCTCCGCAGCCTCCACAGAAGTTTGCTGCTTTGACCCACTCGACGCCGACAGAGTCGTTCTAAATCTCTCTCTCCGCGCGTTTTCCTTTTTGTTCTGTTGCTTTTTTGTTTGTTTTTGCGATTATGCTCTTGGAAGCGCTCAAACTTAAAATCACGTTCTCTGGCGAGACCCCGCCGACGCCCCGCCCGCGGCCTGGCGTGCTCAGGCCCACCTGGTTTTCCGAGCCAGTGGCACATCCGGAATTGTGCGCTTCCTGCGTCCTCCCCCTTTCGTGCTGCTTTTTTTCTCCTTCCTCATCTCTTTTCTTCCAATTGATGCATCGCCTCATCCCACTTTTCTCTGCGCTAGTTTGAAAGTTGAAGCCCATTTTTCCTGCCTTAACGATTACCCTAAAAATCGTATTATGAGTTAGCTAACGACCCTCCAAGAACCGTGGCCTCCAACACGAATCTCCTGCTGCAGGTGTACGTGCCGCGGGGCTGGGGACCGACCCGTTCCGGCCCCTAAGCTGCAGTGCTGCTGCCCAGCGCGTGGGTGCCGCCCGCCTGGCTCCCCGCCGTCGCGCCCCCTCGAGCAAGCCTCCTTCCTGCTCCTCAGACCTTCCGCCGGGCTCCTTCCTGCTGCACCGAGCACGGCCTGTGACGCCTCCGTTCACGCGGCTCTCTGGTTCTCAGCGTCACCTGAGCCTCGGTCTCCGGGCGTCGTCACCCCTGCTGGCTCGCCAGCCACCTTAGGGGGCTCAGATAGTCTCTCTCTCTCGTCCCGGCTGTTCCCAGTGACGGCCTGGCTGTCGCTGGTCAGCTGCATCCTTGATTGGAAAGGCGTGACGGACGAGCCGGGTTACAGCACTCCACGCGCAGGGGACCGTCGCAACGCCCCTGCCGGGCAGGCCACCGACCTGCGGCGCGACGCAGCCTCGAAGGCGCAGGCAGGCGCCAGGGCGCCCCGCAGCGCTGGGCCGTGGGGTGGGCTGAGACGGTCGTCACCGAGCTCCTGCTTGAGGGCGAGGCCCCGGTGACTCCGGACTCCGGACCGGCCCGTCCCGCAGAACTGGAGCCTTTCCGGGCCCTCCAACCCCGGCCGGCTGGGCACAGCTGGACCGGGCCAGAGAGGAAGGGCCGGTCCCGCCCAACCTGCTGGCCTGGAAGCCTGCGTGCATGGGCGTGTCAGAGGGAGGAGCGTGGTGACAGGCCTCGGGGCGGCCCGGCACCTGGCCCGAGGTCCATGCGGCCGGTCTCTCCTCCACGATGAAGAGGCGCTTCACAGAGGCCAGGCTGGGGAGCTCGCCCACCCGTCCCCGTACGTGTCGCAGCCGCTCACCACGTCGCGGCCCCCCTGGCAGAGCAGAGCCAACGCGACAACACCCCAGGTCGCCCCACGGAACTGCCCTCAACACCCCTGGGGCCGAGCGACACCAAGCAGCCCCGAGCAAGGTGGCCCCACCGCAGGAACCGGGGGATGCAGGGGCCCACGCACCCCCCACGAGGGCTGTCAGGGGCATGGCGGCCAGCACTTCCGCGAGCTGTCACCCACGCCGCGACAGACATCTCCCCCAGGGACGCGGGCGCCAGCCCGAGTCGGGAGGCCAGCTGGCCGCGTCCTCGCAGCGCCCGGGCCTGCAGCCCGCGCTGAGCCCACGGGGCACCTGGAACAACACGTCCTCCCCCCTCGGGGGCACCGCTGGCCGGGTGGCTCCGCGCTTCGAATTCAGGGCCACTCAGGGGACGTCGCTTTCAGCTTCCGCCGGGAACACAGAAGCCTGTCGCCCACCACGCAACAAGGCACCGAGCCTCTGCAGGTGAGCAAGTCGTCTGGGCCCATCAGACGCTGAGGCCCCAGGGCGCCCGTACCCAGAAGCCTCGAGGGGCGTGGCACTTCCAGGGACAGAAGGGACCCGAGCCCGACGCTGGACACGGGCAAGGAGAATTCAGACAGAACTGGTACACGGCTGAGTGCCGCCCGCACGAAAACCGCGAAGCCCGGGGGCGACGGAGGCAGGGCCCAGCGTCCGCAGTGCCGCCTGCCCCCAGGCACCTCGGAGCTGCTCACGGCGGGAGGCCGGGCAGGGGCAGGTGAGTGGCCAGCCCGGCACCCCGGGGGGCCGGTGACACCCAGCGCAGCAGGGGAGGAACAGGAAATCCCTCTGCCCTGGAGAAGGCCCCACATGAGGCACAGGACGCCTTGGTGCAGCCTGCAGGCCCCTGGCCCCTCGCCTCCTCCGGGAAGCCCTCCAGCCTATGTGACCTGGCGGCCCCTGCTAAATCTCCACGCGGCACCCCCTCCTCTGCCGCCGCCGAGACCTGCTCTTCCAGAAGTGTTTCATGAGCTTGCGCCTCTAGCCCCGGGGGCCCACGTGGCGGCCTCTTAACCCAAAGCAGTGGCTGGTTTCCTGGGGAGGACCGACCTGCGCTGGGTGCTGGGTGCTCTCCAGGCCCGGGCTGCAAAACCTCAGCTCACTGTCCTTGCCCTAAGGTGCCCACAGGCGTGTGTGTGGGGGGGACACAAGCTGGTGGCCCGGGGAGATGTGGGCAGCAGCCTCGGGCACTGCCCACACCTCAGCTGTCTGCCCACGGGACCTGAGCCCAGCTCAGCACCCCCACGGCCACACGGCTCGGGGCAGAATGGCCTCGCTGTACGGGCATGTCTGGGCGTGGCTGGGGACCAGCCCTGCAAGCCAACGAGGGGTCCGTGACCCAGGGCAGAGCGCGGACACGGGGGGGACTTCAGAGGGGCTGGGAGGCGGCGGAGACCACAGCACACAGTCCACACCCGGAGCGGGGCTGTCCGAGCACCCAGGGTTCCCACTTGTGAGGGGCAATGCGGGCCTGGGGGGCCTTGGACCCGGGACGGCGACAGCACACGGCTGGGGTGTGGGGGCAGGGCCGCCCGCAGGTCCCTGACTGGCCTCGGGAAGGTGGGGTGAAGAGAGCGGGCTGAGTCCTCGGTAAACCGCGTGGGGACCCCGCACTGGGCCCTCCTCCCTGCAGCCCCCGGCGTCTGTCCAGCGGGAGCGCCCGCCCGCCCGAGACGCGCCCTGAGTCCGTGACTTCGCACGCGGTTCAGGCTTGGTCCAGGGGTGCCGGCGGCCGGCGCGGGCTTTGAACGGTGGTGCCGAGCGCCTTCCTTCCTCCCCACGGAGATCGAGGCCCGGCCTGGAGCTCCGCGTGGGGCAGCACCAGAGCCACCCCCAGGGCCTGACACGCCAGGGACCCCCGGCCTTGAGGGGCCGGCGCACAGCGGCCCCGGGACAGGCAAAGCCACAGGGGAGCGGGCCGCCCGGCTCCTGCCCCCACGAAGAGGACCTGCCCGGGGCCCTGGCCCTGGCCCTGAGCCGGGAGACTCGTGGCCCCGGCCCTCAGCGGCCCCTCCTCTCCCGAGGCCCAGGCGCGGCGCAGGCCGGCGCGGCGCGTCCCACCTTGGAAGAAGCTCTTGACGCGCAGGTAGCTGACGCTGAGGCGCAGCACCGACAGCTTGTCCAGCTTGGCCACCACGTCGGCCGGGAAGGGCAGCAGGCTGGCCAGGTGGTCCAGCTCGGCGTTGAGCCGGTCCCGGTGCCGCTTGGAGGGGTTCGACTTCTCAGCCCCCGTGGCGGGCCTCCTGCGGGGACCGGTGCGGTCAGACCCGGCGTGGGCACCGGCGGCCTCGGCCCGTCCCCATCCTGGCCCGTCCCCAACCCGGCCACGGCTCCCCGGGGTGGTCAGCCTCAGAAGGAGCTGCCCCAGGACGGACCCGCCCGCTCCCGCAGGGGAGACGCCCCAGGATGCGGCCCCCCTGGGGGGAGAAGGTGAGGACACGGCCCCTGTGCGGGGCCCCGGTGTCCGCGCAGCCTCAGGGGTCCGCGTCCGCACGCACACGCAAGCACACGTGCACACGTAACGCACGCAGTACGTGCACGCACGCACACGCACATGCAAGTGCACACGCACGCACACGTGCACACGCACACGCGCACGCGCACGCACGCACACGGCCTGCTCAGCCGGCGGCCCTGCCCCGAGTGGGCGGGATTCCCCTCCCCTGCCCCCCACGGGTTGACCGGGCAGCCCCACCCCTCCCGCTGTGCGGCCTGCTCGATGGCCGACCCCCCCACAACAGGTCCCCGCAGGGCCCCTGTGCACCCCGACCCCCCACGGGCCCTGCCACCCCCGCATCTGGCCCTGGCCCCCCCGACCCCCCCGTCCACTCATGTGGCCGCTTCCCGCCTCGCAAGACCGCGTGTCCTGCGTCGCCCCCCACCGCCGCCCCGTCAGACCCTGGATGGCCGAGCGGGGGGCTCCCAGACCCGGGGGGGAGGAGACCCGCCGAGCTGGGTCCGGGGCCCCCTGCCCGGAGGGCCTCCCCCCACCACAGTTCTGGGAGCTGCGCACCTGCCCTCGGGGCGGCCCGTGGGGCCCGGGACGGGACGGGATGTGGCCCTGGAGGGAATGACAAGGACGCAGGCGTTTACGGACGCTGCCAGGCCAGGGCCGCGGGTGCCGCGAGCAGCCGACACACAGCGGCACCCTGGGGCCCCCCGAACCTGATGGTGCCCAGGGCCGCCAGCCCGGGACCCACGGTGTCCGGCCCCAGGGCCACAGCACCCACGAGCCTGACCGCATTCCACGTGCTCTGGTCGCCCGCGCCCTCCGGAGAAGGCCAGGCACCCACAGACCTACCACCCACACCCGCCACCCACACCCGCCCTGGGGACAGGGCCCAAGAACATGGCCCGCCCGCAGCCCCACCAGCCCCCGTGCGGCGCCCTCACAGTGCCCATGGCCCGCACGCAGGGTGCTTGCCAGACCGTGGCGGCGTCACAGCCCTCCGCATGGGCGTCAGGCCAAATTAGTGTTCCGGGCCCTCGCGGGCCCTTCGGTCACAGTCAGGAGAGCAGGACGGGGATCGAGGGGGCCGGCTCACGGGCCTCTGCAAGGCACCGCTCCCCGGGGTCTCCACCCAAACCTCTCCGCGTCCACCGCTCCCAAACGCGCTCCCCACGGAAACGCGGCCCCCCGTGTGGCCCGCGACAACCCCGCAAACGCGACACTCACTGCTTCTGGACCGGCTTCCTCCTCTTGCGCCCGGCGTAGGTGCACTCGCCCGGCGGGATCATCATCTGCGCCTGGCGGGAGTGGGGGCAGCAGGCTGGTCACAGCGAGGACACCCCAGCGCGCACACGTGCCCCGACCGCCAGGGGCAGGTCCCCACTGACCAAGGCGGCAGGCCTCCTGCCCCCTCCCGCCCGTCCTGCCCTCCACGCCGGCCCCCAGCTGCCCTGACCTCTGCCATCCTCCCCTCACATCCTTCCCCCACGAGGTCCTCCACCCCCACCCCCCACGCTGTCCTGCCCCTTGCGCTGAGGTCCGGCTTCCCTGTCACCACCCACGCAGGATGACCTGCCACCCCTCTGGCACGAGCCTGCTCCGTGCAGCCTCACCTCACTCATGCGAGGAGGCCACCCCGGCCCACCCTCCCCTTCTACCGGCCGCGCCGTGGTCCCCGGCGGGGACCCGCGTCACCACGCTCCTGCAGAGAACGGCCCTGGCTCCGAGAGCTCGTGGTCGATAGAGCCACGGTCGTCACCACACCGAAGCCCTCCACGCGCCAAGGAACAGCGCGTCCTCAGGGCTGCTGCCGGGGCCGGGTCGCCTCCGGGTCTGGGGGGGTCGCCTTCCTCTCCCCACCCCTCCACTTTGTGGCCCTGAACTTCCTCTTTTCCGTGTAAAATCTCTCGCTCGACTGCCCAGCTGACCCCACCCGCCAGCCTCCGCGGGCCCGCGGCCGGGCGGCGCGCCGGTCACCGCGGGCTTCCGAGCAGTGAGGATGTCTAGGCTCACACACATCCTGCGGCCGGGCGAGCGGTGACCCCCCGACGCCGGGCTCGGTGCCAACAGACTTAGAGACGCGGTTAGGAGCCGTCGTCCGGCCCCGAGGGTGTGCCACCCGGGAGAGGAGGCGGACTCCGACACACAACGCCCACCTGCGCGACAGCGGCGCGAGAGCGTGTCGGGATCCGCTCCAGCGGCGGGAAGCGGCTGCACCGTGAAGACACGAGCAGGTAAACGCGTGCAGAAGCCACGCCACGCGAACCCCGGCAGAGGACGGGGGAGGAGCGGTGGCTGTCGGACAAGCAGACCTCGAAACGAGGGCAAGGACCAGGACAAAGAGGGACGCGGTGGCGCGCCGGACAGGCCAGAGCTCCAGGGACACGGCAGTCCTGAGCTGCACGCACCTGCCAGAGCGTCAGAATCCAAGAAGCAAAACCAGCAAAACCGAAAAGGGAGTTCGCCAGAGGCGGCCCCGGGAAGCAGCCGAACGCGCCGACCGGAAACCAGCAGGACACGGACCGTCCAAACGACACAGCTGCGCGCAGTCCCTCGATGGACAGCGCTCGATGTCCACGTCAGAACGAGTTTCGAGTACGTCAGCTGGGACTCCACTTGATGCAACTAGAAAAAGAGAAAACGAATCCGAATCGAGCCGAGAGGCAGAAATCGTGACGAGGAAAAACCGATGAAACCGCAGTCGCTTCTGTGAAAAGGTCGACGAGGCCGGTGAAGCTCTGGCCGGGCCGCTCAGGAACAGGGACGCAAGCCGCAGTGTCGGGAGTGACCGGGGGGGGGGGGGTCGCCACAGGGCCGTGCACCCCGCAGGAGAACGAGGGCCGTGTGCCTGCTCAGAACCCGCACTCGCAGCCCCAACCCCGCCCCCGCCGGCTGGAGACGGCCCCTTCGGAAGGGCGCGGGGCGCGGGCGTCGTGGGGACAGAGCTCTGACCCAGCAGACACGTGGCAGGGAGAGACGCCAGCGGCCTCTGCCGCAGGAAGGTGACCGTCGGCAGGCCGGGAAGAGGCTGCCACCGGCCCCCGGGCCTGGCTCGCGGCCTCCGGGGCCGAGCGAGACGGCTTTCTGTCACTTAAGCCACCCGCCCCCCGCGTTTAGTCGTGAGCAGACGAAGCCCCCGCAGTCACCCATCCAGATGAAACGGCGATTCCTCGGAAGACACGAACTACCAAAACCCGCTCGAGAAAGAACAGGGAACCCGCTCAGCCGTGCCCCGACTCTGACAACAGCGATCTCGCCGGCAAATTCCCCCAGTTTAAGCGAAAAATAGCACCAGTTCCCGCGACCCCGGCGGAGAGTCAAAGACGCGACTGAAAAGGGCCGCTCATCACCCAGACCCCGGAAAGCAGCTGCTTCGGGGAGAGGGACCGACGCCCTCGCCAACCCGAACGCGAAAAGCCTCGTGGCGGAGCCGGAGCCACGGACAGGCCGCGAGCGGCACAAAGGGGGGGGTCGCCGCGGCGGTCCCACTGCCGCCCTGTCCAGAACGCCGTCGCGCGCTCCGCTGTCGTGATCAACGGAAGGAAAGAGCTGCCACGCGGGGGACAAAAACCAAACACCCATCAGCGGGGGGGGAACACAGGACTGAAGTCACCAGAGAAAGGACGCGTGTGAACAGCCGCAGCCCGCCCCTCACCCCACGGCCACGGACGAGCGCTCCCCAGACCTCGGAGCCGGCCGGGCACCTGCTCCCTGCCTGGGCCCTGAAGGGTCGCCCTCTGCTCGGGGCGGGGAGCAGCCGGGCCTGCCGCAGCCTCACGGGGACCCAGAACCAGCCGCGGAGCCGGCGAGGTCTCAGGGGAAAGCACTGTGCTCTGCCCGGCCGGCGAGGCGGTGGCGCCCTGCACGGCCGTGGCCGTCGCAGGCTCCGAGTGAGACGCGGCGCCCAGGGGACTCCTGGGGGTCTGACTCGAGTGCGGCTGCAGCCTCAACGGAGGCGACGGGAAAGAAACTAAGAAACGAGAGCAGAAACGTGTGCGACGGCAATGGAAACCCTAAGCCTGCCCACTGCGGCAGGTCGCTCCCCGGACGCTCCCAGCTGCCACCAGAGGAAGCTGTCGCTGGGCGCAGAGGAGCGAAGGGAAGGGTGACGCAGACGCCTCGCCGGAGCCCTGTGGCCAGGGGACAGCGGAGCAGCGGCTGCGGAGCACGGAGAGGGACCGGACCCCACGCCCCGTGAACAGCTTCCCCACGCGACGCTGCAGGGACGGCCGGACGTGCAGGGTCACTGCGCCGACCGCCCTGCGGGGAACGGTGCCCTCGGGCCGAAGGCGTCTGGCCCCGACGGGCAGTGGCCGACCGCGTGGGACACGGCGCAGAGCGGAGCTCGCCGTGCACGGTCTTCCAAAGCCACTTTGTAAAGCCACGGGGACAGTGTGCTGTGGGGGGAGGGCGTGTGGGCGCCACGGGCCCGGCAACCGTGACACGAGGCCAGGTGGGACCTTGCCGGGGGCGCCTACACCAGCTGCGAGTGGGTGCAGCCCCGAGTCCCCGGCCCCCAGCCCTCCACCGTCCTGGCGGACACCGCTTCGCATTTATTCTCTCAGGTCACACCAAAAAGTACGTTAAAAGCTCAAAAAGCTGTTTTTAAAGCCCACGTGCTTAGAGACGCACTCTCGGCACGCGTGCGGTTCGCTTCGGCCCGGGGAGCAGCGGCGGGTGCGCGGGGAGCCGCGCCAGCCCACGCGCCAGCTGCCCGCCCGGCTGGTCGCTGCATAAGCTGCGCTCGTTGTAAAATTCTCTCCGTTTCCGTAAAACATTTGCAAGTTTCCATAATCACAATTCAAAACGCGTGAAAAAGAGAGAACTGTGCCGTCAGAGCAGACGTGCGAAGGTGGCGACCCACGAGAAGCGGGCCGAGGGCCTCCGCCTCAGTGAGTGCAGCCCGGACACTGGCCGTCCACCTGCCGGAGACCGGAGCTGGCCCTGCCACACACCGTGTGACAACACTACCCGAGGTCCGTGGAAAGCCCCAAGTGCGAGAGCTAAAACGACCAAACTCTGAAGGAAAACGCGGGGCTGTGGCTTCCGGACCTGACACCTGGCGCCGGAGCCTCCGACGCGCTTCCCAGAGCGCAGGTAAGTGGAGGAAAACCAGACCGATCGTTCTCGGTCAAAACTAAAATCCCGTGCTCCAAGGGCACTGTCGGAAGAGCGAAGAGACCCCCCGCAGATGGGAGAAAGTATCTGCCAGTCGCGGGAGCGACGGGGTCTGGTCTCCAGACCCAACGACGGCCCGACACCACGAAGCCAGTCACTCGCCTGAAGACGGGCCAACAGCCGGAACGGAGCCTTTTCCCGAGAGATGGTCGACACACACGTGGAGACAGGCCAGACGCTGTCAGTCGCTCGGGAACTGCGAATCAGAGCCACAGCGAGATGGCTCTCGACACCCACTGGGATGGTGCCATCGGACACGTGGGAAGTAGCACGTGGACGCGGAGACAGGGGCCTCCGTGACCGGCTGCTGGGGAGGCAACGTGGAGCCGCAAAATGGCGTGGCAGTCCTCAGAGGTCAATCAGGGCCTGGCGCGACCCGCAGTCCGCCCCCGGCCACACCCAAGAGAACGAGGCGTCCAGCGACATCGACGTCGTGCACCGCAGCGGCCGAGGCCGGGCGCCAGGGCGCAGGGCTGGAACACTACGCAGCCTCGAGAGCGAGCGAGCGCGCGCGCCGGGTCACCGAAGGCTCCGAGTGACCCCGAATGCACGGACACTCAGAACAGCAGGTCCAGGGACGGAAGGGGATGCGTCTGCCAGGGCCCGGGGAGGGCTGGGGAGTGGCCGCGATGGGGCCGCAGTTTCCGTGTGGGGTGAAGGAAGAGTCTGGAGTCAGACAGAGATGCTGGTTGCACAACTTTGGCAAACTGCTAAGGAAATGCCACCGAACTGTGCTTGTTAAGTGGCTAATTTTATGTTTTATGACTTTCGCCCCAATGAAAAATGCAGAGCACGGATTTATTCACCAACGCGAGGGAACGTTCTGGAGCGCACAGAAAAGGAGACGGAGTGGGCACGGGCCCGGGGAGCCTGCGGCGGGCGGGGGCTCATCGCGGTTCAAGGCTGACGGTGTCGCGCCATGGGGATGAGGATGCTCTGCGGCCGGGGCTGGGTGGGCGACAAGGGTCAGGGGCCATGTGGCCGGACGCTTCCGGAGGGCCAGCCCCGTGCTGCGCCGCAGGCCAGGTCGGCCCTGGCGGCCGGAGGCCGATGTGCTCAACGGTCCCTGAAGTGCAAGGCTGGCCCGGCCCAGACGGGACAGCGGCCCTGGCGGTCTCCCTAAACCCCTAGAGGGGCCGGCCTGCAGCCGCCCACTCAGACACCCCTCAAGGTCGAAGGCAAAGGGACGGCTGACCTGCACCAGCCCCTGGAGGCCCCAGCCCCAGGGAAGCCCGTCCCAGCACCGCCGTTCCCCCAATGAGCCCCAGGCCTGGGAGCAGGGATAGTGGGGCGGGGGACAACCGGAGGATGAGGAGTGGCCTCTCGCTCTCCACCCCGAACGCCGCTCGCCACAGCAGGAGCGGAGCCGGGGTCCAGGCTCCTCTGGTGAGCCCTCCCCACCTCGTGCCCCCAACCCCCAGGGCCACAGCCTCCCTGGGCATTTCCAGGTCAGGGCTTGACCAGCCCGGACAGGCAGGTCACAGTGCCCAGGGCCAGCTGTGACCGCAGGCTAGACTCCGCGCGCCCGGGAGGCCACCCCGGGTCCGTGCTGACCTCCTCGGCGTCCACGCTCCCCAGAGGTCCCCAGAAGGACGAAGCCTCCTCCGCTGAGCCGCTTCCCAGGGTAACCTGTGAGGCGGGCAAGGGTCACAGGCCTGAACCAGTGTCCTCCTCAGCGTCAGGCGGCAGGGAACTGTCCCCACTGGGTTCCTGTGGCCTGTGGCTGCCAGCGACCAGGGCAGCTCAGGGTGGGGCCACGCGGAGGCCTGGGTGCCGCAGGAGAACACGCGGGGGCGGGGGTTCCCCTCCGGCTCTGAGCCCTGTTGGGGAGCCCGGAGCCCCCACCTGTAGACGACTCGCTGAGTGTCCAGCTCAGGAGGCAGGGAAGTGACGAGCTGAGACCCCTCCTCACACGGCACCCCCAGGCGAGCAGCACCCCAGCCCGAGCCAGGAGGCACCACTGGGTCTGAGTCCAGCTCCAGGCGAACGCCTTGACGTCCTCCTCCACAGAAGGGGTGGCTGCCGGCCCCACAGGGGCGCAGGACACGGCCCGGACCCCACACCAAGGCCGCGTCTCCTGCGGTCCTCACCAGGCCATGCGCGGGCACGGTCACACGTCACCCAAGGGTCCCCTCCACCCAGGGGCCTGCAGAAGGCAGGCCTGAGGCCCTAACGGGTGACGTGGGACAGGACCAGCCGGGTTGGGGCCGCCTCTGCTAGAGCCACCAGGAGAGCATCCCCCGTGTGTGGGGGGGGGACTCACACCCTGCCTGGACCCCGCGACAAGGCAGGGGACAAGGGGGGGGCAAGGCTGGGGGGGGCAAGGCGGGGGTCGCACGCCCACGCCCCGGGGTGCTGTGTGCGACGGGGCGGGCCCTGCCTCGGGCCGGTACCTGCGGGGCCGGGCGCCCCCCCCCCGCGGGGTCGGCGGGCAGGTCCCCGAGGATCGGGCTCAGAGCCGCCTCCTCCGGGGTGTCGGCCCCGGACGGGACCTCGGGGAGAAGCTCCCTGGAAGCGCCGACCGCAGCCGAGGGAGCCCCGGGCCCACGCAGCCCCCAACCCGGGTGGGGGCGCCGGGCGCCCAGGCAGCAGGGCGCGGGGGCCGCGTCGGAGCCCCGGGCTGAGCCCGGGACCAGTGCGAAGCCGCGGCCGGGCCCCGGGGCGCATGGGCGGGCGGCGCTGCGGGGGCCCCGGGGCGCGCGGGGGGCGAAGGGGGGAAGTGGGGCGGGGGCCGTCCCGTCACTTACCGCCGGCGGCGCGGGGCGCGGGGCGCGGGGTCGGGGCGGGAGGAGGTCGAGGCGCGGGGACCCGGCGGCGGCGGCGCCAGGGCCGGCCCCACCCGCCCCGCCCCGGGCCGCCCGGAGGGAGGCGACAGGGGGCGAGCCCCGCCCCGGCCGGTCCGCCCCGCCCGCCCCGGGGACCCCGGGAGCCCGCGCCCCCCCACCCGCCCCCCGCGCACCTGCCGCCCGCGGGCCCCGCGCCCCGCGCTCCGAGCCGCTGCGGCGAGTGCGGCCCCGGGCAGGGTCCCCTACCCTCCCGTCCTGGGGAGCCCCCGCCCCGGTCCCCCCGCGTCCGCCCGGCGCTCCCGAGGCCCCCGCGGTCTCCGCGCCGCGTCCGAGGGCCCTGCCGGCCCGCAGCGGCCTCGGGGTCACCCCCCCCGAGGTCGCAGCCAGAGCCGTGACCCCAGGCCCCGGCGGGCGCGCGCCCCCCGCTCACGGGCCCGGCCCCCCGCCCCCCGCCTCGCTGGGGAGCCGCGCGCCCGAGACCTCGGGTGGCGCTTGCGGTCCCCGCACCCCGCATGCCGTGACCTCAGACAGGACCCCGCCCACGGGGAAGGCGCCTCTGTCCTGCCGCCCCACAGGTGCCTTCCCCCCCTCCCCAGGTCCAGCCCAGGGCTGTGCGGTTTGCCCCGCGGGGCAGCGGCTGACACCTGGGGCTGAGGCTACCGCTTCGCGTGCCTTTTGGACACGGAACGTCGTGCAGCTGGTGCTGCTCGCGGACCCAACGCGTTCAAAGTGCGTTACTCGCAGGGAGGCTGGTGGGTGGCAGGGGTCCCAGGTGAACCTTAATTTCCCCTTTTGAAAAGTGTTTGCACTTCCTGAATGTTGTCGCAGGAGCGCGGGGACTCTCGAGCCTTTGCGGCGGTTTTCCCTTTTTGGTAAAGGAAACGTGTGAGCGTGCTGTGATACGGGCCCCTCTTGGGTCTGCCTGGGAAGCTCAGGCCTGTGGGGGGCCTTGGACCCAGGAATGCGGGTGGGGACACCTGGGCGGCTACCCAGACTGTCTGGAGCTTTGTAGTAAGAGCTGCACTTGCGCTGCCTGGGAAGACAGCACCCCCGAAACTCGGGGGAGTCCCGCGCGCCTCGCTGTCCGGACGTCAGCCTCACCCAGCCACCCCATCAGTCAGGGACCCTGTCGGGCCCCCTTCCTGGAGGATCCATGCAGCCTGAGGTGCAGAAGAAAAGCAAGGTCCACCTCCCAGACTGCCCTGGATGGGCACAGGCCACCCGCCTCGGTCACCCCCTGGGCACGTCCCCGAAACAGAGCCTCGGGCAGTCAGTGGGACTGAAACAGGATGGCCCTCCTCAGGGTGGCCACCGGCCCTGCAGTCCTGGGGCCTTGGGGAGAGGTACCCTTTCTGGGAGCCTCTGGGCACCCCGCTAGGGCGAGGTGGCTCCCCAGACCCAGACAGTGTGTCCCGGGGCTCCGCAGTCACATCTCCCCGTGGCAACTTCAGTTCACACAACTGTTTGCGGTAACACCCAGGTGTCACCAAGACCTTCGTCACTGCCTGCCCTGTCCCCACCAACTGGACACCCCCTGGTCTGCAGGCCCCTTGGCAAACCCCAGCACAAATGGGCTCTGAGTAGCTGAGTCCTCCATTCCCACCAGCTGGGGCCAAAGTCCTCTTCCTCCCAGGGTGACAGGGATGAGAGCTGGGGGGAGAGGAAAGCCCAGGAGCCACCCTCTCCCCGCATCTGTGTCCTGACGTGGCTGTCCCAGCGAGAGATGGGTGGGTGGGTGACGTGACAGCTCCGTGAGCCAGGACAGCCAACAGGCTGGCCCTGCAGGAGGTGCTCAAGGCCACTTGAGGGCCATGCTGCCCCGTGGCCAGCCGGCGGGGCCGGCGGAGGGAGAGACTGTGGCCCTCGCTCTCCACAGGCGAGTAGCTCCCAGCGCTGGCCTCCCTGCGGGCTGGGAAGCCTCTCCTCACCCTCCAGCCCTGACACAGGCTGGCAGACGGGGTGGGCACCCAGCCCAGCCGGGAAGTACCCAGCCCCGGCGCCCGTGATGCTCCGGAGCAGGCCACGTCGCCCACATGGGCAGCCCCGGTCGCGTCTGCGCCCTCTCCCACGCCTCTTTTCCTGGAGGCCGAGAAGGACCTGGAGCATTTTGTCACGAGCTGCTGAGCTCCCCGCTGTTGTCACCGCGGCTGGCCTTTGTCACCGCGGTCCCCTGTCCCCCTCTGCGTTCCTGCCTCAGCGGCTTCAGGAAGGGCTGCCTGCTCCTGGGCCATCAGCGCCTGCGCCCAGTGCAGGGGCCCCGGGGTCCGGCTGCAGGTGGAGAGTCCCCCCCCACAGGAGCCCCGACAGAGGCCGCAGGAAGGGGCAGGGCCACGCAGCATTCGGGGACCCCCTGGACCCCGTGCAGACGAGGGCCGGGGGCGAAACTGCCTCTGGGCATGGGCCGGCCCGCACCTCACAGCGCCCGCCTCGGCCAGGCCGTCCTGGGCCCCGTCAGCTGGGAGCCAAGCCCCAGGGGAGTGGGCAGAGGCCCTGCAGGGTGCGCAGGGGCCGTTCCCTCTGACTGGGTGCTCTTCAGCCCACACTCCACCTGTCCTCCCTGCAGCTCAAAGGGTTCGTCTCGCAGAGGCCACCCTTACACCCCCCACTGCCTGGTTTGGGCTTATGGTGCAGGGCAGTGAAGCGTCATCCACCTGTGCCCCGCTACAGCCCCACAGCCCACGGGGGGGGGGGGAGGGGAGGGGAGAGGAGGGAAAGAGGAGAGGAAAGGGAGAAAAGAGGAGAGAGGCAGGGAAGGGAGGGGAGGGGAGAGGCTGGAGGGGGAAGGGAGGGCAGGGGAGGGGAGGGGAGGTGGGGAGGGGAGAGGGGAAAGGCAGAGAAGGGGGGAGGGGAGAAGTGGGGGGACAGGAGAGGGGAAGTGAGGGGAGAGTAGATGAGGGGAGGGGGGAAGGGAGGGGAGAGGCGGGGGAGGGGAGGCCAAGGGAGGAGAGGCGGCCCCCGCCGTCCCCTCCCCGCCCTGCACCACCCCACTGAGCAGTGACTCACTGGCTTGGCTTTCTGGGACCCGCTGCTGTCCCCACATCCCCCGGCGCCGCGGACCCTGTCATGAGCTGCCACAGTCTGGTCCGAGACTCAGACGTCTCCACCCCCACGGCCGCGCCCTCCGGGCCGCCCACCCGCCCCTGAGCCTGTCCCAGCGGCTTGTCCGATTCCCAGGCCTCCCTCCTGGTCCACCCGGCTCTGGCTGGAGCGTGTCCCGTGGGAGTTCCGTCCGTGTCCCCTCCGGGCCGCCTGTCTGCAACGTCCTCAGGGCTCATCTGCTTTCTCCCTCTGGACAGGTTCTTCACCGAAGTGATGGAGGTGACGTCGGTTAACAGTCGCGTGTCTCGGGCACACGGTTCGACAGTGTCACACACGACGCGCTGTGCGTCCTCCAGGACCCCATCCACCGTCCCCTCCCCCACGCCCCGGCAACCACCGTCCGCGGTCCGGTCCGCTTTCGGCTTCACACCCCGCGCAGCGCTGCATCCCTCCCGCCACCCCCCGGGACCCCAGCCTGTGTTCGGCCCCGACGCTTCTCGGAACTTCTCAGAAGCGCCTCTTGGACCAGTCGCGGGGGCCGTGGGGGAGGGGGTTCGTGCCAGCTCCCTGGCCAGCGGGCCTGTGGGGGCGCGGAGGCACCTTCTCAGGACAGTGACTCCTCTGCCTCCTGCCCGCCTGGGGGTGGGGGCTGGCTCAGCCCCCTCGTGAGTGGCCCGAGGGGTGCCGGGCCCAGCACCTCTTCCCGCTCCCTCCAGGGGGTCGGGGGCAGGCGCAGACTGAAGCTTGGTCCCCCTCTCGGGCTCTGCATCGCGGAGGGCCGCGTGAAGGGCACCTCAGGCTCCCTCTGGGTGCCCGTTTTCCCACGTAGGAAACAGGTGAGGACAGACCGCTGTGTGAACCGCATGGCGGGGCCTCACACGGTCCCACAGCTGCCTCTGGGGTGTCACCGAAAGGACCGGCAGCAGGGACTTGAGAGAGACCTGTGCACCGACGGTCAGAGCAGAACTTCCCCGACAGGAGGAGGACAGCCGGCGTCCACCGACGTGACGGATGGGCACGCCTCCATCAGAAGGGAGCCCTGGCACAGGCTGCCACGTGGGTGAGCCAGGCACGAAAGGACAAGCGCCACGTGCCAGCACTCACACGAGGTCCCTAGAGGGCCAGATTCGCAGAGACACCGATAGTGGTTCGCAGGGGCTGGGGGACGGGAGGGGGGAGTGTTTAATGGGGACAGAGGTCCAGTTTGGGACACGGAGAAAGTCCTGGACGTGACGATGGTGACGGCCGCACAGCAGTGTGAACGCACTTAATGCACGGCACTGCGCGCTTAACGTGGTCACGGCGACAACCTTGCCTCCCTACATTTTCCCACGCGCGCGCACACGCACCAGGTGAGGCCCCACCTTTACCTGTCCATCCACCGGGCTCATCCGCTCCGACTCCCGAACGCCGACGTGGGCCACCTTCCTGGAGCCTGTAGTCTGTGGGGTCAGACAGGGGTCACAGTCACATCCTCACACGCACATTCGCTCGCACGTGTGCAGCCATGCTGGGGAGAAGCGGCCCGCTGGCTCCAGGCCCATCTGTTGGGAGCTGAGGTGAGGGGCTGGGTCTGAGGGCACATTCGGCCCAGCCCCAGGTCCCTACCTTCCAGGACAGCAAGGTGGCCCCTCTGAATGGGGCACCTTGGTCAGAAGGGACAGGAGGACACAATGGGGACACCATGGGGGCTGACATCCACGCAGCAGGGCGCGCTGACAGCCCCCATGCCACCTGCCCAGCTGGGCGGTGACACCTGTCTCCAGACCCCACCCCCTCCCTGCCTTGGCTAGTCAGCCAGCCTGGACAAGCGACGGTCCCAGCTGGCCAGGCTGACTTTTGTGGTGACCTGTGTGGTGGCCGAGGTCAGGTGTCCTAATTATTCTGGGACTATTTTCTCCTGCGACGTGAGGGAGGACCCTGGCGGTCTCAGGCTGGGTCTTCCCTGCAGGTCACACGGGAGCTGGCCCATCAGCACCGTTCAGATGGGAGAGGGAGCTGAGAGCAGACGGCAGAGCGACGACCAGGGGACAGGATGTGGGGCATGGGGACGGGGAGTTCTGCGGGACAGGGCACAGGGTCGGGGACAGGGGTGGCCCCAGCGGCTGGTGCCTGTCCCGACCCCGCCTCGGCTCCTGGGCACAGGCGGGGAAAGCGTCGCGGACAGCTGTCTGCAGGTCTCTGCGGCGGGGGCGCCGCCCGCACGGTCCGGGCTGGCAGCTGAGGGCGGGACTGTGCTGCCCCCACGCGGCCGGCCGCGGCCCCAGCTGCTGCGCGTCTCACCTGTTCTGACCCGGAGGAGCCGCCTCAGCTTTCGGGGGGGGGGGGGGGCGCCCCCAGCCCCTCAGCGTCTCCCGCCTCCCAGAGCAGGGCCCTGTCCCCACCCCACAGCCTGAGTCGCTGCCACACACTCCACCCCAGCCACCATGCCCCAGCTCCCCACTGGCCACCCCCGACTCCCACTGAGGGCACGTGGGTGTCTGCACTACACACCTGTCCGCATCTGTGACACCCGTGGGGAACTGCACCGCACACCTGAGCACACGCACCTCAGCCATCTGTCCCACGCGCCTGAGCACACGCGCCTGACCTGAGCCTCTGCGCCACACACCGGGGAGCCCGCGCTGGTCCTATCCGGAACAGCGGTCCGGGCCGACGCGGGCAGACAGACTTCCTCTTTGTGAGTCGCCACGTCGCCTTTCCACGTCAGGAAGCAGAGCCACCCACACCCCCGCGAGCTCGTGAGGGGACAGGACAGCCTCTCAGCACGCACCGTGTGGCGGCGAGTGGCCTGCAGAAGGCCGGCCGTGAGCCCCACTGCTCTGAGACCAGCTCGAGGGCCCCCCCAGGGCTCCGGGGCGGATCCAGGCCCAGGGGACCGCAGGTGTGGGGCAGGTGCGCGAGGCGGGGGGCCGGGAGAGGCGGCACGTGGAGGGCGGCGGAGCACCGCCAGGGGCACAGGTGACCCGCCTGCTGCCCTCGCTCTGGGCCTGGGATCGGCGTCATCCCCAGGCCCCTCTAGTAAGCAGCCACAGTGGACGGGTGGGCACGTGGACGGGGACGCCGGGGACGCAGAGGGGCCACTGGCGCAGGGGCGTGGGGCCGGCGTGTCCGTGAGAACGCAGAGGCGTGTGGGTCACGCGCTCCGGAACCTGGGTTCCCAGGTCTGACGGCCTCACGGAGCCTGCAGCTTGGGGTCTGGGGTCTGACGGCCACTTGTGCTTGTGAATTTGGGACTGGGGATCAGGGAGCTGACCTCTCTGAAGCAGGACCTGGGGTCACGTGCCGGTGCTGTCTCCCGAGTACGTGGGCATCCGGAGGAGAGCCAACAGGACCCCCCAAACCGTCTCCCACTGAGCTGACAAGGCGTCCGAGTCCCCCAGATCGTCGTCGGTGGCATTGGCACCACTACTCGGCCCCCCGGGCCCCGAGCACGGATACTCAGGCCACCCCATGTCTGAGGTCCCACACTCACTGACAAACCACCCAGCCAGAAACCTGGTGACCTCACCACCCCACCCCAGATCCCGTTTGTGGACGCGCGCTTGGGGGGAGGGGCGGAAACGGCTGAAAGCAATTCCGAGTGGCGCGGCAGGGCCGGGCCACGCTGGCGACCCGGGGGGGCCGGGCCGGCGCTCCACCTTCACGTGCGACTCTGTAACAGAGCAGCGAGGGCGCAGAGGGAACCACCAGAAGGTGACGCGCTCGCACGCCTCTGAGGCACTCGTGGATCTGTGTGTCCAAAGAAGTTCTGTGAAGTTCAAACTCCTGGGGCGGGAAGGGAGGTACCCGCTCGGCCACAGGCAGAGCCATGCCCCGGACCCACACACGCGTCTCAGGCGGATGGGACAGGGACACGTCGCTTTATTGCTCACGCTGCATATTCAAATGAACACGATAAATCCTTTTCTTACAAAGTAAGGCACGTGAAAAGTCGTCTGCGCAAGTTCCGTGTTAAGTTAAAACTCCTACTGGTCAACGCGAGCGTGTCTAGTACAGGGTCAGACCCCCCTAGAAGAGCACGTGACGAGGTGCATACATGCAGGACACCGGAAGCAGCCTCGGGTCGCACCTTATGGCACAATTACACAGCCCACACCGCCGCCTGCGTCAGCGCCGACGCGGCCCTATCTACATATGTACACGGGTCCCCGCGCCCTCATCGCGTCAGCTCCAGGAGCGCGCGGCGTCTACTGCGTCCGCGCCCCGCTTCGTTCAGGGAGGGAGGTTTGGCATGTCCAGTCTCTTCCGCCGTCACGCTGCCGCCCGCAGGAGTCCCGGGTTATACGATGCTGAAGACCATGGAAAGGTACTGCTCGTAGGACACCTGGATCCAGCCGTCCTGGTCCGTGTCGTAGCGTCGGAAGATGTCCGTCAGCCTCTGGGAGAAAACCACAGGCGTTCAACAGGAGAGACAGCACGGGCTCCGTGAGGAGACACCGAGAGGGCCGACCTCAAAGCATCGTGTCTCCACATCCCCCCGGTCACTCGTACAGAGACCGGCGCAGGGAGGCACGGGCAGGGCACCTCTGAGCACCCCCCAGGCCAGGGCTGTCCCCGGCAGGTGAGGCCCCGTGACGGGACGGCAACTGTCCGTGCTGCCCCCCGAGGCCCACATGCCTGTCGTCCCCCACCCAGGGCTCCACCTCAACCTTCCACAAGCCTAACCCGCCAGGCCGGGTCGGGAGCAGAGGGGAGGGTGCCTGTGCCCAACCGTCAGGTCCGCGCTGGCCCAGAACACGGAGCTGGGCAGCGAGGCCAGGTTCCGAAGAGCCGCACGACCAGAGGAGGCAGGTACACCGCAGTCCGTGACGAGAAAATCCCACCACCAGGTCCATCGTGACCTCGGTGGCCGCCGGCTGCCCAGCCTGGCGTGTGAGCTTGGCCACACTGCGCCCGGCGGCGGCCGGGAGCACCCTGCGGGCCAGTTCTCCTCGTCGTAATTGTGTTTTTCCGAGATTCCCGAAGATTTTCACGTTATTTTGTCAAACACGATTTCCAAAAGCCTTTCTCTTTTCGGCAAAAGGTTTTCACTGCGGCCTTCCCACCTGTCCATGCTCAGGGTCACTCTCCAGGCGTGGGCGGGGCCCAGCACAGCGGGAAGGCCACCCTCCCAGGGGCGGCGTCTGGCGGGACGGAGGTGGGGACTCAGGTGGCCCGGCCAGGCCGCCGAGCCAGTGCAGCGGCCTCCACTGCGCGGATGCGCAGGGTCAGACGGTCACTCGCGGGCCGGCACCTCAAGCGAAAACCCTAACCCGAGAGCGAGGCCCACCCGGGCCAGGAGCCTCTTGCGCTTCGCCCTTTCCTAAGTGTCCAGACGACAGTGCGAGGACGGCCCAGCCTCGCCGGACCCTGTGGGCCAGACGCGAGCTCAGGGCCCTCCCCCCGCTGTCACTCAGGCTGACCTGGCGGCTTCACGGGGCCGGGGGTCAAGACGCCGGCGAAGCTACGCCTCTGCCGTGCCACCGTTCGGTCAGGAACGAAATCGGGGCTGTTTCCCCAGATTCCAAATTCCAGTGGAAACCCTCACGCCGCTCGCACCCCCCGGGGGCCGAGAGGGACAGCTGGGCCCTCCCCGGGCACTCGCTGTCTCTGCTCGTCTTCGTGTTTGTTGCCGTCAAATTCGGGAAGACTCACGAGTACTCAAAGGTTCTGTGCGTTTCTAAAGCCCGGAGCTGCTGGGACTTGGGTCCCCACGTAGCAGCGGGACGCGGCCTGTGTGGGGACAGCCAGGGCAGGGCGGCGGCTCCCGCGGCTCCGGACTCACTTCTCCGGGGGCGCACCCCAGAACCATGTGGGGATCGGGCAGAGGGGGTGACAGCCCGCAACAGGCCCCGCACCCACCCCGCACAGGAAGGCCGGGCAGGGGACGATCGTCCCCTCGGCGGCACCCACCGGCCACTGACGCCCCCGTGGACCGGGACGAAGCCGCTGCCGCAGAAGCAGAGCTGACTCAGGCGCCCCAGGGCCCGACCGCATCTGCGCGGACCCCTCCCTCCCCGGGGCCGGTACCTGCAAGACGATGCAGCCCTGGATGAAGTCATCGAAGGCGATCTGCCCGCGGCCTTGCCGGTCAAACTTCCGGATGAGGATGTCGTGGAACTGGTCGGACAGCCGGTAGCCTTGAAGAGGGACAGAGCAAAGGGACCCGCGGTCAACACCCCTCCCCCTCCAGGAGACCGCCCTAACCACGGGGACACAGCGGCCCGGGCTGACGGCACACCTGGAGCAGAGGCACCCCCGCCACGCTGACGACAGCCTCACTGGTCCGTGTCACACCCGCCCTGGCCCTCTGGCTGCGTTGCCAGAGGGGGCGCCGAGGGGCTGGGACCCCAGGCTCCCAGATCCGCAGGACGCGGACTCCGAAGAAGACTGGACGCTGGCGGGACCCCGCGCGGGGCGGCTCGCGAGGGTCGAGCCCGCCCCCGCGCCGCCCGACGTCCCGGCAGCGTCCCCGCTCCCCTTCCCATGCACTGGCTGAGACGGTCTCCAGCAGGGGACGCGCAGCCCGTGGGCGGGACACCGGGGATCACTGCGAAGGAACACAGCTCCTTCCCTCCCCTTCGTGCCACGGGCAGCGCGCCCACGGCGCCCTTGCTGACCTGGAGACCAGCCCCAGGGGCCAGAACCTTCCTACTGCTCCACACGCCTGCTGCAGTCCCCGTCAGTCACCCGTGTGACACTGCCCACCTCACAGGGAAGGACTCGCCCCTGCACACACGCGACAGCCCCGTCCCGAGTAGCCGGCCTGTTTCCTACGTCTGCGACCTGGCCCAGGCCCTCCCTGCGAGCCGAGAACACGGGAGGCCCGGCCCAGGCCCAGCACCGGGGGCCGCAGGCCACGCCCGACAGACGCCGGCTGTGTGACGCCCGGCCTGCGAGAGAACAGGCCAGGCCCGCGGTGCCGCCCCCACACGGCGGACGCAGCCACCAGGGGCCCGGGCCTCGCCCTCACTGCGGGGGGAGACTAGAACACGGGTGATGAGCCGACTGCAGGAGGCGGCTGCCTACCGACGGGCCACATCCGGGGCCCAGCAGCAAAGACCAACGAGAGGGGCGCCCTGCGCCCCCACCGCGGGGCCCTGGGCGACCTGGGCTGCTGGCCGCGGGCCGCACCCCGACGGCCACTGCAGACAAAGCAGATGCAGCAAAGAGCAGGAAAACGTTGAAAAGAAGTGACGGGGAAATGGGGGCCATCCTACTTTCACCAGTTCTCACAACAAACGTGAGCCCGGCCAGTGGCCGACAGGGGCTGGGGGGTGGAGCGGGTCGCCGAGCTGTCCCCAGGGAAGCACCTGGTGGGCACGACCTTCAGCCCTGGAGCCCCGGCCTCCGTGCGGGTGGCGCGCGTTCAGAAAAAGAACCGGAAACGAACGGGCGGACCATCAAATGCAGCACGTGTGCCACTCAGTCACACGGCGCCGCCAGGGCTGGCCCGAGACACTCATGTGGAGCCACAGAGCTCAGAGGACACGGAGGGCTCCGGCCCCAGACCCCTCTCACCCCTGGTTACCCTGAGAGACGCGCCTGTTCCCAAGGGTCAAGAGCGAAGAGGACTCTGCTGCTGTGGCACACGTCTAAGGGCTGAGAAACCTCCCAAAACGACCCCCACGGGGAAAGGGTGACAGTGCCGCTTTCCTGGGAGACAAGGCCCCGGGAAGGCTCCGGACATGGTCACAGAGCAATCACGGGAAGAAACTCTGTGGAATAACGGAAGACGTGGTGCCAAAGAACATCCACTTTCTCCAGAAAAAGGCTGGGAAGGCAGGAAGAGGGTTGGCACTGCCAGTGCGAGGGGCAGCCACCTGCCCTGCGTGTCTCCGCTACGGCTGCCAGTGGCCTGGCGTCTGACTGGGGCCAGGGGACCGGGCCATCGTCTGCCTCGGCGTCTCCAGGCCTGACTGGGATGGAAACCACCGCGCTCTGTAGCACCGGGGGTCACCTGTCTGAAACTGCCACAGGGTCCTGTACCCCCAAGGCCACCCCAGCCGGGCCAGGCCCCCACCGGCCACCTGCCACGGACAGAGCCAGGTCCGAGTTCACGGGGCAAGAAAGGACAGCGAAAGGGAGACAGCCGTGAAGTTCGTGGCCAGACAAGACCCAGGGAGGAAGGAGCCACGTCAAGGAGCACAGAACCGGAGCTTAGTCTGCCATTCCCACTCGAGACACTCGGACCACACGACTGCAGGACTCCCCGTGCTTTTTCAAAAAGGCGTTCACAAGCCGCCTCCGAGGCAGAGCGGAGCCGTTTTGTAACCCGGGCCTGGGAAGGCAGGGCCAAGGGGGACGGACTCAAATGAGCGGCTCAGTGCAGCTCCACACGAGCCCACGTGTCAGTCCCTCCCTCTGAACGCGGAGTCCCAGCTGCCTCAGACCCACCGCTGACACCGGAGGGCCACCGCCCCACCCTCAAAGGCACCACGTCCACGCTCCTGAAGGCACGGCACACCCGGGCCTGGCAGAAGGGTGGTGTGAGCACACCCAGGCCCGGCACGCATGTGGCACGGCACGCCCAGGCCTGGCACACATGTGTGAGCACACTTGAGCCTGGCAGGCGTGTGGTGCGACCACACTCGAGCCTGGCACACATGTGTGAGCACACTCGAGCCTGGCAGGCGTGTGGTGCGACCACACTCGAGCCTGGCACACATGGGTGAGCACACTCGAGCCTGGCAGGCGTGTAGCGTGAGCACACCCAGGCCTGGCAGGCGTGTGGCACGGCACACTCAGGCTGACACACACTTGAGAATGGGAGCTCGTGCTGACTCGGGTGCCTGAGGCATGCGATTTGCACTGCGGCTCAGCATCGTCACCCACGGGTACTTGCTCGTCCCTCTGCGTATCTAATGCATCACGAAACGGCAGCCACCCTGCGCCTTTTTCTTCCCTCACTCGGTTTAAAACGTTTCAAAGCCACATTCTCAATAGGCTCGTGCCACCTCAATTCACAAAACACACACGACTGCGTAGCTCTTATCTCATTTTGGACGACCACTGCACAAAGCCTCCGATAACGTCAAAACTTAAACCTGTACGACGTAAACAAAAATTCCCGTGTTGGATTAAAAAAGTCAGTAAGGCGAACAAAGGAGAACTTGTTTCCAACGGCACCTAGGTTCCAAAATGAAACAGGCCACACAGTCAAAGCACGGATTACCAAAACCTGAGAGTGCTTGCTTGAGCTCGTTCTTGTCGATCATCCCAGAATTGTCCCTGTCGTAGGTGCGGAAGACGTTCTGCCAGTCCGTGATGTACTTCCAGACGCCGGTGAACTCGCTGAAGTTCACGCCAGCCTTGTTCTCGCGGTCGAACATAGCTGAGACGGAAAGGGGCATCAGTGGCACGCGGCAAACGCAACCCCGGGGGCGATGGGCAGGCCCCGCGCCCAGGCCGCCGCGTCCCCGCGTCCCCAGAGCCCTGGTTTCCTGTGGGACCAGCACGGCGCTCAGCGAGCGAATCCCCCAATGCTGCTGACCAATGCTCGCCGGCGGGGTGAGGGGCGTGGGGCCTGGCGCCCGTCCACAGCCTCCGTGAAAGGGGACGCACACGCCGAACCACCGCCAGAGCCACGGGAACGAGCCTGCCGCACCCGGCAGCACGCCCACGGGGGCGCGGGGGGGGCTGCTCCGCCAGGCAGGTGCCGGGGGCAGTGCGGTGCCCGGCTCCGAGCTCGGGGCCTGGAGCCCCCTCTCTCTGCCCTCCAGGAGGCTCAGAGGAGCCCGTGCCCGGGAGAGCCCCCTCCGAGGGCACGGACGCTCCCGGCTGGGATTTCTCAGCAAGCCCGGCCTCGCATCTGGGAACACCAGCCCACTTCCAGGTCCCGATACAAAGGGACCGAGCACCACGTTCGCGTGTAACTGCGAGACGGCCAGCGTGCACGTGGACACACGCGGCCCGGCAGACCGCCGTGAGGACCGCGACAGACCACTGGGTGGCTTCTGGGGGAGTGAGGTCAGCCTAAGACTGCGGTCTCAGCCCCTGGCCTGGCGAGACGCGCGTGAGCGGCCACGCACCGGAGCCCCCTCCCGCGGGCACTTGCGGTCTCCAGGCCCGGGACCTCGAAGGGGCGGGAGCCGCAGTAGAGTCGGTGTGGGACACGGCGGGCGGGGCGGGGACGGGGCGGGGCGCACCAGCCGGATGAGCGGCCACAGCCGCTGGCCCGCGCCGGCGGACGCCGCGCCGTTACTTACATATGATCGACCTGACGGTCACGGGGTTGAACGGGGTCCAGGTGCCTGAAAACACACAGATCCGAGTGTGAGGAAATCGCTCGCACAGGGCAATCGCGGGGCCGCAGCTGGAACACGGGACACGTAAGTGCGCGCTTCCCCCACGAAGACCCTGGAGCGGTGCTGCCAGCCGGGGACGCTTCAGGGGACTCATCTGGCTGTGCAGGAGGGGCCTCCTGCGACGCGGGGAGCCCTCGGGTCCCAGCGGATGTCGTGACTCTGGTTTACCGCGGAACCAAGAAACGGTTTTCTGTTATTTTACTTTAATACACACGGAATTTTCCAGGAATTCAGCCACCAGGGAGTTGAGAAAAAAATAGCACTCGGTGGTGCCAGGAATGTCACCCACTATACTGCTGCCCCCGGTGCCGGAGACCCCGAGACAGGCACAGCACACCGCGCTGGCTGCCGCATCCAGGGCTGCGACACACGGGCAGCGTGCCCTCCCCGTCCCCTTGTGCCGTCGTGCCACGCACTCCGAGAACGTGCCACCAGACCACGCTGTACGACGCGTCCCCCACTACAGTCTGGGCCTCACGCTCTTTTCCTTGAGACTGAAGAGGTCGCTCGTGTCTGTTCTACGCCTCACTTCTGGGCAGCAGCGGGACTGCCCCGCATGCTTCGGCGGGGGTGGCTGAGTCCCGGACGTGGGCGCCTGGAACTGTCGACTGTGACGGAGCTCGCCAGACTCCCCGATGCCCAAGAACAGGTTTCAGAGCGACTTGCACCTTTATCAACTCTCACAGTAGAAACGAAGTCAAAAAGGTCTTTGACGCAGAGAAGAAGCGGAGTCTGGGCCCGGCCCTGCCTGTGTGACGACGGCCCACTCCATCCCCGACGCGCACAGCTGTCTTGGCTCTGAGCAGCACAGGGACCCAGCCGCCCCCGACGCGCGCAGCTGAGGCTCAGCAGGGTGCCGCCCGACCATGTAGGACACTGGGCTGCCACCACTCCAGCCTCCCGGGTGTCCGTCCAACACACGCACACCCCTCTCTACCCGGCCTGCCTTCAAGCCCCAGGTGAGATGCTTCCTCAGGGGAGACCTGAGAGCCCCCGCCCCCGCAGGACTGCGTCACTAAGCTAAGTGCCAGTCCTAGCAGCACCCGGCTGACATCCCTTCAGAACGTCTGCAGCTGTCACCGGAGCGAGGCCACCACCCACGATGGAGGGGCACACGTGTCCCGTGCCTGGCGCCAGGGCACTGGACATGCAGGGGGTGGGGAGGAGGCCCACGTCCAGGGTCAAGGGGCCGCAGAGCAGGGGGAACGGAAGACGCAGGGATGCCCATGAGGCACCCCTGCTGCCCCATACCCAGGATTCTGGGAACATGCAGGGACAGAAGCTGGGAAACGAGATCCTGGGTCCCCTCCGCCTGAGCTCCCGCCACGTCTGACACAGGCAGGCGACCGCTCGGACGACAGTCCCGAGCGCTGGCTGAGCGGACCGACCACAGGGCTGGGCAGTTGTGACGGGCGCCCGCGGTGCCCCCGACAGCACCAGCCATGGTTGTGCCGCACAGGGTCATGCGGAGGCAGCAGGTGCGAAGCTCAGTGACGCTACGCACGGGTCCATCTCGCAATGGCGGCCTGTGTCCCCGGGGGTGCAGAGACCGCAGCCCTGGGACCGTGCTGCACTGGAGGACTCGGGGACAGCCAGGGTGCCAGGCTCAGAAGAGCAAAAGGGCATCCTTGTCTGTGACGGAGAGGCCGGGGACTGCCAATGTCCCTCCTGTGACCCAGGGGGCCCACTTCTCCACAGGGACACAGGGAGGACAGCAGCCGGTGGTGACTGCACCCCAAGCTATGCGAGCCCGTGGCCTGGTCCCCAGCGAAGCCGAGGGCCGAGTGGTGCGCACAGGAGGCCGGACCGCTCACGTGCAGTGTCCCCGAGACACCACGCCGGTGACAGCACACCCCCGCGGCGCTTACCGAGCCGCACGTTTACATGTTCAGCAGCTAATTCGAAGAGAGGCCGACAGGTGCGAGACTCGGTTTAGGAGAAACGAGCAGAAGCAGCTCCGCACTCCCAGGCAGAAGCGACAGGGCCCTTCTGACTGCGGGACTAGGCGCCCGGGTCGCGGCTGCCACCACCATTGCCGCTGCCACTGGTGAAGCAAAGCCGTCAAGGACGTGAGCGGGCTCCTCACGACAGAGGCAGCACAGCAACACGACGCCGCCCCGGCTGGCGGCACTGAGCCCTGCCCCATGCTGGGCACCACGCCTAGCGCTCGGCACACACTTCTTCCCAGGAACTGTGGGACGCTGGGACCCAGAAAGGTCGAGGCCTTGCTCAAGGCCACAGTCCTGGAACTGGCAGAGACGAGATTTGAATCCAGGCAGGCAGACCCCAGGGACCCCACTGAGCCCCCCAACGGAGCAGGGGGCGCATAAACCCAACATCGGGCAGCGCTCTCAACACTGACAGCAAACGGACAAAAAGGAGCTGTCCCAGCGGGTCCTGTCTGGCCCTCACTCGGAGGAAAGAGCTCGGAAGGAGAGCCTCACCCCCCAGGCACTCACTGTTGTCACACTGATCACGACATGAAGAAACGGCCCATCTGGCCGGCACTGGCCAGACCGCAGCCTGCTGGGCTCCCGGTGCCCTTGACGCGCCCCTAGTGGGCCCGTCTCCTACCTGCCCAGTGTGGCTCACGCATCAGGGACACAGGTGAGGAGCAGAAGGGGCCGATAACGACCAGAGACCAACCCGAAGGCACAACCCCCACACAGAAGCAATGGAATCTGTTAACTCCCTGAAAACAACTTACGTAAACGCACGTGAAGTTGTCGACCAGGGCCTGTGCCCACGTACGTTAAAGACTGGCCATGAGGTCAGAGGCGTCTCCACTCTACGAAACCAACGTGCTACCTGTGAACACAAATCCTCAACCGCACGCAAACCACCTGGCAGCAAACACACCAACATCCAGTGCCCAGCACGTGCCAACGGCGAGGGGCCGCCTTATTAACCACTAACCCAGCACTGGGGGGCGTGGTCGGCACCCCCGGCCTTTCGATCCCTAGTCCTGTCTTTCTCCAACATCCAGCTGCTACCCACTAACACAGACGTGCCTTTCGAGTCCCCATAACATCTCAGAATCAACCCCTTTTCTAGCTGGAGTGAAACACTTCTGAAAAGGCAAGCAACGTGCGTCAGAAAAGACAGCGGCACCTGAGGAAGTAAAGAAAGGGGCACACGGCTGGATACTTAAGGGACTGAACAGTTTCGAGTAGAACGTCCGTGGATTAGTCACACTGACACCAGCAAGAACTCAGCTCCAGGGACAGCCCCCCATGCCGCCCAAGAGCTCTAACCCTCCCACACGAGTGCCCAGTATCTCCCCACTCACAGACCCTTCCCCACAATCCAGTGGCCAGCACCTCCAATATCCCAGGCGACTTCCCCATCAGAGCCGCGGGGATCTTGATGATCCTCCTTGGAGGGGCCACAGAGATCAGGTACCTAAGGAGGTCAACAACCTTCCAGATAACTGAAGGGCATCTGCTGTACAAAGCTCACCTTCCGCCCCTCGCCCCCAACCTGCACCTCCAACGGCTCACCCAGTGGTTTGTCTAGCTCAGCAAATCAGACTGACGACAACAGGAACCCGTGTGGCACAATAAGTCGGAAGTAGTAAAAGGGTCTACGGGTGGGTCAGCCCTGCAGCTCAGACGTCCTGGTGGCCCGGCCCCACTCACCGTTGGAGAGCGCTTGCTGGAGCTCACTGTCGGATATCACACCGCTCCGATCTTTATCGACCCTACAAAAGCAAGAGCAGTTCAGCTGGTGATTAAAAGCGCACGAAAAGCACAGACATCCAGCCCCTCTGACCTCCACCCCACACAGGCTCTGCCGCATTCCTTCCCATGGACCCTTCACTTTGCTCTGCTGGAGCCCCTGAACCCATCCTCGGCCCGCCACCTGCCGAAGGCCAAGATGCTTCTCCCCAAAGCGGCCCAGTCATTTTCACGCTTGTCCCCCTTCTCAGCACTCTCTCTTGGAGTCTCCTTTGGCCCGTCTAAGTCCACCCGACCAGTTTCTCTCTTGTTCACAAACAGGAAAAGGTTCTCAGTCAGCTCGGTCATTCCCGGACCGTGAGTCACTCGAGTTTCGGTCATTCGTCCAGTGGAAGGACAGCCATGGACACAAGCAGCTCAGGTAACGGGGTCAGCTGCCCGCGCAGCCACCATGGCCCTGCTTCTTCCCTGCTGCTGGCACTTTAGCGGTGTGGAGCCAAGTCTTCGCTTCTGTTTTCCTGAAACTAGCATCGCCTGGAGACCTCCCAGAGAGCGAGAACTCGCCCGGAAACTGGGGGCCTTTGGCTGCCGCCGGGTGGGAGACAAAGGCCAAGCCCCGGGGCGTCTGGGGAAGGCTCTGAGGCAGCGGAAAGGGGTTGGGGGGGGCACGGGGCAGCAGGCGGGCGGGGGGACATGGAGCAGGGGGCCGGCGGCGAGGGAGGAGGCTGGGCGGAGGGGCGCAGCAGGCCGGAGGCGAGCCCGGAGGGGAGGCCGTGGGCGGGGGACGGGAGAAAGGGGCGGGGAGGGCGCAGAGGCCGGGGAGGCTGGCTGCGGCTGCGGCGGGCCGGACGGCCGGGCGGGAGCCCGAGGGCCGGGGGAGGCGGGCGGGGCCCCGCGGGCGGCGGCCTCACCTCTGGAAGACGTTCCACAGGAAGCTCTGGTCCGGCAGCGCGGCGCCCGCGACGGGGCCGGGGCCGGCGCCGGGGCCCGGGCGGTAGGGGTAGGCGGCCATGGGCCGGGGCGCGGCGGGGTCGGGGCGCGCGGCGGGGTCCGGACGTGCGCGGCGGCGCTCGAGGATCGGGGCGGCTCCGCTTCCGCTTCCGCCTCCGCCGGGGGCGGGGCCCGGCGTCACGCCACTTCCGCGGCGGTCACGGGGCCCGGCGCAGCCAATCCCCTGGCGGGCCGGTTGCCCGGCAACGCCCGAGCCGGCCGCCCTGCCGCGTGTCCCGCCCGCAGCGCGCGCGCGGCGGCGGCCGGTTCCGGTGCCGGCAGGACGTGGCGGGCGGCGGGGTCGGTTCTCGCGCCCTGACGGGGGGAGGGCGCCGTCGGGACCGCTCCGCCTCCAGGCCTCCCGCGCCCTCCGCCCGGGCCTCGCCGGCGGCCCTGCGTGCCCGGCGACCGGGCGTCCCCTCTGCCGGGGGCGGTCACCGCCCTCCCCTCGGCACTGCCGCCGCGACCCGGCGTTCTCGGCGCATTCCCCGCGGTGGGGCCGCAGGGGGCGGTCCGGTCGGCCCCGGCGTCGCGGCCTGAAACCTGGACTCCACGAGCGCTGAGTCGCGGCCTCCGCAGAGCCGGGAAGCAGTTCCTGCGGCAGAAACCGACCGCGCTGCTGGCCCGAACCCCCAGGCCCGGGGCCGAGGCCCTGCCCTCCACGGAGGCACCCGCTGGGCCCGGCTGCCGAGCCGACCCCCTCCTTCCTTCCAACCGCTCGCCCTCTGACCCACCTCCTCGCTTAGCCGTGAGGCCGCCTGCTTCAGCGTCCTTTCAGGTTCCCGGGAGAAATCACGATGTTCTGTGACTTCGGGAGTCCTCACCTGCAGACCTCTTCAGCGACGAAATCCACCTGAAATCCATCTTTCGTCTCTCTCCCACCTCGCTCCTTTTTTTTCTCTAGTTAATAATTACGATTTTGGTACGCAATTGGTAAGTTTCCCAGTGCAGCAGGTATAGCGAAACAGCAAAAAATGCCCCAGCCTCCTCCTGAGTGTCACCTGTGCCAACCCTTGGCCGAGTCTAGATTGGCACAGCCAACAGCATCTGGGGCCCGTTCTAATTTGTTTAGTTCTAGGGGTGGGAACGACTCGTTCAAGGGGAGAATCCCTGAATACTTCCAAAGAGCCAGAACCTGCCCTCGTTTAAATGTCAGTACCTGGGGGCAAGGTACCAAGGTCCACATTTTACTGAGAAGACCACGGCAGGCCAGAGGTCACAGGCAAGAGCAGGAGATTGTATGTTTTTCCGGGCATTATCTGTGCTGGCCAGACTGACTCTTAAAGGGGGGATTATTAGGAAATAAAGGTTTATAGCAAAAGTCACTCCACGCCACGGACACCCATAGATGCACATGTATCTAGAAGGGTCCATCAGAGACAGGCCTGGTGCAGTTGTAGATGAGGCAGCCTCTGTCACCCCCACCGCAGCCTGATCTCTGAGAGGCAAAGTCTGAGCACTGCACGTGGCGAACGTCCCCGTGCGTCGGGGCCACGATGATGCAACGGCATGGCCAAGCCCACTGCCGCCGATGAGGGGTGCTGCCTGGAGGCCTGCCACTACTTAAGATGAACAGCAGCGATGGAGACCACCTTCTTCTGACAGAAACAGACAGCTCATCTCCCGCCCTTGGTTCTGCTGACCCATTTAAAGTGCCAGTGTGCTTGCCACTGTGTCCCAGCCCATCTCGGATCCAGTTCCCTCCCAAGCAGGTCTGTCCTAAGCTTTCTACTTAGGCGGTGCTCCTGGGTGCAGGAGGAGAGATGGAAAGACGACACTGCTTTCTTCCCACGTTAGCATTAGCGCGGTGTCTCTCGTGTCAGGCGTCTTTCCTTTTGGTCTAATTTCTCTGTGCTAATTGGGAGAACGTCTCTTATTCCCCTTAGAGCTTTTCTGAACGTTGGCCCTTTGTGGATGCTGGCATTCCGACCACTCCACAGGCTCCTCTCCTGTTCACCCGGCCTCTGGCACGCAGTTAGCTCTCTATAACGTTAAGTGAACGACCAGGTAGTGGTGTGCCCATTCTTCTGTCCTTTGTGTGTGACTGTGCATGTGTGTGCATACAGACAGTTTGCAGCTACCTTAACAGCTTTCCTCTGAAGCCACTTTGATTATGTCTTATTTTCTTGTCAGCTGCAGTGTGACACTTGCACAATGGAGAACTTTCCTTCCTCGGTCACTTTCCCTTTCACAGCCTCCGGTGGAGATTTTGTAGGAGACAGAGCCCACAGGGCCCAGCCTTGCCCTTCCTTTCCAATATTCTTGTCAGAATTCAGTATGAACGAGAACACCGCAACACAATAATTCACCAAGACCTATGCACCCCTACTATGTTCACGGCAGCACCATTTACAATAGCTAAGATAAGGAAGCAACCTAAATGCCCAGCGACAAAGACTGGATAAAGAAATCATGGTTCATATATACAATGGGATATTACTCGGTCATTAAAAAAGGAAATCCTAACACTCGCGACGACATGGATGGAGCTAGAGGTTATCATGCTGAGTGAAGTAAGAGAAGGATAAATTCCACATTTCACTTATATGCGGAATGTGAGGAACAAAAAGGACAAACTAATCAAAAGCAGACTCACAAATATAGAGGACAATTTGGTGACGATGGCCATTGGGGAGGGAGGAGGGTCAGTAAGCAGGGAGAATGGAGCGACAGGTAAAAGTACAAATCGGTAGCTGACAGATGGTCGAGGGGATGGAGAGCCCGGCATAGGGAACCCAGCAGCAACGTGTTGGCCAGGTGGAGGGGCAGAGGCAAGAGAGCGATCAGGGGATCGTTTCATAAACTATATAAATGTCTAACCGATGTACTATATTTGAAACTAATAAATAATTTGAAAAAATATTACTGGACAGTGGTCAATTTCTCAAATATGTGCTGTTTAGGATAAGGAGACAACTAGCAAACGTCTATATGACGTTGGCCGACAGACTTTCTACAACGACGGAATTGCTTTGTATCCGCTGTCCAGTGGTAGCTACTTGCCACATGTGGCTATTGACCATCTGAAGTAGATCAAGCTGATTTGGGGATGGAATGCTAAATTCTTAATTTTATCCTACTTAATGTACACAGCCATTGCAAGCCTGAATTCTACTATATGCCTTACCGTTTTGTTTCTTTTAATCCACATTAGAAATTATCCACGTCTCCTCTTTGGGCAGTATTCTTTCTTTTAATCATGACTATTATTTTCTTTAGTTCTCTGGTTTATCAGTTCCCCTAACACATGTGGGTTCATTCTGAAACCGTGAACACATTTTACAAAACACTTTCTGGGTGAAATCTGTCCCACGAGTCCCAGAGCCTTCCATTCCCAGACCACACAGTCTGGCCTCAGAGCACTCATCAAAGTAGCTGGAAGGTTTCAGGTCCAGAAGCTGCAGACGGACATGAGGAAACCAGCCCATTAGTTATTTCTTTGAAACCTCACTGGCATCTCATGCTTCAGGGGCACCTATGCTGGCTTTTTACTGTCCCAACACTTATGTGTTGCTGGAAAGCCTCACTGACGTGGGAGCACTTGGTTGACAAAGCACCCTGGCGTATGCTGTGTCGTGGCATCTGCCGGTTGGGAAGAGACAGCTGTCCGAGGTCATCAGTTGTCTTTTTGCTCCCAAAAATCACTCCTTCACATTATTTTATTTGCCAGTCCCGTCCAGGCCTCTCACAAGCTAACCCTAGCCAAAACGAGTAACAACCACACGTCACCGAGAGCTGCTTTGAAAGCGAGAAAGACCCAGTGACGAGATGGCAGAAGACTCTAACGAGACTGCCAACAAAGAAAGCTGCATTTCTAAGAAAATACTGAGAGTCCTGGTTGAATCACGCGTTCACTGCCAAGGGGGTTCACGCCCTCCAAGTCTGTGCTGCATAACATGGGCCAGCGGCTACCTATCGAAGCCATGAAGACTTCACAACGGCTCTGCCACAGGGAGACTGTGCACTCGGCCATTAAAGACAAGCCTCTGGAGTGTTCCAAGAGCAAACCACCCGGACACAAAGGACAGAGCGGTTGTCTGAAGGCCGCCACTTCAGCAAACGCGTCCGCACTGGGCAGCGCTCTCAGCGGCGAACCGCCAAGGCTGAGCAGCCCCCTACAGCGGTGAAGCTGATCCCGCGGATGCTAAGGACACTTGTCGGGAACTTTTTTTAAGAGGCTGCAGTTCGGGAGGTGGCACCGTAACCAGACGAATTTGTGAAACAGCAGATGCTGAAGCACAGTCAGAGGATGAACGAGTCACTGATGCTGACAAGGCGGCAATGCTTGCTTTCGTGTGACTTTCCAGGACGCCGTGCACGAGGATGCTGTGGGCACTGTTGTCGCCAGCCAACAGCACAGCTGCAGAGCCATTCAGGTCATACTGATTACAGGGCAGGAAGACGGAACTGGTCCTCTCGTGTGGGTGCAGGCACGGACAGAGCGGCTGCCATAACTGGACGGCATTCTGGTTTCACTACCTGGGTCAAAGAAGTCACTTCTGAATGTGAGTCTATGCACTGTGTCCTCCAGAGAGAAATGCTGGCCACCTAAAAAATGTCACCTGAACTCAACGTTCTGCGGGATGTGATTAAAAGGCTCGAGCGCGTTGAAGTACGCGCCCTTCACTCACGTCTGTCTGTGCGGCTCCAGGAGGAGGCGGACGCAGAGCACACGCGTCTTCCGTCCCACCGACACGAGGCGGCTTTCTGCATGACGGTCACTGGCCGGGGTTTCTGAGTTACGGGCGCCACTCCAGAGATTTCTTTTAGAAAAACAGTCACCACTGGTAGCAGCACATTTCAGTGACGGGTCGCAAAACCTGCTCGCTTGGATGACTTATTCGGCCTGCTTAACCAACTCAATCTGTCATTCCAGGGCAGAACGACAACTGTGTTCGAGCTGGCGCATAAAGTGGCTGTTTTCAAAGGCAAACTAGAAGTATGGGGGCGATGAGGGATCACTGGGATTTCTGACGTTTCAAACTTAGCAGGGATTTGGAAAGAGACTGAGCCAGGCCTTCCTTCTCCCAGCTGGTGCGTGATCACCTATCTCAGCTTTCAGAAGAGACTGAGTGTGACTTCCCAGCCACAGAAGACCTCCGACCTGGGGAGGAATGGATCCATGGCCCATCTGGAATAAACCAGGGGAATTAACTTTGTCCATGCTAGATGATCAATTTGAGATCGCAAATGACAATGTCCTTAAAAGTACACTTGAGACAAGTTCAACTCTCCATACGTCCTGGATTAGAGTCAAGGTGGAATATCCCGAGATGGCCACAATGCACTGAAAAGCCTGCTTCCACTTCCAACATCGTATCTGTGTGAAGCAGGGTTTTATGCAGTGACTGCAACCAAAACGTAATTACGAAGTAGACTGGGCACAAGCAACACACTTCGGGTGTCACTGTCTCTCATCGCCCCCTGAAGGGACCGTCTAGGTGCAGGAAAGCAAGTTCAGGGCTCCCACTGATCCGGCATTCTGGTGAGTTGTCAAATTATTTCATTATATATCGTAATGCGATAATAGAAATAAAGTGCACATAAATATAATGCCCCTGAATCATCCTGAAACCATTCCTCCCTCTGGTCTGTGGAAAAACTCTGGCACCAGGAAACCGGTCCTTAGTGCCTAAAGAGGTTGGGGACCGCTGCTTTAGGACACACATTCGCACGTTTAACTGTTTACTAAGAACAAGGAGGAACTGTCCTCTTCATTTGCTGTCAAGTACTCAAATTCATTTTTACTTAAATACCTACAATGACAAAATGTAGCAGACTAAAAAAAATCACATTTGATATTTCAGGCTGGCCAGTGTGCTCAAAGAAGCTTGTAATTTGTTTTATTTAAGAATCGTGCTCAACTTCATTATTTCACAAGGAAGCAAGAACTAAAGGTAAGGCTGACACCTTGGGCTTTGTCTATGAGCAAGCGGCTGGCCACTGGGCAGGCAGGCCCGATTCGAACGGCACTCCGTACTCACTGGAGAACAGGATTCAGAACACAATTATGCTACGGACACGAGCGTGGCATGTTACATATAATTACAGGAGCTGGTCAACTCGGGCCGCATCAGTAGGAGCGAATGGCTGGGGGGACGGTGGCACAGTCAGCCTCGTTTAAAGTTCTGTCGATCACAGGTCTGTATTCCAGGGAGACCTTAGAAAGAAGAGGCGGTGGTAAGCCAGGGCAGAAATGTGCTAACAGCTCTTTAGAAAATTTGACTATAAAAGTAGATTTGCAGACAAATATGCCTGAACTTAAAAATACTGGCGTATTTTTCAACAACAAACTCAAAAATGACCTAAATGCATGATAAGGGACTAGGTATGTCAATTACGGTAAATCCACGTACTAGACTACAGCAGTCAAGCTTTTTAAAATTCTTGACGCTTTCCAAGAACGTTTAAGAGTCGGTGAAACCCTGTATATGCTGTCACAGTTAGAGTGTCTTTATACGATGCGTTTACTTCCACTCTTTTCTACTTGTAAGTGAATACTTATACACATACACATAATAAAAAGTATGTACACTTACACAGAACTTGAGGTAAATATTTCAAAATGACAATCACGTTTCTAAATGGTGAGCTTATAAATGTTGCTTTCTTTTATTTCTACTTTCTAGAATGAGCATATGTTTCTTTTATAATCAAAAAAACCCAAACAGTACTACAAATAGGTTTGCACTAGGGAGGGAAGGCTGACCTCTTCCTCCAGTCCAAAACAGCCTTCATAAAAAACCGTGAAAATCGCTGCCTGGAGAACTGAATGGCAGGCGCTCTGCTAAGTTGATGACCACGGAGCACAACTTGATTTCTGTGAACCCACAGAAATGATCAAGACTATCCCCTAAGAGCTATGAAAAGCTCAAGGGTAAATAAACCCTTTGGACTTTAATCCTAACCCCTGGCAAAAATGCCCAATGGGTGACTATGCTTCAGAGAAACAAGAAAGGGAGCCTCTACTGTGATCTCAGCTGGCTCCTCCCAGGCCCTGGCCACCCCACCCCGCCTCTCCCAGCGCGCCCCACATACCCTGGGCTTCCCTGAGGCTGCTTCTAGGTGGTTCAGCCAATGGGAAGGGAAGGAAGAGTTGTGCGTCCTCCTGTCCCAGCCCAGGCCTGACCCCAGCTCTCCTCTCTGCCCCTGCCACCGGGCCTCGGGAGCTCACTCCCTGCCCAGTGCCAACACCGGGGGAGGTGTCAGAGTTTCAATGGCATCTCACTTCTGTCAGCAGTTGATGTAAATGCCTGCTGCCTGTCCCAGTTCGTCGAGTGCACGTCGCTGCACGCATGAGCGGGTCACGTTCCCCACCTACCTACCTTCCCAGTCCTGACATCGACGTAGGAAAGCGTGTGCTTCCTCCAGTGCTGCTCGAACGGCTTCTTCTGCTGACCCTGGATGGGCTTGGAATAATCATACTCATCGATCCGCTCCTGAGGCCGAGAAACGGTGTTTGTTTCAAGTCATGCCATTGACAGTTATTCCAAATTTCCTATGACTCTGAGCAATGCCATTACCCTGACACGAACCCCCACATCTCGCTCAGCAATGAGGTCCCACTGTCCCAGAGAGGCCTTGTTCAGAGAGCGGGGACCTTCCTAGCCCATTTTCCAGCCCACGTCCATCCCCTCTACAATTCCTAAGGAAAAACCACTTGACTGCATCTCACCTAGAACGCACAGCAGGGGACACGATGCAACTCGGTACCCGCTGCAGGGGATGGAGGTATGTGGCATGGCAGGCGTGGCAGGCAGCTGTCAAGCCTCTAGGGGTACTGACCAGCACCGCCTCATCCTATACCAGCCTTCTCAGGGCACCCGCAGACTGTGTGCCCACGGGGTCAGGCCCGCTCAGGTCAGGCCACACCCCTGGGCAGCGGTTTGGCCGCAGTGCAGGTCCAGAGCTCACTTTCTGCGCTCTTATGCACTCGAAAGTTCAAATACTTTTTGTCTTTCTGTTCTGCGCTCTGGGACATTTCCAACTTCCTCTCTTTTATACAAATGCTTAAACTTTAGCATTCATATTAAAATTTCCACAAACTCCTAAAGAGGAGCTGGACCTCTTAAGGACGACGTGCACACGAGCGCCTCTTCAATAAACCCAAGTCCAAACCCTTGCTGCTTCTGCTGTGCGGCAGAGGCCTCTTAACGGGACACGCGAGGCCGCGCCGCGTCCCCCTAGTTCTGGCCGGTACCTATGGGGCGCGGGTTCCAGCCTGAGTGACACGAGGGCCTCGGCAGACTGAACCCAGCCCCAGGTGGTGGAGGAGAAAAAGCCAGCCACCCTCACAGGGAATCAGGACCGGCTGCTATGCCGAGGCAACTTCCCCGCGCCCCCACGGCGGTGGCCCGAGCCCGCGGCGCGCACCCTCCCGCGGCGCCCCGCCCGGGCTCCCGCTCATCGCAAGCCCGGGCGTCCGCCCAGGGCGCAGGGGCGCGCGGCCGGCGCACCTTGAAGTCCTCCCTGGCGTGGGCGCCGCGCGACTCCGTGCGCGCCTCCGCCCCGTGGATGGTCTGCAGCGCGCACAGCATCAGGTTCTGCAGCTCCAGCGTCTCCACCAGGTCCGTGTTCCAGACCATCCCTGGGGACACAGCAGCGCCCGTGAGGCGGCAGGACGCGCTGGGACGGGTCCCCGCGGCCCGCGGCGGGGACACGGGCGCCGGCTGGGGGGGGCGGGCGGGGCGGGGGCGCTCACCTCGGTCGAAGGTCTTCAGGTGCCGCAGGTCGCCGTAGAGCCGGCCGAGCTTGCCGCAGCCCTCCTGCAGCACGCTGCCCACCCGGAACACCGCCGCGTGCGCCTGCATGGACTGCCCGCGCACGCGCGTCAGCGGCCGCCCTGGCCGGCGCGCGCGCCTTTTCGTCACACGCTCCCGGGCGTCACACAGCAAAACCGGGAAACTCGGGCTGCTCGCGCCCCCCACTCCGGACATGGAAGTCGCGCCGCTGTTCGCTGCTCTCAGCGGCTTTCGGACCCGCAAGCAGGACGGGCCGGTGACCTTGCAGCACGAAGACCCCCCAGGCCCCCCGGGGCCCAGTCTTCACTGGAAGGCTCTACCCCCCTTCCACCCTCCCCCACCTCGGGCGGTCCCCAGTCTGTTCTCGGCACCTGTGCGCTCAGGGGAGCGTGTTTCAAGGTTCCCCACGGGAGGCCGCCCGGGGCTTGTTTCCGTCTGACCCACCTCACTTGGCATGACACCCCCCAAGTTGGCCCCGGGGGCTGTGCGTGGCAGGGCTCTGCTCCCCTGTGGCTGAACACTGCACTGTCCTCACAGGCCACTCTATCCGTTGACCTGCTGGTGTGCCCGGGGCCTGGGCGTCTTAAGTAAGGCTGCAGTGAGCACGTGGCACGCGCACGCATCTCTTCGAGTGTTTTCACGTGCTCTGGGTACCGCGGGTGGAATCGCTGGATCGTGGCGCAGCTCCGTGTGTACTTTTCTGAGGAACCTGCATCCTGTTTCCCGCAGTGGCTGCACCACTTACATGGCCACCAACAGCGCTCCTCATTCTCGCCAGCACTTGTGACTTCTTGTCCCCACAGGTGTGAGCTGAGCTCTCCGTGGTTTTGACCTGCACTCCCCCGATCCCGATGACGAACACCTTTTCACGTCCCAGTTAACCATCTGCACGTCTTCTTTTGGAAGGTGTCCATCCATTTTGAACATCAGCCCCTTGCCTACAGATGATTTGCAAATCCTTCTCCCATTCCAGAGGCCGCCTTCTCATGCGGTTGGCGGTGCCCTTCGCCACGCGGGAGACTTCTACAGTTTGATATAGCCCACTTGTTTATTTTTGCTTTGGCTGCCTTTGCTTTTGGTGTCAGATCCCAAAAGTCATCGCCAAGATTGAGGTCAAGAAGCTTAACGCCTATGTTTTCTCCTGGGAGCTTTATGGTTTCAAGCGTTTAATCCATTGTGAGTTAGGCTTGTGGGCTGTTTTTTTTTTCCTTGTAGCTGTCTAGTTTTCCTACTACCATTGGTGGAGGAAACTGTCCTCTCCCCATTGTATGTTCTTCATCCCTTTATCGTAAACTCACTGACCACACATTCAGGGGTTTCTCATCTGTCTATTCTGTCCCACTGTTCCATGTCTGTTTTTATGCCAGTACCATGCTGCTCTGATTACCGTAGCTTCGTAATCCAGTTTGAAAGCAGGGTGTGTGATGACCTCCAGCTTTGTTCTTCCTTCTCTGGCTTGCTTTCGTTATTTGGGCTTTTTTGTGTCCCATACAGGTTGAAGGATTATTTATCGCAGTTATGTGAAAAGTGACATTGGAATCTGCAAATCGCTTTGGGTAGTCTGGACACTTTAACAATATTAATTCTTCCAATCCAGGTACACGGAGTATCTTTAGTTATGTCTTTTTCTATTTCTTTCCGTGTGCAGGTTTTTCACCTCCTTAATCATTTTTGATGCATATGTCTATGGGTTTTCTTAATTTCTTTCTGATAGCTTGTTATCAGCATAGAGAGACGCAACAGACTTTTCTATGCTGGTGTTTTACCCTGCAACTTTACTGAGTTCATTTATTAGTCCCCACAGTTTTTTTGGTGGGATGTTTAGGGTTCTCTCTATACAGTATGATGTCATCTAAAACCAGTGATATTCTTACTTCTTCCTTACCAGCCTGGATACATTTTAGTTATTTTCCTCACATCACTGCCATGGCTAGGACTTCTGACACTATGTTGAATAAAAGTAGCAAGGGCGGGCATCCCTGTCTCATTCCACTTTGTTTAGTTCTTATCATCAGTGGATATTAAAATGAAGTTTTGATTAAAGCTTTTAATAAATAGTGGCAGAAAGGGCATAAGCACTCTATCTTAGAATTCCCCTGAGGAGACAGCAGTTGTGTGCAGGCTATAGGACACCTTCTTGTGCCACTCACGAGGTCTGGTGGTAAACGTCACAGGAGCCAGTAGACGCCCCCTTGGTGATACAAACTAAGGGTGTGGTTAGGAGGCAGCTAGCAGTGGGTGCTGAGGTGGAAGGTGGTGAAGTAAGGAGCCTGGGAAACCTCACCGCTTGCTCTTCTGGTTAGTTTGCAGACGCTCCTCACGTATTAAGTACCTTTACTGTGTCACTGTTTATGCTCGTAAAAAGTGTGATGTGATTACCATAGCATTGTAGTATAGTCTGACGTCAGGTAGTATGACACTTCCAACTGTGTTCTTTCTCAGATTGCCATGGCTATTTGTGACCTTTTATGGTTCCACATCAATTTTTGGATGATTTGTTCTAGTTCTGAAAAATGCATTTGGTATTTTGATAAGGTCTGCACTGAATCTGTAGATGGCTTTGGGTAGTATGGCCATTTTGATGATGTTGAGTCTTCCTACCCATGATCACGGTATGTACTTCAGTTTATCTGTATCTTCTTCAATTCTTTTTTCAATGACTTGTAATTTTCTGAGGTCTTTTACCTACTTGATTAATTTGATTCCTAGGTATTTTATTGGTTTTGATGCAACTGTAAATGGAATCGTTTTCCTAATTTCTGATAGTTCAACACTGGTATATAAAAATGGGACCGACTTCTGAATATTAACTTTGTATTCTGTTACTTTACTGGATTATCAGTTCTAACCGTTTTTAGGGTGCTCTATACATAGTATCACGTCATCTGCCTTTCCAATCTGGATGCCTTTTATTTCTTTCTTGTCTGACTGCTGTAGCTAGGATTTCCAATACTATGTTAAACAGAAGTGGTGAAAGTAGGCATCCTTGTCTTGTTACTGACCTTGAGGAAAATGCTTTTAGCCTTTCCCCATTGAGTATGATGCTAACTGTAGGCCTGTCATATACGACCTTTATTACATTGAGGTGTGTTCCCTTTATTCATACTTTGTTGAGAGTTCTTAGCAAATGAATGCTGGGTTTTGTTGAATGCTTTTTCTGCATCTCTTGCTAAATGTTATGATTTCACATACGTGTGGAATCTAAGGAACCAAGAACCAAGCTAAATGAACAGACTCATAGATACAGAGAACAAACTGGTGATTGCTAGAGGAGAGGGGAGTTCGGGGCTGGGTGAAAAAGGGGAAGGGATGAAGTACAAATTAGTAGCTACAGCGCAGTCACGGGGATTGAGAGTACAGCACGGGGCATACAGTCACTTTTATTGTAATGGCTGTGTATGGCGCCGGACGTGCGCAGAGAGTAACTGGGGGGATCACTTCAAAGATTCTATAAATGGCTTTTTCTAATTAAAAAAGTTAGGGTAAAAAAGACATGAGATATAAAACCAACCTGAAACTTATTTAACGCATGCTGTTTCCTATCATTTACTGAATGACCTCTCCGTCCATCACTCCTGAAAAACGCCTTTATCGTGTGCTGAATCAGCATGTAGCGAGTGGCCCGTTTCTGGACTGACTTTGTTCCACCGACCCAGATGTCTCATAATTCATTCTACTTAGCAGACAGCTCACCCGCTTTAGAATGAGAAATCATGTAAGACTGTGATGCACACCATCACTGCCGTGGCTTCTCCGGACGAAAAAATGGAAAAAAACTGTCTCAGACCCTAGTAAACCTCAGGTAAAAGACTATCTTAATCTTCTCCGGTGGCTGTATTTTTCATACCATTTACATATTTCTGGTTATGCTGATTCTAGGCACTCTCTTTGGCAGCACTGCAGATGAGGTATTAACTACTGAATGGATTACTGCCGGCATCTTGGAAAGCTACTAATTTCTGTATACGAATCTTTTATCCAGACAGCTCTGTTCATTCTTGCATTGTTTTTATTCACTTTTGTCTATTTTCTTGGAACTTTTGGTAATTGTATCTGCAAGTAATGACAATTTTGTCTCTTCCTTTTCAGTACACACATTTCTTTTTTCAGTTCTTACTGCATAAAGTCGAATCTACAGAAAAATTCCTTCCCCACACTCAAAATGTAAATTCCAGGTGGTCAGGAACTTTTACTCCATTCCGTGCTGACGCCAGCATCTAGAGCACTGCCTGGCACGCAGCAGAGGCTAATACCTGCCTTGTTTGATGGCAATGCCTCCTTCGTTCTCTCGTGGGCACGTCACTCCCACATCCTGCCTGACACATTGCTTCGTGCCCTGGTATCAGCGCCCTACACATGTCCCGCAGAGTATCAGCTGAGTGGAGTCCCTTGACCACTCTGTACCTTCACTCATGCTACTGTCCTTACCAGTCCTGGAAGCCTCCCTGCCCAGGTCCACCTGGACACAGAACCACACAGCCCACAGGCCTTCAGAAGGGCGGCATCAGCATGCGAATTTTTCCTACTGGTGGCATCTGTATGTGTCACTGGATCTCTTTCAGGTTCTTGCAAATAATTTCAAGTGAACAGAGATCTCATTCATGGACCGAGAACCCCTGTATTAGAACTTAAATGATTCCTAGCTGTTCTAGGTATTATTAATCTAAACCTGTGTTATCTAATGCAGCAGCTGCTAACCACGTGCGCACCAGTTTACATAAAAATCAAAATCCAGTTCTCTAATCAGACTGGCGACATTTCATATGCTCCACAGTCACAGGTGGTCAGGGGCAGGGAGTGTTCCCGCCCTAAGGGAATGTTCCATCAGACGCGCTGGTTGGAAGGCAAACACCCTTGACAGTAACTGATGTCAAACTACCCACGACCCATGTTCCCCTCCTCCTGATTTCATTTACAGCTACCGATGCGCCAATTTAAAGACACCTCCCAGAGCTGCTGGAAGCCAGATGTGATGACGGGATTCATCTGTCAGCAATGAGATGTGCTGGGCTTCCAGACAGCCTATAGAAGGAAGCTGTGGGGAGTAGGGTGCAGGGGGAGGCGGTGACTGTCCCTCCTCCTTCAGGCTGTGACGTACACACGAAGGCAGAGATGGTGTGAAGAAGGACGCCCTTGCGAGCATCTCGGAGGCTGGGAAGGCAGCCCTGGGTGCTCCGTCCACGTCTACGTGGAGACGCCCGCCTTTCGTGTGACCTGGCCCCTCTGCACTCTGCTCGGTATGGCAGGGAAGCCGTCCTCCTGCTGCTTAACCCCCAGCCCGTGCCAGGCGCGCGTCCCGGTACTCACCTTCTGCATGCTGAGTCGCAGTTCCGACGTTCTTATGCTGCCGTCAGCAAATCTCAGTTTGTCCAGATTCATGACGGATTCTTCCCCAGCATTTGCTTTAATCGGGGGAACTTTATCTCCTAAACACACACACACAAAAAGCTACAATTTAACTACTGAAAAAAAACCTAGGAACAGGAGATGGACCAAACGATAGCAAGAGTGCGTTCTCGCCCTCCGGGGATCTGGGAGATGCGCCCATGCCCCGCCCGGCCACCCTGCACTCGAGGGACCATCTGCTGACTTGGGGATGAAGAATTAACAGAGAGAAAACTTCTGGTAAAGAGCAGGTGTCCAGTAAGTAATCTCTGAAGGAACAAAGAACCGTTGCGTAAGTCTAAAAATAGGATTCATGAAAACCGTGCGCTATTACTCTATTGAGAGAAAAAACGGCGCCCTTCAGCTCAGCGGTTCTCAGCAGTTTGCCAACCCTCCCCACCGGGGGAAGGGGCCTGGCCGGGCATATCACATCCCCGCTGACCCTGACCCTTGTACCCTAAGGTCTGCTGTCCTCACCTTTCTAAAGGGAATGTTTGAAGGCCTCGTGAGGCTTTTTGGAGGTGACGGTAAATGTATTTTCTTTAGCAGGCACTACACACAGGAGGTATGAAACGCAGGAGATGAAGGTTTGCAGGTGAAGCAAGGCTATTTGAGGCCACTCTCTCCCCAAGGGACTGGGGCTGCTCGGGGCTGCCCGAACTCCTCTCGACAGGCTGCTGCTTCATTTGCTTTTGTAAATGAAGAAAACTGACTTGTTCTTTAGGCGCATAGTTCTAACATGCATCACGGATTTCTGTAACTACCATCATCAGAATACAGAATGAGGTTTCCACATTTCTACGTTTAAAATACTCATATTCTGAGAGAAGTAGCGGGGCACACATTTTTTCTGTTCCTTTTTTATTCTTAAAAATGTAAGTATAATTAAGGTGCGATGATTTTTAGTGTAGAGTTTCAAGTCTGGACAAGGCTGTGTGAACTGTACAGCAAGCAGGATCTGATCCCTGGCAGCCACTGGTCCATCTGAGCCCTAAGTTTTGCCTTTTCCAGAATGTTGTACAGAGACTCACATAAATGCGGCCTCTGGAGCCTGGACCGCACAGCCTGACACATTTGAGATTCATCCATGCTGTTGCATGGATGTGGAAGTTATTCCTTTCAATTGCTGAGCTAAAAAAAATTTTTAACGTGTGCATCGATCCTTCAGATGTAAAAGTATATGGTACTCTTATGAAACCTTTTTCTCATTTTCAAAGAATGAATGGGAACCTCAGGTTCACTGCTCTGCTTCAACAGAGTGGATATCGCGCTCACTGCCTAGGGGACAAGGGCCCTAGATCTGGTGTCAGACGAGGTGAGTTCAGTTCCTGCCCTTGCAGCAATGCCTGGAGACGAGGCCCCGCCTCTGCGTTTTAGCCCCGAGCTGTGGCCAGAGGGACGGGGAACAATGCGTGCGAGCGAGTGGGCAGCCAGACCCTTCTGTTGAGCATAGCCCGTTATCACAGGCAGAAAGGGCGGTGCAGCACCTGTCCCATGAGGACTGTATGTAGTCAGTCAGTGGTTAGACTGCAGTTCACAACATCTTAGACCAACTTAAAATCTGCACAAAAAATTTTTGTTCGATTAAAACAGTGCAACGTGACAAACTTCCCCTCAGAGTGAAAAGTTCCTAATGGTGACTTTAAGCAGAGCATAGTGACTGCAGAACAATTTCTGACCAAAAAAGTCACTCTCTTTTAATTATTTAGACCTCATTCAGCTTGTGTCCACCTCTGAATGGGCCCATTTCATTCCCCCGGGGAGCCCCCGACGGTGTGGCGCGCCGCAGGCCCCGGCGCGAGAAGAAACACTCACCGGGTCTGCAGGACTCCGCGATGCTCAGGGCGCAGGCCCGGCCGAAGACGACCAGGTCCAGCAGCGAGTTCGCCCCGAGGCGGTTGGCGCCGTGCACCGAGGCACAGGCGGCCTCCCCGCAGGCGTACAGGCCGGGCACCACCTGGTCCTGGCCGTGCACGTGCCTCAGAACCTGCGGGAAAGGGGCCGAGACGTGAGGGCGCAGCCCGCAGCACCGCGGCGCCGCCAGGAGTGGCGGAGACCCGGCCGGCCCGCAGGGACCCCCGGCGCGCCTGCGAGCTCAAGCCCTCTGCTGCGTCCCGCCAGAGACCCCGCCCCCACCCTCGGATTCGGGACTCAGGGCGGACGGACGCCGTCACACCGGGGCTGTAACTCGGGCTCTTCCAACGCGTCCCCCCCCCTTTGCTGTAAGAGCCCAATTCCCCAGCCCCTCGCCTGAGGACTCAAACCAAGACCCCGACTGCAAAGCTCTGGGAGCTGCAAACCACCCCCAGGCGGTCACTGCCAAGAACACACAAGTCACAAGATCACTGCAAAGATGAGACGAGCCCGTACCAGAAACCCTGTGAATGATCATTTACCCTGGAGGAACTCAGAAGTCACTGGAACCGTTACTAAGGAGCCAGGTGGAAGCTGCACTAGCCCCGGGCCCGCCTCTGCCACTCAGGAGGGCAGCTGAGGGGACGGGTAGCCGACTAACCCACGAGGAACTTTTCCTCTAGGACCCAAAGGGACCGCTGTGAGATGGGCCACTGTCCCCACCCTCTTTCCCACTGTGGAGTCAGCCACCTGCCCCTTGTAGTTGGTGGGAATGCCACCCATGTTGTAATGCACAGTGGGAAGGACAGGGATCGGCTCTTTGGTGACGTCCACACCCGCAAAGATCATGGCCGTCTCTGAAATGCCAGGCAGGCGGATGGCCAGCTGCTCCGGGGGCAGATGGTGCAACTGCAGGTAGACATGATCTTTCTCCGGCCCACAGCCTCTGGTGAAGAAGGACATCGCAACGTAAGGCAGAGAGCAGCAGTGGCAGGAGATACGAGGTCACAGAATCCTCATCTTTAACCCGAGCACACCCGTTCATCTCGTCCTCCCCAGGCACCCCTACGTGCCGGGATGGCTTCTGGCCGCGAACACCACCGGCAGCCATCCTGGCCTCCCTGGACAGCGTCCTAGGCTCTGCTTGGCAAAGGCGTTAGGAAGAAAGTCCCTTCGTGCCAAAAGCTCTGAAGACTTACTTGACTTCTCGCTTTTTATTTAACAACGTAAGAGCTCCGCGGCTATACCAGCAGATATTTGACGTGTCACCACGGTAAGGCACAGGGTGGGGCTCCGGAGAGGATGAAGCTGCCTTGTCAAAGGACGAACAGCCCACACACCTAGAAGGTCCTAAGAAGTGCGGGCTAAAGCTCCACCAAGGGCTCGCCTGCTGCCTGCGGGTCGCAGTGTGCCTGTCCCGCTCTGCTCTGCAGCACTCACTCGCGTCTGCGGCACACACTCACACTCAGAAAACCCAGACATCACACTGGCTTCACGTTTGCAAGCGTAGGTCTCTGGAGAGACGTACACTGACCGGCAGTGGACAGAGATCCCAGAGGCGAACGCCCACCTGCCCACGGAGGTGGGGCGGGCACTGCCACTCATACGCAGCCACCCCTGCCCACATGGAACAAGGACACCAATGCCGCCCACCACGGAGAAAGGAGTGCGTGCGTGCGTGCACACGTGTTCGGACACTTCTGGAGACGATCACACAGACCTGCCCTCGCGGATCTCTATGGTCATGGACCGAGACACGACGTCTCTGGAGGCCAGGTCCTTGGCGACGGGGGCGTACCGCTCCATGAACCTCTCGCCTTGACTGTTAATGAGAATGCCGCCCTCTCCACGGCACCCCTCTGTGATTAGGCAGCCGGCACCATATATCCCTGCAAGGACCCAGCGAACCGAACGTTTACAACCAGACTGTCACAGTGTGCCGGTGCCACTCCCCTGGTCCAAGGCGCTCGCCTGGTGAATGTGACTGAGGCCCTGCCATGTGCCGCACTGAGAACACGGACCTGTCTCCGCCTCCCAGAGCTGACCACCCAGTGGGGGACAGGCGCTGAACCACCACTACTCTGTGACTGGGCAACGTGTCATTAAGACGGAACCTCAACTGCCATGAGGGGAGCAGGAACAGTCTCCCGAGGAAATGATGACTTTGGACCCGGGAGACCAGAAAGTGGTACTTTCGTGTTGTCACTACAATAGAGCGTCCCACGAGGACTGAGCACCCAAAAGACACAAGGCCCTGATCCCACGGAAGCAGCCCGCCTACCTGTGGGGTGGAACTGAACAAACTCCAAGTCCTGGCAGGGCAGCCCTGCCCTGGTGATCATGGCGGTGCCGTCGCCGGTGCTGGTGTGAGCAGACGTGCAGCTGAAGTAGGTGCGCCCGTAGCCTCTGCAAAGCAGGCCAGGACAGAGCGGTGACCGCCGAGCCAGTGCCATCGGGACCTCCCTTCTAGTGACACTGAGTGATGCTGCAGCTACGCATCACCACCACGGGGGCCCTCCACACCCTGGACGACCGGGAGGCGCCTGAGAACAGAGAAGACCTCTCGACTGGTCTTTAGTACTTCGGTGCTGCCTGAGTGACTACTCTTACGAGAAGCCTCTGTCACTTCTGTAACGAAATTTTTAAATGGTTCTGGATTCACCTCTTCGGAGGCTTGAACAGGACTGGCTGTAAGATGGGATTTACTTATTTCCATCACGTGCACCAACAGCACTCACCTACTACCCAGAAATCCATATAAGCACAGTATCTATTAAAATGAGAGATTATTCCAGAAAGAGTCACGTGACTCTCCAGGATCAGTTCCCTCAAGGGTCCTCTCCACTGTGAATTGACGACAGATACGTCCTCGCCCACCTCAGAGGCAGGCGCCCCTTGAGAGAGGAGGGATCGAGGCTGGCAGGGGCCATGAACCTCCCAGGACAGGCCACGGCCCATGTCTGTGCCCGTTCCGGGCTGCCCCCGCTTTTACTGGGATGAAAGGCCTCTGATGGGCAACCTCCTCACAGAGAAAGCAAGCACAAGGGGATCCCTACCCAGTGGCCACGACCGTGTTCTTTGCTCTTATGCGATGGATAGACCCGTCTTCGATGCAAAGCGCGATGACGCCGCGACACTCCCCATTCTCCATCAAGAGGTCCAAGGCGAAGTACTCCACGAAGTAGCTGGTATCGTACCGCAAGGACTGCAAAGAGAGCCCACGTTCTCCACTGCATTCGGGGCGCTACGCCGACATGAGGCGACGCTGTCCACGCGAACGGGCTAAAGACTGCAGGTAACAGAGGACCAGGCAGACCCGGGAGAGCCCCAGGCGGGAAACGAGCCGCAGTCGGCGACTCACCCCGAGCAAAGGGGGCCCTGCTCTCAGCGGTACGGACAGAACACAGAAGGGGGGAGCACACGCCGGCGCACGCAGCACTGAGCTGCCACGGCCCTGGTCCTCACACCTAAGAGGCGGTGCGGGCTCTCTGGGGCCACACGCAGCACAACCGCCTCGGGGTCCGATGCCAGAGCTGGGGCCCTCGGCCCACCGGGCTGTCCTACATGGGAGCTGCTGACCACACGTGGCCATTGAACCGAATGAAACACAACATTCGGAGCCCCTCGGCACAGCAGCCACATCTGGCACGTGTGGCGAGCGCCGCTGGGCTGGACGGCCCAGGCCCTGGTCTGACGGTCACCTCGGCTAACAGAAAGGTCTCTCCTGAAACTGCCAGCTCCCCACGTGTCACACAATTCTGTGGGATGGGCAGGTCCTGTCGCATATGCGCCCATACATTTGGCCAGAGAAGCCACTGGTGTCCTAACACTTGCAAATCAATGAACTGTCCCATTCCTCAGAACACAGATTATCTGGCCGTGCCAAAGTTGGGCCCAACTCTCCAGTGACGACCAGCCCTCCAGTCTCAGTCTGTCACAGTTCAGGAACTCGGAGGTGGTGAACGAGCCTTAAACACCTGCTCTGTTCCTACACGTTCGGGGAGGAGACTGCACGTTCGGCCTGGTACGTACAGATTTTCTAGAATGGACACTTTCCAACGAACAATTGTACACAGGGCCGACCGAGTTACTCTGCTGCTTGTTCAGACACCCCTTAGGCTGACAGGCTGGCATTCTGACCCTCCCCGGGGTGGCCTGTCTCTGGCGCGTCACCGTATGCCGGCCGGATCAGGCAGGTCGTGTCCCCGTGCCCCCAGGGCGGGCTCACCCTTCCATACAACGTGTGCAGCAGCGAGTGGCCGGTGCGGTCGGCCACGCAGCAGCACCGGTGGGCCTGCCCGCCCTTCCCAAACTTGAGGCTCTGGCCGCCGAAAGCGCGCTGGTAGATCTTCCCGTCCTCGGTTCTGCTGAACGGCATGCCGTAGTTCTCCAGCTGCGGAGCAGAGACAACACCTGGCTCCGAGAAGGAACCGAGGGGCGCGCGGCAGCCCACCCGCCCCAACGACTTCAGCCTGAGTCTGCAAACCCCGCGGGACACGGTCTAGGAGAATATCGAGACTGCGGAGAAGGGAAATGGTCCCCTGCGGAGTGACCCCAATGGCCAGCAACAGCAGGGCGCCCCTCATTGTACCAGCTCATCGCCGCCCCTTCTGGCTGACCACACGGGCCTCAGTCCTACGAGAAATGGGCTGTGAGGACGTTACCTCGACCACGGAGGCGGGGGCCTGCTCCGTCATGTAGTGGATGGCATCCTGGTCCCCCAGCCAGTCAGAGCCCTTCACGGTGTCATAGAAGTGCCACCTCCAGTTGTCCTCCTCCATGTTCCCCAGAGCCGCATTGATTCCTCCCTGTACACATGGAGCCAACTCAGGTGCTACAAATGGGCGCCCCCACGGCGCCTGCCAGGCTCGGTGCTGCCAGGCTCGGTGCTGCCAGGCTCGGTGCCCCACCCCCAGGCACGGCATTCAGAGGGAGCCAAGGACTTTCATGATAACTCTGGGTGAGGGATCTGTGGGCCCTCAGGAGATAGACAGACTCCAAATCACGTCTCCTCCCCTTACCAAGCTGGTGACGTGGGCCCCAGCCCCTTATCCACGAACACGACAGGAAGCTCAAGTCCTTGAAGAGCTGTCAGAGGACTGAGAGGTGCAACGCGTACGACTTACCCAACCTGGCACGTAAAAGGCACCCACAAATCTGTGGGGATAATTTTATGACAAAGCGTTCCCAGCGGTATTTGTGGGGACGTGTCAAAGTGCTTGCTTACTGACAAGCAATAAACTCCCAGGCCAGAGTCACACACCCACACCCCTGTGCACTGTGACACTGTCCTACCCCCATCCTGTCCTATCGCACTGCCTCCGCCCCTCAGGGGCACAGGAAACGCAGCACAGGGACAAACATACAGGGGCCAGTTTCCGCTCCAACTTCAAATTGGATGCTTCCACTTAGGTAACCCCCTTCTCTTTTTTCCAATCGTCGTGACTCCACCACGATTTCCGAGTCTACCTGAGCCCCCCGGAATTCCTTCCCCACCTGGCGCTGCTGAGCCTCCGTCTCCCTAGTGATGCTTCGGTCAGGATAAGATGACCCACTGTGTGAGGAACCTCCCTTCTCCAACCCATCCGAGTGCAACGCAAACACAACCCCAATGACACACGGAAAGTACCAGCGTAGCAGCAGGACACGTGAAGCCTGGCCCGCTACGTGCACAAATGCTGTCCCTCCACTGCTACCATCGAGAACCAGGGCCACAGACGCCCAGTCTCCCTGGCGCCCCCAGAAGGACCTGCAGATGCTCCCAGGCCCCGCCCACTGGATCCTTCCAGGTAAACCTCTTTTCTCGAGAACCAACATTCGGGTTTAAGCCATCTCTCCCTTATTCTTTTCATCTTATTCACACTGCACTACCTGAACGCTGGATCCTTTTACAATGTTACTTAAAATGACCTGTTTGTATTTTTCCTGTAAGACAACGACATCTCTAAAAATAGATTTTACCTATTCTTCAGTTTACAAAGCAGCTTCAGAGCAAAGCATCTGGATGGCTAACTGCCTGAAGAATGCTGCTGGACACTGAATTCAGGCTCTCCCAGATTGGGGTGGCTTTAGGGTCCTAGAAAGTCACCACACACTGTTGTCTCTACGAGAAAATGTGTTCCAGATGCCAGAAAAGACAGGCAAATGTGCCTCTGGAATAGTGCCTGCATGCCAGCCGGCACACACACAGGATGCCCAGGATGGAAGAACAAACTGTGGGAGCACTGAACCACCTCTTACCTTACTTTGTCCTCCTCCCTAGATTCAGGGCCACTGGTTTTCTGTCCTGCACATTCATGCCATCAGAACTCCTCACCACCCCACTCGATGAGGCTCGTCCTGAGGATGTGGCAGCAACCACGAGACTCAGGGCAGACGAGAACAGTCCACAGCAAGCTCACTTCAGATGGTGAGTGCCATGGAGACAATGGGACCGTGGGGGTGGGGGTGGTCAGAGGGGACCCTGGTGGGACTAAGGGCAGTGGGGACAAGACCCCTAAGGGGACTGAGCCCAGTGGGTGCAAGGAGCAGGGTGGCAGGAGGTCGCCCAGGCACCAGAAGCACTGAGAGCCCCGCACTTACCTGGGCTGCCACAGTGTGGGACCTGGTGGGGAAAAGCTTTGTGACACAGGCCGTGTTGAAGCCTGCCTCCGAAAGGCCAAACGCAGCGCGCAAGCCTGCCCCTCCGGCGCCCACCACCACTGCATCGAATTCATGATCCACTACTGGGTACTGTGTGGAAATCTGGAAGAGAAAATCTACTCGTCAATCACCCATGCGGCTACGCCAGACACTGAGACCATGGTTACTGTGAAAGAGCATAAAGAAAATGACACAAACCAGAGTGACGCCAGGCCCAGCGGGCCTCCACCCCAGGTAGGATGGAGCAGCCACAACTCTGCGGCCCAAAGTGATGGGGTGGGCACGCCTCCGCACCGAGAGGGGCAGCGAGACACGGGGACGGCCAGAGCCAGCTTTCTGGCGCGGCTAGGAAACAGCATCAGATGAAATGCTGAGGAAAGCTACTCCTGAAAGTGACCGGGGACGCAAAGGGAAGCAACGACGCAAAGGAAGCCCCCGTTCTAAAGATGGCTCTCTTTGCAGTTCTCACTTTTATCTTCTCCTTTTGTCTGCACTCATATACGCGGGCTTGTGTGAAGTCGAGGGGCCAACAGTGTAGACCGTGACCCCCTCCTGTGATCTGCAATCACCTCGAAAACGGTAAAGTGTCGTTTTCGTTTAGATAAGCACATTCCAGCTCTGGGTGACCACCTAGCGTGTGAGGACACGTGCCCATGTTTGTGTTTTGAGTGAGAAGGTGCCAACAGGTATTCAGTAACTATTGTAAAATTGAGAGGAAAGAGCTTGTGAGAAAATTCCACATGCTTCAACAGAGTAGAACAAGCCCACTAAACAAAAAAGAGCTACGCTGTCCTATGCGGAGGGGGGACGTCATTTCCTATCACAGTACATACTGTTCGTCTGTCATTCATATTTTATTATTTTGCCGCTTTATTTAAATTTTGATCGTGCTTACAGATATATAACAAGCAAAAAAATTACTATCTATGCTTCCATGTGTACTATAATTATTACTACACTAAAAAAATAATCTGAGCAGGCACTGGAATGGTAATTCTTCCCTTCAAAAACGACCTGTGTACTAAATGAGCACGCTAGAAACTGGTATACGTCAATACCCCTCTAAGCCAAAACCCTTTATAGTGGAACAGAAAGCCACGAACTTACTGAATCTGAAACTTTAGCGGACGACCTCTTATTCCCATCCACGTTGAAGTGAAAGTCACGGGTTCCTGTCTGCAGAGCTGCCGGACGCTGCTGAGACAGAGAAGTGTCTTGAAGGAACGGGACTTGTAATCGAAACGTCTCCTTCTGTGCTGTTAACCTTTTAATGTACCCAGGTGCTCCCCTTCACCGAGAACCCTCCCTGGGGAGGCTCTGCTTAACCTGAAGGGCAGGGCAGGGGCTGCGGGCACAGGGCAGACCGAGGGCACTTGGCACTCCAGGAGGAGCCCTTCCAGGTGAAGCTTGTCTCCAAACAGCAAGCTTGTCACCAACTCAGACAGGAAATGAAAAAGGCAGATTGTCATATTAATTTCCTAACATATGTCACTCAGTGGACGACGGGAAAGACACCTATCTACCTTGCGTGTGTAAATGGCTGTTTTGCAAGAAAGAAGCATTTTCACTGGATCCATCATAACCCTTTCCCACTGGGGCTCTGCCTGTCTGCGAGGCATTGTGGCACTGGGAAGGGCAAGAAACCTCGAACCAGGAGATCCGTGCTCTAGGACAGGCTCCAGTGTTCGTGGTGACACTTAGGCACAGGTGCCACCATCCCTTCAATGAACACAGGAGGGTGCCAGGCCCAGAGATGCTGACAGTCCAGCTTCAGCATCCTCCACATGTGCACCGGGCCCCAGCCCTGCCTCTCCTCTGTCCAGGCCGCAGCGCCATCCCCTCTGCCTGGACACTCGGCCCCGGCTAACCTCTGTAACTCTCCAATTCTCAGCTTAGATGTCCCACCTGATAAACAGTCACTCAACACAACCGGTCTTAACAAAATCACACCCCAGCACTGAGCAGCGTTCTTTGGCCATTTAGGGGACATTTTTCCATTCTGCTAACGGCCTGTTAGCAGACTACTGATAAAACAAGGTCTTAGAAACATCATAAAGAAGTAGTCCCGGCCCTTTGTGGCACCAGGGACCCATGCACCTATGAGAATCTAATGCCTGCTGATCGGAGATGGAGCTGAGGCGGTGATGCTAGCGCTGGGGAGCAGCTGCAAGCAGAGGAAGCCTCATTAGCTGGCTCGCCTCCCACTCACCTCTTGCTGTGTGGCCTGGTTCCCAACAGGCCACAGACCTGGGGGAGGGCGTTGGGGACCCCTGTCATAAAGAACAGTTTTAGGAAATAAGTACCTTCAACAATGACAAAAGAAAATTTGGTTGATGCCTTCAAGCATTCTGAAATTTTTAAGATATTTATTCGATGGGCAAAGGAAAATTATTCTGTAGGACAAGCTAGAGGGACTCCAGGGAAAAGAATTTAGTGAAATACAGAACAAACTTTAACGGGGCTGTGTGAACTGAATGGGCTTCCCCACGAGGTGACCGGGCCCAGGCTGGGGACAGGTGGCTGGACTCTGAGACCAAAAGGGCTGCCCAAATATTTCAGCTTACTTTACTAGCTCCAAGCACAAAGTAGTTTTCGAATTTTTAAATAGATCTGAACTGTTAAAAGTAACACTCTTAAATCCTCCAATTCCATTTTTAAGGATATTTGTTTTTATTGATGTAAGCCAATTTAGTTTTTTCTTTCATAAAATGAATTGAAAGGAACTACAGAGAATAAATATTCCTGTTTCAGTATAATTTTTTTAAATCATAAAATCATATTTTAATGAAGACCTAAGTCACTGAATTTTTATGCAAATATTCTTGAAAGTTTTACAAAATGCAAGATAAATGTAGGTAATAGCACCAATAAGAATAGTACACTTTATACGACCAAATTAAAAGTAAAATAGAACAGTGAGATCCCCTACACATTTATTTGTTTCTAGGATGTTCAGGTTGAACACAGGCGAGCGTACACTCACACTGGGCTAGCTGCAAGGGGACAGCTACTACGACGAAGTCTTTAACGAACTATCACACCGTCTCCCCAGTAACATAGCAACACCAACCTTGATGGGACTGATAAGAATGTGCAGAGTCCAGTTTTAACCCAACTTCTGTCTTTAGAGAAAACTAATTTTTTGTCACTTATTAATTTGTTTCTTGAAGAGAAACCAGGGCAACGTGAAGAATGGGGGAGTCTGTCTAAGGTACACTTAAAAGGAAAACTCAGACCTTTTGATAGCACAAAAGAACAGGTGACTGAACTAGGAAGCAACGGAGAACAGAGGGAAGAAAAGGGCAGGGATACCGACACCCTCAACCTAGCAAGTAGGGCGTCTTCATCCAACTTAATTCACCTATGACTCGGGAACTAGAAACTATCCATTTCTAAGCGCAATTTACACAATCACAAGAGGATATGAAAGCGGTTGCATAACTATGTTGGGAGGATGGAGGATGTGGGAAGGAGGACGGTTTAAGTGAACTAAATCCCCACTCACCAGCAAAAGTCAGTGTCAAAAATGGATAAAAATGCACCAGTTACACCAGCACCAAGTCCAAACCAGAAACAGTTCAGAACTGATTCCACTGGGTAACATGTCTGGGGCAGGAATGGATCCTATTCCTCTTCATTTATAAGGTCTTCTGTACTCATTGACTTTTTCCTGTTTACAACCACGTGTAATTATTTTCATTAAATACTTAAAGGTTTTGAGGATGGGGATGCTTAAGGTGCAGCTCACAAGGTCACTGAGCACGGGCTGCAGGCCGGTGGGCCCCGCACAGAGCTTTCGCTCATTCCACCACAGAAGCCTCGTCAACTGCACACAGAAAAGGCATCTGCAGGGTACATGGGGTCTGGACTTGGCTCTGCCTGGCTAGCTCGCACCCTGTCCTTTCCCCACTATCTCAGGATCCTTGGGGGAAAAAATCTCCGGGACTCTATCAAGTGAACCAGGAAAATCATTACACACACTATGAGACTGTACGTGACTGACGTCATGATTATCCCAAGATGAAAATGAAAGGTTACTCCGATGGCCTAAATAATGTAATTCTACATACACTATTAAGACATATTCAGAACAATACGCACAAAGAGATTAACTTATTCTAGAACAAGACCTTGAATAGTCATGCTAAAGGATTTGAAAAATCTCTGAAGCAAGCAGTTAACCGGCAACTATTTAAGGTTCTCAGTTTTATTTTTCCTTTCCATTAAACTACTTTTGAAGTTTGAAAGTATGTTCAGTGCATTGAGGCATTTGTAAAGGAAGCAAAAGGCCAAACAGGTTGGATAATTTTGTAACCTGAAAGACGTGGAAACACTACAGAATTGAAGAAAATGAAACAGAGAAAGAATTCTGTGTCCTTTATTCAAATTATCCTCATCATCTACTCTCTCTGGTCATTTCTCTCAATTAACATCGAAAATTTCTATTTTTTTGTTCTGCTAATCTGATGCTTCTGTTTTTGCCAGTCTTAAACTCCAATAAATATACTGCTTGGGGCAAAATTAATTTCCATAGGAAAATCTATCTTCATCAAGACAAAGTTTTCAAAACCCAAGACCATCTTTTGTAGGCCTAACTTGTTCAGTTTTGCTATCTATCTTGCTAGCATGTTTACAAGCACTAAACACAAGACAGTGCTTAAAGTTCAGATATGATAAAGATAAAAGTGCTGGCAGCTAATGTCTCAGTCACCTGGGACCACTTAGAATCAAACCAGTAAGAAAGGTTTACACTGTGACTCACTGTGCTCAGAACACATTCTCACTTTTAGCTAAAAGCTCAGAGCCAGGATTCTTCCACTCCAGCCTGGCTAAAGGACAATGTTTTCATAAACTGACAAAGTGTGGGTGGTGGGTGAAGGGAGTTCCCAGGCTAGAAGGTCTTAGTTTGCACAAGGAACACTGGGCACCTGTCTGGTTTGAGGACAGACACATTAGCCCTTCTCCAATCGCCACCAATTAGCAATCTGTCATCTCACCAAATGAGTAGGAAGCACTTAGCTCCCTGATGTTTGGTTCATTAAAAATACCCCACGAACTCGACCTTACTTCCTGCTTGTGGACGCCCTATCACAGTGTCTTGGAGCCAAAGATAGTGGGGAGGAGGTTGGATCAGTCAGTCGGTAGGAACCTACAGCCAGGAACACCTTAACAGGGGTCCCCAATTCCTGGGCCTCAGACTGCTAGTGGGCCAGCGAGCCAAGCTTCATCTGTATTTGCAGCTGCTCCCCAAGGCTAGCATCACCACCTCAGCTCCACCTCAGATCATCAGGCTTAGATTCTCATAGGAGCACCTGTCCCTGGTGCCTAAAAGGTTGAGGACAACAGCATTAAGGCATTTGAAATGCCTTCTGGTGTCAGCTGGACAAGATGGCTGACCAAACCACCTTGCACTTAACAGTTTTTAATACCCACCCCTGGAAAATGAAAAACCTGCAGGCATAATTACAGGCGTTAAGTCATTCACGTCAGTACTGTCCAATGCCTTGATTCCTACTGGGACTTTTACTTTGGAACTAAACTGCTAAGGTAGGCATGTGGGTGAGATCATTTAAAAGAACCGAATAACTAAATCCTCTAAATGTGGGGTGTAAAGGAAACCGTACAAGGTCGATTCTGAAGTTCCCGTAAAGGGTACAAGCGACCAGTTCAGAGCCAGGGCGCAGGAAAGCATACCCCGCCTGTCTCCCTCGACCGGACAGTCCGGCACACCCCCACCCGCCTCGGCCTCCACGAGAACGCGAGGAAACCACGTCCCCGCGTCCACGCTCAGCTGGGGCTTCGCAGTGCGCTCAAGGTCCGTCTGGGTGTTAAAAGTGCGCCCCAAGGCCACCACGCGAAACCAGAAATTAACCTCCTTGGCAGGTCTCGGTGTGGATCCGCAGTCTCCGCTTTCTCGGAAGGGGGCTCGGTCGGGCAAGCTCACGCAAGGCAAGCCTAAGCGCGCGCGTTAGACCGCCCCCCGCCTGGGGCCGCAAGGACGGAGCCGGGTCGGGATCCGCGGGCGGCAACCCCGCCCCGGCCCCGCCCCGGGGGCCGAGGCCGTCCCGTCGCCCCGCCGCGGGGCTGTGGAGAGCGGGCAGACGGCCCCGCGGACGGCGGGCAGAGTCACAGCCCGCCGGCGCCTGTCACGCGCGGCCTGGGGTCTCGAGTCCGAACAGCCCGGGCGGCCGCCCGCCTGCGTGACCTTGGGCAGACCGCTGCTCCCCGCCTTCACGCGCCGGGGCGGACGCCGGGCGGCCTTGACCCGAGGAGGGGAAGCCCGGGAGGCCCGCGGGGTCGTGACCTTCACCGTGGCACGGCCGGACCGGCTTTGGCCCCTCAGACGGCGCCCGCGCCCTCCGCGGCCCCGCGGCTCGCCCGCGCTCTGCCCGCAGCCCTCCCCGCCCCTGCAGACCGGGCCGGGCACCGGGCATCGCTCCGCCACGGCCGCGGGCACCATCCGCTCCCACGCGGCCCGCGGAGCCGGCTCACCGCCTTGGCCAGCGCCAGGCGCCTGGCGCGCGGGAGCCGCGACAGCGCCCGCACCACCGACATGTCCGCCCTCCGCCGCGCCGTCCCGGCAGCCCCCGCGCCGGGCCGCGCCTGCGCAACGCGCCGTCCCGGCAGCCCCCGCGCCGGGCCGCGCCTGCGCACCGCGTCGTGACCCCGGGGGGGGGCGCGAGGGGGCACCGCGCCTGCGCACAGAGGCCCGGGGACCGCGCGGCTCGGGCGTCGCCGCATCTGGCGCTCCCCGCCGGGGGGTAGGTCGGGGGTCGGCGGGCGCGCGGGGCCGGGGCCGGGGCCGGGCCCCGTTCCGGGACGGGCCGGGGTGGGACCTGTGGAAGCCCCGCGGTTGATGGGCAGCTCCGGGCCCGGGCGTCTTGCCGGCTGTGCGGGCCTCGCCGCGGGCCGCGTGGTGTTTACCTTGCGTGTCTGCGCGCACGGAAGGCTCTGACAGGCGTGTGCGAGGCGGCGGCGGGCCAGAGGACGGCGGCGGTCCTGGCAGCGCCGTGACCGCCCCGCCTGTCGCCCGACTTTAGGTTAAGACCTCCCCCGGGCTCAGTTGCGTGTCACGTGATTTTGGATTACTCTGAGCAATTGTACAACGGAGCGTACCCATCTTGACGGTCATGTTATTTACGAGTCGTTGCTGGTCAGTGAGGCCAGAAGGGACGTGTCCGAGCACGAGGCGTCCCCTCCCGCGGGGCCGCGCCGGCCCGAGCCCCCGGGCGGCCTCCGGAAGCGTGCAGGTCAGTGCTTCCCGGTGACTGACTGAGTCTCTCACCAGATCCTGGGCCAGCCTCTCGTTGACAGCTAGAATTTTGATTTAGCTGTTAAACAGGTATGCTTTGCAAAAGGCCATGGCATTTTTCAAAATCGAATTGAACTTCATTTTTCTTATGTTTTGCTTGATCAGTGCTCTTGTAGTCTGCCTGCACGATTTGTGGCTGTCACAGAGAAACACGGAGGAAGCCCCCATGACGGCGTTTTGTGACAATGCGCATCCTCGCGGGCCCTCAGCAGCCTGGGACCCCACCCACCAGCTCTAGGAGTTTGTAACCTCCGCTCAGGAGGAGCGCCAGCCTTCCCCCCCACCGGCTCTCCCCTCAGCACTGAACTCCCTTCACCAGTTACCTCCTAAAGCCGACGGAGTCTCAACGCCTTACTTTTATAATTTCATGAACAACATGATTTTAAACCCTTATAGTGAAGAGCTTGTTCTCGTATTTAGGTCCCTGAGACATGTCTATCCCCCAGGGTGTTGTGAGTTGCTTCTATCTGCGGGCTGGTTTGGGCGTTTTGATCCCGTCAGGTTCAGTGCAGTGCAGCACATAGGTAGTCTGAACAAAACTTTTGTAAGAGAAAAGATTCATGTGAACCATGCAGATGTTAAAATTGTGACAGATGTCTTAGATACATTTTATTCCTTTCGTACAGTTAACAGTTTTCTTATTTACTTCAAGGTATATCTTCATGAATAATTTAAATGACCCCCCAAATTGGAATATCCGGCCTAATTCGAGGGCTGATGGGGGTGATGGAAGCAGATGGAATTATGCCCTGTTGGTTCCCATGCTGGGATTGGCTGCTTTTCGTAAGTCACAGTTTTCCTAACAGTTGTTATTTTCTGGGCTGATGGTGTGGGGCCCAAAGACCCCGGGCTTTGGGACCTGACAGGTGCAAGTGTATTCCTAGTTTCATCCCAAGTGTCCTGTCTTGGACAAATTACGTAACCCTCTGAGCCTCAGTTTCCCCGTCCATGGGAGGTGGCAGATCAGAACTACCTTGATGTGTTGTGAGGCTTCATTAAGACAAAACACACGGAAGCATTTTGTGTGGAATGGGCTTTGATAACTCTATCATCTCGGGTTCCCTCGCTTCAGTCGCCCTCAAGGACTGAGGGGGTAAAACAGGCCTGAGAGGGAACCGCTCTGGGCGTCTGCGTAACATCTGGGAATCGGTCTTAGGGAGACTCAGTTTTGGAAACCCACGTGGCCTGGCCAGAGCGCCTCTTGTTCGTGTGGGGGAATTAACCAGTCACCAGTTGGTCGTAACTGTTCCAGCCCTTAGCTTACGTCCTCCACTACATGGTAAATTTTCTGAGATTCAGGAGCTGGAGGTTTACTATTTTGTCATATTCCATGGCTCTGGGTTGGCACTTGAAAATGTGAAAAACTGAATAACTGAGTGGAAGAAAAGCAGCCACTGCTCTCCCCTTCAGTGACAGTTTTTCTGGAGTGGCTTTTTCCATGACTAGGTTTCTTGGTCAACAAATTTGCATGGAGGCCGACAAGAGTGGCCTTATCAACCCCATTTATCCGCTTTTACTTTTACAGTATGCCGGGGGAGTCAGTGAACACCCCATTGTTGCAATATAATTTCTCAACCACATAATTATACATTTTTTTATGAGAATGCAGTTAAAAGGTTTCTCTGATCATATTACCTAAACAAGATAGCTAAGAAGAAAAAATACTCTTCAACCCTTCTGAGGGACAGAAAGCATCATTTTAAAAGTCGAAAGGCAAGAAGTTCAAAGTTATGGTTATTATGAGAGGCTGTAAAAGCTGGAGATGAGTCTGAAAAACAAAAACAAAATGAAAGTCACTTCTGGGCCTCTCCCAGCTCAAACTAATTAGTTATGACATCAGTAAGTATAATTTTAAACCTTTTGAGTCACTCGCCAAGTTCATTGCTGTAGCCGTAGGCAACGGGTAGCCTTTTTTGGTAGGACGTCAGGCTCGTGAGCTTCTAAATGGCATCGCCGGAGGCCTGGATCTGGGTCTGCCAGTCTCGCCGACAAGCAGGCTGTGTGCACATCACTGAGTCACAGAAACCAATGACTGTCAGCCTCCAGGAGAGTCAACGTTTAGTTTCTTAGGAAAGTGCCACAACATGGTACGAGTGGCTGTACCATTTTGCGTTCTCGGCAGCAGTGTCTAAGTGACCCTGGGCCAGCCCTTGGTGTGAACAGGCTGGGTTCTGCTGTGCATTTCTGCGGCGCGGGTCGGCTCAATCTGCATTTCCCTTGCAGCTAATGGTGTTGGTCATCTTTTCACTCACTTTCCACCCTCGTGTATATCCTCTCCCATGAAACGTCTCTTCCCATCAACTGTTTTCTTATGGGATAGGTTTCTAATGCTGAATTTTAAGTTTTCGCTGTGTTCTAGGTTCTGGTACTGTTTTGGATATTTTGTTTGCAGAAGTCTTCTAACTCAGACATTCTCTTAATGGAGCCTTTCACAGAGCAAAAGGTTTGATTTTGACAAAGTCCAGTTTATCAACTTTTTCTTCGATGGGTCATGCTTTTCCTGCCAAGTCTGAGGACTCTTTGCCTAGCCCCAGATCCTGAAGATGCTGATGTTATTTCCTAAAGTTTTAGTTTTATGTTTTACAAAAAAGTCAGAGATCCATTCTGAGTTAATTTTTGTGTGAGGTATGAGACTTGGGTTTTATCTTTTCCCTTCCAGTCTGTTTGCCTTTTTTGCACTGGCCCAAACTGCCGGGACTCTGGTGACTATCTCCTGATCTTTAAGGAGAAGCGTTCAGTCTGCATGAAGCACAGCGGTAGCTACATGTAGGTTTTTCGTAGATGCTTGTCAAGGCAAGGAAGTCCCCTCATTCCTGTTTTCCAGGTCTTTGTCGTGAAGTGGGTCTTGTGTGTCCACTGTTTTTCTGCATCAGTTGTTATGGTCGTTGGATGTTCCCCCTTGGTCTGCGAATACATTGGGATTACACTGACTTGTGAATGTCGGTCCTACGGGGCGGGAGTAGTCCCCACTGAGTCGTGCTGTTTCATTCTGTTCACGTATTGTAGAGTATCTCTGCTGATATTTTGTTGAGGACTTTTGTCTCTGTGTTCATGAGGGACGTAGTGAGAATTTCAGCCCTTCCAGGGGTCTCTCTCTTCTCCACACCTGTTTTGGCATCTTTTTTTTTTTTTCACTCTGGTCATTGTATTTTTCAGTTCTAAACTTTTCATTTATTTTTGATCTTCTGTTTCTTTGCTGAAACTGTCTTTCTTTGTTTAGACTTTCTGTTATGATGACTGCCTTGACCTCTGTCCGAGAACACTAACATCTCTGTCACCTCTGCATTCACATCTACTGATTATTTTTTTTTTAAAATCAGTTTGAAATGTTCTCAGTTCTTGGTTATGAAGAGTGGTTTCGTATTGAAACCTGAGCATTTTGGGTTTTATGTTATGAGAGTGGTTTTTATTCAGACCGTTTTTGGCCAGCTTCTTGGAAGGGAGAAGGGCAGCGCTGCTCCTCACTCCCAGGTGGGGGTGGAAGTCCCCCCCACCTGGCCTCCAGCCGTTGACACCCTGCCTTGAGGTTGAACTTCTCCCTTCTACTTTTATGTGCCCCTAACCGGGACTTCAGCTGTTTACTAGTGACAATCAGAAAGTAGAGCACACTTTGAAACTGGCTCAGTTCTGTCGCCCGGTCAACAGCATTCGAAGCATATCCAAGTTGATTTTTTCCACAAATAACCTGTATTAATTTGTAAACCTCGCCAGTAGTCCCTGGGGGCACTGCAGCCAGCATAGGTTCAAGGCAAGAGAAAGCAGTAGGACTTTCTTAGCTGTAGGAAATCAGAGGAGCGGACCGGAAGGGGCTGTCCCTCCAATTCTTTGTCACACTGTCTTTTGAGAGCCCTTATCTGATTTGGGACCTTGCATGTTACATAGTTTCATACAAAATGTCATTTTTCTTATACCTCTCAGGACTTAAGATTTTTTTGAAACACTGTCCTTAGCTGCTTCATGTTTCTTTTGAAGGCAACCGAACGTCCGCTCTGGCTTTTCACTGTGTGTTTTTTCTCCCCCAATGTGTGCGTGTCAGGCTGGATTTGGTCTAGGGAGTCCCAGAAAGAAATAGAGAAAGAGAGAGAAGCATACCGCCAGAGAACAGCCGCTTTCCAGAAGGATCTCGAAGCCAAGTACCATGCCACGATCTCAGAAGGTCGGCGTGCCGTGGCTCAGTTGTCCTTGGAACTGGAAAAGGAGCAAAACAGGACAACAAGTTACCGAAAAGCCCTCATCTCTCAGGGTCGCAAGTTGGCGGAAGAGAGGAAGCTTCTGGAGCAGGAGCGAGCTCAGGCCATGCAGGAAAGGGGACAGGTGCAGCCGCTGAGGAGTGCGTACCTGAGCTGCCTGGAGGAGGAGGAGGGCTGGCAGGACCGCGCGGGGCTCCTGCTGAAGGACCTGGAGGACGCCCTCTCTGAAAGACAGAGCATCTACTGCAGCCTGCTTCTGCCTCGCAGCCGGCGACTGGAAATAGAGAAGAACCTGCTGGTCCGGGCGTCCACGGACCCGGTGGCTGCTGACCTGGAGGTGGCAGCTGGCCTGACCGACATATTTAAGCACGATACCTACTGTGGTGATGTCTGGAACACCAACAGACGCCAAAATGGGAGGCTCATGTGGCTGTATCTCAAATATTGGGAACTAACTGTCCAACTGAAAAAGTTTAAGAGAGTAGAAAAGGCCATACTAGAAAAATAAGACAGGAATGAAATGGAACCTACTGTATTGACTCCAGGTCACACCGTCGTCGTGGCATTCTGCGTTATCCGACGTTTTCTTTTTACTTCCAGGGCTTCCTGTGTTGTGGCCTCACGTACATACAGCCACCTGTTAGCATAGTGGCCTCCCAGCCTGCCACCCTCTGTGCAGGACAGCAGGCCGTGGCTGTCAGAGGGTTCCCTCCCTGATCCTCCGCAGCTATGAAGGAAGCTGTCCTTCAGAAGCCTGTTCTAAAAGCAGTCCGCATTTTATTAAATAGAGAGTAACCTCATATCTTAGCTCTAGGGTAAAAAAGTTTTTAAGAAAGTCAAATACAGTAGTGGTTCTCTTGTAAGGAATTTTATCTGATTTTATCACTCCCTGAATGAGTTGTTTGTTTGTTTGTTTGTTTGTTTGTTTGTTTTTCTTCCCTCCCAGAATTATATTTAGAAATTGTCAGATAATGGGTAGAACTGCCTAGCAGTTATAGGGAAGTGGTAACATCAAGGTTTTATATTAAAGAGTTCTCCTATCAAAGGGTAAAAAGGGCTTCTGGAATCCAGCCGATACCCCTTATGTGTTCAGAGTGTGCCTCGTGTCTGTGTTCGATAAACAGATGTTGTTTATTAGCGATGACATATAATAAAAACAGTCTCAAAGCAGCAAGTGGCTATGTGTGTGATTCTTTACTTTTTACAGAAGGTTTTTACTAGATTATCTCAGTCTTTGCCACACGCTGAAAGGTAAGCAGGTACTCCTGACCCCGTTTGCTTTCACATGCCACTCGAGGAGCTCCAGCCCTATCACTGTGTCGTAAGTACCTCCCTGCTGCTGGGTCCAGGGGCTGAGACCACCCCTAGGTTTGATGACCCAGTGCGGAACTATGCTCACAACTGAGATTTAGTGTGTGAAAAGGACAGGGAAGGGTACCCAGTGCAAAGTGAGCACCCCGGGTACAGCCCCAGAGTCCCCTCTCAGGGGACTTGATCCCCAGCAATGAGCTGAGAGACCCCACATGAGAAGTCGCCAACCCGGTGGTGCTCCTTAGAGACAGCGCCCAGGGTGTTTGTCGAGGGCTGGCCACATGGCACTGTGCCTGGCACGGCACGTCCCCAGCAAACTCCAGACCCCCAGAAGGAAAGCAGGCATTCAGTCCCAACTCCACAGGCTTTAGGCACAGCGAGCGCTCTTTCTGGACAATGTGGTGGGAGCCCTTCCCACACCCCGGTTCCTAGATGCCAGCCTTGCGAGCTGCCTTTGGGAGGACAGCTGTCCCTGGCCCATCGTGTGAGCTCTTCTGTGCGTCCTGAATTTACAGGTGCAGGAACTTGCACGGAGCTCAGAATTCGCCTGCCCCAGGCCGCTTGGGTGGCCAAGTCGAGCCAGTGTGGACCAGGCCGTTTGGCTCTGAGCCAAACTGTCATTTGATACTACACAGTCTGGCAGAGACTGGATTAAGGTCCATTTGCTTTCAACTCTTGTTTCCTCCCTGGCTGCCTGCTCATCTGCTCCATGGCAATGAGACAAACTAAAAGTATTAAGCAACTTAACTGCAGGGTGAGATCGTTGAGCTGCTCTGCTGGGTACAGTGGCAATCTTACGGCGTTGACGCTGACACGTTTTCAATCTTCAGACCCCTGCCAGAGACGAGGAAGCTGCCCCAGAGAGCTCCAGCAAGTCCTGGGTGTGGGCCTAGAGGGTGGCGCACGGGACGGTGGTCTCGTGTCTCCATTCTATTCACCTGTCTGGCCTCTGGCACTAAGTGCATTTCCTTTCCTTTTTAAATTTGTATTTCACGTATAGTCGACACGTAGCATTGGTTTGGGGCGTACACTGCACGGTGATAGACACTTCCGAGTGCATTTTCTTATGCCCACAGTTTGCCTATGTGTGGGGGGCCATGTCCTCTGCTCCTGGTCCCTGACAGACACCAGTCACAGCTGCTGTCATGTCAGGCAATGTCAGAGCCGGAAGTCACAGGCCGTACAGGTGCATTAAAAGCCCCTGTGGCTGGAAGGGGCACGGGCGGGGCCGAGCTGGCCCACAGGAACCAGTCGGCTGCACGCAGGTCCAGGGCTGCGGTCAGCTGAGGCTGGGGCTGCTCCAAGGCCTCAGGCTGCATAAGAATGGGCTGCTCCCCGGGGGCCCCAGTCACCGCAGCACCCCTGGGCCCTTCTGTACCGCAGCTGCCGGGCTCAGCTCCGCACATGCTGGGGTCCCGTCCAGCAGGCACCAGAGGCCCTGTCTGTCGTCAGGAGAATTCCACAAACAGTGGACGCTACTCTGCTCTTCAGTTAGAATCAAATCGTTTCGAAATTTTGCCCGGTGTCTACTCTCTTCCGAAGAGCGCCTTACAGGAGCAGACGCACCTGCGCGAGGCAGAGACTTCTCGGGAATGATGGATCCGAGGTGCCTGGCAGGTGAGCAGAGAGCGGAGCCCAGGAGCACCACCTCCCCCCCCTTCCTGTTGAGGGAGGGAGGTGCTGCCCCTCAGCAGGCAGACCCTGCGTCACTAGGCCCCACAACCAGGGGCCTGTCTGTGGCGGGAGCAAGTCTTGGGGCACACCTGGGGAGGGGTGGGAACCCCGGAGGGGACACACCTGGGAGCGGCCCCTGCTCACACTCTGCAGCAAACCCTTGGGGCACTGGGTGGCCGAGGTGTGAGGAGGCTTTGGAGAGATCAAGCAGTAGCTTCTGTCTTTAGAAATTTTTATTTTCAGACGCGTTTCTTTAAAACTTCCGAAATGCAGTGAAGTTAAAACCTCATGTGAATAAGCCACACGTCAGTGCTGCTTGTGTAATCGTCCCCACACTCACCTCTGCACAGTTCAGGGCCTGGTGGAATCAAGCCCTCGGGGCGCCAGGACTGGGAGAACTGCAGAAGCGGGCCCTGATCCCTGGAGGGTCCTCAAGGCTGGCGGGTTCCCACGGTGACAGCTACTCTCCCGAGGCCGAGGCCGCGCTGACCCCGCCCCTCGGCTCAGCCGGCAGCCGGCAGCCGCAGAGCCGACCCCACTCGCCCTCTAGGACAGAAGCCTTTAAGGGCAGCCCAGTGTCATTTTGTGAATTTCAGGCAGACGTAGTCGCTGGGGCCACCGTGCCAGCGGCAGCGCAGCTGACACCGAGGGGGCGGGACAGAGGGCACAGCCCTGCTCTTCACATTCACTCTTCCCAGTTGGTTGTTTTTCTGTCGTCTGCTTCATGACCCGCTCTCTCATCTTCCCCCGGTCACAGCAGCCCGATGTCCTGCTGCCACCGCTCTTGGCTCCCGCCCTGCCTGCGAGCTCACCACCCAGAGGCTCTGCCAACAGGGCTGCCCCGTGCCCACCGCGGTGGCAAGCGCTCTGGCAGCCCGCAGAGCATGGTCCGCTCGAGCGAGGCCTCGTGTCCCGTCTCGGGAAGGCGGGCCCAAGGCTCGGCGTGAGTGACACGGACTTAGCGCTGCGCTGGTCGGGGAAGGTGGTGCAGGCGCCCCCCGCCCCCCCCCCCGCCCCCAGGGGCCCTACTCCATCTGCTTCAGGGCCCGGGAGAAGTTCTCCAGCGCCGTCCTGAAGGCCTGCAGCAGGCAAGCGCCGAGCTCACCGCTCGTCTCCTGAATGTCGGGGTCGAAACTGCCGAAGACGGGGGTGCAGACCTGGATGTCGTCGCGGCCGGCCCGCGCCAGCACCCGGCGCAGGCCCTCAGCGATGGCGTCGTACTGCTGCTGGTCGAACCGCGACATGGCCAGCTCGTCCTGGGGGTAGGCGCTGCCCGCCGGGTAGCAGTCCTTGGGCACCGGGAACTCCACCAGGCGCAGCCGCGGCAGGTCGCAGAGGGCCCGGAAGAGGCGCCGCAGCGCGAGGCCGGACAGCGGGTTCCCCAGGAGGCGCAGCTCCTGCAGCTGGTGGCAGGGCCCCAGGGCCACAGCCAGCATGCTCACGTGGCCGTCCTCGATGCCACACTCCTCCAGAGTGAGGGACCGCAGCGTTTGGGCCCCGCGGCCCAGCAGCCTGGAGAAGGTCGACGGGAACAGGTGCACCAGGCTGTGCCCGCTGAGGTCCAGCACCTCCAGGTGGGCGGCGTGGGCCCCGTCTGCCAAGAAGGCCATGTCTGCGTGGTTCAGGGAGCAGTTGGCCAGGTCCAGCACTCTCAGCGGGGTCCTCAGGGGGCTGCAGGGCGGCGGAGAAGGCACAGGTGAGGGGCCAGGGAGGGGCTCCTGTCTCAGCAGCCAGAATGGCCAGAGGGCCCGAGCCACCCGCTGCCCAATTTCGTTCTGCCTGGGAGCTCAGATAGTTTTGACATTCTGAACCAGTGGCACAAATCCAAAGGAGAAGCAGACGCTGTGACACGGGGAAACGCTACGCATCCACGTTTGAGCAAAACCTTGTTGGGACACAGCCCTGCGCATCATCTGCGTACTGTCCGGAGAGGCACAGTCGCATTCTCGAGACAGCCCCGGGGAACTCCACTTTACCAAGGGCAGGCCTGGCCTTTGTCCTCAGCTCCCGAAGGATGAGTCTGCTCTGCCGACACCCCCCGTGGGCTGAGGGAGGGAAGGGATGCCCGCGTCCCTGCAGAGGACGTGCTCGTGTGCTCGCTGTGGGGCAGCAGGCTACATGAGAGCTGGGAGGAGATGAGACACCCCGCTTCACTCCAAGAGCAGAAACCACACAATTTTAGGCCTGGGAAGGGCCTTGGTGACATCTAGTCCAGGCTTAGCCTTGGCGGGGACCTACGAGTCCTTCCCATTTCGCTGGAGGGAGTGTAGGCGGCCCCGCTCAGCGCACGCACAGCCCAGGGAGCCCCTGCTATGGCCAGCGGTTCTCAAAGTCGGGAGCAGCGCCGTACTCGGGACCTGTGACAGACGCACATTCTCAATCCACCCGCACCCAGGACACCGGGCCTCCACCTGGGCTCCTCGGGCCGAGTGCTGAGCACAGGAGGGTTTCGGGGTCCTGTCCTGTGTCCTTGCCCGTCGTCCTGCTGAGGCTGCCTCCCCCACCCTGCCGCCTCCCGCCCCTGAGCTCTGTACAGGCTGAGGACCTACCCCTGCCTCGCGGCCTGCTCCCTGCAGCCACGCCCGGCTCTGTGGGAGGCAGGTGCCCCGGCCCTGAACCTGAACCCGGCTCTGCACTAAACTGTGGTGAATGTTCCATTTCCGTTTCCCTCGCGCCTTCATCCACACGCGAGGAAGCCCTGCCAGCTCCCCCTCAGCTGGGACCAGGCCTTAGCCCGCTCACCACCAGCGCTGCTCACGCCTGGCTCGGCCGCCGTCCTCTCCCACCCGGACCCGGCGGGGCCTCCCGTGTGGAAAACGGTGAGCAGAGCAGGCCCGGCTGCCGGCCTTAGGCGGGCTGTGCCCGGGGCTCGGGCTCAGCGTGGTCCCACGACCCAGCTGACGGGTGGGCCCTCGCCCCAGCTTGTGTACGCAGACGGTGTGGTTCCTGCCAAGTGCCCACTTCCTTCTGCAGCCTGGAATCTGGGTGTGCGCCTGCCCCGGCAGCACCCCAACCAGCCCCGAAAGACAAGACAGCTGGGTGTGGGTGCCTAATGGCCTCCCCAGTAGATGGCACATTCACACGTCCTCACATGCCTTTTCCCTTTGTGGACGATGCTCTGTGTCCTTTCTCTGTGACACATCACAGCTGAGAGGACGACCGCATGCCGAGTCCTCCTACGAATCACCAAACCTGGGTGGTCTTGGGGGCCCAACACCTCCTACAGTGGGGGCAGTGAGGCCCCCACCCTTGAGGCGGTGACTTCTGTGGTTCCTTTGCATAAAAGCGAAATACCTGTGTGCCAAGGGCTTCCTAAACTAGGAAAGACACCTTCACACTCCCTGGCTCAAGAACTGAGCAGTGAGATTTTTTCTTAAGTGTATACATTTTCTATACATTTTCTCAAGTGTATTCATGGCAGGCGGCCACCGAGGTGGCCCGCTAGCTCCCCTGTGCTCCGCCCTCACGTGCTGGTGGCTCCTAACCAGCACTCACGCAGAGGCGACGCTCACCCTCCAGAGCCAGGGACGAGCACGGCCTTCCACCTGGCACGGCGGCTCTGAGGACTCCCGGCCGCCGTCACCTGTGCAGACCCCGCGTGGCATGCAGCCCGGCCACCTACCCATAGCCACATGAGTGAACTTGGAAGCAGATCATGCACTCTCCCGCCCCACCGAGCCTCCGCGGAGACCGACAGACAGCTGGGGGCAGCCTTGTCCTGCTCCGTGGGTAGTCGATAAGGTTCAGAGCAGTTACTTCTGTGTTATTCATTCGCTAACTGGTACTTTCCTCTCTTTTTCTAACTGAAAACAATCTTCCGTGAGTTCCCAGTGCTTCACCCGCGCCCCCCTCCCACCCGTCTGCCCCTCCTGCTGTTCTGGACCTCTCGAAAGCCACGAGAACCCCTCACAGCGTCCTCGGCGCATCTTTACCTAGCCCCCAAGAGAGCCCTGTCTCCCTGACCCAGGTGAGGGGCTGTGAGCAGAGGCTATGTGCCCCCCCCCCGCCTCCATCTGGTCACCCCGGGGTCACCCCAGACTCACCCGAGCAGTCTCTGGATCTTCCCGGTCAGTGTGGAGAAAGCCACGCTCAGCTCGGTGAGCTGGGTCATCTGGCTGAGTTCCCAGGCGATGGAGGTGAGGAGGGGGTCCTCGCCATCGGTGACTGGGGTGCAGCCAGGGGGTGCGTCGAAGGCCTTGGCAGGCAGGGTGAGCGAGGCCAGCCGGGGGAAGCGCACCGGGGCCAGCAGCTGCTGCACGTGGCCCGCGTGCAGCCGCACGTTGTGCACCACCTGCAGCCTGCGGAGCTCGCCGGGCGCCGTCATACGCAGCACCTGCAGCAGCTGGTCGGGGCCCAGACTGTCCACCCGGAGGGACAGGCAGTGCACCCGCAGCGGTGCGGGGCCCACCGGCCCCAGGGCCCGCACCACCACCTGGAAGTTGCCCTCGGTGACAAACAGGTCAGCCAGGACCTCGATGGGGTGCCGGGCAGCATGGGGGCCGGCCTGCAGCTCGCAGCAGGTCCTGGCCAGCACCTCGGTGCGGCCCCACCTGCCCAGCGCCCTCCCACAGGGACACTGCTGCACCTGCACATCTCGGACGCCCGTGAGGTCGGCCAGCCGCAGCCGTCCCCGGCTGCCTGGCAGCACGTGCTCCGCCAGGCCCCGCACGCAGGCCTCCAGGCAGGCCCTGCAGGCGCGGTCCCGCAGGTCGGCCTCGTGGTCCGCGCTCGGCCCCAGCAGAGCGCCCAGCCGGAACTCGGCCAGCGGCCAGCGGCCCAGCAGCGCTCGGACCACATCCGCCCGCTCCCGCAGGTAGCCGGCCTTGAACAGGAGAGGGTACAGGTTGTAGGCCACGCTGTCCAGGCTCTGCAGGGCCGCCTGAGGGTGGGACACCAGGGCCTCAGCAGAGGCAAAGCGCAGCGACCTCATCGCGCCTGCCCGTGGTGGCAGTGCTGTCCCCTTGCGTGTCTCCCAAAGACACGCGTCCGCCCTCCACGCCTATCTTTAGCTGCAGCTGCTGGGATGTGATGGGCCAGCCCTGTGGTCATCTGATGGCTATTTTGGTCCTGGGTGCCTTTTGGCGCCGGGCAAGGTGTCTGGGGGTAGCCGGCATGTCCTTGTGGAGCTCGGCTGCTGAAAGCAGAGCTTCCCGAGCGCTTGGCTGGGGTGGGGGTGGGTGGCTAGGCCCACTGGGGAGGCTGGCCCACGCTGGGGAGCTGCAATAAGCTCGTCCCGGGGCAACCTCCTTGGGTGGAACACGTTTACCCCAGCTCTAGGCCCATCCCCCTGGCCACCTGCCTCCTCCTCATCAGCAACCCTGGGACCCAAACATGTGGCGGCGCCGAGGTGGGACGGGAGGCCCTGGGGGCTGTGCGGCCTCCCCGGCAGGATGTCCAAATGTCCACTCTGAAGGAGGCGGAACATGCTGCCCCAGATATGCCACTTCAGCATAAGGATTAACCTGAGCTGAGAGCACCTGAAAAACAGCAGATGCGACAGCCTCTGGTTTTCCTCCAGAAAGCGGGAGCTCCTGGCAGAAGTCATCTGCTGAGGGCCACACCGACCAGACCACCCATCTGGAGCCGCGGGAAGCGGGGTGCAGCCTGGTCATAGGCCTCAGCATTTCTCTACTGGGTCGAGCAAAGAGGCAACTGTGGAAAACACCTGAACACACGGGCACTGAAGGGAGAAGAGCCACTTGGCGAGGGCCAACCTGTCGCGACTTCCGCCCGGAGCTCCTGCTTGCCGGAGGAAAGGGTTTGGAGTGTGGCTGCTGGATCGTAAGGTAAAAGGGAAATTATTTTTGTAATAAGCTGCCAGACTGCCCTCCAGTGCGGCTGTACAGTCTCGCACAGCGACGAGGGAGAGCTCCCGGGGGTTCTCACTCCCACCATGACTCGGTACTGTCGTCTCCCGGATTACGGCCGTTCTGATAGGTGCGTGACGGGAGCTCACTGCTTTAATTTGCGTCCCCTTGATGACAGAAGACAGAGAGTATCACAGTACATGCTTTCTTCTATCCGCACATCTCCTTCAGCGAGGTGCCTCTTAGGTCTCTGGTCCATTTTTAAGTCGGGTTCCACTTCCTTAGTGTTGAATTTCAGGCGCCCTGTATCGCATGTGTCTGCTGCGGATATTTCCTCCCAGTCCGTTGCTTGTCTTCTCCTTCGGTGTCTTTTATAGAGCAAATGATTTCATAGCTTTAATAAACTGGCTCATCAATTATTTTGTGAATCATGCATTTGCTGTTCAATCTAAAAAGTCAGGATACTTATGGTCATTTGATTTTTTTCTGTGTTGTGGTGTAGTTGTTTTATAGGTTTTCATTCCTGAGAAAGGGGCTCCCATCTAAGAAAAGGGGTTCACCGCCAAGCCTACTGTAGGTTGTGCGTTGGCTGAAGATAACCACTACTCTCAAGTCCACGTGGGGCCTGACAAGCTCCCTCTGTAGAGTGGTCTACCTTCCTCCCGGGCTCCCTCCCTTTCTCAGAAGGAAGCCCCTCTTTCCAGTGGCAGAGCCATGCTTTCATGGAAGAGCTCTGCTGTTAGGGGGTGAAGCCTCACTCTAGAAGTGGAGTCTCACTCTAGAAGGGTGACACGCCCTAAGTGGGTCACCATGCTCTTATGGGGGTGAGTCTTGCTATAGAAAGTAGAGGTCTGCTCAAAGATGGGTGTCTCTTTTCAGGTGGGGAGCCCTGCTCTTTAGGGGACAACACCACTGTTAAAGAGCCCACTCTTGCGGGGGAGATCAGCTTTTAGGGGGCTCCCATTTCTAGCTGAGCCTCACACTTAGTGGGGCCCTCCTCTTTGGAGGAGGCCCCCTGCAGAGGAAGAGCCCTGATCTAAGTGGGGGCTCTGCTCTGGGGGGTGCCCCACTTCTAGGGCTTGTCCCGCTCTTCTAGGGGTCAGGGAGTTGCGATCTAGAAGGGAGAGAGACCCATGCTGTAGGGAGGGCCCTGTCTCCGGAGAGGAAGCAGGATCCTGTGCAGGTTCTTGGACTCGGAACTGCGTTAGATCAGTTTCAGGTTTAAAACACGTAAAATGGAGACAATACACACCACGTCTCCTTCGGCACATGGAAGGACACGTTAGATGAGGCAGGTGAGGGCCTAAAACGGGATTTATTTCGAGTGACGAAGGGGCGGGGCGGGCGCGCGCTCCCCAGGACCCCCAAGCCCTGCGCGCAGCGCTCGGGGCTCGGAGCGCGGGTCGCCCGGGCCCGGCGAGGGGTCTGCCCGGAGGGGTCTGCCCGGAGGGGTCCGCGCGGCCTCCCGGCTGGGGCCGCTGCCCGGCCTGGCCAGAGCGGGGCGCCGCGGGAGAAACCACGCCTGGCGGGGCGCGGGCAGCAGAGGCGAGCGCCCGGCCGGCCACGGCGGGGCGGGGACAGAGCAGGGGGACGAAAGGAGGGGGAGGAGGGGACAAGGCTGAGACGGGAGGGACAGGGAGAGGGCCCAGGGCGTGGCCCCGCATGGGAGTCGCTGCGCAGTGAGCCTGGACTGCCCAGCCGGGCTTCTGGGTGGGCGAGGGGGGGCGGAGCCCGCGAGGCAGGGACGCGCCCTCCTCTGCGGCCGTCTGGGGGCGCTTCGGGGACAACAGGAAGGGCCGCTCGTGCGGGTCCCGCGCTGCGCTCTCCTGGTCACCTGGAAGGTCACCCCCAGGGCGGGTCCCGAGGCAGAGTGCCTCTCTGCTGCCGTCTCGTGGGGATTTTGAAAATAACACGCGGGTGTATGTCCACCCAACATACATTTCCTGCAGCCGCAATGGGGAACAACGCAGGAGAGTATGACAAGGAAGCTGCTCCGCGCGGTCCTCCGGGGGACATTTCGGAAATGAAGTGGTCCCGCGCCAGCGCCCTCGCCAGCCCGCCTTTGCGCTGCGGCAGCCAGCCGCGGGCTGGTTCCTCTCTCCGCTCCGGACCCTTCCCTACCCGGGCTCCGCGGGGCTGAGCCCCGGGATGCATTACGCTCCCCCCCCCCCGCCCCGCAGACCTACGCACGTCAGGGAACCCGCCGAGACCCGCGGTGCCTGAGCGCGGCCGGCGCTGTGTGCACGCCGCGGCCTGGCCGGAGGAACCCCGCCACGCCGCCGCTGCAGGTGGGGTGTGCGGGCGCGGGCGACTCTGGCGCCCGGGAGGCCGGGCTCGAGCTCTTGGGGCGGCAGGCGACACATGCTCCCGTCTACGGCCATACCACCCTGAACGCGCCCGATCTCGTCTGATCTCGGAAGCTAAGCAGTGTCGGGCCTGGTCAGTACTTGGATGGGAGACCGCCTGGGAATACCGGGTGCCGTAGGCTTTTGCCGCCCCTTCCTCTTGCCGCCCAACAGCCAGGGTGCGCCTGGACGCCCGGGGCCCTGCTCGTCGTCTCGGGGGTCCCGGGCGGGCGCCGAGACCAGGGCCGCTCGAATGGCCGTGCGTCCCCCGCCACCGTCCGCCTCAGCCTGCCCTGCTGCAGCCGGCCCCGGGCTGTCCCGTCCGGATGCCCCCGGCCCTTCTCTTCTTGAGCTCCGCGGGGCTGAGCCCCAGGAGCGGAGGGCGCAGGCGGAGGGCGAGGTCTCCGGGCGGGCGAAGCGCTGCCCGGTGGTGTCGCTGGTGGCTCCGTGGGCTTTCTGGCAGGTCGGGTTCGGCCACGGCGCGGAGCGCAGGGGAGGCGTGGGCCCGGGACGGGCCAAGGCCGGGACGCGGCCGCGCTGGCTGCACCTGCTCAGGGGCCCAGGGGGCCGAGAAGACGGCGAGCCTCGCCTGGGCCGGGGTCTCGCCCGGCGGCCGAGACTGGGGAGGCGGGTGGCACGGGGCCCGGGCGGTCGCGGGATCGGGAGCGTCCCCCCCCTTCCTCCCCAGGACTCAGGCACGAGCGGGAACCCGCCGAGACCCGCGGTGCCTGAGCGCGGCCGGCGCTGTGTGCACGCCTCGGCCTGGCCGGAGGAACCCCGCCACGCCGCCGCTGCAGGTGGGGTGTGCGAGCTCGGGCGACTCTGGCGCCCGGGAGGCCGGGCTCGAGCTCTTGGGGCGGCAGGCGACACGTCCGCCCGTCTACGGGCATACCACCCTGAACGCGCCCGATCTCGTCTGATCTCGGAAGCTAAGCAGGGTCGGGCCTGGTCAGTACTTGGATGGGAGACCGCCTGGGAATACCGGGTGCCGTAGGCTTTTGCCGCCCCTTCCTCTTGCCGCCCTCCAGCCAGTGTGCCCCTGGACGCCCCGGGGCCCTGCTCGCTCGCTCGCTGTCTCGGGGGTCCCGGGCCGCCGCCCGAGCTCAAGCGGTGCCTGAAGGACCGGGCACCCCGCCCTCCCGCCCGCCCGCTCCTGCGCTGCGGCAGCCAGCCGCGGGCTGGTTCCTCTCTCCGCTCCGGGCCCTTCCCTTCCCGGGCTCCGCGGGGCCGAGCCCCAAGTCCCGGCGTCTCTGACACACGCCGGGTGCGCGCTCGCAACCCGGGACGCGGGACCGGCCCCGCCAGCCGCGCCTCCGCGCCCCGCCCTGTCCCGCAACGCCAGAGAGTTCCAGCTTCTCCCCGCCCTTCTCAGCCGGCAGCCAGGTGCCCTCGGACCGGGCGAGGAGCCGCCCCGCACCGCCGGGCCGGGAGGCGGGACCCACCAGCGGCGCCGGAGAGGCCGAGACCACGAGAGCGCGCGCGTGCGCGGAGAGAGCCCTGTCGCTCGCTCCAGGCCCGCAGCGAGCGCCGCACACGCTCACACGCACACACACGCACACACCTCAGGGAGCCCGGGCGTCTTTCCTTTCCGCGGCGGGACCCCCCGCAGGACTCGGACCAGAAAGAGACTCCCTGAGCCCCGGGCCTGTCACGGGGCACGGGACTCGGGGCACGAACCGCCTCCCGGCCCCGGCACGACCACCCTCTGCTGTGGAAACGGCCTCTTCAGGGCGGCCCCAGGGTCTCGGGGTCACAGTCGGGGTCCAGCTCTGCGCGTTGGGGCCCTCGTCCGCGTGTCCCGTCCCGCTCTCTGCGTGGGCAGGCACCCGCTCGCGCTCTCTCCTCTCTGGTCTCCCTCTACGTCTCTGTCCCTTCCCGCCTCACTGTCCTTCTCTCCGTGTCTGACCCCAGCCAGCTCCCCGGCCCCCCACCTTCCCCGGGGACCCGGTCCCCTCCCCCGTGACTCTCCCTGGGCCCCCCGCCCTGGCGACCCGTGTCCTCCTTTCTCCTTCCCTCTCGGTCACTCGCCGAGTCTCTGGGTTTCTCCGCCCCTCTGTCTCTCGGTGTCTCTCTTGATGCAGAGTCGATGTGAAGGCAAGAGCAGCGGAGGGGGAGGGTCCCTGGTCCCGGTGAACGGCGAGGGCTGCATCTGTCCCAAGCGATGCCTCAGTGTGTGGCCGGGGACTCCGCGCGTGGTCGGGCACCGCTCAGCGGGGAGCGCAGGGGAGGCGTCGTCTGGGCCAGGGCCGGAGTCCGGACCTGGCTGTCCGCAGGTGCCTAGGTGCGCAGGTGGCCGAGAGCAAGGAGGGCCACGCTCCGGCCGGGGCCCTGCCGAGCTGGGCAGTCCCGGGATCAGGAGCGCCCACCCAGAACGCCGGCACAATCCGGAACCCGCTAAGACCCGCGGTGCCTCAGCGCGGCCGGCGCTCTCTCCACGCCGCAGCCTCCCTGGAGGAACCCCCCGCAGGAAGTGGGGTACATGCGTGGGCGTCTCCAGCACCCGGAGGCCCAGGCTCGAGCTCTTGGGGCGGCAGGCGACACGTCCGCCCGTCTACGGGCATACCACCCTGAACGCGCCCGATCTCGTCTGATCTCGGAAGCTAAGCAGGGTCGGGCCTGGTCAGTACTTGGATGGGAGACCGCCTGGGAATACCGGGTGCCGTAGGCTTTTGCCGCCCCTTCCTCTTGCCGCCCTCCAGCCAGTGTGCCCCTGGACGCCCCGGGGCCCTGCTCGCTCGCTCGCTGTCTCGGGGGTCCCGGGCCGCCGCCCGAGCTCAAGCGGTGCCTGAAGGACCGGGCACCCCGCCCTCCCGCCCGCCCGCTCCTGCGCTGCGGCAGCCAGCCGCGGGCTGGTTCCTCTCTCCGCTCCGGGCCCTTCCCTTCCCGGGCTCCGCGGGGCCGAGCCCCAAGTCCCGGCGTCTCTGACACACGCCGGGTGCGCGCTCGCAACCCGGGACGCGGGACCGGCCCCGCCAGCCGCGCCTCCGCGCCCCGCCCTGTCCCGCAACGCCAGAGAGTTCCAGCTTCTCCCCGCCCTTCTCAGCCGGCAGCCAGGTGCCCTCGGACCGGGCGAGGAGCCGCCCCGCACCGCCGGGCCGGGAGGCGGGACCCACCAGCGGCGCCGGAGAGGCCGAGACCACGAGAGCGCGCGCGTGCGCGGAGAGAGCCCTGTCGCTCGCTCCAGGCCCGCAGCGAGCGCCGCACACGCTCACACGCACACACACGCACACACCTCAGGGAGCCCGGGCGTCTTTCCTTTCCGCGGCGGGACCCCCCGCAGGACTCGGACCAGAAAGAGACTCCCTGAGCCCCCGGCCTGTCCCGGAGCACGGGACACGGGGCACAAACCGCCTCCCGGCCCCGGCACGACCACCCTCTGCTGTGGAAACGGCCTCTTCAGGGCGGCCCCAGGGTCTCGGGGTCACAGTCGGGGTCCAGCTCTGCGCGTTGGGGCCCTCGTCCGCGTGTCCCGTCCCGCTCTCTGCGTGGGCAGGCACCCGCTCGCGCTCTCTCCTCTCTGGTCTCCCTCTACGTCTCTGTCCCTTCCCGCCTCACTGTCCTTCTCTCCGTGTCTGACCCTAGCCAGCTCCCGCGGCCCCCCCTTCCCCGGCGATCCCTCCCCTCCTTCGACGCTCTTCCTGGGCCTCCCGCCCTGGCGACCGGTGTCCTCCTTTCTCCTTCCCTCCCTGTCGCTCTCCCTGTCTCTGGGTTTCTCCGTCCCTCTGTCTCTCGGTTCTCTCCCTCCGTGTCTGTCTGTCTCTCTTGAAGCAGAGATTCCCCGTGAAGGCAAGGGGCAGCGGACGGGGCGGGTCCCCGGTCCTGGAGGACGGCGAGGGCTGCGTCCGTCCCAGGCGGTGCCTCGGGGTGTGGCCAGGGACTCCGCTTGTGTTCGGGCAGACCGGGCTCGCCTTGGCGGGGAGGGCGGTGGAGACGTGCGCTTGGGTCATGGCCGGAGCCAGGACTTAGCTGAGACGCAGGTGCCTAGGTGCGCTGGTGGCCGAGAGGATGGCGGGCCGCGCCTGGGCGGGATCCTGCCGAGCGGCCAAGACTGGGGAGTCCCGGGATGCGATAGCGCCCCGCACCCCCGCGCAGACCTCCGCACGGCAGGGAACCGGCCGAGACCGCGGTGCCTTAGCGTGGCTGGCGCCTGCCGCCCGCCACCTCGTTGGCGGAACCCTCGCCCGCCCCCTCCCGAAACCTTCCCAGGGGGTGCGCTGCAGGCGCGGGCGACTCTGGCGCCCGGGAGGCCGGGCTCGAGCTCTTGGGGCAGCAGGCGACACCTTCACCCGTCTACGGCCATACCACCCTGAACGCGCCCGATCTCGTCTGATCTCGGAAGCTAAGCAGGGTCGGGCCTGGTCAGTACTTGGATGGGAGACCGCCTGGGAATACCGGGTGCCGTAGGCTTTTGCTTTCCCCCCAACTTTTGCCGCGTTCCAGCAAGGGTACCCCTGGATTCCCCCGGCCCTGCTCGCTCTCCGGATCACATTCTCGGGGGTCCTGGGCGGCTGCCTGAGCTTAAGTGTTGCCGTCCGGGCCGAGCGCCCCTGTCACCGCCCGTCCCCGCCCTGCGCTCTGCAGCCAGGTGTGTGCTGTTTTCTCTTCGCTCCGGGTCCTTCCCTTTCTGGGCTCCGCGGGGCCGACCCCCCAGGGCCGAGGGCTCTGGGCGGAGTGTGCGGTCCCTGCCTGAAGCCTCGCCTGATGGTGTCGCCGGCGGCTCCCTGTGGTTTTGAGCAGGTCAGGCTCGGCGACGGCGCAGGCGTTGGATGGGTCTCTGTCCGGGCCAGGGCCGGGAATTGTCAGGGCGGCACCTGCCTAGGTGCCCTAGGTGGTGGCCGAGAGGGTGGCGGGTCACGCCTGGGCCGGGGTCCTGCCGAACGCCAAGACTGTGGAGGCGGTTGGCCCGGGGCCTGTCATTCCCGCGAAGCGGGAGCGCCCACCCGGACCTCCGACACCGCCGCAGACCGGCCAAGGCCCGGGATGAAGTGGCGAGGCGGGCGCTCGGGACTTGGGAGCGCGGGTCGCCCCTGCCCGGCGAGGGGTCTGCGAGGCCTCCCCGCCGGGGCCGCTCTCCCGCCAGCGCGGGGCGCGGTGGGGGCGACACCGCCCGAGCGGGGCACCGGCAGCAGACGCGAGCTCCGGTCCACGCCGACCACCGCCACGGCTGCCGGTCCCCGCCCCCCCTGCTTCCCCATCTCCGCTGCGGCTCTGGGAGGTGTCGCGGAGTCCAGGGCCTGTCAAAGCGGGGCGGGGACAGGGGAGGGGACAGGGGCGGGGCAGGGAGGGACAGGGGAGGGGACAGGGGAGGTGGGAAGCCAGGGGCGCAGTGACCGCGGGTGTCGGCAGGACGCGGGGCGTCACCCTTCTCTCCGCGTTTCCCGGACGCGCCGCAGGAGAAGGTCCCGAGCCGCCCGGCGTCCGTGGAGGGTCCTGCGCGGCCCCGACTCGGCGACCGCGCGACGAGGCCCCGTGCTGACCACTTCGCAGCCATGGCCAGACGGCGCTCTCCCGGGGCCGGCATCCTTGCTTGAAGGCTGCTGCTTTAGTCAGGAAAATTTCCAACATCTGTTGTCAGAGCAAGTCAACATTTGTCAATTTTCTGTTAACTTTTTACATGCCCGCTGGGCACTGTAGTGACGGCGTCCTCCGGAAACGATGCGTCCTGGTTTACGTTTCATTTCACAAAACATGAAGAGGGGCAGGGATGTGGGGAAGCATGATTCAGATCACTATATAAGGATCCATCACAGCTACAAACAGTATTTCATGTAAGAGAGGCACAGAAGAAACCACGACTGATAGCTAGGGGCCAGAGCTCATGGCAGAGAAGCAGGGAGTACTCCCTCATACAAAATCAGCAGAAAGGCCTCTCGGTAAGTCTGATTACCCCATCCCTGGAAGCAGGAGGAGCAGGAGGAGGAAAGTTGGAATCACTGGAGCTGGAAACTGCAGGCTTAGGAGGGGCTGCTGCGGCTTTCCTCAGCCCCTTTGCAAAAGCCAGTTGCGAATCTCTGGCTCTAAGAGAATCACCTGCAGAGTCTGGGGGTGTCCACAAAAAAGGAACACCGGAAACTCATATTCTAGTGTACATCGAATTAGGACACAGGCCAGTCGACCTTCCCAAAGTGCACGTGAACTGTGTAACGATGGCAGGGCAAGCAGAAAGGCCCGTGAGTGGAGTCAGCTATCACTTCTGCTTCGATGAGAACACACGCTTCCAGTAGGCCAAGTGAGCAAAGAGAGAGATAGCTGGGCTCGTGCCATCACATTAACGCCAACACAAAAAGCTAATTTCTGAGTGAAAAAAAGCCAGCAACACTCACCCACAGGGCACACTGCTGAACGTGAGAGCTGAGGGGGTTTGGGAGAGGCCAAGCAGGCACTGGATTCAGAGGGCCCCTAAAGAACTCACTTGTGTCTTGTCTAAAAATCTAGTACTTGAGTACCTGTCAATGGCCAGTCGGTGTCGGTCCAAGAATTAGTGTCAAACAGCACGAGGAGGACAACAACGATGGCCCGTGAAGCCCTCACACTCCTGGAGAAGCTAGAACCTGGAAGACGAAGAAGGAAGCTGCAGCCCACAGGCAAGCTACACTCCCCACGACTTGGAAACCGGAAAAGAGGCAAGGAACAGGCCATGCACTTCCCACTTTGGACCCTCTAAGGAACAGAGCTAACAGTCAGCAGAAACGAGGAAGTCAGGAAGCGAGGGCTTCCTCAGCTCCCCCTCTCATGGGCTCAGAGTGGCCCCCCCAGCACACCACCCCTCCCCTCTCCTCCTCTCTGTGGTTGAGCAGGGTCTGGAAATCTGGGGCCAATGGCTGCTGGCTGTAGTGCTAGCAGCTTGGTCTTGGTCTTGCTGGTAATGCACAGTGTGTCATTTGGTGTAGAGAGTTCCAGTTATGCGACATGAATAGATTCTAGGTCTATTTTACATCGTGGTGCCTACAGCTAACAATACTGCATTGTACACTGACATTTGCTAAGGGAATGAATTTTATGGTTCTCACCACCCACACAAATAATGATGATAATAATGATAAATGAAGAAGGTGTGAGGGAACTTTTGTCGGTGGATGGATATGTTTATGGCATACTATATGGGTGGGGACGGTTCACAGGTGAGATCTCCAAACTCAAGTCGCATACATTAATCGGGTACAGCTCTTTGTATGTCAATCACACCTTCATAAAAGTGGTTTAAAAAAAATAAGAGAGAATACAGTCACCCAAAGCACTAAGCACATTGCCGGACATAGTGAATATACAATTAACGAGATGATGGTTTCATACTTATATGTAAATTCTGTTTAAAAGACTGATTTAGTCATTAAAAAGTTGTCGAGTAATTTGGGTTAACCCACTTACACAATTCTGCTAAGAGTTCTACGATAAAAGCTTAAGCTTGAAAAACCCTGTTTGCCAAAGCCGGGTCAGGAAGGACGTCTCTAACCCTTGCGGCTGAACAAACTCCGTCCCTTTGGCTCCTCGCCCCCGGGCGGATCAGGGACAGACCGGTTGCCCTTGTCCCGGAGTATTCCTCACCGTTAGGTATCGGCCGCTTGGCCTCGAAAAGGTGCTGGGTACGGGTAATGGAGGGTGGGGCCAGTGTGAGGTTGAGGGTGGTGTTGAGAGCCGGTGAGGAGGAGCCAGGGGGTTGGTCCTGGGGTGATTCGCCAGTCAGTGCAGAGTTGGGTTGCCCTTTCTCCAGACCTGGTCCTCTGGATGCTCGGGAGTAGTCTCCATCCCGTGTGGACCACCATGTGACCCCCACGCAAGTATGTGTGGACACTCCCACCCCCATGTAACACTCACGTGATCCAGCGCGAGCCCACGTCGTGCATGCTCTGCCTTCGCAGAAAGCCAGAACAAGCTTCTTGAGGCTTCCAGTGATGCCATTACGTGAGACAGTCTACCCATCTCAGCAGCCCCTGGGAGCTGCACCACAGACCCCAGGGAAAAAAAAAAAGTGAGGAGAAATGACCCAAATCCAAATGTCCCAAATCTGGACAGGAGCGGCAAGTGTTGGGAGGGGTGCCCTCTCTCTTCAGCTGACACAGCAGAGGACATGGCTTGGTGAGGAAAATTCTATTTTTTAAAATTCTGTGGTGTAGCATAGTGAGGGTAAGGAGTACTGAACATGCGTTTATCTTTTTTGTTTGTTTGTTTTGCTTCATGTTATATAGGAATTAAAGATATTTGGTCTATTAGTCTGCATATAACAGAGGGGATTACTTCTACCTTAACGCCAGCCTGCATCCTCCCCAGGCAAACAGCTCTTCTTACAGAGATGTTGCTTGTCTGGACTAGTTCTGCCTGAACGAAGGGGGTTGAAGATTTTGCAGTCTTCCTTAAGTCCCAGGTTCTGCCTCTTTCTGATCACTTAAGATGGATTTCAGAAAACGACAAAACTTCTATCTTGTTATGGTGGCAGGAAAATTAATAGCTAGGAGACGGCTAGATTGTGGAAACCTCTGAGGTGAGAGATCACGGTCTTCCACTGGCAGAAATAAACATTATTTTTGTTTACCATGTCAGCCTTCTTGATCTCTTTCTGCGGGCTTTGGTAGAATTTAGAAGTGCTGTGAGTCCTTTTCCTCTCATCTATACTTAGACTGTCATGAAAAACATTTGTGAAGCTATATTGTGTTGCCAGAAAGGTTCTCGTCTTATTCTGCGAGAAAGAATTCTGGGGTAAGGTGATCAGTTGGAGGTCTTATGGGTCCCGTGACCAGATTCTTGCTTAATTCCACAGGAAAGAATCCAAAGGCAAGATGAACAGCAAGCAGGAAAGCACGAGTTTTATTAATGTTAAAGTACTCTCTTGAGGAGGTGGTGTGCAGGCTTAACTTGAGTGAGGAAAGGATAGAGAGAGAGAGAGGGGGGAGAATGTCCCGCCAAGATGGCTTGTTATGAACTTTTTGTTCTTCCTGGAAAATTGGGTGCCGACTTGGCCTTGTTGTCTCCTCCCAGTAAGTGAGGTACTTGTTTTCCTGCCTTTTATTTCTTATATGATGATTCTGGAACTGTGTTAGTGTCAGGCGCATCACGGGAGCTGCGGTATTTGCAATGCGGATGAGATTATAATGATGTTACAATTAGCCAAAAGTTTTGCTTTGGCCAAATATGGTATCTAGGCTGGAAAAGACCAATTTTGGCTTATTATCTCTGCTGGGGCTAAAACGGGGAGGTCTGAAGAAAGGAAAACTTTCCAGAGCCATATCCTGGAAGGGGAGGTAATGTCCCTGCACTCCCTGTCAGCCCCTCACTTGACTTAGCAACTCCTTGTGTTTTTATTGAAACTTTTCTTCTAGAGATGGCCATCATTTTTTTTTTTTTGGTCTTCTTTTTTTTTTTTTTGGTAATTTGACATAACAAGGAAACACCATAAAAATAGAAAGCCTTTTGTTCCTTTGGTTAAGCTGTAAAAAGGCTTATTGCTTTCAGTCACTATTAAAATCCTACCATTAATGGTCAGACTGTGGATTCTTTGAATTGGAAAAATTCTTGGAAAATGTTTTATAGAACTCTCACGCGACAAGTAGCCTTTTCACTGGTAAGACATCATGGTGTTTTCTACAATCAAGAGTAATTCTGTTTATGTTTTGATGTCTGTTTGTGAAACTTTTGTGTTTGTCTATACAACGTGTGGTAGGATTTTTTGTCTCCTACTGCTGTTATTAGTTTGTAATATTTGAGTGGCTTAGAGGAATTAAATGCTGAGATAAATTAAGAAAGAAAATAGAAACAAACACAAATGCTTTTCAGGATCATATGATCAGAGACAATATTTGCTGTTAAAGCTGGCTTAAGTTTGGTTGGATTACACAGACATGTCTTTTGAAAGTTATTAACATAAACTATATATGTTGTAGCTGTGTCTACAAAAAAAGTTTATGTTAGCTGTGTTACAAAGTATATAAAGAACATAGCTTGATATACAAAATATCAAGAAAAATCAAGGTAACAATTGGATTTCTAATCCTGTAGTTTTAATAAATTAAATAGATGCTAATAAAGGTTTTTAAGTAAACTATTTAGCAATAATTGTTTGTACATGTACATTTAAAAGTTTTTCTAGGTGTCTTTGGTGAGCTGAAACCTTTAAGGTTTTGTTATTTAAAAAATGATGGTCGTTCATAGTATGACGCCTGCACAAGCAACGTGTAAGGATTCCAGTTTTTCTATATCATTGTCAAAGTTTGTTATTTTCGGTGTTCTCATTACAGCCATTCCAGTGCGAGTGGAGTATCACATTGTAGTTTTAATTGGCATTTTCATCACGACTGATATATTTAACATCTTCTCACGTGCCTGTCAGTCAAATCGTATGTCTTCTCTGGAGAAGGATGTAATCAAGTCCCTCATCCATTTTTAAAATCTGCCTGTTTGTCTTTTTATCAATGAGTTTTAAAAGTTTATTATTCTGGATAACAGACTTTTATAGGAGATATAATGTACAACTGTATCATTCCATTCTGTAGTCTGTCTTTTCAATTTCTGGGTAGCTCCTTTTGAAGCACAATAGGTTTTCATTTTGAGGAAATTGAATTTATTTATTTATTCTTTAGTTATTTCTGTTTGGTATCTGTTCTAAGAAAGCACTGGTAAATTCGAGGTCATAAAAGTTATCTCTGTTTTCTTTGAGAGTTTATAATTTTACCTCTCCTATTTAAGCCATTTAGTTTGAATTAATTTTTGCATGTGATGTGAGGTTAGGATCCCATTTCCTTTCTCTTCCCGTGGATGGCCATTGGCCTGGCTCCAGTTTTGAAAAGACACTTTTTTAGCTATTTTAATGTTGTCCGCCCTTATGTAAAATCAATTGACTGTTGATGTGTGGGTTTATTTCTTGGCTTTCCATTCAGTTTCATTGATCTATCTGCTTCTCTTTATGCCAGTATCACAACGTTTTAATCACTGTTGCTGTATATTAAGAATTAAAATTGGGAAGTATGAGACTCTAACTATGACTTTCTTTTTGAAGACTATTGCAGCTCTTTTGGGTCCCTTGAGGTTTTGTATAAATGGATCAGCTTGTACATTTTTCCCAAGGCTTCTGTGAATTTTTATGTGAATCATGTTGAATCTGTGCATCTGCTATGTACCGTTGCCATCTAAACACTGTTAGTTCTTTCCATCACCATGAAATGGCTTCAGTATTCAGTGTATTAATCCTGAAGTTTGATTAAATCCATTTAAAAATATTTATTAACATTGACATTATTTCAAATGTGATTATTTACTTGAAATCTTCTCAAGATTATTCCTTGCTCACATATAAAAGTAAAAGAAATTGTGGCTTATTGATATTTAGTCCTATAACTCTGCCACAATTGTTTACTTGCTCTAATACTTTTTTTTTTTTTGATTCTTTGGGAAGTTCTGTATCTAAGATGTTAATGGTTTAGAGGGCTAGGATCAGGATTAAGGGCTGGGATGGAGTTTGGGGCTGAGTTAGGGCTTCAGGTGATGGGTTATAGTTTGGTTATGACTTACGGTTACTGTTTATGGTTCTGTGTGGTCCACGGTTTTTGGTGAAAGATTATGGATTACGTTTAGGGTTTCTGGTTATGTTTCTGTTGGTTATGGTTTACGGTTATCATTTATGGGTAATGTGTTATGGTTATAGTTTTAATGCAAGACAGGGCACATTTTCCCGAGTGCTGGGAGACCAACCCCTCCCCTGAGAGAAGAGTAGGTTCTTTGCTGGAAAGTGTAGAAAGAATTCAGCTTTCATGCCATAGTGAGAATCAAAAGGAAAGTTTATTGTAAAAAGGGGAAAAGCAAAGAATGGAAATAGCAAAGTCAAAAAGCCAAGACAAGGAAAGTTATTAACATAAACTATATATGGAAAAAGCCCTGTGTATTGTGGTTAATTTCAGTCTATATATCATTCTTTAGTTCCCATGAGTTACAGTTTAAAGATTTTTGTATCCATTTCCTTTGCTAAGGACAAACAGTGAGAAAGGATAAGAGCCAGTAGCCTGAAAAGCCTGCTGGCAGTTCCCAGTCATTAATCCACAGATTATCTATGGTTTTAGACACAGGGAATGAAAGATTTTATTTTGTGTAGGGCAGACAATTAAAGACTCTGTTTTTCCTGTTTCTCCTTTACATGTGTGGGAAAGGGTTGTTAGCAATTCCAGCAGAAATCTTCCTTTGTCCTGCAGGTACCCTCATGGCCTGACCACAGAGTGGATGAGCATGTTGTAGTCTCAGAATGTAGCTCGATTTAACACTTGAATTCTCTTGCCACTTCCCTACATTAGTTTGGCATTATAGGTAGGGTTTTTGTTATGGTTTACAGTGATGGCCACAGAGGAGAAAAAATGGGGTTGAGGAGAAAGGATGGGGTAGACCTGCGGGGAAACGCACAGCACCGCCTCCATGTGTCCAATCGAAGGGGCTTAGGATAAACGAGGCGGTGGTTTGGATCAGCCAGCCAGGCTGAGGTGAGAGCCTGGGGTCCACGGAGGTGCTGAGAGCCAAAGGGGAGGAGCCGAGGGGCGGGGCCTGGGCGGATCCGCCAATCGGCGCGGACTCCTCTAGCGCGGGGCCCGCCGGCACCCGTGTCCGGGCTTCAGGCTGCATTTAGGCTGGTTACTCGGGTCAAGAGACCCCCACGGACCCTCGCGGTTCTGCGTGACCCGGCGACACCCACGTGGGGCAGGCGCTTCTCGTGCGCGCAGACGCGGCTGCGCCTTCTCGGGGATCCCACGAGCCTCCCGAGGCTGCTGGAGGCTCCGCGGCGCCGAGGCGGCTCCCGGACTCTGCAGACCCCGGAGCTGCGGCTCGGACGGACCCGGGAGGAAAGGTGAGGAGGAGCTTTGTGTCCCAGGGGTGCTGAGGGGTGACGATGGGGGTGTCCGTCTTTAGAGGTCCCGGGGGGGGGACCAGCTCCACGTGGAAAATCCTTTTTTTATTTCTGCTGCGCGGTGTGAGGCAGTGAGGGTGGAGAGCCCTGAATGTGAGCGCGTCTAGTTTCTGCTTCATGGTACAGAGGGATTAAAGACATCAGGTGTGTCGGTCTAAAGGTAATGGGATTAGCTTCCCCCTTGCTCCAGCCGGCCTTTCCCCAGGCTACCAGCCCCTTCCATAGACATGCTAATCCAGGCGAGTCCCGAGTGAAAAGAGATTTGGAGGTTTCGCGCTCTTCTCAGACCACTCCTCTTGCCTTCCCCTCCTCCCTCACCCCTCCCTACCTGGCGACAAGAGCCCTGGGCGTGAGGGGCCTTCCCAGGCGAATTTCTGAAAAATCAAAGCTCCGGGGCATCTCATGGTTGTGGCCGCCAGCCCCCGATAGACGCACGGACCCCCGGAGATCAGTGAGTTACAGGAAACACAGTCTCTGCTCAGCCAGCTGGGCCTGCCGGGGGCATGCAGACCCCCAATTAAGCACTTGAAAAGTGGAGGCACAGAGTTTTTAAGCCCTAAACCTCATTCTTCAATCTGTCCGAACACAAAAGTATATTTTTTGTCCATTTATTAACTTTCAACCCACTGGTAGGTTGTGCACGCCGGGGTTCAGAAGCAGAAAGCTTATTGTTAGGATGTCACGTCCCTACTGGTGATAGTCTATGTTCCCACGGGCGACAGACAAACAGTAATTTCCAGCAAGTAATAAATTTAAAGCATTGATTTTACAGCAGCCACATCATTATGGTGCCATCTTGATAAACAAATCTTTAATTATTCCAAACTCTGATCTGCTGAATATTAAGTTATTAATGTGCCTGACATGCTGGCCTTGTGGCTGCTGCATACACGTCTTGTGGAACATTAAAAATTTTGTGTTATGAGGAAATATATATCTAGAAATTACTAAATTGGTTAGAGTGTAGCTAAATATCCCTGTAACATAGTTACGGTCACTTTGTAGTTTTCACTAGAAAGGCTTTTTTTGAAGGTCGAGAATTATAATATGTAATTATAATTTCAAATATAAAAGTTAAAAGTGAAACCAACTGTACAAGAAAAGCAAGATACGTTGCAGCTACAAAAAAGGGATGAGCTGGGGGCAGCTCCATAGTGTACTGGTCAGCACATCTGCTTTACATGCAGAAGGTCCTTTGTTCCCTCCCCAGGTGTTGCACCATGTCCCCCCAGCCTTTGTGCATGCTGCTAGCGTGTGGGAGGAGACACTCTGCCTTCAGAGATCCATCTCTTAAGGGGAACTGGCAATATCTCTAGGTCAGGGGTGTAAGTGGGGTGGGGAGGAATTCAAAAAGAGGGGGAGGGAAAGGGATGCGATGAAGATGTAAATTTGGAGGGAAAGAAAATTAACTTTATCCTAATGTAAGGCTGTTTCTTGGAGAATGAGAACGAGGAAAAATGGATAAAAAAATCTGTGAAAAGGAGTATTGTAGGGGGTTTGTGAAGAGACATCTTGGGAGAGAAAATTTTATAGACAGTTCAGTTGAATGAGATTGGAAAAAATTTAACAAGTCAAAATTTAAATATCAAAAGAAAGTTTTTTGTACAAGCAGAGTTTAGTTGTTCTTTCTTTAGAAGGACAAAGTTTTCATGCATCCTTCTCCAGATATGATATAATGAAAAGTTTTCTGCCTAGAAATCAAAGATTGGTTTCTTAAAAAAGTTTTCTGTCTTAATCAAGTGCTCGATGACTTAAGAGACAATTTCCTCAATCCTAAGAATCGAGGTTTTGTTTTGCCACTTTAGTTAAGTGAAAATTTGATATCGTTTCATAATAATCTACTAAAGAGAAACATGAATGTCCAAAGTGTTTTGGAAAGCACAAACTGCTTCTGTGGCTCCAAGGCTCCCTCACTAAGGACAAATACAAATCATAAATGCCTTTTCACAGAAATTAAGAGGAAACTTTAGCCATGTTCACAGGTAAACTTAATTCCTTTCTCCAGCCAGAATGAGTTTGGCTCCAACTCTTCTTTTAGATAATCTTTTCCCTCCTGTGGCAGTCATTTTCAAATGAAGGTTGTGGGAGTTCAGAACGCATCACCCAGAGATGTTCAGATTGTTTCCAGGTGAGGGTAAGTTTATCTTCTGACTGAAGAGAAACAACTGCTTCACCCTTTAACTATCCAGAACAATTCGAATGGAGGGCCTTGCCCATATAATAGGAGATCCTCAGCCGTCATCTTCGTTTGACCCACCTATAGGGCAGGGCAAAGTAATGTGCACTAAATGTCTGTTCTTATCATCCTGCAATGACCCTTTGAAATCCCCCGGGCACCTTACCATATCGCTAGCTCAAGATGTCTTATATACCCAAGTTCCCATTCTAGTCCCCGCTCCCCCCTCTCCTATGTGGAGTCTCTGACTCTTCACGTGTGTGGGGCTCTCACACATATGGATGTATTAAATTGCATTATTTTCTCGTGCTAAATTTGCTCACATCTATTTGATTATTAGACCTGACAAGAGAGCCTTGAGGGTGAAGGAAAGTGTATTTCTCCTCTGCTGTTGGCACCGTGAGCAAGATCAACTCATCTCTGGGACACCTCACTTTCCTGTGATGCTGCTGTAGGTGAAGAGATGTTCGGCCATATGACACAGGCCAGCATAAGGTAAGGATTCTTACCATATTAGCACATCCCAGTTCTTCACAACAACCTGAAATTTTATGTCTTAGAATAACTATTTAGTCCCTGTTAGGTTGGGAGCTCCAAATCAAAATGTGGGCTAAACTGCAGTTATGGCTAGTGTCATATGCAACTGTTGCAGCAACTGAGGAATCAAAAACCTCAAATTACAATGCCAGTTATGAGGAAGATTCCAATTAGATTAGGTTATTTTAAACCGCTTAAAAATCACAGGCTTCCAAATCAAATAAGGCAGAAACAAAGAGAAAAGAGAGTCACAGGACTCTCGTGCTTGATTTAGCCTCACAACATCTTGTACAGCAACGTTTTATGTTCATGTATGTTAGGCATTTATGGGTTCAGGGGGTTAAAGGTCTAGGGTCTGGGATAGAGTGTTAGAAGTTAGAATCAGAGTTGGAGTTTTGGGTCTGGGGTCCTGGGACTGCCATCAGTTTGGCTCTGGGGTCCAGTTATGGATCCAGGGTCTATTTACAGGGTCTCAGGTCCAAAGTTCACGTCCAGAATCTGGCAGCTGGCAATCGGGTCCAATCCTGGGGGTCTGCCTCTTGTTGTGACCAATATTAAACAGACCAAAGCAAGTATGCTCTCAAAGGCTTTTTATTACCCGGTGGCTGTGCTTGCCAGCAGCATCCCCGAAATGTAGAGGTACAAGGTTTTTAAGCGCTAAATCCTAGTCTTCATTCTGTCTGAACACAAACATCTACTTTTCTTCTATTCACTACCTGTCAACCCACTGGCCAGGTGTGCAAGAGGGGGTCCAGAAGCAGAACGCTTATTGTTAGAATGTTATGTTGTTAATAGCCTATGTTCCCATGACGGTACCAGGCAATAATTTCCAGCTTATATACAATTCATTGTTTCTCATGCCACGCAGGTAAGCATGGCTACTCAGGCAGGTAGCGTTAGAGCTCATTGTTACAAGTTTCATGATTAACAGAATGTGGCTAAGGCTTTCAGGAGCTAGGCCTTTGTCTAGTTTTAGGTTTTAATTAACTCTTAGCCTTACCAAATTTCAGGAGGCCGTCACATTCTCCACTGGTTTTCATGGAATATATCAAATCTCTGATGTCCTATAAACTGGGGGCAACTGAGGTACCCCTGTTACTTAAGTAGATAAAACTATTAATTTAACAGCCTGGACTCTCTGTTTAATATACTTTATAAAGCAATTCACTGTACATGGTCCAAGCAGCAGTCTTAGAAGAGCCAGTATTAAAGGTCTAGCAATAGATGACAGTAATGTTGTTCATACCACGACTGACCTTGTAGTAGGTTTTCTTCTCTTTCCTTAACTCTTGGTCTTACTAAGGCTAGACTATGTTGAATTATGCCAGAGTGGTTGGCACCAAAACAGCAGTTTTTACCTAAAGTTATACAATTAAAGCAAGATCTATGCTTTATGACCACATTAGTTTTAAGTTTATTTTACAGATTAGAAATTAAGCTGTTCAAAAGGTTAATTCTGAAACTATGGTTGATGCAGTAAATGAATATTAAAGCAAACAAAAATTTATCTAAATTTCCACTTTAAAAATAAGGTTCTTAACTATTTAATATATTCTCAGAAATGATACCTTGTTAACATTATTTGACTTTAAACATTTACAATCAGTAAAACAATCTGCACATAAAAGCCTGACATTTTGTTTTACTGGGTTTACATCTTTCCAAGTATAATAAGTACAATTACCTATTTATAATTGACTTTTAACAATATGGCATACTAGTAAACAATATTTTATAGCAATTATCTCATATGAAATTACAAGTGAGAAACAATTTTTTCAATAACAGCGAGTTACTAAATTCTTTTATCTAAAAGTTGTTATAAAAATTTTTAAAAGCCCAACACACAAACATGGTTTTTTACAGTAGAGGGGTGCATTGTGCTCTTAACAGAGTGAAGGGAAGGAGGCTTACCTCACTCTCACCAGTTTCTAATTTTTACTTAGTTAACGTTTCCTTTAAAGTCCTAGTCATCTTCTCTACCTGACCTGAACTCTGTGGTCTATAAGCACAAAACAATTTCTACTCTATTCCTAGCAATTTTGCCACAATTTGACTAGTTACAGCATTGAACGGCGGGCTATTGTTGGACCCCAATATTATGGGCAGGTCAAATCTTGGAACTATCTCTGATACTAATCTCTTTACTACTACCTGTGCAGTTTCACGCTTAGTAGGAAAAGTCTCAGTCCGTCTGGAGCACGTGTCAATGAAAATTAACAAATACTGGAATCCAAAGGTTCCAGGTGCAACTTCTGTGAAATCAAGTTCCTAGTGTTTTCTAGGTGTCTTTCCCCTGAGTCTCACTCTTTGTTCTGTGGAGGTCCTTCCTTGGTTTAGCTGTGCACACACTGCACACCTATTAGCCACGTCCTTGGCTAAACTTTTTAGTCCTGGAACATAATTATTTCTTTTCAATAGTTCAATCAACTTAGTTCCTCCTAGATGGGTGGACTAATGCATTAAGGCCAGTAAGGTCTTTTCTAAAACCTGAGGAAGGAGCGGTCGTTTTTCCATCAGGGAGCATTCTGTATCCTTGCTCTCTTTCTTTTCCTCCTAGTCTTTAACTTAATTCTAAGTCACATGGGATATACTCAGGCCTTTCTGCAAGGGCCAGGGGAAGCTTCAGAGGCAAAATGTCTACGGGCCCCAATGGTTTTCTGGCAGCATTCTTTGCTATCTGATCTGCAAAGGAATTTCTTTTTGCTACTTCAGTCTCTGCATTTTGCTGCCCAGGACAATGAATTATAGCTACCCTTTTTGGTAGCCAAATGGCTTCTAACAGGGCTAAGATCCCTTCCCTGTTTTTAATTTCTTTGCCTCCCATTGTTAAAAGTCCCCTTCCCTTATATAAAGCTGCATGTACATGGGCAGTAGCAAAGGCATATCTACCGTCAGTTCAGATCTTTACAGTCTTGTTCTTTCCCCACCGTAAAGCTTGTGTTAAGGCTATGAGTTGAGCCCTCTGCCGATGTCCCAAGGCTCAGTGCCTGTGTCAGTATCACATCCCCAACTGTCACCACGGCTGCCTTGTCATACCTTACTCCTTCTGATATAAAACTGCTTCCATTGGTAAAACCGCATCCAGATCAGGCCACGGCTCATCCTTCAAGTCGGACCGCAGTCCAGTTAGTTACCTGCTCAAGGTGCCGAACACAGTCATGCAATGGAGCCTGCAGGTCATCATCTGGGAGCAGCGTGGCGGGGTTCAGGGCTGCAGTTTTCAAAAACTGGATCTCAGTCACAAATAGCTGGAACAGTTTTTCCAAGTCTGGCAAGGCCAGGGCTGGGGCCGAAATTAAGGCCTTCTTTAGAGTCTTAAAGGCCTGTTGTGGTTGAGCATTCTAGGTTAGTTCTGCTTTGTCTCTCCTTATCATTAGGTTTCTTTCTATTGTTAGGAGGTTTCCTCCAAGGAGTTTGGTTTCCTTATTGTCCTACAAACCTGACCTTCTGCACATTATCCCTATTATTAAATACCTTTTGTGCCATCTCTAATAACTTGGATAAATTCTTACCCTCAAATCCTTCTAATTTCTCTAATTTCTTTCTAATCTCTGGGCCCAACTGACTAACAAAAGCCAAATTAATTGCCCGTCTATTGGTTAGGTTTTCAGGATCTATAGGAGTATATAAGCGATAAGATTCCAGTAACCTTTCTAAGAATGCAGATGGCCATTCATTCTTTCTCTGCACCACTTCACTGACCTTAGACAAAATTATTGGGCGACAGGCAGCTGTTCTTAGGTTCTGCAACAGCAACTGGTGATACAGTTGGGGAGCCTCCTCACCTTGAGTAG